>CM040121.1:541215898-542415898 GCA_022559845.1 Amorphophallus konjac
TTTATAATTAAGCACTTACGATCATGTTCTAAATGAAGAATAACAAGTTTCAAAGTGTAAGAATTTGCAGGATTCAAGGCGTTTGGATCGCTGGTGGGAGTAACATCTTGTCACCCTGTATCCTTTTCTTGTAAGCATTGATTACTATATGATATCTACGCTATTATAGCATATCAAGGACCTTGTGATTCTGATAAACCTGAAGTTTGAGTTCCCCTTCATCAAAAACGATGACGATTTCAGGAAAGTCTTTATCACACGGATAGGCCGTTGAGTTATTAAAGGTTCGGGACGATGGTTCCACTTTCTGAGTTGATGCGCGGACAAACGGGCTTCGGCTTAGTGTTGGCTCAGAGATATGGATTCTTGACCAGACCTAAATAGCTTAACAATATTATCCTTGATTATTTTCTAGTTTTAGTTTGTTTTAATCTTTTTCTTTTAGCCCAGCATGCATCATGTAGGACTTTGAGTTTCATGCTGAAAATCTTCATATTATGGCAATAATGAAGTTCGCTCGTTCTCAATTGAGATAACATGAGATATTCTACTCCAAATCAAGTACTTCGTTCTAGTTGAGGCCCTTCAGGCGGATTCCTCGGAAGTGACCCTTTTGTTGGATTTCTATCCCAATTCTCTTTACTTTTCTGCAAAATTTACCTTGGTTGCAGCACATCCACGTTAGCTGGTAATCGCTCTCCAATGGTCTTTCCCTGTCGTGCCCGCGCGCACACCCTTTTATTTACTTAGCTTAATCTCCTTCTTTCCAACAAATCGACATTTCCTTGGAACCTCTCAGAGTTGTTTCACTCAGAATTTTGGAACGATTTCAAATACTTAGTGTCTGAGGCGTGTCACATCACACCTTGGCGTCTCCTTATCAGTTCATTCTACTTCATCTCATTTTCGTTTCACTCCCTTGCAAAGCAGACGCCAAGGCGGGGCAGCTGTAGACACGCCAAAATTGACGTTTTGTTGATCAAATCTCATGTTATTATGTAAACGCCCCAAGTGGACTTCAATATTCTTATAATATAAAGTTTTTCTATTTTTGTGAATTTTTATGCATTTTTCTTGCATTTTTGTTATTCACGACTTTATTAAGGGCGTTAATTTATAAAGTCACGACCTGTAATAAGGCGTTTTCAAAGAAAGGACGACCGTTGTACAGGGCGTCAATTCCTGGTATTATCCGCTAATTTCTGGAATTATCAATTTTCAAAATAAAAGGCATTTTCTGAGTAACGCCCTTCCTCAAGGCGTGTTTTTAAGAAACGCCGTTATCATAGGCGTGTTATACCAGTGTTTAAACAGAGCAAGTTTTATTTCTAAAATTAAATCCAGGAAGAAACGTCCTTTGCTAGGTCGTGTTTCAAGAAACGCCTTTGTTACAGTCGTCAATTCATCAAGAGACGTCCTCGATTAAGGCGTGTTTCGCTCCAGAGTCCTTCCTTTTTTGATCTTTCCCTCACAGTTCCCTATCATAATTTGGTCTCTTGCTCGATCTTGATCCTTCCTTGAATGCCTCATTACCCGTTCTGATCTTACCTTGCTTGATCACATCCAATCGAAGCTATAAATTGAAGCCTTGACCGTTCGTGCAGAAGGTTAAGCACCTTAAGCATTCAACGGATTGAGCGCTCAGAAGCTTTTTCATCACGAGCAGAAGCTTCCTTCATCCTTGCGGCCTCTCTTCTGCATCCCTTTGGGCTACATCCGGTGCTTCATCCTACATCCATCATCATCATTTGGTTTTTTTTCCCTTTACTGTCACCAGGGACAGCAGGGTTTTTCATCTCCTTTGTTTCATTTCATTCATATCATCATCCCTCCGTTTTATTTACTCTTCACACCTGTTCATGTTTTTTTTGTTGTTTTTTTTATCATCATACTCCCCCTCCCTTAAGTCTTGTTAAGGGGTTTAAAAACAATAATAAAAAAGGTGCGCATGTGCCTTTCTTTCCTTCATTATTACACGTCCATTTGGATAGATACTACTGCATTTTGGGCTGATCCCTCTCTTCTTGTTTGTGTTTATTGTCCGTTTTGCAAGGTAATCAACTAAGAAGACCCGCTTCATCGGCCGGCCGATTGAAGTTGGAGGAGGAAATCCACATCCATCCCGCATCCCAATTTCCACCAGGTACACGCGATCTCCTTTTCTTCCTATTGAGGTAATCCCTCTGGCGATCACAACTCCCTTTTAAGCACCTCGTGCTATTTTTATTACATCTTATTCATTTTATTATTTTTATTTTTATTCCTAAGTGTGGATTTTAATCCGAATCTACAATGATCCCGGGAGAATTTGGGTTGTACGGATAGACCGTTAATTTGTGGTAGCATGGGGACGACGGTTCTATTCAGTGAGTTGGTGCGTGGATAAACGGGCCCCAGCCCAGTGTCGGCTCACCGGATCGGTATCCTGACCCGTTCTTAACAAGTTGATAATATTATCCTTGGCTATTTTCTATTTTAGTTTGTTTTAAATTTTTCTTTAAACCCAGCATGCATTCATATAGGACTTTGATTTATTGCGGAAGATCATTCAAGTGATTCGATTGTGAAAGCCGTTGTGTTTCAATTCCCACAAAAATGAGATATTCCACTCCGAATGAAATACCGAGTTTCCTTGAGACAGCCCTACGCTGCTCTTCCAAAGGAGACCCTTGTTTGGACAGACCCTCAGATATTCCTTTACTTTTGACCTTGTTTGACCCACCTTGGCCGCAGCACTTCCACATTGGATGGTAACCACTCACCAAAGGTGAAACCTCCGGTTTATGACCCAGGTACTTCCACACCGAGAAGTTGGTCTCCTTTTAGTGCCTGAGCGCACATCTCACCCTCCCTTATTTGATCTTCGTCCAAGCAATCGTCAATATTTGAAAAACCTTCTTCAAGGTCGCCTCATTGAAACTTCAGGAAAGATTCCAAACAGTAACGTCAAAAGCGTGTCTCATCACACCTTGGCATCAACTTATCAGTCCGCTCCCACTTCATTTCACTCCACTTCGATACCATTCCACTACGTGTCGCTCCCTTGCAAAGCAGACGCCAAGGCGGGGCAGCTGTAGACACGCCATTCTTGACGTCTCCTGAAAAAGTCTCATATTACTATACGACGCCCTGCGATGGCTTACGCATTTTGAATCACTCGAGTGCTTCCTTTTCTTGGGTCTTCTTCTGCCTTTTTCGGCATTCGGAATCGTCTCGTCACGGTATTCGGACGGCGTCAACACCAGTCAGACGCATCAAGAGGTTCCGGAACCAAGAAGGTGTCTGCCGGGCGGCCGCCGATTGAGGACCCGGGTGGGTCTTAATGGGGGCGTCCAGGCCCCTGGACGCCCCCATTCTTCTCTTTTATTTTATTCTTTTCTCAGGGCCCAAAACTAAATTAAAAATAATAAATTAATGGAGGCGTCCAGGCCCCTGGACGCCTCCATAAAAACAAATATAAAAAACATAAAATGTCAGTTGGCATAAAAGACAAAACCAAATAAAAAATAATAAATTAATGGAGGCGTCCAGGTCCCTGGACGCCTCCATAAAAATAAGTATAAAAAAATTAAAATGCCAGCCTTGGCATAAAAGATAAAACAAAAACAAAAATAATATATTTTGGAGGCATCCAAGACCCTGGACGCCTCCATCAACTCTCTCACGGGTGCCGCTCACCGAACGACGGTTTGTCGTGTGTGAAAAAATCCAAATTATAGAGACGTCCAGTCAGCTGGACGCGCCCATTTCTGAATCACGAGGCGCCACTCACAAAACCACGCGTTGTGCCAAACCGCGTGCGGCCGTCGTCGGTTTTCGGTGGACCTGCTTGAGGCGTCCGGAGCCCTGGATGTCTCCACAAAAGTATTCCAAAAAAATATATAAAAATAGAATAAAATATTAATTCGGCCCTGATGGAGGTGTCCAGGGTCCTGGACGCCTCCACGCTCCGGAGCTCTATAAATAGAGGCCCACCCCCTCAGTTCTGGGAGAGCTTCGAAGTGATCCGATAGGCTGCCGGAGCCCAGAGGCTACGGAGTCATTTTCTAACCCGTGGGTTCTTTTGTAGGTGGAGGTTCTGCCGGCTTCTCGGGTGCTCACGCTCGCGAGAGGAAGGTCGTCTTCATCCACCGCGCTTCCACGTCATCCCCACGCTGCCGGAGCTCCGCCGGATTTCACCATCGGCACATCCAATAAGCCAATTCTTTCCTTTTCTTCGTAGTTCTTTTGCATTCATCATCTTGCATCCCCTATCCCCCTTCATAAGGGCGCCTTTTCTTATACACTTCTTACATCCATCATCTCATTTTACTCCTACTCGAGTCCGAGAGGGGTTTAAAAGATAACACCAACCAGGTGTGTGTCTTGCCATTATTTCGTTATTTTTATCGCAAGGATTTGAATACTACACCTCCATCTTTCTAATCCACTTGTCATTTGTTTGTCGTTGTTTTACAAGGGTAGCCGAGGAAAGCCCTCTCCGTCGGCCGGCCGGAGGGAAAGGAAGAAGCAACCCGCCATCTCTCGCCCTTGAGGTAGGCGCGATCACTTTCTTATTTTGGGGTCTTTCGGCCCCTGGCGATCACATCTTATTTTCGAGGCCGCGGCGAGTCACTTCCCCAATGGCCGTTTAAATTTCCGTTCTTATATTCTCTTTATACTATGTTATATTCTGCTCATATTCTCGAGGCTGCGGCGAGTCACTTCCCCAATGGCCGTTTAAATTCCTGTTCTTATATGTTATATTCTTATCTGTTCGTGTTCTCGAGGCCGCGGCGAGTCACTTCCCCAATGGCCGTTTAAATTCACGTTCTTATACGTTATATTCTTATCTGTTTATGTTCTCGAGGCCGCGGCGAGTCACTTCCCCAATGGCCGTTTAAATTTCCGCTCTTTGTATTCTCTTTATATTCTGTCATCTTATTATTTGCTCATATTCTCGAGGCCGCGGCGAGTCACTTCCCCAATGGCCGTTTCAATTCTTGTTATTTAATTTCTGCACCATTCCCGTCCCCCCGAGGCCGCGGTGAGTCAATTCCCGCTATGGCCGTTTAACCCCCATATCTTGCTATATCACACTTGTCCCGCTCGCCCCGCCGGAGTAATCTCCCGTGGTGGCCCCTTCTCTCTCTTCTCTTATTTCTGTGTTGCAGCAAACAAACAAACAAAAAAGAGGAGCCCGCGCGCGCTCCGCGTCTTCTCCGCTCTTCCCCGAACCACGTGACGTCGCTCACACTTCCATCCTGAAAAAGTGAGCAACACTCGCAACCTCCCTTCCTTACAAATTTGCACTCCTCAAGTCTGCTCTCTGGACTTCGGTGTTTCCAAGTCGAGCGAAAGGCGAGGTATTTATAGGATTGGAAAGAAGGTGATCTGGATCTATCACCATCACCCCGGCAACATCCTTACGACAAGTCACCCTCTCTTTACTCTCGCATGTCACTCTGCCATCTGGAGTGATCAATTCGGAGGCGTGATTTGTTGACTTGCCCTCCTCATGCGGTCTAAAGATTCCCCGTGTTTATTGTCCCGTTGCGACTACTGCTAGCGCAAAGAAGAAAGTGGGGGACATTTATACAGGAAAATAGGACCAGGGACCGACATTGTTGAAATTGGTGGTAGATCCCTTTGAAAGTCATGGCCACGGTACACTCGCGTGCCACTTTGCCATGTGAAGTAAATGGAGCAGAGTTGTGATTTGTTGACCCGCCACTCCTATTCGGTCCAAAGATTCCGCGTGTCCCTTGTCCTATTGCGACTACTTTTAGCGCAAACAAGGAAATAAGGGACATTCACGTGGGAAAAGAGCACCACGGACCGATATTGTTGAAATCCGTGGATGATCCCCTTGAAAATCATGGCTATGGTGAGTCACCGTCCCGTGTTTTAAGGAGACATCTCGTCGAGTACGTCTCGCGGGAACCCATGTGGTAGAGAAGAGCTGTAAAGCAGAAGGAACATATCCAGGGCGAACCAGCCGTGTTCAAACCAACCTATTTCACTCGCACATATATATAAGGGTTTGTGCCCGTCATGAGAAGGGAGTGAGTGAACAAGCCACTCACTAACCCTCACCACCCTCCTGGTCGCTCCTATTCTCTCTCTCAAGGTAAGAAGTCCCTTGGAGGCCTTTTATAATTCCGTGACGTAGCAATCGCTTTGTCGCGTCATACGTTCCCACTTGCTCTTCGGCAGTGCTCCTCGCCCTCCTCCTGTCTCCCTCGCGACCCTGATGGCCGCGAAGCTCTTGAAGTCGAGGCCGCTAGCTGAGCTGCCCTATGCTCTGCTGATGAATATGCTACCAACTCCAGGAGCTCCTCTGTTGCGAGCTCTAATCCCCTTCCATCTGCAGAGCGAGCCATCTCTCGATGCTCTTTCTCTCAGAGCTCCATCTCCTGCGTCTCTTGTGCTGCTCTATTTTTACCTTTTCCCTCTCTCTTATCTCTTGCCTTATCTCTCTCAGCCATTCGGAGAGAAATCTCCAGCTCCCGGGCATCACAGGGCAACTCCTCATGCTAGTTACCTTGATTTTTTGGCTTTGTCCGGAATGGTTGGCTATCACCTAGCACTGGCTATTGCAGATGTTTGTGCCAAAAATAAAAAAAAAGAGAGAAAATGGAATAAAAAAAAGAGAAAAAAAAACAGAAGAGAGTTAGGATCTAAATGGCATTAAAGCTTCCATATTTATTCCAAGATAAGATACATTAGGGTTTGGGCATCTCAGGCCTCAATTTCCCCAACTCAATTACATAAGCTTTCAGCAGTTCTTCGTCCTCACTCACAGACTCTGTTGCCCTCAGTGCAATGCTGGCCTTCCATGACGCTTTGATTGTCTTCACATTTCTTGCGTCACCACATGTGCCCAGCTCCCTTTTTCTGATTAAAGGAAGCTTGGATAGCGGTGGGAATGAATGGCGAGGGAAGCCCATCTGAGTATGACACCGATGCGTGTTGTAAAGGATGAATTCAGACGTGCCAACAAGTTGGAGCTCCATGTTAAGAGAAGACCTCGTGAGAAGCTCATATGGGAGTAAGCATGTCGCTGCACGAGTGAACATATACTCTTCAATGGTACTGAAGTGAGCCCGCCAGTCTTCACGTTTCTTCAGCCAGGGAACGCGATTTGCTATACTATCACTAGAGCCTAACACATTGACCATATGGTGAAGCGGGCTTTGTTGGAAGAGTTTTGAAGTAGACGACATTCCCTCACGATGGTTAAATTTGAAATGCAAGTCAGTCCAGCAATTCAAAAGGAGTGCGCAACCAAAAGGAGGCTTACCCATACTGGAAGCCGTGAGTCCGCTATAGAGATAAGCAAGGATAGCAGGTCCCACTCTCTTTCCTTCCCAAATTCCACAGATGGCACTTAGCTGATCTTCCTCCACTATGTTGTCAGTATAAGGGAATAGGAGAGCACCCGCTAAGCAGATAGTGAATCCCTTCATGAGCTCTTCAATGCGATCATCATCGCTTGTCAACCTTTCAAGAGCATTTATGACCCAATCTGCAAGTTTTTGCAGATGGATTCCCTTCTGAGTCTGGACGCCCTTGATGGTTTCAGACGGCATGAAGCTTCTGAGCACCTCCTCGGAAGTCACCCTTCTTAGCATGCGCGTAACCTTTACCTTGCCATTTCTCCGGAATTTCTTCACGCCAAGTAGAAGTTCTGCTTCTTCGAGAAGAATAGTTGCCTCGAAAGTGGGGAAAATGAATGTATGGGTTTGATGGTGCCAAAGCTCTACCAGTGCACCCATAGCCGCCCAATCCATGTGAATCTCGTTGTAATGTTTGGCATGAGTTACGAGCTTTTGGAGATGCCACTTTCTGATGATGGCCCTCATATTGATTGAGATGTTCGAAGTGAGTTTCGACAGCCATGGTAACCTTGAAAACTTCCTCGGGCCAGGAAAGAGAGGATACGGCTGGAAATAGAAAAAGTGGAGAAGGCGGAAATGAGCGTAAGAAGGTCTTGCAGAAACACATAAAAGAAATGTTAACTCACCATTCGAGACTGGATTCTCCCGCTAAGATGCCCCTCGAAGTCAGTAAGCCGCTTGCACTCGTTGTTGGGCTTACTTTTCTTCACGGGATTGGAAGACTGGCCTTCCATCTCGAACTCTGATCTCCTCCTAAACTTCAACTTTCTTAGCTCGCCCTGGAATGCATTTTCTTAAGGCCAAAGGGGCGATACTTATAGTGAGGAAAGGAATCTAGGAACAGTGTTGGCAGTTTCATTTTGTTGTGAGTGATAATTTGCTTGCATAGTTGTGATCTTGTTTTGTTATGTTAATTATCGAGTGGGGTACCATTGTCCCACCGACGCCCCACCTTGTCCTCCTAATCATTCGATCATTGTGGTCACCCCTTATCATGCATTGTGCTGTATGATATTTACGCTACTAGAGCATGCCAAGGACCTTACGGTCTGGACGAATCTGGGATTTGAGTTCCCCTTCAACAAAAACAGTGATGATCCCGGAGGAGTTCAGGACGTACGGATAGGCCGTTAAGTTGTGATAGAATGGGGACGATGGTTCCCTTCGATGAGTCGGTACGTGGATAAACGGGCCCCGGCTCAGTATCAGCTCATTGGATCGGTATCCTGACCCACTCTCCACAGCTTAGCAATATTATCCTCGGCTAGTTTCTATTTTAGTTTGTTTTATTTTTCTTTTTAAACCCAGTATGCATTCATGTAGGACTTTGAGTTCATTGTGGAAAATCATTCACTTACTTTGATTGTGTGAGCCACTGTGCTTAAATGTTTAAATATGGGATATTCTATTCCGAGTCGAGTACTGAGTTTTCCGAGGTTACCTTGGGATGCTTCTCTGGATGAAACCATTGTTTGGATTTGTCTCCATTTCATTTCTTAAATTCCCCTCGGACCCACCTTGGTTGTAGCACGTCCACAATGGCTGGTAACCGCTCTCCAATGGTGAAACTTGAGATTTACGACCCAGGTACTTCCGCACCGTGAAGTTGGTCCTTTTAGTTTGTTCATGCCCCAGCGCACACAATGTCCTTCCCAGTTTGTTTACCATCCAAACAATCGTGGATTTCGGAGAACCTTCCTCAAGGTTGCTTCGTGAAACTCGAGAAAGATTCCCATCCTGTGACGTTAGAAGCGTGTCTCATCACACCTTGGCATCCGCTTTTCAGTCCATTCCATTTCACTCCAATACACTTCGTTTCATTCCATTACACGTCCTTCCCCTACAAAGTGGATGCCAAGGCGGGGCAGCTGTAGACACGTCATTTCTGACGTTACGATGAGTAAATCCCATGTTGTACCGTAATGCCCAGAAGTGGCTTACATTTTCTTTTATTTGAGTGATTTCCGTAATTTTGGTTAAATTGCATTTATTTTGTGAGATGGAGAAAATTAAAATATGTGTACATATAAATAAACGAAAGAGAAAATGAAATCCAAAAAAAAAATGCGTGTGTAATTATGTTTACATAAAAAAATGTAATTGATTTTCTTTAATAATAAATTTATTTTTGTAAATATATATATATATAAGTGATTACTATATGTATAAAATTAATAGAAACATATTAATTAAAAGGTAAAAAAAATACAATAACCATTAAAAATAAACACAAAAGAAACAAAAAAATATAAACAAGAATAAACAAAACAAACAAACATAAAATATAATAAATATAATAAATAATAAAATAATATTCCCTACCCATTTTATTCTCTCTACGTCTCTTTCTATTTTCTATTTTCTTCCCTCTCTCTCACGTAACCCCCTCCGTATCTTTCTTTCCCTCTCACCGCACTGTACACATCCCCCTCCCCTATGGCACACACATACGCACCACCCCATTACTCTCTCCCACTCCCTCTCTCCAACACACACTCATCCATGCACGCGACCACCCCCCCTCTCTCTCACTCCCCCACTCTCTCTAACTCCACCCACAAGTCCCCCACACACGCAGCCTGCACCGTGAGCACCGCCCACGCCTTCGACTGCCTCCAACTGCCACCGCCGGTCGCACGCCCGTCACTTTCACCCTCGTCGGCTACCCCTTTGCATGCGGCCGCGTCGACGTAAAGCTTCCCCGCCGCACCGATAGTCACCCTCCGCCTGCCGCGAAGTCGACCACCGCTCGACCCCCACGCCACCAACCGCCCGCACCTAACCGGACGCCGCTCCCTCCGCGTCAGCCGCCAGCCAGCAACCACCTCCGCCTCCCCCTCACGCCCGAACCCTCTGCATGCCACCTCCTCTCCTTCTTCCCCGGCACCGCCGCAGTCGTCCGCTTCCACGTCCACGTCCACGCCCGGAGCACCGCGCCACCGCCGCCCTCCGACGCACCTGACGCCACCACGCCCCCGCTCCAGCCGTCCGGGCCCCCCTCACCGGCACCGCGCCCACGTCCGGACGCACAACTCCCGCCGCGGACGCCGTCGTTTTTCTCCCCCACCTCACGTCCGCCGCCGGCAGTCACCGCGAGCCCCTCCGCCAGTGCAGCAGTCACCCCACGGCACCGCACCTGCCGCTCGCCCCCGTCACCGCACCGGCCGCTCGCCCCCTGTACTCCGGCACCGCCTCCGACGCCGCCCTGCCATGACCGCCTCCGACCCCGCCCGCCTGCACGCCTGACACCGCCAGCGCCCCCGTCGACCTCGCCGTGCTACCCCGGCCATCTCCCCCGCGGGCTCTCCCTCTCGTCCTCCCGTCTCTCTCTCGTTCTCTCTCTGCTCACCCCCCTCCCCCTCTCGCGTTTCTCTCTCTCTCCCCTCTCTCCCGTTCTTTCTCTTCCTTCCCCTCCCTCTCCCTCTCGTCCTCCCGTCTCTCTCTCGTTCTCTCTCTGCTCACCCCCCCTCTCGCCGTTTTCTCTTTCTCTCCCTCCCCCTCTCGCGTTTCTCTCTCTCTCCCATCTCTCCCGTTCTCTCTCTTCCTTCCCCTCCCTCTCCCGATCGCGATCTCTCTCCCGTCTCTCTTTCTCTCTCCTCCTCCCCCCTCTCGGTTCTCTCCCTCGCTCACTTCTTCTCACTTTCTCTCTATCCTCCTCGATCCCCCCTCTCTCACTCTCTTTGTTTTTTTTTTAGTTTTTTTATTCCCCACTCCCTCTGTCTCTCTTCCCCCCTCTCGTTCTCTCTCTTTCTCCCTCTCCCATCTCTCTATTTTCCTCTCTTCTCACCGCGCCCCTCTCTCTCTCTCCCTCTCTTCTCTCTCCACCCTCTCTCTTCTCTCTCCCCCCGTGTCTGTTTCTTCCCCCCTCCATCGAGTCCTCTCTCTCCCTCTCATTTTCTTTTTTTTATTATCTTCCTTTCCCTCCTCTTCCCCTCATCTCCCTGCTTCTCTCCCCTCACGATCCCCTTCTCTCTCTTTTCCCCCCTCATCTCTTTTTTTATATTATTTCTTTCCCTCCCTCTCTCTCCCTATCTCTCTCTCTCTCTCTCGATCTCTCTCTCAACCTTCTTTTTATTATTTTTTATCATCTCTTTTCTCACCCTCTTCCTCTCTCGTTCTCCCCACTTCTCTCTCCCTCTCATATATAAATATATCTTATTCTACTTTTTATAATTTGATATTTTATCTTCCTTTTAGTCTTATATTTTCTTTCTTTTAAATTAAAGAAAATTAAAAATTAAAAAAAAAACAAAAGAAAAGAGAGTCCTTTTATCTTTCTCATATTACACACGCATATATATATTTCAACCATAAATAACCTCCTCCTCACACGTATATATATTAACTATATATATCTTTTCCTTATATTTTCCTATATTTAACTCTATATCTTTTCCCATCATGTATATACACATATAACTATATATATCTATCATACACGTGTGTTTGTGTTCCCTGTTTAAGCAGTTTTTGAAGTCCATTTTGAAGGCCCTCGGTCGTGATGTGCTCGTGTTACTGAAGCTCCCTCAAAGCCCGTCATCGGCACCTCCCCGATAAGCTCTTCTCCCTTTTTAATTTTAATCAGTCAGTTAATCATGTTCCATGCATCATTTAACATATGTGCCATGCCTTTCTCTTCGAGAGGGCCTCCCTTGTAAGTGTCTTTGTGTTTGTGCATTTCATCATGTCATTCTCCCACCCTTTTAGTTCTAAAGGGGTTTTAAACACACCAACCAGGTACGTGTTCGTTTACGTTATTTACAATTTCATTATCTAAGGATTGGTACTACACTGCCGTCGCTCTCACCAACTAGTTCTGCTCTGTTTGTTGTTTGTGTAGGGGTAACCAGTTATAAGGCCCTCTTCTTCGGCCTGTCGAAAGAAGAGGAAGAAGGAGTCCACGTCGTCCCCTTCCTGAGGCGAAAGTGATCAATCCACTCGGGACCCTCGGTCCCTGGCGATCACAATCTTCTAACGCGCGCTTCATTAATTTTCTTTTGTTTTAATAACACCCGCGGAGAGTTACTTCTCGCATCGGTTATCTTCTTATGTCTCTGACCTCACCCGCGCGGAGGATTATTCCCCGCGGCGGTTTCTGTAATTTACTTTCTGTATATCTAATTCCTAACTGGTGCGGTGGGTCACCTCCCGCGACCGTTTCCATTTCAGCATTTTATTTTCTGCACTTTACTTTCTAATTCCTAACTATTTAATTTCAGCATTCCCCTATCATCGCTTTAAAATCCCGTGGAGATCAACATCTCGCGGCGATTTATTTGATCCATTTTCCTTTCCTGTCACATATACTTATATTATAGTAAAGACCCCTCAGAGGCCACAGTCTCGTGGTGGTTTATATATATATATATTATTTATATTATTTATGTCACATTAAGACCCCTCAGAGGCCACAGCCTCGTGGTGGTTTATACTTTTATATATATATATATATATATATATATATATATATATATATATATATATATATATTATTTATATTATTTATGCCGCATTAAAGACCCCTCAGAGGCCACAGTCTCGTGGTGGTTTATATTTATATATATACATATATATATATTTATTATTTATATTATTTATGTCACATTAAAGACCCCTCAGAGGCCACAGCCTCGTGGTGGTTTATATATATATATATATATATATATATTATTTATATTATTTATGTCACATTAAAGACCCCTCAGAGGCCAAAGCCTCGTGGTGGTTTCTATATATACATATATATATATATATATATATATATATATATATATATTATATATATATATATATATATATATATACACACTTATGCTTATTATTTATGTCATAGTAAAAATCCCGCAGAGGCCACAGTCTCGTGGTGGTTTATATATTTATATACTTATACTTATTATTTATGTCATAGTAAAAATCCCGCAGAGGCCAATGTCTCATGGTGATGTGTATATATATTTATATTTATTATTTATAATGCATTAAAAATCCTGTAGAGGCCAATGTCTTGTGGTGGTTTATATATATACTCATATGTATTATTTATATTACTTTAAAAATCCCGTAAGGCCAATGTCTCGCGGTGGTTTCTAGATGTACATATATTAATTACTGCTCATATTGCAACATTACTGTTAAAACCCCGCAAAGACCAATGTCCTGCGGTGGTGTGCTTTTATTCATATTGTTCTTGTAACTGTTCGGGGAGTGATATATCGTTACAATTTCTGAGTCTAAGTGTCTTCCCGTCTGTCAACTTCTATTACGTAGAGTCCCAGGGCTCGAATTCGGTATCTGAAAAGCTGCTCTCGGAACGGTGGGTTACGCCTACCGGGAAGGGGTTCAGTTTACGTGAGAGGGTCTTCGGACCCCTATCTCCGCCATGTACCGGAGTTCGGCCAGTCTAAATTCTTTCTGTCTCCATTAGAGTGTCATCTGTAGGTGTACTTGTCCACCGTTCTTTCATATCCCCTATAGCGCGTGTTTCATTGTTTGTCCTCATTTCTTTCACCCTTTATTACTCAGAGAGGGAGAAACCCCATCTCTCTCTCTCAGTCCACCACGTGACGCGTTCACACTGATGAAAAATGCATTCTCATATTTTCATAGCTTTTGTTAACACGAGTCAAAGTTGAACAATGTCAAAGTTTTCTACCTTAAGGATACAGGACTACTGCACAAACCATACTAACTAAGACGATTTCCAATAATATGTTCATGCAAATAAAGACCAACGATGCGAAACAATAAAGAGGGGAAAAATGATAAGAACATTCATGTTCTCCGAGAAATGGAACGCTTTGTTTTCTATTGATTGGGGGCTACACTTGATGGGATTGTCGCTTCACTAATATAAACAAGAAAACAAAAAAAATCAGAAGACCGACGGAACGGAATCGAAGGAATGTGAGCTTAATGCTCCGGACCGGGGCATCCGAAAGCAAATCGCCCATATTTTGACTGCCCCTCATCGGGGAACTTTTGAAAATTGCTAGCCCAGGTTTTTCCCAACAACCACACGGTAATCGACGAGCAAAGGATAAAAATCGGCCGACGACGGAAAGATGCGGAAGGGAAAAAATGCACCTTTAGATGACTAACAACCAAATCTCGTCCAAGGCTCCTGAATCGCAGGACTTCGACCACCCGTCGAGAAATCTGGCGAACAACAAACGTGGGTTCCAAATCAGAATGCCATGGGAGCTTTCATGCGGAAGGGAAAGGGGAGGGTGGGGAGGAAAAGAGGAACGAAAGGGGTGAGGGGGGAGAAAGAAACCCCCTTGGCCTTGGATTGTGAGGGGGGTGCAGATGGGGATTGCTCGACCTGTGCTTTGGGGTGGCGGAGGGTGGTGTAGTTGTGATGTTGTCGGCTACTGCGGCGGGGGTAGCCGGATGGAGGGGGCAGCAAGGCCTCGATTTCTTGCAGCGCCGGCGAGAAGGGCGAGAGCAAAAAATCTTCGGAGGGAGTCGGCAGGAGTCGATCGACGATGATCTCGGCTGCAGAGCATGGAGGCGAAAGAGGGGAGGCAGAGAGCACTCGTGAGAGGGGAGGGAATAGTGAAATTGACGAGGGCACGGGGAGGAGGTCATTCGGGGATGGAACGGGGTTGGGGATGGGGGGATAACTCATTCCAAGTTTTACTTGGAATGAGTTATTCCCGGAAAAAAGGTGCATTTCGAGGTTAACCCCATTTTACTTAACCCAACATATCCCCATATTTTTGGGCTCTACCAAATGATGAACGGGAATATATCAGGGATAACATAGCCATATTCCGATACCAAACGGCCCCGTTCTCGTGATTTTCCTCCATCGTGTCCTTCCTAGCTAGTTCATGCTCCATTCAGTTAAACCATCTAGCCCCTAGTCGCATGGATGAAGCCGCCATCTCAAGCTCCAAAGGGGCTGCTCTTATTTTCTCCCCACCGTTTCCTTCCCCCCTGCTCTTCCCTTCGAGGTGTTCACCGTGTGGGTATTGGCATCTAGGTCCCGTCAGTTCATGACTGAGGCCCAGATTTCCTCCCTGTCAAAATCCCCTGCTCGAGAACAAGCTTCCACGCATACGGGCCTTTAGCTCATATGAGTTTTGAGCCGGTAGCCTTACCGCCACCTTGATCCGGTGGCATCCCTACCGCCGTGATCCGGTGGCTCTTTTGAGCCCGCGAACCGGTGGCCTTGCGATCCGGTGGCCTTGTCACCATATGGTCTGGTGGCCTTTGCAACCACCTTGATCCGGTGGCTTCACCACCATGCCCTTCCATCCGGTGACACTCTCCGGTGGCCCAGCCACCCTAAGCCTCACTCGGTGGCATACTCGAACCGGTGGCCCCATCCTCATACCTCCATTTTTAACTGTCGGTCCGGTGGCGTTACTTTCCCTCGATCCGGCGGCGCCCCATTCGGTGGCGCCTCCCATCCCTTGATTCGGTGGCTCTACCCTCAACTTCCTACTTTAATCCTTGGCCTGGTAGCCTTCCGCCCCGTTCGATACGGTGGCCTCCTCATCCGGTGGCGCCCACCTCCCGTTCGATCCGGTGGCACCCTTTTCACTCCTCGATCCGGTGGCTCCCCATCCGGTGGCGCCTCCCACCCCTCGATCCGGCAACATTTGTCACCCCTTCGATCCGCCAACGCTTACCACCCCTTCGTCCAGTGACGTTTGCCACTCTCGATGCGGTGACATTTTACCCCCTTCGCATTTAAACCTTTTGTTCGCTCGATTTTGACGTCGTGTTTTGACGCGATGGTTTCGAGTGTCGCGGATTGCGCGTGCACTCATGTTTTGGGACACGTCACTCCCCGTGGACGCGCACTCGCTTTACTTCTTTCATAATCGGGTTCGAGAGAGATGTTGTCAAATTTTTTATCAAAATAATATAAAAAAAGGAATATAAAATGGAGGTAATAAATAAATAAATAAAATAAATAATAATAAGACGCACTAGTAAGATGAAAGAACTACAGGAGACGCGAAGAGCTAAGTATGAGCATTACAGAATGTGACCGAATAGATCGAACACTCCATCGTCTACATACTGACAATCAAGAATTGTACGAATCAATCAATAAGAAAAAAAATAAACACACGCACTTTCACTTTCACTCTCACTTGACAGGGCACGCTTCTACACGCTTAAACGTGAAGTTCTCACGTTACATTCACCTGTACATTATATATGAATAACATAAGATCTCCAGAGGACTCGAACGGGTGAACCGGCATTAAAATTTTCAAACAAGATAGAGATAATACAGTAAAAAAATAAGTAACTAAAATAAATAAATGAATAGATAAATAATAATAAAATAATGTTAAAGTGAGTAAATGGATCTGTATAGCAAAACAAAAAGAGCAATAACATAATAAAACCTAAACAAAAAGATAATAATATCAACATTAAATATATATATATATGAAATATAAATAAATATAAATATACACCCATGCATACGAATAAAAAATAACAGAAAATTCAATAACCTAAATAATAATAACCAAAAAGTACGATAATGTTCGTTTCGGACCCAGCTTCTTCAGACCTAGTGAGTGGAACATCGACGACACCCCGGCAAGCCGTGTTCAGACCTCGGGGATTATTCCCGACATGGTCGTAACTCGGTCCCGCCCCGGGCCAATAGCTCAATAGATCGGACTCATTCTCATTGGGATTTAATCCCGCTCTATCATCAAATGTGCCGCATGTTCGGCAGACATTTACACGGGTTTGTATCCGTCCCCGTCACGCTTTCAACACGGACTTTCGTCCGAATACAAAAAAATGGTCGGTAAGCGACCAACATGATTTAACCATTTTCACCCCACCGAGGGACATTCTAACGTAATTCGAGATTTTTGTTATCTCATTTTATTTACGTTATTCTTCAGGCCGTAGGGCCCTTATCCCTGGCGATTAATCAAGGATGTTCCCTCTTATGGGGATGTAAATAACACCGTGACCTTTACGACACGGTGGATTTCGGTCCCGACACGAACCACACATTCGTCTGATCAGTCAGACGGCGCACACCAAGGACTTCCACGAAGCCCGAATAAACTGTCACTTCGTGACTGGCACGCCCACGCACTTAACAAACTAATAAACCCAATAAACGAAGATCAATAAATGAACAAAATAATAAGTAAATTTTAGTGCGTCCACAGGGTGGGATCAAACTTTACGTGGAGTTCGGTTCGTTTCCACAAACCCGACATAGGACGGCCACGAGTGTGGCCGTGTCTGCCCCAGAGCTGGGCGGCCAGAACCCTGGTCGCCCAGGTCTGCTAGGCCAGCACCCTGGCTGCCCTGCCTTCTCTCTTTCCCCCTCTGCTCCAGCCTACAGACGGCCAGACTGTTGGCCACCTTACACTGTGCTGGGCAGCCAAAGGTCTGGCCGCCCTAGTCTGCTGGGCGGCCAGCACCATGGCCACCCAGACCCTGTCTCCCAGCCTGCTGGGTGGCCAAGGTGATGGCCGCCCAGTGCACAGGGTAGCCCTGTGCTAGGCGGCTAGTGGTTTGGCCACCCAGGCCACTAGGCAGCCAGGAAGTTGACCGCCCAGTCCCTTCCTACCCCGGGGTGCCGTACTTCGCCGTTTCTTGCCCCCGAGGTGTCTGTATGTGACATGGTTTCGTGGAAGAGGTGTCCGCGTGATTCTGTATGGTCTGAGGTTTTTGTATAGTTATCATGGGCCATCCTTGTGGGATTTATGCATTATAGGGAATGTTCTTCCCTGTGTGGGTTATCGATAGTAGAGGTTTGTTCCCGCGCGTGTTTAGTAGGCCGGCGTTCGTTGGTTCCCGTTACCGGCCTTAGGCGGCGCTACATGCGTGGAGAGGACTTCGAACGTGCGCGCATGAAGAGGGAGATCAACGGGCTTTAAATTCCCGCCCATGAGGGAGAAGGAGAATCACGGAGAAGAAGGGTCCGTGCTTTTTTCTTTCTTTCTTTCTATTTCCCCTTTTTCTTATCTATTTTCTCCCCCTTCCTTCTTCTATTGCACATTTGGCCTCTTCCGCATTTGGCCCAATTCCTTTCTCTCTCTCTTTTTTTTTTTGCCTTTGGGAGTCGACGCACCGGCTTCGGTGCGTCGATGCACTTCTCATCAGTGAGAAAATTTTCTTTCTTTTCTCTTTTCTTGTTTTTTAAGTGCCAACAACGTCGTGCATGTAACGGCTGGGCCAAGAGTGTTACTCACTGAGTGCCGACACGTTCTGACTACATGGTCGATAGTTGTTCCCGATGTGATGATTTTTAAGTTGGTTACTGTAGGGCCCCCTTGCCTTTACAGTCAGAGTCCGATTAGGGGAAAAAACCAGCTAGAGGACCTGAGTTAGAGCAGATAGTCTATGTGTGCACACGTGGTTGGGGGCAGTGGACCCACGCCGACGGGCATGACCCCAACTAGTCCCTGTGTTGTTGCGACTTCGCCTCACTCTCTGGGAGAGGTAGGTAGGCGCGAGCGTAGTAGGTGGTGTAAGGCGTATGAGATGCATCCGACCCAGTCCCTTGCCTCTCTCTCTAGGAGAGGTGGCCAGGCCAGGGAGAGTAGGAGTGGTGTAAGACGTCAGTGGACGCATCCGACCCAGTCCCTTGCCTCCCTCTCTAGGAGAGGTGGCCAGGCCAGGGAGAGTAGGAGTGGTGTAAGACATCAGTGGACGCATCCGGTGGGTGCTAGTGAGTGAGTACTTCATTCACCCGTGGGTTTAGTTCCCGACTGCGAGTCATGGTTCTCTGGAGTAGAAGTAGTGTGTTCTGACCGGGGTGACTCTAGCGTGACTTCTCGCATGTGAGGCTGAGGTTTTTCTGACAGTGTTGTCAGGATTCTCCAGGTAGCTAGGACAGGATGTTTCGGCGGTGTGATTTCTGTAGTAGCTTCTGTCCGTGAGGGCAGTTTGTACGGTAGAGGCTTCGTAGGTTCTTTTCAGTAGTGCAACCGTGACCTTGTAATGGACATTCTATATCCAGACAACTCTAGTCCCATAAACGGTAGTTAAGATAAAAGGGTCACATGATACCATGCTGTACATGCAATGCTTATTCGCATTAGAGACCACTTTCAAACATACATACATTGTTCATTGATTTACATGTTTTGCCTTAACCTTTCGCTTGCATATCTTATTCTAGACATACCCATGCTCAGCTTGTCTTAACTGCAACCTTCGTAAAAAAGATATAGGGAAGGGTTCAAGAAGGTAAGATCGTGGCCTTAATCACAGTTATTTATGTATGGTCTCTACTAAGTTAGGAAGCATAGGACATAAGCCGGATGGAAATAACTTAAGGGCTGCATGTATGTGTTGTGCTTAGAAGTCCTATCTTAGCGAGAAGCCTGTTATCACTGGCCTTTACTACTCTTCCTTCCCGCCTCCAGTCCGACCCGTCCAAGTCCCACTCCTAGATATGAAAGAGGTAGAGGGAAACACAGATTTGATCTTAGATGGTTGTAAATAAGATTAAAGTCAAGGATTAGAAGGTGATATGGAGGTCAACATGAGTCTTATTATGTTGAAATCTCTGTTTCAAATTTTAAAAGGTTTGAGTCTCTCTTTGTGTTGATTTGTCCCACATTGGAAAATGAAAAAAGTTTTCATTTATTTTTAAAATGGACTCTTGTCTTTATTGTGTACTCCTTTGAGGAGACTATGGAGGTTGGCCTATTTAGGCTAGTGGGCTCTTTGGCCCGCATCCTCTTTCTCACACGCGCGCCAAATGCCTTATCTTGCCGTGGCCGTGACGTGCGTGCGTGTGATTCTTGACAATTTTTTTTATTTTTTTATTTTGACCATTTGACCTAGCGTCTCTTGGATTCTTTTCGCGTGATTCTTGATAATTATTTTATTTTTATTTTTCTTTATTTTTGACCATTTGACTGAGTGTCTCTTAGATTCTTTTTGCGTCTCTTCGGATTCCCCTCTTTGGCCGAATGGGTGTAACTCGGTCAAGAGTCACTTCCCAAGAGGGTATTTGAAGAGAGTCATTTTCCTGTGAGAGGCACGACTTAGGGTTCCCTCTCACCCGACGGCTATCTCTCTCGAACTCCTCTCTCCCATCGTCTTCTTCTTCTTGCAAGAGCCTCCTGTCACAGTGGTGTTCGCTCCCGGCAACGTGAGTTGGAGTGCACCTTCACGTCGCCATCGGTTTGGGTCATCGTATCTTGGGAGAAGTTTCATCGCGAAGTGTAGTGACCCAAGATCCGGATACCAAGAAAGGAACCCGATACCATTCGAATCCTGGCCCGCCGCCCACTAGCCGGGGCTCGGAAGGGCTAAAAAGGAGTGTGGAGGTACAAAGAAATAGGAAATAAGACAGGATAATTCAATAATTAACAAAAATAAATAATCTAACTACAACAGAGTCCAGTCCAACAGAAAGTACAGTCTAAGGTAGAAGAGCGTACCCAACACCGAGTGAACACTCAGCCCGACGAGTTGGCAACTAAGAACCTCCACGCAGCACCCTCGAACCTCGAGGAAGAACCGCCGCACCTGAAACGCAGGGGTGAGCGTCATGTCGTACTGGCTCAGTAGGGATCCTGCGGAACCCCAACCGTAAACAACAGCTGTAACGGAAAGCAGCAACAACAACATGAACAGCAAACCCGGTGGCCGGTAAAAACTCGGCACTAGAGCTACTCATACTGTACCAGAAAACACGCCTCGATCTCACAGTCGGGGGACCACCAGATTACGAACCACCCTAGCTACGCTACGGGGGAAAACGACCACGCCATCGGGGACTCAACGCTGTCTAGGGGAAAGACCTCAGTGACGCTCACCGGAACCCCTAGACCTCGGCATTGGGAAAACACCCGGCACTCCATGCAAAACCACATCTCGCAGAGGTGAAGCGGAACTCGACTCACGAGAAACTCACGTCACGGACGGGAGTACCTGCCCACCAGAAGCAAGGCCGGATGCGTCCACTAACGACTTAGTCCGCAGCCTCAGGTGTCTCTCTGCGACGTCCCAGGCGGAGAAAGAGACACCGTACAGTAACCAAGAACATAAAACAAGGACTAGTTGGGGTCGCGCTCGTCGGTGCGGGTCCGACGTCCCCAACAACGTGTGCACACACACAGACCATCCACTCTAAGTCGGGTCCTCTAGCTGGTTTTCCCCCCAGCCCGGATGCAGGCTGCAAAGGTAAGGGGCCCTACGGTAACCAGCATAAAAATCATCTCTCTCGGGTAAGCCGCTCCACCACTCCCGGGTTGGTCAGCACACGCATGCCGTAAGAAGGTTACGACTAGTGGGAGGTCACTAAACGTGAACACGGAAAACCACGCACACACCCATCGCGAGTAGCGCAGAGTAACAGGTGGCGCGGAGCCACCCGACTCTGGAGAGTCCACTAGACCCACTAACCCAACGGTCCTTGAGTCACGAGACTCGGGTCGAGACCGTCGCACGTGACGGCACAGCGCCATCAATCTGGTCTAATCCCTAGGTCTGAAATCTCGGCACGATGACTCACGAGACAGTTCAGAACTGCCGAGACCATTCCCTCATAAAGGGAACTCAAGAGACTTCCAGCCCCAGGCTGGGAGACTGGACTCGTAGTCCAAGGCCATACGCTTGGCCCACTCAGAAAACACTCACCGGAAAGCCAATGACGTGCGGGAATAAGCCATCGCACACATACCGATGCTCGACAACTCGTTCTAATGAGCACACGAAAGCCCGGAACACATGGGGTCACCCGGACCCTCCAAAGCTACGGGCATGCTAATCGAGATAACGTGGCACCTCCAGACACTCCCAAAGCACGAACACAAGTCCCACGGTGTCCGGGACATTCACGAGGCCGAAGGTCGACCACTGGGTCACAACTGGGTCGACCGGAGACCAATAAATGTGAAACAGACACGGTGAGCACGAAGAACCGCCTAGCGGTCCTCTCTGGACCATCAGGGAGCATGGCGGTCTCCTCCGGACCGCAAGGCATGGCCTAGCGGTCCAGCTAGGACCGCAAGGCCCCCAAGACACTTAAACCACAAGCGGTCGCCTTCGGACTGCCAAGCAGGGTGGCGGTCCTCTGCCTGACCGCTAGACATAGCCTAGCGGTCAGTCGTAAGGCCGCTACCCCATAGACCTCAAAAGATCAAAACATGAACAAACGGTCATACCCTGACCGCTAAGCCCTCCTGGCGGTCCATCGCGCGACCGCAAGGCTCGAACCGACATAAGGGGGACCCTAGCGGTCTTCACATGACCGCCTCACCCCCTAGCGGTCGCTAGGTCGTCCCTAGCGTGAAAACAGCGGAAACCGCGAAAAAACCCATTCCACGCCCCATTCACACCCATGTGAAGGGAAAAATAAGGGGAAACTAGTCCTCAACCTCTCTAGCACCGAGAGGATCCATTTAAACTCCAAAAATGCGATCAAAACACTAGATCGGGCTCACACCCCAAAACATGCTCTTTTCCCCAAAACGCTGAAATAAGCCCGCTCGACTCACCACGGCCTACCAAAATCACGGGAATGGAAGTACAAGGGTTAAGGATCTGTCCCCCTACCTCCACCGAATATTTCACGCGCCGAGGATGCCGCTCCGCCAAGAAAACGCCGCGAAACCCCCGCCGGTTCACGATCTCGCCACGAGCTCCACCGAGAGACACCGCCCCTCGATCCTCGCCCATGCTCGGCCACTCCTCGCCCGCGTCGCCTCCACCTCACCCCCGCCTCGCTCCGTCGGCCGCCGGAGAAGAGAGGGGAGAAAGAGAGAACATGAGAGGGGAGGGGGAGAGAATGAGAGTGAGGAAGAGAGAGAGAAAGGGGTTAACATATATAGAAAATCCAAAAATTCTGGAAAATATCAAAAATAGGGAAAAATACTCCTCACGATCTTCGGAAAATGCACAACGTGGTGGTAACATCCCAGAGTCGAAGAACGCAACGGTTCGCCCTACACGGGGTTTCGAAGGTCCGACAGACAAAAACATGCGTGAACCGCAAAACTCAATCTGGGACCCACTAAAACGATCTAAAACTCACGGATCCTGATCCAATGAATATCCAAAAAATTCGAGGCGTTACACGAAACCTATCTGTATCGGAGTAGGGGCAGAACGACTCAACATATCTGTACCGGAGTAGGGGCAGAACGACTCTAAAGAAAGTGGCTACGCGCTTCGACCCGAGTTTGCTCTTCTTGATCGTTTTATTCCCTTTGATTTCTGTGCTTAGATCTAATAGAAAAGCTCTACCCGTGAATAGCATATCTATCATATTAGGTGTAGAATAGCTTCCTCCAAGACGGGGAACCTATAGGAGTCAGCAAACAGTCAGGGAGAAGAATGTGTTGTGTGCATATGCTTTAGAGAAGATCTGAGGAGTCGAGGATTTGAGGGGAACAGAGAGGTCAAAAGAAAAGGAGAGAAAAGGAGGGGTCTAAATAGGATCTTCACACTGAGGCCCGTGTCAATGCCATGGTCTCTACGTGCGGAACTAAGTCTGCCACCTGTTGCACATTACCATGCATGCCGGACACTTGTCACCTATCTTCTTGCACCTTTAGAGCACCTCCATGTGCTTGTCAGATCACTACCCTTCTTTCCATTTGAACATTTCTTAAAGATGAAAATTTTACTTGGTTCTGACAAAGCCTCCTGACTAGTCTTCTATCCCTTGTCACACGTCCTGACACTCAGTCTCACTGCCTAAATCTATGAAAGATCTTGCACGATCTAATTTCTACATCATTTTAAGTCCATCGTCTAATTCTGTATGCCCAAGCATGTTATTCATTTCTACATTGCCTATGCGTTTGAGAACCCAATGGGCCATATATTATGGCCTAGTAATCTTCACCTATACAAAGCTCCACCAAATGTCTAAATGTCACATCAGATTATTCAAAAGTCATAATCTAACTTTTTAGAGAGAGATAGGGTGAAAAGTCTCCACTTTTCATAATTTCCCAAAATCTCATTTTCATTGGATTATTCTCACTCTAAAGGATTATGGAAAAAGCCATAATCCCATTGAATTTTCAAACGAGACCTAAGTCCATCACCTACTTTAGCTCCAACTACTTCTATTGTTTAGTTTCTTATATCACATACTATTCATCATCTAAGTTTATGTATCGCCTAAATCCTTCACCCAATTCTTCATCATCTAAGTTTTCTTCATTTAGCCACTATATCATCTAAGCCCTTCCATCTACTTCTATGTATAACTTCTTCCCCCTAAGCCATCACCTAACTTTCTACCGCCTAAGCTATGGTCTAACTTTGCATCGCCTACCTTCGCTCCACCTACTTCCCATCGTCTACTTCCAGCGTCTAACTCGTCTAAATTCCATGCTTCCATCTAACTTCTATCATCTAATTCTCCACATCACCTATTTCGTACCGTCTAATCCCTCCATCTTCTTTTCTACCATCTAAGTTCATTGTCCAATTGTAAATTCTTCGTCTAATTTTCCTGCTATCGTCTACTTTACACTGCCTATTATTCTAGACATCACCTAACTTCCTAAGCATCGTCTAAATGGCGCATTTCCAACTAAATGGATTCATCTAATGGGTTCACGAAGGAAATCTGATACATAAAATAATAGTAAATGTCTTGAACTTTATTATGGAAATGCAAATTTAGCTTTTGAGATTTCAGGATGTTACACCTACATTGTTGATGGAGGTGAAAATTTTTTCTTCGTGAACATCTTCTCCCTTAAACATCAGCTTTCAAACCAAAGATTTCTTTCATGGCTCCCCTTTCTCATGAAATCTCTAAAGGTTGAACTCATATATCATAAGGAACCAATCAACTCGTCAACCGTGTAAATAGAAAAAGTTCTTATTTTCTTCTATAACAATGACTTTTGGCATCCACTGAGCTTGTAACGATATGAGAATCTTCGTTACCATTTCAACTTTAGTGTAGGTTTTACCAGACCCTTTCTACCCATTCGTAGGTTTCTCCTCAAAAAATAAAGGGTTGGGGGTACAAATACCCCCCCGATAAACACCCTATTTAGTCACTAACATGCATGGCAATTAGACTAATTAAAAGAGGCACATGGCAACTTCAACCAAAAGGTCAATTCAAGTTGGTCAAAGTGTTTTAACAAGTTGACAAGTGTCTTGTTTCATCAACGAGAGTCAGCATAAGTCAAACACATGAAAGGGTTTTCAAATTTAGAGTAAAAAGGTCAAACAATGAAGATTGACACTCGGACTTGAAACGCGTCAATGGGGCCAGACGCATTACGATGAAAGGCATTCGCCTTGTGCCATGAATAATACAAATCACATATTCTACAAAATTTCACAAGATTAGAAATACACGCTAATAGACTAAATGTGTTGATTTGATTATACACATTCATACACTTTTACAAAAATGTCACGAAATTCACAAACTAAAATGTGTTAACTTTAACAGAAGTGAAATGCATCAACCTTAGTGGACCCAAATAACTAAAGCATGTCAGCCCAACCAGATGACTTCTGGATCTCTTCACATAATCGTCCTAACTTCGTCAAAGGACACGAAGGACCCAACCAAGGGTCCAGCATCGGATATTCACCTTTACGCCCACCTCGAACTCAATAACTAGGATCTGAAAATGCGAGATGTTATACATATCATATGCTAAACTAATTTTATCTAATGAGGATAACGTATTAAAGTGAGTCAGCCAAATGTTCGTCTGGTAATTAAGACACTAAGTATATCCGCATAAAATCCTCTTTGAGTTTGATTGTATTATGTCATTATGCTTATTAATAAAATTTATATTTTTATCTAATTTATGTCATTATGTAAAATATGAGCCTAACTAAGATGATTAATGAGTAGGGATGTAACAATAGTTGTTTGGTAAACTATGTATCTCCTCAAAATTAGATAGTTCTCCCATTTCGCACTTGGTACTATTTGGAACACTCCATGAAATTAATATTTTTACATCTATTCCTCCGACATTTTGATACGTTAGTAACACAAACTAGACTCAAATTTCATTTGGTGCACCCTCTATAATATCTAGTTCTAACTATCTGTCCCACAGAGAATCATCATTATCCACCTCCCCAACTTCTACAACCACCATGCAAAAGATGACTTTATTCTAATCCTTGATGTTGACCAAACCCACTCCTCCTCCCTCCTTAGGCCTACAAAGTCTACCCCAATTAGAGAAGATGGAGGCCCCTCCTCTCCTACCTTTCCCCTCTCCAAATAAATGATCTTCTTATCTACTTATTATGTTCTCCACTGATTTGGAAACTCGGAAGACTAACACTTAATATAACGTTAAACTAGACAACACAATTTTGGATACAATGCACTTGCCATCAGCTAATAGTTATAATTTCAACCCTCCAAAGCCTTATCAAACTTGTGGATCACCTAATTCTAAGTTTCTTTACTCATAGTCAACGAGAGTAAGGGAACCCATGACATTTTAAAAGAAAATTTAAGCACTTTTGTTTTTGGGTCATGGCCCGGTAGTTTGGGACTCGGGGGATAATGGAGAGGGGATGAGGGGGTGGGGAGTTCTAAACCGATGGTCCCCGAATTAGTCTCCCAGTGCCTCCCCGGAAGGCGCCTACACATGCGCCCACACACATAGGAAAGAGGGGAACCGCCAACGGGAAAATCCCACGCCTCTTGCAATCTTCCTGAGGCGTGGGATTGAACCCCAGCAATGGCACAGATTCAAAATATTTAAACACTTACATCCCAACACTTCAAAATGTTCTTGCATTATTAATGGTGGAACATGAATGCCCACGACATCCGACTTAGGATGGTTAACTCCCAGATTTGTAACGGCCTCCAAACTAATCAGTAGATTTTTAATGTTGACAAACTCACCTCTTCTGTAAAAAGTGAAGTGTCATCAACATTATTGAAGGTTTGTCATCTTCAAACCGTTTTTCCTTATGCTAATTCCCCGAAGAAACCTTGCGTGTACAACCTTGCACCATATTTTCTTGAAATTTTGGCCCATAGCATATATACCCCTCTAAATATCAGTTATGTCAAATGTACCTCTCATTTGAATATATTATCAAAAATATCCTCCAAATACGCCGAACGATTGTAATTATACCCATGCAATTTATGGCCATCTATGCTGGGTGAATATTCTGAGGAATATTCGACGTAAAACATCAGGATATATGAAATATCCAAAATACATTGACTGTTATTGAGAGAGAGAGAGAGAGAGAGAGAGAGGAGGGGGGCGTCGGTCGGGTGTCCCCTTGGGCGGTCGGTCCCCGCCCTACCTAAACCCCCACCCCCCACCTTGGAACTCCCCTCCCCACCCCCTCTCCTCGTTGGAACCCCCACCCTGTAACCCCCCTCCCGCCTAGAACCCCTACCTCTACACCTTGGAACCTCCTCCCTACCCCCTCCACGTCGGAACCCCCCTTCACCTTTAAACCCCCCCCTCCCCACACCCCTCCCCGTCGAAACCCCCACTCTCGCACCTTGGAACTCCCACCCCCCCACCCTAGAACAAGGGAGAGGTCCCAATCCATGTTGGAAACCCCACTTGCATGTCCCCCTCTTGACTGTCACCCTAGATCCCTCATCCCCACACCTCCATGCCTACAGCACGAACCGACGTGACCTCAAAGCCGGGCTCACCACCCGTATGTCCTCGATCGTGGCACTGCTCTCTCCTTTGGCCTAGAGGAGGAGCCCCATGCCGCCGATGCCCCGCCAGCCCTCGCGCAGGCGGCCATCACGTCTCCCATTGCCTCATGCTGCCAACACCCTACAACCCCCTCTCCCGGTCGCCCCCTCCTCAACCCTAGGGTTCCCATCCGGTGAGTGAGTGAGTGAGTGAGTGAGAGAGAGAGAGAGCACAAGGATATGTTTGTAATTTCACCCTTTAACTCGCGCTTAACCTAAGTTAAGTCAATCGAAGTTACGACATGAGTATAACCACAATCATTAAAGATAAATGAAAGGTATTTTTGATAATATATTCAAATGAGAGATATATTTGACATCATTGATATTTACATAGGTATTTATGCAAAAACTCAAAAAAGATAAATAGGTATGCAGAATAGGTTGTCCTCGACAAATTCAATTTTACTGATACACGCAATTGATTTTAATTATCATAAGCCTCTTCATAATCCAAGTTGTTTGATGTTCATCAACTTGATGATTAATGACTCTTTTTAGCCTGAAGGTTGAGACTTTTGTAATGATCCTATAAAACCCATTGACCAAACTAATAGGATGAGAGTATGATAGCTCCCCGTTCCATCCTTTTTTGGGATTAGTATCAAGAGAGTGGAATTGAAAGCCAGAGGTCTATTTTGAAACTCCTCCATGAGCCTCCCTATAATTTCTCAAATCAATTGTAGTTGAAATAGGTAAACATAAATATTAGTAAACTCATGATGTGTCAAATAAGATAAAAAATTTAGACCCATTTAATAGGAAAAATATTGTAATGAATATATATATATATATATATTCATTCCAACGTATATGTCTTCTATATATGTATGTCATTCTAAACATACATATTTACTTCGTAACCTTCATATGTCTTTTCTAAACAATTTCCCTTTTAAATATGTAAAGATCATTCTTGCCATCTATTTCTCTTTCCAAGTAAATATATTTAATTCCTACAAAATCGAGGAAGAAAAAATGCACCAGGCCCAGTGCGGCCCAATAACGCTAAGCTCACTGCGGTCCAGGATAGCAAGGCCCGTAGCGGCCCTCTCTAACTTACTGACAGTCCTGAAGCATGGCCCAGTTGAAGCCCATCGAGGCCTGACCAGCCCACGGGCGAGATCTCCATTTTCGTGCTTTCTAGACGTCAGACTTGCCAACGGACAGACGTTAAAGTCGTCATTATGGGACTTACCCTGACAAACTCTGGATCACACCCACGTCGTTGAGATGCTCACCACGCTGCCTTTCCTCCAAGAGCGGATGAGGGAGTGACGAAAGATCCCCACGATCAAGTAGGGCACCCCTGCACTAACCACGCCATTGCTAAGCTAGGGAAGAAGCAACTCTACTGTGGCTGGTATAAATAGGTTCCGAGGCGGACCTACAAAGACACATGGACACTCACACACACATGGACACTCACACACACATGGACACTCACACACACACACACACACACACAGAGAGAGAGAGAGAGAGAGAGAGAGAGAGAGAGAGAGAGAGAGAGAGAGAGAGAGAGAGAGAGAGAGAGAGAGAGAGAGAGAGAGAGAGAGAGAGAGAGAGAGAGAGAGAGAGAGAGAGAGAGAGAATCCCAATCAGAGACTCCACGACATAGAGGGCAAGAGGTATAGAGAGGGCAGATGGTATAGAGAGGGCAGATTTAGGGTTCTCCATATAATTCTCTCAACCTTTCCTTTGTCTCTGCACACTCTCCGTCTCTCCGAACACTTTCCCCCTCTCCGAGTATTTTCCACGCTTTGCCTCCATTCTACATGTTCTCTCTTTTTGTCTCTCTAATCTTTTTTCCTGCTCCATTTCTCATTAGTGACTTAAATATCATAGAGTTGTCCCTTAGAATTACTCCCAGAGCTCCTTCTGACACCCTATCTAGTGGTTGCATGTTCCCTCGAGGTGGTCAGTTGTTCTTCCCCAACAAACAAATCTTAAAAGTATTGTACGAGACAGAGGAGATATTTTCCCATCTTTACAAAAATGAATATGAGATTTTTTTTCTTCTAAACATGTACATTTTCTTCCAAATATGTACTTGGCATTACTTTTTTTTTTGACATAAATATGTTTCGTTCATTCCATACGAAAACGAGAGTACATGGATAACAGTGAGACAAACCTGTACAGGACAAGCTTTACACTGACCCATCCTGCCAACCATCCCTTCACAATAAAAAAGATAAAATAATAACTGTAGAGATTGAAACCTTCACCCGCGGTTGGAAGCGTCGAGGAAAAGGTGTAGCCCTGTCTGAAAGTTGAGGGTTATTACCTTGAGGAGCACGAAGCTGTCGACCAATGCATACAATTGGCAGAGCGAGAGGGACACTCGGGTAACACGCATCCACGGGGATGCAGTGGGGATAAGCGTCAGATCTCCGAGTTCCCTTAAGGTCGAGGGCAAAATCATAACTGTAGTTCCAAGAGGATACATTCCCAAGCTTTGGCAAACTCCTAAAGATACGGCTAACGCCTTGGAAAAATCGACAGGCAAACTCTAAGGATCACTCAGTCGGGGAGTTAGACAAAGAGGGAGGGAGAGTGTGCTTCAAAGAGGTTAGCAGCAGGGATTGGGAACAAAGAGAGAGAGTCTTCAAGGAAACCTTGCACCAAAAGACGTACGAGAGATGAAACACAGGAGACGGCTAAACAAGGGGGAAACAAAGAAGGTGATTCTAGGGGAGTCCAGGAGAACTCACCTGTCTGATTCCAGATGGGCTCAATAGAAGCTCACCTGACAAAATGCAAGGGGTCCCAAAGCGCCCACTTGACAGGCCTCCTACGAGAGGAGGAGGAGGAGGAGGAGGAGGAGGAGGGGGGGGGGGGAGTTCCCGACGGGAGCTCCCCCCACCAAGCATTCCACCAGGAAAGCTGACTCTGAGCGACCCTGTTTTCACTCTACCAGTAGGGTTGTGTCTTCTCTTCTCTTTGGGAGACTCATCTACATGCATCTTGTACATGGCATTACTAGTACATATTTCTCCTTCCTAGCAATTATATCTAGTTCCTAAGCAACAGGTCTTGGGTTTTTATCCTGTCGATCCCCATGTCACGTAGGTCTATTAATGGTCATGTTAGTCTACTCTAGTTGTTAAGTAGTTGTCAAGTGGACCAATCTTACGTAGTTTTGCAAGATAATTAGGCATAATTACACGTCATGGTCTGTATAATGTATTAGTCAATGTTTTAGCTGAAGCATATTTCTATAATTATGTAATCAATCATCTTTAAAAACATCTCTCTTCAAGAACCAATGCACTTTAAAGTTATTTTTGGTTGCTTGGATGTGAGTTCCGAAGTAAGCAAAATTACTTGAAACTCATTTACATCATCTCACTTCTGCTAGTTTGGTTCTCTGAAGATTTAAAAAAAATTAGAAGTCATATCTAAAGGAACTCAAAAGAGCAGAAGTGACTATTAAAATAGTTCAAAAGACATTTTCGTGTAGTTAGACCTCCCTCTATTAAGGGCGCGTTTGGGCGGTCCGTAAATGGAGGGATTTTTTTAAAATCCCTTAAGAGAGAGAAAAAGCTCCTTTTAGATAGTCTTTTGAGATTTTTCACTCCTCCTCCTTTTCTCTCTATATCTCTCTAAATCTCGAAATCCACTCAAAAAAAGTTGATGGGACATTGTTTCATTTGGAAAGACTTTTAAAAAAGAAAGGATTCCAATGATTGGAGAGGGAAAAATCCCTCTCTAACATTGTTTCCAAACGCGCCCTAAATCTAGAGTATTATTTTTACTTTAATACTTGTATCTAATCAAACAACCAAATCGACTTCATAAGAGTCAATTATAAAAAACCAAAAAGAAAATTTAATTCTTTAACTAAATACCTGAAATATCATAATTTGAGTTTAACATTTTTTTGTGATAATTTGAGAATAAATGAGTTACTTGCAAATATTTTATTGAATGATTATAAGTTTATTTTTCTAGGCAAATATTATGTTGTGGACGTGGGATATGTAAATTTTCCTACATTTTTAGCTCTATGTCGTGAGATTTGTTATCATTTAAAAGAATTTGACGATAAAAATAATCAATCTAAAACTCTAAAAGAGTTAGTCAACCACGTACATCTATCGTTGAGAAATGTCATTGAGGAAATATTTGGGATGCTTAAAACTCATTTTTCAATTTTATAAATTATATCACCTTATCCCTATCGAACACAAGTTAAACTAGTGATTGTACGTTGGATAATATATAATTACATTCAATTGTATGATATAAAAGATGAGAATACATATGTAAAGAAGAAATGTTGTTAGAAAACACAGAATAAGATAGTGATTCATGTTATGTTCATATTCGACTCGAAGATAATAATATGTGACGGTGAAACAAAGAGCTAGATTGATAGACGATAGACTTGTTTGGACCACGTGAGAAATGAGATAATTTGTAAAGTTTTATTAATTTTTTTAGAATAAATATTTAAGTCCATTTTAAGATGCTTTGCAGTATTATTATTTTTATCATTAAATATTAAATATTTAAATTTATTTTTTTATAATATTTATTATTTGTTCATCAATTATATCTTTTTCTTCGTGGATGTTCCAAAATCATTACTTGAGTCTTCACTTCTACGTTTCAATAGGGTGCTGGAATTCAAATTCATCGTATACTTCAATAAAGCATAAATTTAATTTTTAATAAACTATTATTTTCACTAAATAACGTAATAACGAAGTGAATTGTAATTCATCATGTGAAATATATTAATTGATGAATTACAAATCTCACTCACCCGACCCAAAGTAATTTTCCGACTTCGAAGTTCGAGCAACTGAGCTTTTCTTCGAACCGAAGAGGAAGCGGGAGCGCAGAGAGAGCGCGGGCAAGGACAGACGACAAGAGGTAGAGCGGTGGCGCGCGATGGCATCGTCGTCGGGGGGCGTGGTTGTCCTCGACAACGGCGGTGGGCTGTGCAAGGCCGGCTTCGGCGGCGACAGGGACCCCGTGGCGGTGGTTCCCAATTGCCTCGGCCGCCCCTCCGGTGCCGGCGGCAAGCGGTGGCTGGTGGCCGACCAGCTCATCGCCCCCGACGCGGACGTCACCTCCATGGCCCTGCGCCGCCCCTTCGACCGGGGCTACCTTGTCAACGTCGACCTCCAGCGGGAGGTGTGGGATCGGGTGCTCCGGGGCCTCCTCCACGCCGACCCCGGCCACTCCGCCCTCCTCCTCGTCGAGCCCCTCTTCAACCTCCCGTCCATCCAGCGCGCCACCGACGAGCTCGTCTTCGAGGAGTTGGGCTTCCGGTCCCTCTATGTCGCCGACTCCCCCTCGCTGGTCCACCTCTACGAGGCCAGCCGGCGCCCCGACCTCGCAGCGGCGCAGTGCAGTCTCGTGGTGGACTGCGGCTTCTCCTTCACCCACGCCGCCCCCGTGCTGCAGAACTTCACCCTCAACTACGGGGTGAAGCGGCTGGACCTGGGCGGCAAGGCCCTCACCAACTACCTCAAGGAACTCGTCTCCTACCGCTCCGTCAACGTCATGGACGAGACCTTCATCATCGATGACGCCAAGGAGAAGCTCTGCTTTGTCTCTCTGGACGTGGCCCGGGACCTCCGGCTTGCCAGGTAAATAATCCACGGGTCAGTTTATGAACACCACACTACAATCTTCTCGTCTGGTCATTATTAGGCAGGTTGATCGTTGATGTTTGTTTGTTCGTTTATTTTTGTTCCTTTGAATGTGTTCTTGTTTTGCTATTAAATGCTATGCCATGGCCGATAAGACGATTGGTTCCTTGTGTAGGCACCTTAACCCTGTATATGAAGAGAATATTTTTAGGAAAATCGGTTCTCCAAGTTGTGGAGATAGACTTCCGACTTATTAGTAAGCAGAAGATGATGGAATGTTAATATCCATGTTTTGCATGGAAATGATGATGCGGGACGGACAAGGAAAGTCGAAGCCAGCAAGCACAATACGTTGGAAGGCCGACACCGTCGGGTTCCACGGACTCTCTAAGAATGACCTACGTGCTAACAGAAGCTCTAGATAGCTAGTTGTCTCCCTGCACGCACAGCGTATGGATCGGGCCAGTCGTGGACCGGCCGTCAGTCTAGGGTTCAAGTCTCCTTCGCATTCCGGGTGGACAGCGAGACGGATTGCTCCCTCACACACGGCGGTGATTGTATTAAACTGGCTAGAACCTACTCACAAGCAGCGGCAGTAGCAATGTATACTAAATAAACAGGAAACCCAACCGAGGAAGGTGAGGGTTACCTCCACGTGCTAGGCGTGGCGAAGATCCCGGCCAATCCTAATGGGTGAAGGCCAAATGTAAATCAAATGACCCAACTATATAATCGAGGTTTCATGTATTTTGTAAAAAATGAATCCAAAGAATGAAATGTTTAGTTTTCTCTGGCAAATGTGTATCTCTAATGGGTGATTTTTTTGATCAAATCTGTTAGATGAAACCCCCAATATCACAACGGATATTGTAAAGGTTGAAAAGCGATTCTTTGACGGTTAACTAAGGGTATTCGGACTTTACGCCGATGTAAATAAACATCGACTACGGTCGATGGAGAAATGTCCCGTACCCAAACCCAAATCATCTGATAAACTTAAATTTGCAAAAGTAATAATACACCCGCTACTTAAATAACCACTAACGTGCATCTTTTTCTTCTTCAAAGAAGAAAGAAATATCTGTTTATTTATTTTATTTCCATGAGTTAAACACTAGGCTAGCTAGTTTACTATTGTAGATCTATAGGTACCTTTGCCCGTCTCTTTTGTGTACTACATTATGAGAATGAGTTAAAGATGTTGTGTGGATCTTTGGGCATATGTCAAGAAGTTAGATAAAGCATTCTTTCCCTAGGTGTGTCTCTCGAGGATTTCTTCATATCAAAGTTTGCTAGTGCTTAAGTTGGCATCTTAGAATTCATAGTTATACTTTAGTTTTTCTGCATTATGAAGCATCAGGTGCATTTGAGTTGAATGGCAAAGCCACCTACATCAAATTATTTACTTGCTTACATAGGAGCTTTTTTTTTGCATATTTGAGCATTGCCTTTTCTTATCTTTTTGTCTTACTACTTGTGACAGCACTACAAGTGATCTCTACATGGTTTTGCAACTCATTGCCACATTGTCTTGTGTTTTTATATTATTAGGGTGGAAGGGTCACAAATCTATTCAGTAGATTTTGGCAGCATAGCACTGTTCAATATATTTACTTTTATAGTTTGTAATTTTATTCTGGGATATGTAACTAAAGTTATGTAAAGGCTATGTATGTATACCAGAGAAATGATGTAAGCATGTTGAGTTATGAGTGGAGCATTTTTATTTATTATATATTATTCCTGATATGCGCTTCACTGCATGCACTCTTTATAGTCTGTTTCGTTTCTGGCTTATACGGGTCCCTAAACCAGTGTCTATACAACAGTGGTGATGGACACCACATGACTTACAACAGTCAGAGCGGGTCACTGCATATAGAAGTCAATCATGGTCTTGATGAATCAGATGGAGAGCTTCTGTAAGAAGAGTCTTGGGGACTATATCCGAGATTGGTGGGGAAGCTTCATTATTTCTCCCATCGGGCTATACATTGTTTTTGTAGTAAATATGGTGAGTTAATTTATTTATGCTCCTAGAAAACCATACTGAGGGTGCTGTTGATCAGTTATTTAGATGCTTAAAGTCTTGTCCAGGAAATAACTTGCTGTTCTCTATGACCGATCGCCTGATGGTTGAAAGATACTTCAGTACGGATGGGGCAGGTTCAGATGATGACAAAAGGTCGACTATGGGTTATTGTTTCCTTGTTGGTGGACACCTGGTGACTTGGAGGAGTAAAAAGCAAACTGGATTTGCAAGATTAAGTGCAGAAGCTGAGTATAGATCTATGACTCATAGGCCGACAAAGCCGTTGTAGGCGGTAATTTTGCTACTGGGTGTTGGGTTGAATGCAGAGCTCCCAATGTAGCTATACAGTGATAGCAAGGCTGCAATTAATATTGCAAACAGTCCAGTTCAACATGATAGGTGTGGGATCAAATACATCGGGATTGATAACTTCATCTTGGGTGAACCTAGATGCTAGATGGCTTTGTGTACCTATTTGTCAAGTTAGGAGATTAAGTGGCATGTCTTCACCAAAAAGATGCCAAAGGACCATTTTAACTCAATCTTAATCGACCATCTATACTCATCTTGAGGGAGAGTGTATGAAATAACAACTAGAAGGGCATATTAGTCTTTTACATTACTTTTCATTGCTCAGAGTCAATTACTTAGTTAACTTTGTAGTTGCCTCTTGGTCAGCCTCTTAAGCAGGGGCATATTGGTTTCTTTCATAATTGTTAATGAATTCCCTCGTATGAAAGAGAATAGGGGATAGCCGGCTGTGTGTTGCACTTGTCAGCGTCTCATCTGTCTTCCTCTCTCTTTCTTGTGTTCTTTATCTTGTTCTACATTATTTTTCAAAACCTTCATGAGGAAACCACCGAACCAGCCTTTATTTCTGTTATTGTCACCCTGCCCACTCTGTACCTTGCTCTTTCTTTTTGTCTTCAATTAATTCACACCCAGCCAACACCTACTCAAGAGCCCTTTTTCATACCTTTTACTATTTTTTGAAGTCACACATAAAACCAGCCATAACCCAGCAAACCTTCATAACCAATTAATTAGTAAAACTGTCCATTTGCACTTGCATGTTATACATATCCCTTCAGTGATTACAAACATAGATGTTCATCTTAAGAAGTTTGGAAACTTGTTCTAGGTTAAAATCAATTTTGATAATAGTTCATTGGTGTTTATTTTATTCTGAAGAAAGTGGACTGTACCACCAATTTTATAGAATAAACCGAGGTAGTACAATCAAAGAGTAGAGGAGAGGTTCCTCTATCTCACAAGGAAAGAAAGCACCAAGCTAATCTCTCGAATACAATAAATTTATCTCCCTCTTCCCCTCATCAACGGACACATGGAAAAGAAACCTACTCCAATTGTACAGTAAAGAAACAACTCGGAAGCTTCAAGATGTTTTCAACATAAATTTTACTTTCCCAGAGGATGATATCATTCTGCTCCCACCAAATGCTCCAGCACACCGCATGTGGAAGGATGTTGAGAATCAAAGTTCTTGGACTTTGGGTGTTGAAACTCTACGGGACTTGAAATAGCGCCGCATTTGCTAGACTGTGAGGGAGTTAAAATTGACTGAAAAAATATGTCCAAAGATCCTCCAAACCCCCCTTGGGAGAGGGCAGGTACACATTAAGTGCAGCATCCTCGTCTGTACTGTGGCAGAAACCAAGAGATAAATCCCCATCTGAACTCCATTTGCTTCTATATAACTTAGTGATGATCCTTTCCTCAAACAATAGCCGCATGAATGCTTAGCTTTCAAAGGAGATTTGACCTTCCATACTTGAAATTTCTCATAAACTGGGTGTCAGCCTTCAAGGAGGTGGTGGAAGGATATGACAGAAAATTGGCCTTAATTGTAGCCCCACACAATACTATCTTGCCCATTGTTTTCAAGGCGTCGTCTAGGCGACAAAGCACTAGATGGTGCCCAAGGCAACTGGACCCCTAGGCCTGCAGCCCATTAAGGTACTCACCTGACTACCTTGGTGCACATAGGCCACCTTGGGCCTGCCTTGGCAGGGCATCCACCTCCTTGTTTTGGGGTCTATTTTAGTATTTGGGCAAAACTTCAAGTCCAATTTTGGAAAATTGATAAATGATATGTTGAGATTGGAAAGAGAAGATAGGAATTCCATTTCTCTTTTCCCTTTCTCTCTTCCCTTTCTCTTAGATTCTTCTCCCCGTCGATTCCTCTTCCTTCCTCTTAAGGACATTGTTTCATATTTGCATGGTGCACCCTTGAAGCTAGTATCCTTTTTGTGACTTTTTTTGACAATTGACAAGTGGAAAATTATTAAATTATCATGTTGATGTGCTTATACTCTACCTAGAAATGTGTCATATTTATGTTTTTTTAAATATAGAGCATAACTATTTGAATACCAAATTTTAGATGAAAAATTTCATATTGATTGACAGATATTCACAAAATCTTATTAGCTTTCTCCTTATTAATTTGTTATTCGTTGCCATTTGTTTTGTAGTTGGTTTTTAAAATATAGATATATGTTGAAGATTTGTGAATATTAAATTTTCTATTAACTAAAGATAGAACTTATATGTAGAAAATGAGTAGTAGTAGTTCACTTGAAATGTACTTAGCTATATAAACTAGGCTTCGCCTAGGTGCCTCACCTTGTTGCCTAAGCAGTAAGGCAATGGGCCACTGTCTTGGTCGCTTTGGACACCTCGACAACCATGATCTTGCCTATTACCATCTACTTGAACATTGTGCTGGTGATGTAAAAGATTGAAGTACTCATTCTCTTCATCCTCCTTGAAGTCCCTCTGTAGCAAAGCAGACTACTGAATAGAGCCACTTTTTTCGGTAAAGCAATTGCCTACCATGCCCCATGTGTCCTGTGTAGTGTTGAAGATTTTTGGGATATGCATCTTTGAGGTATTATTCTCCACACCATCTGTCCCTCAAGAATAATGTAGACTGCCCATGTCCAATCTTCATAGGCACCCCATTGTCCATGTGCAAACCTGCCTTCACAATCCCTTTCCATACTGGGGACATAATTGCCCTATTCTCCGTATCTACTATCTAGGTAGAACTTATGGTGTTTTGCATAGTGACTCTGAATAATTAATCTTTTCCACAAGGTGACATTGTGCACCATAAGTTCCCACAACCACTTACCTAGAAGAGCCAAAGTCATTTGTTTTAAGTTCTTGATCCCAAATCAACCCAGCTTTTTAGGCTTGCACACTACCTGCCATTTCATGAGAGAAGTTCTAACTGAGTTGTCATGATATGCACACTAGAGAAACCTTCTGCAAATGCCATCAATTTGATGTACAATTGTTGGCACCGTTATGTCTCAAAGTTCCTGCCCAAGACTTACGAAGTAATTATGCACGAATCACGAGAAGACCAAGAGAGTTTAAGTCTAACCAAAGCACATCCAAAGCAGACGAGGCCAAAGCACAACTAAAGCAAACAAAGCCAAAAGCATGAACAGTGGAAGCAGAATTACAAAAGAGCCACAAAGGCTCTTTTTTTATAAACATTTTCCTAACAGCCAGACTAGGTGGGGGCGCCCCCGAAAGCCACCTGGTCCGGGTGGGCCTGCCAGGGACCCCACCCAGTCTGGGTGAAGCATCGCTGCGTCCAATCGGTCCAGGTAAAGCCTGCTAGCGCGCCGCCTGGACCAAGTGCCCCTCCCCACCGCCTCAACCGGGCCAAGTCTCCCTCGCCAGTGCCGCAGCCGCCCCCTTCGTCAATCGGACCAACTGAAGCCCGCCACCAATGCCGCCTGGACTAGGTACCTATCCCCAACGCTTCAGTCGGACCAGGTCCCATTTGCTAGTGCCGCACCTGCCCCGTGTGTAGCCACCTGACCAAGTGAGGTCCAGGGGGGCCACCAGCGGACCAGGTGGCTCCCCCCACAGCATCAATCGGACCAGGTCCCCCTTTGTAGCGCCTTCGCTCCCCTATCAGACCAAATGGGTCCCTCTAGCCCCTGGCACCGGACCAGGTGGCTTCGCTCGCCAGACCAACTGGATCAGGTGCCCTCTGTTAGTGTCGTGCCTTGCTAACACCCTAACCGGGCCAACTAGCCCTTGCCAACACCTCCACTAGGCCAACTAGCCTTCACCAGTGCCCTCAGTTGGACCAGGTGCTTCCTCACCGAAGTCCCGCGATCAATGACACCCAAGAGGGGGGGGGGGTGAATTGGGTGATTATGAATTTTAAGAAAACCTTAGCCAATTTAAACAAATGTAATGAATAGCAACAAGGAAGTTCAGATCTATTAGAGAAACTATTGTATCTAACAAAATCTTTCGCACATAGCAGATCCTTGGTACTGTGGCGGAGGTATGAATCTGAAGATTCTACTGACGTAAGGTGTTATCTTCCTGACAAGATTGCCCTTGTCAATTCAAACCAACCTTTTGATATACCAAGGATCTATCATTGAAATGATCGATTATGCTAGATCTAAAATATCAAACGGGGAAGAGATAATATGCAATATCAATCACACAGAATGGAGGTAGATGAAAAGGACCAAACCACACGATAGACAACGATTTTAAGGTGGTTCGGATGCAACGACAGCAACCTACGTCCACCCCTCACAAACTGTGAGGATTCACACACTATCTTGTAAAGAGTTACAAGATCAGAACACACACACTCGTAAGGAGATAGGAACTCTCACGAAGGTGCAAACGCACCGAAGCACACACGAATCTGAAGGAAACAAGACACACACACACACGGATCTGGGTAGATCCACACACATACGAATGTTAAAGATTACAAATAGCACACACTTGAAGCTCAGGAAATTTGGAAGAAGAAACACAAATGAAAAGCTTCTGATTTAGGCTCCCCCTGAGTAGATGATGCAGATTTTTGATGAAGCTTGCTTCTCCAATTGATTTGAGGTTGATTGGCTTCAGATTGATCTTGAAAGCATTGTAGATGGATGAAGAATCCCTGGACGAAACACTGTTCACGGAGGTGTTGCAGCAGCCCTCTTCCTCCCTTGGTAGCCCCCTTGATTTCCCTTTGAGTGATTAGGGTTTCTTGTCCCAAAGAGATGTTTTTATACAACTTGGGTGGTCAAGGGACATGCCAAAACACAGATCCACAAATTATAATATGTCTAGTGGCTTTAGGATTAAAGAAACCAAAGGAAAGGGCTTCCCACGTTGAAGAATTAAAAGTCAACAATTGCTGCCTCGAGGGGTTCGGTTGACCGAATTCTCCGGTCGGTCGACCGAACTCTGAGAAACCTGTAATTTTATCCCTGGCAATTTCGGTCGACCGAAATACTCAATCGGTCGACCGAACTCTGTAACTTTTACAGAGTTCTGATCCCTGAAAAAATTGGTCGACCGAATCATGCCCATTGGTCGACCGAACTCTGGAAATCCTGCAAAAACGGATTGTTAGCCCAATGAAACATATCCATATGACAAGAGCTTTATGTCATCATATAATCCATTCATTTTTGGGTTTGATTTAGCTATGTTTATGCATTTGGAAGGCTCAACACATTTGAGCATTTGCCATTACACGAAATGGCCTTAAACACGTTCAATGCTCGCTCTTGATCACTTTGACACGGCACGAGATGGAAACTAAGTCCAGGGTTTTGTTATCATCAAAATCACTTGGAGAGACGCAACAATCTCCTCCTTTTTGATGACGACAAAACTCTAGAAAGAAAATACATTATCATGCCGTTAGAACGAATTAAGGACAGTAATCAAAACAAACCGTCAAGCAAATTAAATCATTTCATTCATCCATATGTGCCCAATTTGTTTGAAAGAAAATGAGACCAATATGTGTGCCAATATCAAGTGCATTTCATTCATTGAAGTTTGTATTACATATTACATTGACACATGGACACTGAAAGACTGACATGAAGTGACTAGACTGACTAGAGGGAAGATGACTCCTAGACTCGTGGATGCAAGACTCACATATGGAATGCAAATGCCAAATGGAAAACACACATGCAGACATACATCAAGCATAACATATATAGGCCTAACTAGCTACTTCTCCCCCTTTGGCATCATCAAAAGAGGGAGGGGGATACAAGAGCAGTGGACGAAAAAGGGACACTAGGGGATGTAAGTACAGCTATTGAGCAGGGTGATCCGGAGTCCCGTCATCATCATCATTATCAGAAGCATCCTCCTCACCCTCAGAGGCATCATCATCAGTAGCAGGAGGTGGAGGAAGACGACTCTCAAAAGAGTGCAGAAGAGAATCCTGATGCTCCAATTGACGATCAATGTGGAGAAGCGTCTGGTTGGTGATTCGGAAGGCCTGGTGGGTATCCTCGTAGCCGGAGGTGAGAGTGGCCATGTGGGTAGAGAGGCTGTCCAAAGCGTGGGAGAAGGTATCCATCCGACCAGTCATTGTGTCCATGAAAGTGTCAAGCCGGCCAAAAGATGAGTCGAGTCGGCCAAAGGATGTGTCAAAACGACTCTCAAGATCAGAAATCTACCCCCCAAAGGTTTCCATACTTGCTTCTAAGCCTGAAAGACGCCTATCAAAAGCCTGATAGTTTGCCCAAGAGGGCTGTCCAGCATCCTGAGCAGAGGACTCCCCATGGTGAAACTATGGAGGCGGTGTTAAGTCCGGATCTACATGTGGAGGAGAAGGTGGCTGCTCCTCGGGCTGAGCTGGAGGTGGGAGTGGTGCTTGAACCTCTTGTTGTTGTTGCTCCTTGGCTTCCTCGTTCTCAGAGTCTTCTCCATACATTCTTACATCTCTTTTCAGCTCTCCATCCGGACCCCAATAATATCCAAAATCTGTGGACATCTTGTGTTTGTTATACACATCACACTGTCGCACTTCAATAAATACCTCATCAGCCAATTGGATTCCAGCATGAATAAATACTCCTGTCAGTTGGGATGCATAGGGTAGAGATCTTCTCCTTTGTGTACGGCATGAACCAATTAAATCCGTCATAAGACGACCCATATTGATAGTCACTCCAATTATCACATGATAAAACAGAAATCTATGTACTTCTGTGACCTCATTACGGCTTCCTGCTTTTGGGTAGATAATAGTAGTAAACATGTGATGCAAAATACGCTGCAGTGGAGGGAAATAGTTGGAATTCAACGTGATTAGATTGTTGACTCCATGCACGTATTCGCTACACATCATGAGGATAAAAGTGTCCTCAATAAGGTCATGACCAAAAACCATGTCGACACCCCTAGTCGAAACTCCTAGAGCCCGTGCAAATAAATCTGAATCAATTTGAATATGAACTCCTTTGACCACAGTAGACAGAAGCTCATTTCTTATAGTGAGATTGCCATAGAACTGTTGAACAAGGTTGGGATAGTATTTGGTGTACCTTGTCATAAAATCTATCCAACCAATCTGAACTTCAAAAATAGCACTCAAATCCGGAAAGAACTCATGCATCTCGTCGAAGTCTACCAGACGAGGGTCGAGAATGGGCCGTGGCCGCATCGGCGGCGCCCGTGGAGGTGGGGCTGCCCGCTGTGGTGGAGGGGCTTGGCCCTCATTTCTCCTGGTGCTAGACTCCCCCTGGGTGAGATGCTGAGAGCTTCTTCTAGACGCCATCTAGACAAGAAATCTGCTGTAGAAACCCTTGAATGGACCGATTTCTTCCTTGGGAGTAGAGAGACACAGAGGGACACACCAACGGTGGTGGACAGAATTTCCCCACAACCTGGAAGCCGAAGAAGGAGAGTTGGAGCCGCACAAGCCACTCCGGAGATTTCTTCCGAAATGTTGACGAACTGGCCGGATCTTGTGCGGATGGAAGAAAGAGGGGTTTTTTGGGTGTGAAATGGAGAGGTGGAGTGTTATAGGGTTTGAGGAGATGTTAGGAGGAAGTTGGGAGAAGAAGGAATGAGAAAATGAAGGTGATAACCCTCTTAAAAGAGGGTTCGGACGCGGGTCGGCCGGCCCGGTTCGCCGGTTTCGGTCGACCGGCGGAGGTCGATCGGTCGACCGAACTGGTCGACCCCACCCTTTTTTTTTGTTTTGAACTCCACCATGCCTCCCCCTTTTTGTTTTTGAACTCCATCATACTCCTTTTTTTGTTTCATTTCTATTTTCTTGCTTGCCTTTTCTTTTTCATCTCTTCCTTTTTTTTGTTTTTTTTTGCTTTGGGTGGAAATGGAGTGAGATTGACCTCTGACACGAATTGACTTAAGGAATTTTTTTGAACCTCCCCCTCAGTGGCTGCCTAGAATCCTCAGGTCACTAGTCCACATTTATTTATCAAGGAGTATTTGGTCTTAGAAATTTTTCAAGGAAGGATGTATATATATAATCACACATATAAGGTGATATCATGCACAAAATAAAAATACACACAACGTATGCATGCATTTCACACAATCTACCCTTCATGCTTCTGACTTTTTATGTAAATGCAACACTCATCCTAGTGCAGACCTAGGTATGTATGCTCTCACCCTTGCATATGCCAAGTTCTCTTCTGATTTTGAATTGTTCCTGGTTTAAGGGTTTTGTGAAGATGTCCGTCAGTTGATTGTGTGTGTCAACAAATTTTAACTCAAAATCCCCCTTGCCTACATGATCTCTCAAAAAATGATGGCGAATGTCAATGTGTTTGGTCCTAGAGTGCTGAACTGGATTTTTGGATAAATTGATAGCACTTTGTATTATCACACAAGATTGGAACTGAATGCACTTCAACATTCAAATCAAGCAATTGATTTTTGATCCAAAGTACTTGGGCTCCACAACTTCCGGCGGCTACATATTTAGCCTCGGCCGTTGAGAGAGCTACTGAATGTTGTTTCTTGGAGGCCCATGAAACTAGGCACCCACCAAGAAACTGACAGTACCCACTAGTACTTTTGCGATCAACAATACATCCAGCACATGCAATCAAATCAAATGAGCTACCGATCGGAAACCACAAGTCGAAGTCTACTGTGCCAATTAAATATCGAAAAATTCGTTTAATAGCCAGCAAATGAGATTCTTTAGGACATGACTGAAAACGAGCACATAGACATACGTTGTATTGAATGTCATGACGGCATGCTGTTAAGTACAGTAGTGATCCGATCATACCTCGAAACAGTATGGGATCTACTGTTTTACCATTTTCATCTTTGTCTAACTTCGTGGTTGTGGCCATCGGAGTTGACATGGGTTTTGCTTCTGTCATCCCGTATTTCTTTAACAGCTCCAAAGTGTACTTGGCTTGATTTATGAAAATGCCTTCAGACGTTTGCTTCACCTGCAACCCAAGAAAAAATGATAGTTCCCCATTAGACTCATCTCAAATTCGCCCTGTATTATCCGTGCAAACTCATCACATAAGGCATTATTAGTAGCTCCAAAGATTATATCATCAACATAGACTTGAACTACTAATATGTCTTTACCTGATTTTCTCGTGAAGAGTGTTTGGTCAACCTTGCCTCTTTTGAATCCATTTTCAAACAGGAATGAGGTGAGCCTTTCATACCATGCCCTTGGAGCTTGCTTCAATCCGTACAAGGTTTTCTGCAACTTGTACACATGCTTTGGATGTTTTGAGTCTTCAAAACCTGGAGGTTGTTCTACAAAAATATCCTATTTGATGTACCCATTAAAAAAAGCAGATTTAACATCCATTTGAAATAATTTGAAGTTCGATGAGCAAGCATAGGACAAAAGAATCCGGACTGCTTCTAATCTAGCAACCGGGGCAAATGACTCATCAAAATCAATACCCATTTCCTGGCTATACCCTTTGACTACAAGTCGGGCCTTGTTCCTAACAACCACTCCCGTGTCATTCAACTTATTTCTGAAAACCCAACATGTTCCTATTACGGGTTGATTCTTAGGACGCGACACAAGAGTCCACACTTCATTTCTTTCGAACTGGTGCAGTTCTTCATGCATAGCCTGTATCTAGGATTCATTTTGCAGAGCTTCCAGTACATCCTTAGGCTCCTCTTGAGAGATTAAGGCCATCAAATCTTCTTCTTCCACTTGCCTTAATGACGATCTAGTTCTTACCCCATCTTCAGGATTACCGATAATGTTTTCAGCGGGGTGATCTTTCAAGAACGTGGAGGAACTGGGCAAGTCGGGGTGTTGCACTTGCTGTGTTTCAATTGACGGATATTCATCCTTTTCATCCTTGCTGGAAGTTCCTTCCGTTGGTTCATCCTTAGTTTTAGATGATCCAACATCAGTTGGATTTCTAGGAGCTTCATCTGCATCCAAGATTGGAATAGGTTGATTCGTCAGTTTTGATTCAGATTCATCAAAAATAACATGAGGACTTTCTTCAACAACCAAGGTCCTTTTATTAAACAATCTGTAAGCTCTAGAATTCAATGCATAACCTAGGAAGATTCCTTTATCACTCTTTTCATCAAACTTATCTAGGCTTGACTTACCATTGTTCATAATATAGCAAGGGCATCCAAAAGGTTTGAGATAGGAAATGTTTGGTTTCTTACCCTTATAGAGCTCATATGGTGTTTTCTTCAAAATGGGCCTTACCATTGCCCTGTTGATGATGTAGCATGCCGTACTTACCGTCTCAGCTCAGAAATATTTTGGTAGGAAGTTCTCACTTAACTGGTCCGTGCCATGTCAATCAATGTCCTGTTTTTTCTCTCCACTACTCATTTTGTTGAGGCGTCCTTGGTGATGAGAAGTTATGTGTGTATCCCTACTATTTGCAAAAACTGCTGAAGTCATGGTTTTCAAACTCACCACCACGATCACTTTGAATTGTGGTGATGAGATAACCTCTATCATTCTGGATTTTCCTGCAAAATACTTGAAACTCTATCAGGACATCATTTTTATTTGCTAGAAATAATACCCATGTGAATCTGGAGTAATCATCAACAATTACAAATCTATAAGATTTTCCTCCTAGGCTGGATGTCCTAGTCGGACCAAAGAGATCAAGGTGCAACAGTTCTAGAGGCCGAGCGGTAGAAACAATATTCTTATTTTTGAAAGAGATGCGTGTTTGCTTGCCTTTTGTGCAAGCCTCACAAATTTTATCACTTTCAAATTTTAACTTTGGCAGTTCATTCACCAAGTCATGTCTAGACAATTTGAGATTACTCCAAAACTAGCATGACCTAGTCTTCGGTGCCATAACCAAGCGTTATCATGATTGTTTGCTACCAAGCACACATCATCACCGGAAACATTATCAAGATCAATGGTATATACATTGTTGTTCCTTTTTCCAATGAATTTTATTTCATTAGTGATTTTATTCATTATAAGGCAATGAGTTTCGTCAAAAATAATTTTAAAACCCTTGTCACACAGTTGGCTTATGTTTAAAAGATTGTGATTTAAGCCCTTTACCAAAAGCACATTCTCGATCAAAGTTTTAGAATTCTTACCTGTGTTGCCGATCCCAAAGATTTTACCTTTGTCTTTTCCTCCAAAGGCAACTAAGCCTCCATCCTTGTCTTGCAGCGTAGAGAACACTTTCTTGTCCCCTGTCATATGCCTTGAGCAACCGTTGTCTAGGTACCATTTGCTCCCCCTTGCTTCAAGGCATATCTGCAAGATACAACATTCTCATGCAATTGTTTTTGGTACCCAAACTAATTTGGGTCCGAGAGTGTTAGTCCAGTTCTGTGCATATCTTTTCTTGATCCAAGCAGCATGATTTCTTCGTGAATTTAGTTTGAACCAACAATTAGCAACAACATGACCAAATCTACCACAGTGAAAGCAATTAACATTTGAGAACCTCCTTTGGAATTAGCGTGGTTTAGGTTGGGCATGTTTTGGCTTAGAGTGTGAACATGATGCACAATTGTTTTCTTTTTCATGAACAAAGGAAGTAGTGATCTTGTGCTCAAAAGATTTTTTGTTTTGGGGAATGTATCCCAAACCTTCTTTCTGGAAGTTAATCTTAACTCCCAACATGTTGTCTAGGTTTTGTTTGCCTTTAATAAACCTAGCTAAAGTGGACTGCAAGTCAGCCACTTCCTTATTTAAACTCATGTTTTTCTTTTCAAGTTCTGAAATTGTAGATATCAGAACTTCTTTTTCACTTTTCAAGTTCTCAGAAATTTTTCCTATTTCAGATATCTTGCATGATAATTCCTCTTTGGATTTTTCAATATCTGAAATTATTTGAGACAAAATTTCTTTTTCTTCTATTAGTTCAAACCATTCTTGCTCAAGTTTTTCAAACTTAACAGAAGAATCCTCATGTGTGAGATCTTCGATCCTTTTCTTGAGGGATTTGTTTTCCAATCTGATTTTCTTGTATTTCACATACAACTTTTCATACTCGGATTCCCATTGTTCATTTGAGATAAAGTCAGAGTTAGAATTTACCTCAGTTGAATCATCTTCGTGTGCCATAAGACACAAACTTTCTACGAGCTCTTACAGCTCCTCTTCGAGCTGTTCGTCCTCTTCATCGCTTCATGTGGCAACCATGGCTTTTGACTTTCTGAATTTTTCTTTCTTGAACTTTCTTTTCAGATCTTGGCACTCTCCTCTCATGTGCCCGGGCTTCTTGCATTCATAGCAAATAACATTGTTAGGCTTGCTCGGCTCGCCCTTGGTTTGAACGGGCTTCTTTTGCCCCTTTCTGAAATTTCCTTGAAAATTCTTCATTCTTCTCAAAAATTTCTTCACTTGGTGGGTCAACATAGCCAAGTCTTCTTCTTCATTACTCCCTTCGCTGGACTCCTCTTCTTGGGAGTCATCATAAGACTGGTTGGCTTTCAAGGCCACGGTTTTCTTCTTCTTGGATTCCTCCTCCGCAGTTCTTTTGATGTTTATCTCATAGGTCATGAGTGACCCTATGAGCTCGTCCAAGGAGAGTGTGGACAGATTCTTCGAATCCTCAATGACTGTGGCTTTTGTATGCCAGGCGGGTGGAAGGGATCTTAACACCTTCCTCACGAGCTCGGAGTTGGTGTATTCCTTTCCAAGATTCTTGAGACCATTAGTGATCTCAGTCAGTCTTGCGAACATCTCAGAGATGGTTTCTCCGGGTTTCATTTTGAATAGCTCGTAATCTCTGACGAGTAGGTTGGCTTTGGTCTCCTTGACCTCGGAGGTTCCTTCATAGATAAGCCTCAGCTTGTCCACATTTCTTTTGCTGAACTGTACATGGATATACGAGAAAACTCGTTAGGATGAATAACACATTGCATAATGTTCATAGTATTAAAATTTACTGTGAATTTTTTAATATCCTCAGGGGACCACTTGTCTTCATTTTTGGAAAGCTCATATGGGCCCATGTCCACCGCCCTTCAGATCTCGTACTCTTGGGCTCTCAGAAAAATATGCATTCTATTTTTTCAATAGGAATAATTCGAGCCGTCAAAATATGGAGGACGGTGGATGGAGTGACCCTCAGGCATCATCCCCTTATTGGCCATTGATATGGATTTGACTCTAGATCGTTAGATCTGAAAAATGTAGAGCCTTAGCTCTGATACCAATTGAAGTCCCGCGATCAATGACACCCAAGAGGGGGGGGGGGGGGTGAATTGGGTGATTATGAATTTTAAGAAAACCTTAGCCGATTTAAACAAATGTAATGAATAGCAACAAGGAAGTTCAGATCTATTAGAGAAACTATTGGATCTAACAAAATCTTTCGCACATAGCAGATCCTTGGTATTGTGGCGGAGGTATGAATCCGAAGATTCTACTCACGCAAGGTGTTATCTTCCTGACAAGATTGGCCTTGTCAATTCAACCCCACCTTTTGATATACCAAGGATTTATCACTGAGATGATCGATTATGCTAGATCTAAAAGATCAAACATGGAAGAGATAATATGCAATATCAATCACACAGAATGGGGGTAGATGAAAAGGACCAAACCGTACGATGGACAACGATTTTAAGGTGGTTCGGATGCAACGACGGCAACCTACGTTCACCCCTCACAAACTGTGAGGATTCACACACTATCTTGTAAAGAGTTACAAGATCAGAACACACACACACTCGTAAGGAGATAGGAACTCCCACGAAGGTGCAAACGCACCGAAGCACACACGAATATGAAGGAAACAAGATACACACACACGGATCTGGGTAGATCCACACACACACACACGAATGTTTAAAGATTACAAATAGCACACACTTGAAGCTCGGGAAATTTGGAAGAAAAAACACAAATGAAAAACTTCTGATTTAGGCTCCCCCTGAGTAGATGATGTAGATTTTTGATGAAGCTTGCTTCTCCAATTGATTTGAGGTTGATTGGCTTCAGATTGATCTTGAAAGCAATGTAGATGGATGAAGAATCCCTGGACGAAACACTGTTCACGTAGGTGTTGCAGCAGCCCTCTTCCTCCCTTGGTAACTCCCTTGATTTTCGTTTGAGTGATTAGGGTTTCTTGTCCCAAAGAGATGTTTTTATACAACTTGGGTGGTCAAGGGACATGCCAAAACACAGATCCACAAATTATGGCATGTCTGGTGGCTTTAGGATTAAAGAAACCAAAGGAAAGGGCTTCCCACGTTGAAGAATTAAAAGTCAACAATTGATGCCTCGAGGGGTTCGGTCGACCGAATTCTCCGGTCGGTCGACCGAACTCTGAGAAACCTGTAAATTTTATCCCTAGCAATTTCGGTCGACCGAAATACTCAATCGGTCGACCGAACTCTGTAACTTTTACAGAGTTCTGATCCCTGAAAAAATTGGTCGATTGAATCATGCTCATTGGTCGACCGAACTCTGGAAATCCTGCAAAAACGGATTGTTAGCCCAATGAAACATATCCATATGACAAGAGCTTATGTCATCATATAATCCATTCATTTTTGGGTTTGATTTAGCTATGTTTATGCATTTGGAAGGCTCAACACATTTGAGCATTTGTCATTACACGAAATGGCCTTAAACACGTTCAATGCTCGCTCTTGATCACTTTGACACGGCACGAGATGGAAACTAAGTCCAGGGTTTTGTTATCATCAAAATCACTTGGAGAGACGCAACACTCCCAGCGCACGAACCGGACCAGGTGCCCATGAGGCTCTCTTCCACTCATTGCCTTGCTTTAGGTCTATAAATATTGAAGGAAGCCCAAGGGTCACCAAGAAGAACACCAGAAGAAGGTGAGGAAGAAGATGCATAGCATTTGAGCTCGGCCATTCCAATTGCTTCTGCTTGGACTTATATTTCAATTGCTTCTGCTTGTGGGGTATGTGACTAAGAGAATAATTAAAGGGAGTCTCCTAAAGAGAATAATTAAAGGGAGTCTCCTAAAGGGCGCTCAGCCAAGTGTTCAGTCGGGGACACCCGCTCACTCAACTCCCGTGCCAACTTCAGTCACTCAGTCTCAGCTACCAGCCTCAGTCTTAACTGCCAGTCCAATCAACCCCAACTGTCAAGTCTCAGCTACCAGCCCTGGTCGATCCCAATTGCCAGCTTAACCCCAGTCCAGTTAATCTCAGTCCAGTTGATCCTCCGATTTAATCTCAGTTTAGTCAACCTCGGTCTAGTTGATCCTCCAGCTTACTCCCAAATCCCAGTCCAGTTGATCCTCCAACTTAACCCCAGTCCAATTGATCTCCAGGTTAATCCCTGGGTCCCAGTTGAACCAGATCTCCCAATTAAATCGAGTTCCAGTTGCACATTAGGAACATTCGTTCGGTCTCAATCTCAACTGCCAGATAAATGATGTCTCAGGCGATAGTCCCCGACCATGCTCTGGGTATTAATTTTATCCCAGTCACCGGTTCTATTCCAGTCATTCCAGTTCTGTTCCAGATCAGTTATATTTCGGGCATTTATCCTGTCCCACCCACCAGTTCTGGTCCAGATTAGTTACGTCCTGGTCATATCTTATGGACCGTTCTCGTACGTCACTAACGTGACATCTAATGGGTCCATAGACCTCCTAACATCTACAACGTGTAATGGTAGAAATACCCAAGTCGTAGTGGTTGAAAAAATCGCGCGAAGGGGTTGGGAGTGTTTACAATCGATACTCAAAGAATGATGTCCCACCATCCACCTCGAATCGCGTGGAAGCCGTGACCGTGGCGCCACCCCTGGTCATCTTTGCATGCCTCGGTAACATCTGCATGACACATCTCATACATGCAGGTAGGTCAACCATGCCTACGTGACATATCCCGGACATGTAGGTGTGCCGACATGCTGACGATCGACTCTCTGAAGCGATGTTCGACTGTTCAATTTGAGCCGTGTCGGATCCTCGTTCTAGTCAACCAGCACCAACAGTTCTGCGTTCGACCCAGTACTCCGCAGTATGTAAAGTCCCTCGAGAGATATCATGTAAACAAATATCATACAAACAAGTGAGTTCCTCTTTATTCTGCAATGACCCGGGGACCGGCATTCGTGACGGAATTGTTCCTGGCTTGCACTTCTTGTAACGAAACTCTCGATGTATTTTTGTAATGCCCCTTTACAACACTTATTAATGAATTGTGGTCAAGGACAACATCCTCTCCACGCCCGCATTCATTGTTCTCTAATCCCTGAGTTATCTTCCTTCCTGGTTGGTATTGATGCCAACCTACCCAACAGAATGGCTTGGGTTCACACCCTTTCCCCGGTGCTCTAAATTAAAGCTAGTCTTTCTACTCTTTGTTTTCTGGGTCAAACGGTTGTCTCGCGGCTGCAATACAAATTACCTACCCCCTCGATGCCATGGCTTCCAGGGTAATTAATCCTCTTTCGGTGGTAGAAGTAAAGGTGTATGATGTCGGCTCTTTTTTTGTGTCCTCTCTGAGGAAGGAGCATTGATGAGAGGGACGTCAGCCTGGGTACCACAATGTGGATCTGCCATGACTGGAATCGGCTTTTTTTGCGCTTGGCTCGGGAACGTTATGGCGGTCGAGACATGTATCACATTTACAGAGAAATTTGATTCATTCCCTGTATTATGTCGTGGAGAATCTGCCAGATAATCATATGCTTTTATCACCCCTTGGAGGATTAGACTCTCTTTGCGACGTCCCTAAAGCCTCGACAGTCTTGGATGACATGGCCGAGGGACGGGTGATATAGGCAATAGCCGTGCCGAAGCATTGTGCTTGTCGCCTCTTCAACCCTCAGCGTTGGGAGGTTTAGTAACCCTCTCAGCCGACAAGCCTGGAAGATTTCCAGGACCCTGTGGCGAGGAAAGGAACATGGCCTCTGCTGTGGTTTATCATAAGATGAATCTGATGACTCTTCAGATAGCCATTCTCCGGACCTTAGCATGATATTGGTGTCTGTTCGCTCCCCCCCTTTTTGCATATGTGGCGAGGTAGGTTCCCTTGCATTTGGTAGAAAGGGAAACACGGCCAACTGCTGATCCACACGCCTCGGGAACTACAACAGCTCTCGTTGCTCCTGTTGCAATCACATAATTGTCTCTGCGATCCTCTGAATGCTCCTTCGGACTGTTAGACATTCGAGCATTCCTGACGAGGTGCCACTAGGTGCAGCATTGGGCTGCTGGTGTAAAGGTTTGGCCTCTGGTGCACTGATGTCTCCATGGGGAGTTGGAGCAGATTCGTTCACCGTCGGCCTTTCCCTTTTTGTTTCGGAGACCTTATGCAACACATTGACAGAGGCATTTTGTGCAGGGCCGGCATGGGACTGAGGCTGCTCCACTTGATGACCGTGCATGTTGACGGTGCCATCTCGGATCTGCTTCTCGATTATGTTTTTGAAAACATAGCAATCTCCTATGACACGACCAAACATGCGATGATACACGCAATAATTGGGTTCATTTGACTTTCCCATGTTTGCAGGCTTTTGCGATTCTAGGAGGACTATCAAACGCTCCTTCACGCAGAGGCGAAAGAGCCCTTTGGTGTGTTCCTTCTTAAAGGAATAAGGAGTTTTCAAACGCTCCTCCAAGGGAACGGTCAGTGATTTACCCGTAGACTTCTTGCCGCCGCCATTTGGATTTCCTCCATTCTTGCCATTCGTCGGAGAGAAATCCACTGCATTTACCTCTTTGCAGCTAGCATTGCGGTCTTTTGACGACCTACCTTTAGCTGAGGTGTAGTTAGGGTTGTCAGCGAAGAACATCTTTATCTCGGTAACGACCGAATTTAGTTGGTTGAAACCTTTAATATTGGTGCTGAGGAGTTTATTGCTAATCTCCGCAGCCAAGCCTTTCCGGCATATTGTGATAGCATCCTCCTGTGTAGGGGGATTATCACAATGCATGCTGAAGTCCCTCCAGTGTTTGATGAAGTCTAGGGCCATCTCCCCTTTCTTCTGCCTCAAGGAGCACAATTCGGCTAGGGAAACCTTGCGTTCGGCTATTTGGAATTGATCGAGGAATTTCCTTTGCATGTCGGCCCATTCCTATCGAATGAGACTTCAACCTCGAGTACCATTGAAAGGCGGTACCCGTCAGAGAAGTGGCAAAGTAGCGAAGGAGATAGGATTTTCCAACGCCAACTCCCCCATGGCCGTCATATAGTAGGCCAAATGCTATTACGGAGAAGTCTGTCCGTTAAACTTCTACAGTTTGGGAGTCGTCGGATAGTCCGCTAGCAGCTTCTTGAACTGGTGGTGGAGGGGATATGGCACACTGTACAAGTCTACAGTGGCGGAACCCTCTCCATGTTAAGTGAATTTGGTTTCCACAATCCGCTTGGTCATTTGTCATTGGGCCATCAAGTTTTAGGCTGTAGGCATGCTAGACGACCGCATATTGGTCTCGGCGGGTGAGGCTTCAAATTCCACCATTACCGGGGCTTTTGCCGTCGTTACTGAGGTATTGGCGTTGGCCGGAGTGCCTCGGGAAGTGTGCTCTGTCGCTTGCGGTGCCGTTGGAGGCTATGGCAGGGCTTCCCTCTCTTGCAAGATCTCTTGTAATAGGGCCTTAGCTCTGATTCTCACATTGTAGTTCTGCCAACGTGATGTCTTAGACGTCTTCTTCCAGCTCGTCCCTTTGTCCCTGTTCTTCATGTTGGTGGGCACCGCAGATTTCTTCCGGGGACCTGTCGGCTTGTGCTTGTCCCTGGTGGGTTGACGAGGTGATGGTAGTGCGATTTAGTTGCGCCACGACTTGGGCGACCGTACGAGCTCTTCTTAATGACGAGAACAGCTCGTTTAGGTTGTCTTGTTCTTCATTTGACTGCTTTCCAACAGCCGAGGTGTAGCGTGTGAACACATTGATGGTATCCTTGCTCACATGTACTATCCTCTTTTTCTTAGGAGGTTGCGTCTTTGGTCGGGTTAATGCCCCTAGCCTGTCAAAGACTGAGACCCGAGTTGAGGACTCCCCTAGTAAGTTCTGATTCTCCACCTGAATGGATTCCGAGTGGCGAGTTGCGTGCTGGGGGCTTTTTATCAACCCCTTTACGCTTTTGCCCCTGAGGGCGTGGAGTTTGTTGCTTTCGGATTGTTGAGACCTCTGCTTGCTGCAGGTCCGACATCTAGATGAGCTTGCCTGCCCTGGCTCTTTGGAGAGCACGAGCCTCTTCTTTAGTGACCCAAATTTGTTTCATACGGAGGGTGTTGCTCCTCCACCGAGTTGCTTCATCGACTGGGCTTGGAAGGCGTGTGGGCCCCCGATTTGATACCGGAGCGTCGACATTCTTTATTGCCGCTTTGTCTTCCCGAACTCGTCGGAGAAGCTCAAAGCGGTTGGAGGTTGAGACGGTGAGAACGCGCTTATCACGAAGCATGGTAGTCTTGCCTCCGTCGAGCTTGATGCGGAGATCTTCGACAATGATAGTCTTGTTGGAGCGGGAAGTGGTCGTTGCGGGATTTCTTCCATTGCGGCTGCCCGTTGTGCAGGACCGGCGCCAATGTTGATCTAGTTGACCAAAAAGGTTCGGCCAACAGTTGGGGCCAAAGGCTTGATGCCCTTGGCAGGTGCCGATGTGGCGGTGGCCGGCACAAGTGCGGCCGGTGTATGTTTGACCGGCTTGTCCTCGGTCATAGGGACTATGCCCAAGAAGTAGGGAGATCCGACGACTGCTGGGAAGTCGCCGAAGATGATGGGGGTGGTTAGGTAGCCGAACTTGACATGGTTTGCAATGACTTGAGGGCCGTAGGTGACCTCTGCCATCTTGGGGTTGTTGTTGTTGTAGAGCTGTGTAGCGAACTCTCGTCCTCTTCCCTCCCTTTAAAAGGGTAAGGGCAACATAACCTTAGTAAAGGTGTGGAACTTTCTGGCAGAGAGATGAAGGGCAAGAATTGTCCCACCAGGTATGCCAGTCTATTTGGACGCACACAGAATTTACTTGAAAAAGAAGAAATAAATAAATAAATAGGTGGATTTATTTATCTATGTTTTAAAGGAGGGTGTTCATTTATTGAACACGGATGCACATTTGTGTGCTATTTAAATATCATGTGCATTGTAACATTCCATGTGCTTAGCTTGTCAGACGATTTTGGGTTCGGGTGTAGGACAATTCTCCACCGACCACAGTCAGTGTTTATTTACATTGGCTTAGCGTCCGAACACATTTGAGTAATTGCCAGAGAGAACCGAACACCTTTACGACGTTGGTTATGACGTTTGGGAGATGCACTCGTATTAACAACACCCAACACCCCTAGAAGATATAGGTGGACGCATAGTCCTTTGACCCTTGGACGAGACGGGAATATGTTTCAAGTGTGACCCAAATCTCTGAATGGATTTTTTGTAAAAATTCCAAAAGATGTAGGGTATTTTTGTAACCCTTGAACGTGTACATAAAAAAAGTATTTTTACAGTTCAGGACTTTACAAGACTTGACTGTAAAATACATGACTTTTCAGCGAATTGTAGATTTACAGGACTTTTCTGCAAGAGTGCAGACATATCTACAATTACTGAGGGTTACAAGGTACTTTTGTAACCACATACCATTACAGGGGGGTTTCTCGTAACTTTACAAGGTCTTTTCGTAATTCCAGAAATTACATGACTTGTTTCGTGAAATTTACGGAAATACATTACATACACACGACCATGAGGACATATATGTAAAGGTAGGGGCATATATGCAACATACTCTCGTTCTAGGCTTAAAACACAAGCACAAGTGGAGAAAATCTCCAAGCTCTGAGTGTGTTATTTTCGTTCGTGTGTCATTGTATCCGTGTCCTTGAGAAATGGGGCCCACGGGATCTATTTATAGAGAGGCCCGAGGGCGGTTAGGCCAATTCGACCCTACCTGGACCGGATAGGTTCCTTTGGGGACCTACCTGATCCGGATAGGTTTCCAGGGGAATGCAGTCTCTGAGATAATTGCGATAAGAACGCGGTCTCTGAGTCGACCGCATTCGGATGCGGACCTATGCCGTCCAAGTAGGGTCCCTTTGGGCCCCTACCTAGTCCGGATAGATCTCTAGGGGAATGTGGTCTCTGAGAGAACTGTGATAAGAATGCGGTCTCTGAGTCGACAACGTTCCGATGCGGACGTATCCGGTCCAAGTAGGGTCCCATTGGGGCCCTATCTAGTCCGGATAGGTCCCTAATGGGACCTATGCGGACCTCCTAACCCCGATGAGGGGAGGGAAGGAGGCCGGCCCTATAAATTGGGGCTTTTTGGGCCTTTTTCTCTTGAATTTTGTGCATTGTGCCACATGTAGAGGAGAGGAAGCCTCCTCCTTGTGCCTTGTGACTTGTGTAGTCTGTCGCTTGCCGCGTGGGGTGACTCCGAGCTTGTGGGATTTATTCCCGGTCGGTCCCATATATCTTGTAGATTAACTAGAGTTGGTTGCATACTTGTAGGATGTCTTCCTAGTCAGTCCCATGCACTTTGTAGGTTGTGAAGAGTCGGTTCCGAACTTGTAGGATGTCTTCCCGGTCGGTCCCGTACCTCTTGTAGGAAGTGAGGGGCTGATTCCGAACTTGTGAGATTCATTCCCGGTCGGTCCCGTACCTCTATAGTTTGCGAAGAGCTGGTTCCTCACAAGGTCCGCTTATTGCGTGGGTATTTTGATTGTTTTGAATACCTGTCGGAATGTTGTCGGGGCTTGTATGAGTCCCGGTGTCATGACGGCATGGACTTTGTGTCTTTTGTGACTGTCACAGGATTAATCTGACTTTTATTTTCCCCGATTAATTCGAGAGAAAATAAACGGGTTCAACAACCGTATTATATATCAGAATTTGCAAAAGTGTCCAACACGAAACTTGTAAATCATTAAATTATCTTTCCAGTGAGTCCAATATTGACCCCATTTTGACATTCCTACGAAAAGTTTCACAATTAAGAAGTGAAATATTTATTTAATTTAATTTAATAAAATATATTTGGCTCAAATTAATTAAGTGGGCCGACCTATTGAACTTTGTTTAAGTTAATCCAATGTGTATTTGGGCCCTTATCATAGAAATCTAATATGTTTTTGGCTTTTGAAAAACTAGGGTGTTCCATTGCAACTTCCTATAGTGAGGAGGGGGGTACATAATGGGGAGTATATCTACCTTACATCCCAAAATTGCAGCATATTCTTTTAGACCACTTCGATATCCGGTTAGGACAAGCCGATTAGGGTAGACTCAGGTAGGGTATTTCAGGGTTAAGCTTCTTCTAGTTTCGTAACTAGTTTATTATTCTACCTAGAATAAGAAAAATAAAATAGATAAAATAATTAAAAATAGAATAACTAAAAAACATGAAAACTTATCCTACCTTACTTAGAATAACTAATTCGACTTTAATCTCGGAACATACCCGACCCCAAATAATCTACCCGTGTTACCAAACTTGATTAAGCAGAATAGCGTGAATAACTCATCCTATTGTACCCTGATTCGTTTATCAAAGTGGCCCTTAGTTCTGCATCATCAATATTCACACCAATTGAAGAGCTCTTGTCATAAACAGTTTTCAAACCAGAGCAGGGCTCAAAACTTCTCAACAGAATTTAAATTATAAAATCAATGTATCATCTGCATATTGTAAATGAGAGATGGAGTAAGGCAGTCTGTAAATCTTTACACTGACGAAGTGAGCCTGGTTTTCAGCTTGCTTCTTCATCTGACTGAGCATATTGGCACTAAAACATAGAAAACGGAGAGAGGGTCCCCTTCGTTGGTGTTTATAGTTGTCAAGGCGATCCAATGCGTTCATAAGGAGCATAAGTGTTTAGGTGATAAGGCATCTGCCTAGGCGACACCTTGGCACTTCTTTAAAACTCAAAAAATATATCCCCAACATACAAATTAAGAATAAAATACATGAAAAAATATAGATTTTAATATTAAAAAATGTGTGTGTGTGTGTGAGAGAGAGAGAGAGAGAGATTGCGGGAGATTCAATCGGGGTTGTGGTGCCTAGATCTGCTTAAAGCGGATCATGTTATAGGTTGTGCCCAGGCAATGCAACCCAAGGTACCCAGGCAGTGTGTGCCTTGGCCCGCCTGGTTCACCTAGGCACCCCTTGTCCAACTAGCTGGGTGCCTTTCTCACCTTTCTGGTGAGCTGGCACCTTGGGCCTACAGGAATGCCTAGCCTTGTAGGCGACTGCCTTTGACAATTATGTTGGTGTTAACATGGAGGATGATGGACTAATCTTCTGTGCTACACTTATGGGCTGTCAGGTGGAATCCCTTCCCATTACGTGGGCCTGCAATTGTATTATAGATAGCTAAGTAATCATGAATGGCATCCTAACCATTAAATTGTAGAAATGACTGGCTACATGGAAGGTGAAGCATCTTTCTTTACGAGGGAGTTCATCATAATATTCTATCCTTTGTGCTTTTTTTCCCCCAGCTGTTTCATTATATCCTGCTAATTGGTTGCCTGCCCAACCTGACATGCTTGTAGCTTTGAATGTACTTTAATAGGAGTACCGGCAAAGGCAATCCCTTCAAATGCACATACGTCCTACCTGATGGAGTTACAAATATGAAGGGTTTTGTTAGAGACGTGGATGAAGCATGGAGTTTCCTTTCTTCTCAAGAGGGAAAGGCACCCCACTATATTGCAGCAAATGAAGGAATGTCCCATCTTGAAGATGCAGAGAAAGCTGAGGATAGGAGGAGAATTGATTTAACAAAGAATGTAGTATCATAGAGTGCATTTGACCAGTGCCATGGTGTAAGTTTGCCATCTGAAACAAGTTTCTTCCTTGCAGGAATTTAACTTGACGAATGAGCGTTTCCTTGTACCAGAGATGATTTTCCGTCCGGCTGATCTGGGTTTGTTTTACATTAACTATAGAATCTATAGACAGAACATTCCCTACCCTTTTTGTTTAGCTTTGAATTTTTTTAACTTCCATGTTAATGGTAACTAGTTGGAGTCCTTTTGTAGTCTGGAGTTATGATCCTTGTTTATCGGATCTGCATGACCTTGCATAGAATCCGAAGGTTTGATGCTCATGAATGATCTCTTGGAGGCTTAGCTTTAAACACCATGGTTCAAATGTCTGCCCAGGATATATTGTACATAGGCATGTGCTTGGTCCAAGGTTTGCCTAACTTGGTGGGTCAGACTGACCCGGGGGCCTGGTACTGTACGAGTTGGCCCGACTCGGGCCGACTTGCCCAGTTGAGCCTTGAATCACTTGGGCTGGCTCGGCCGATTTGGACCGACCCAGTTTCTTTGTAGTAAGAATTAACCAACAACAAATATAAATGGCCATATCAACTTTAATGAATTTGTGGTACTATTGACTGTCAAATAGGGCCACACCAATGTGTCTAGGCACTGTTAATGCCCTCTCCGCTATGTCACAAGGACTTTCCTTGCAGGAATGAATGAGGCAGGACTAGCTGAGTGCATTGTACGAGCTGTCCATTCATGCCATCCTCATCTTCATCCTGTACTCTTTAAGAGGTATTTCTACATTTTGACATGGTGCCACATTTTTTATATGAAATAATATTTTGTGACACCTTTCTTTTTTGGATATTACTACCCTTTCCTTTTCCAATTGTTTTTGTTTATGTGCAGCATTATATTGACTGGCGGGAGTACCTTATTTCCTCAGTTTGCTGAAAGACTGTAAGCTGCATGGCCTATCTATGTGTAGTTTGTGGTGAAGATAGATTAAGGAATTGTGTCATTCTCTGTTTCAGGCTACAGGAGCTTCGGCCACTTGTACGTGATGATTACCATGTGAATATAATCACTCAAGAAGAGTATGTGTAATGATAAATTCCTTTTATTAATTGAAATTTAATTGCTCTTACCAGGTAGTCACCATTTCTTTATATCCAGCCCCATTCTTGGTGTATGGAGAGGTGGATCCCTTCTGGCATCTAGCCCTGATTTTGAAGCAATGTGTGTCACCAAATTAGAGTATGAGGAGATTGGATCTGCCAGATGCCGGCGCCGGTTTTTCCACTGAAGTTCTAAGGTGTGGACATTTTTGGCGCTTCAGAGTTTTTCTTACCTTGATGTGCTGTTCAAGACTAGGAGGTAGATGAAGAATATGGCATGCCCATCCGGCTCTTGATCTAGGAAAGCACACGCATCAAATGAAGACGATGCTTTGTAGTGCTAATGAAGATGGTTGTAATGGTTGTTTGAGATTTCACAACAAGTGTTCTATGGTATAGTTACTAGCATATCTGATGGACTTGGAGAGTTTATGTCTAATGGAGAGGACACCGCTAGTTATTCTAGATTAGTCGTGTGTGCGTTATTTGACGCTTGACGATATGGTACACATGCTGTATTCCTTATTGGATGATTTCATGAACGGGTGGTTACCAGGGGAAGTGTAGAGCCAACATTTTTTATTGCTAGTTAACGAGGAAAACTTCAGTATGCATCAATTGGTTGGATTTGTGCCCATGTTGGTAATTTATTAGCCATGCTAGTACTGTAAGGTTATTTTATATGAATTACACATGATACTTATGTTCATAATGCTGCTTTTCTAGCATACGGCACAGTTATCACATTTATACTCCAGCTATGCCATGGTCTTAAAGATTGCAATTTCTTTGGCGCAATGTATGTGCACTGCACTTCATTTATTTGTGTTTGGGCTAATTTAATTGTAGAGTTGGAATGTATGATGGTAGCAAGTTGTGTCAACCAATCTTATGTTTTATATAAATGTGATTGATGTACGGAAGGAAGTCGAATAATGTCTCGATTCATTAAGAATTGATGCAGCAATATCAAAGTCCGCGTGGGGGAAGAGATGGGCTCAACATTTTCTCTTGATTTGGTGAAAAGGCTAAAGAAAGGGACTTTTTAGAGACTAACTGACGTGAGGGAGAAAAAGATTAAACGTTCAATTATCCCTTCATCTACTGGTGTTGTGAGGGCAGACTGAAAATCTCTGAATGGTTAAGGATTACCATTGAGAACCCTCAAAATTATCAATTAGTTCCAGCAAACTGGCGAACTCCCATAGTGGCAATCAAACATAAAGGATTGATCGCTAAAGTTGCATCCGAGATGCGATCCACATTCTACATCAGATATAATAATGGGTCCGTAGAAACCTACTGTGGCCACTCTGTAGGGCTCCATCGGCAAATTGGATCTTAAAAGGCAGTTATAGGCAAAGTTGGCATGCATTACGGCGAGTACGAATCCCGGCGAGTCAAAGGAGTCAAAGCTAAGGCTGCTGCTCTTCCAAAATGGATCCACCTTGAGCTAAGAGCTGAACTATCAGCCTATCTGTATTCACCTGACCGAACCCATTTCCAAATTAGGACGCTAACTTCTACTATTGTAAAAGTACTCTGGCCGTGTTTGACGCAGCTTCCACTCTGAAGCACTAGCTTCCACATGTTTGGGCTCAATTCTTTTGAGGGGAGAATGTTAGGCTGGAAGTTAATTTATGTAGTTTTGGAACCATAAATGTCCAACTTGTAACTTTCTAAGTGGAGGCAAAAAGGATGTTATTAAAGAATGTTTGACTAGAGTTTAAAAACAATCCATGGATCAGATAGTTATAGCAAACCTCAACTTACATTCTACAAAAACAAACCCAAAAGCTCATGGAAGCACAAAATGAGCGACAACTAGCCTAGTCCATCAGAGAATCAAGAGTAAGACTACTACATTGCAGATGGCACCATGTCATTTGTAGTGTCCGCTCTCATTGGTCCACACCTCCACGACGTACGTGGGTAAAAATTTAAAGAAAAACACGTCGAGAGACTTGCACCCCATATTTTTCTTTCCCTTTAATCATATCGATCAGATATGCCCATGGAGGGGACTCTTCTAGCGTCAAATGGGGATTATCCTAGCGTCAGTCTTCACCTCGAGCGAATAGCCGTCAACACCACTCGGATCAATAGGAGTTATCATCAAATCACTGCTAAGTTTAAATGCGAATATAGCATTTGATTTTTTTTTATAGGACAAGATTCATGTAACCCGACCGTAAATAATAAGATGAGATCCTCGTGATGGCGATGATGATGATCAAGTCACTGCTGACCAACAGACCTGCAGGATCAACTAGCGCCCCCAGGTACTTCACCACGTATCCTGTGGGCAAATGTCTCCCAAAAAGGACACGCAAGCAAAATCATGCGACTAGCAAGATAATGGACGCCACGGCCATGCAGCCAAATGAGCACGCCTAATTCACCATGCGGTTGGAAGCCATCATGCATCCATTTTCGCCGGAGCGCCACCATGCAAGATATTCACCAACCAGCATGTGGCATGGAAAACCATGCAATCTTCTATGACAATCGTGCACAAGCCCAAATACCAAAACTGCGAGTCGTGCACCTCCCAACAAAATGTGGCAGTTTAGGACAAGTTTTAACGTGGTCTGATCTAAGACCTACACCCACAAAGACGATGAAGTTCACCGTAATGGGTGACACTAATGAGTGCAAGAATCCCTCGTTAAACAGCACCACAAAGGGCTGGACAGGAAGAGAGAAGACAAATACACAAGCATGATAAATGCCCCATGCACGCAAATACGACCGTTATGCAACTTTTAGTTCAGAGACGTTCATAGACATCTCAAGTCACTTATTACCCCTAAACTAGTGCATCATTGGATAGGAATGCTTTCGAGACAAGTTAGAATCATATCAAATTCTCCAGATCTCTAACTGGGTGTAAAATGCATAAACTCCCTCTATTTCTGAAAATGTTACCCCCTAGTCACAAACACTGACTTGGTTTGAAACTAATTTCAGTATAACTGGAAACCTCGAAAAGAAAGTCCACCCTTACACAACGCTTGTGAGTTTCACGTTTGGGCATTGAACCACATCAATTACGAATATCTAGCACATCGGACAACGTTGCAATTCGTGAAAGGCGATGGTCTTGGCTGTTGGGGAGAAGTCTTAATCTTGACCATCGTAATCTGCGAAAGGTCAAGATGTCTCAGGGATTTAATGTGCATCCATGTAGATGATAGCGGTATGAAATTGAATAAAGGTGGAGATGAGTACCAGATTTCCTGGACCATTATTTAAGTAATGACATTGATGATGACTGGCAACAAGAAATCAGCCTAAAATCCAAGATCAGCAGAATCTCTGATCCCAACCCCTATCGATGCATAAATCAAATGTATATGCAACAAAATTTTGAAGCATCGTTTTCTTGGGGGGGGGGACCACTACAGTGCTGCAACTCATTCCCAAGAACTCCTCACCAATATCCAAGCTTTACTCCCAATTTTTCCCTTTTTTGCGGTGGGGAGCAGGGGTGGTGGTGGCAGAAATTGTTCAATTTGCTGCCAACTTCATGCATCTAACAATTCGGATATCCTGATTGAGACACGCCACGGCAACTGGAATCAGGGTGCCTTGTATCTGGAGCGGTCAAAACCATGTGTGTTCTTGGTCCTTGGCAGTCCTCAAATCATGTCTGCGGTCTGCAGCAGTCCAATCGATCATGTCACTGCAAGATAAAGCATCCAGCCAAGGTAGTGGCAACACGTATTCTAATTTGCAGGTTGGTTGGATGCAGCTTAGCTATGATCAAAGACACTCTCCGGGACTTCTGTTATCAGAAGTGAAAAATTAGCCGTAGGCACCAACCACTAATTTGCAACAGCATCTGCAAACAGAAGGCTACCATCTCGAATCCACACCTGATAATGAACATTTGTTCCTTCAATCAACTGATGGTGCCACATCCATGCAAAGGTGCACTAATTTTCGCTGGTATTGCCCATAGTACTCGCTAACAGCAGTAACATCTTCTTGTTCATAATCCATGCAAGGCAAGATGAACTTTTGTTTGTCATTGTCTGAGGGTTCCAAAGGATTCTCAGAATTTGAAGCAATTTCTGCATTTATCTCATGGCAAGCAAGTAAAAACAGAGCTGCCGTATCTGGATGCTGTGCATCTCGGAGAGCTGCTAATGCTTCATGCACTGCTCCAGCAGCAACATACAAGACAAGTGCCCTGCAAGGATTATTTAGGGTTCACTAGTGTGCAAACAAGCAGGTGGACAAGTTGCTTCCCAGGAGAATCAAAGAACATATATTACCTCCAAATATTATGCTCAACATTAAGGATATGATCGGCCCACCTCTGCAATACCCTGCACAAGATAAGAGGTGTCAATGTGAAATACTTCGGATGAGATAGCGAGTAAACCATCCAAAAGAACACATACAGTGGTCATCTGAAACGGAAATGCCTGAAACTAGACAAAAGGACTGTTTATCATTTATGCCAAAACTGGAAGCAAAGAAAAATGTCAGCAGCTATACGTGAAGAGAGGTTTTTTATGAAAATAGCTCAGTAGAACAACCACAGAAAACACTGTTAACATGCACAGGGCAGCTTGGACAAATATTGTGACTTGCAGGAAAGTTTAGGACAAATATGCAGAGTTGGTGAATTATTCGTTGTCTTGTAAACCAGGGAAAACACGAATCACCAGACAAAAGTAACCACAGGCCTACAAGAAAAATATGGAACAATTTGCCAGAGATCTTGTTTAAGATCTGCGCCCAACCTCAGTAAAGTTGAATATTGTTGTTGTCGTTGTTGATGACTTTAAATCTACTTGTTAAAAATTGCAATTACGATAGAGTTAAATTGGGTTTTTTGCATGAAAATCATTGTTACATGAGAATTTGCAAAAAAAAAACCATTCCTACAAATGTATTAACAGGCATATCACTGTGTAAATCTGAATTGTGTAAAAATGCTATATTTATTTGCAGGCATATCACTTCTTTTTGTCAAAAACTTGCAAAAGAACCACGCTTAAATGGCATTTATGAACTATTTGAATTAACCTAGTGATATGCCTGCTAATATATTTCTAGGAATGATTTTTTTGCAAATTCGCCTCTAACAATGGTTTTTATGCAAAAATCCCAATTAAATTCTATAGTGAAAATAGGATATTACATGCACTGAAATACACCATTAGTACCAGTCTGCTCTTTATGAGAGGAGACTTGGTAAAAGCCTCAGTGGCATTAGTTCACAGCTGTTCAACGTTTGTGCCAGATGGGATCTACATTATATCCCAATTTAGCCTGGACCACTGGGCGATAGTTAATGGTTGATTAACTTCTGAAATGATTTTGCGAAAAGAAGACAATTAAACTTCTACTGACGAAGGGTCAGAGTGATGAATATCATCAGTGTGTTAAAGTGTGCATGCATTTTCATGCCCCAGATACATGGCAAGTGCACTACCAAATATTGAATTAAATAGAACCTGATGTACAAAAAGAGCAAATGAAATAGTTTGTCCTTTCCTTTTAGACCTATTTCTAATTTCTGCTAGTATACTGCCCATCTTTTACAGTTATTCTTCACTCTTGTGATTGCTACTGCTATTATTTCCCTCATGATGGCTAGTGCGAGCATTTGTGCTATGTTGTTGTCTAACTGTTTTCATTATTGTCACTGACACCATTACCATCATCAAATCAATATCGTCATTGCCATAAGCCTTATCCCAACAATCTGTCATTGACTAGATCCAATGAAGGATACAAGGATATTGCAAATTTCTCAAACATCTGCCTGCATGGAGGATGATCTATCAAAAAAACCATAAGACCAGTTGGTAGATAGAAAAAACAGCCACAAGGTTAAGCAGTTTAAGTTCATGCAACAAGAGAGAAACCTCGAAAGGTTTCCTTACACTTATTTATTGATCCATGAGAATAGGATTACTTGGGGAAGGCAAAATGTCAATTGGATTTAGGGATTTCTAATCTTCTCTAGGACAGCTACCAGCCAAAGATTCTTGATTCCTGTGCTACTAATATCTCATCATGTAAATATGTCACTGTTTTAATTTTTTTCCCTCATTTCTTGCTGTCTGGAACTCTTTTCCGGGTTTTTGGCATTTCTGCTGATGTTTTAATTATTTCTTTCCTCTTTTTTTAAAAAAAGGCTGATCAGGGATCAACCTGGCATCCGTTGGATCAACCAATCATGCCTATCTAATCCAATAGCCTAATTTGATCCTAATCTTCCGTGGTTCATCCTGCTGAGTCTACTTCTTCGTATGTTGAGCCCAACTTCTTTCTGCATGCTTATCCTACTATTACTTGAGTCTAAATTCGTAGTCCTCTTGACCTGTTTGGCTCCCCTCAGGTTTGGGCTGATCCTCCCCAAGCACTTCTCTGCCCCTTCAGGTACCACCCCACCTTATATGGATCCAACTCAATACTATCCTATTCAGGATAGGCATCCTCCTAATTGCTTTAGTTTTGTTATGGCTGACCCTTCTCTATAGTTTCATTTCTTTCTTGCAGCCATTCACACTCATAAAAAAAAACTAGACCTACTGACATATAGTTTAACATCTGAAGTGGTAGCAAACCATACAAGAGGAGTTCCAACCTTGAAAGGAAGCCAAATTATTCTACCGTACAGCTCAAGACATCGTCTAGTAGCCTATGGGTTGGTTCAAGAGTATGTGATTGATTATGAGGAGTCAGGAGAACTTTGCAGTGGCCATCAAGGTGACCTCAATTTGCTTTCGTCATTGTTGCTACTTTATTGCTGGTGCCTCTATTAGTTTGATGTGGAGGTAGTCCACTATTTATAGTTGCTTTTCTTTATGGTGATCTCTTTGAGCAGGTCAATATGTGGCCTCCTCTTAGCCTCTCTAATGCACATGAATAGATCTATTGTTGTCAACAGAGCTAATAAGGGCATTTCTGTAATTTTATTTTTTTGGGGGGGGGGGGTTTCTTGCTTGCAGTCGCCTCCTTCCTCCCTCTCCTCCTCTTCCTCCTTTTTTCCCACATGGTATCAGAATAGGAGCAGCAGCGGAAGATGTGTAGGGCTTAGCCGCTATGCTCCATCAAGCCCTAGCCCCACCCCCCTCTTCTCTTCGTTCTATCCGATCCCCTCTTCTAGGGTTCCGAGTGCTGATGCAAGCGAAGTGCAGCTGCCATGCCCTTTTGGCCTCTCTTGGCTGCGCACCACAGAGAGTTCCCTCTACCTTGTGGCTGTGGCTAGGGTACTCTAGGTCTTCAGCAGCCTAGGGTCTGTGGTGGTCCACACCTTGCGGCTGTGGCCTCGTTGGGTTGCAATCGGCTAGATTCTCCTTGTGCTGCAAATTCTTCCAAGTGGTTGTATTGGGAGTTACGAGTACCTATCCTTGGTGATATCGTCCTCTCTATCTGAAGCCTCTATCCGTCTTCCCTATCCAACAGCATGTCCACAAGCGATGTGACTATGACACTAATGGTGGATGTGCTGGAGGCATCCTCTCTGCCTATGTGACCTCCGAGTACCATGACTGAGAGTGCATGTCAGAAGATGACTACGACCAGACTGACAGACGAACTTCTGTCTTTGGTCCATCTCTGTGCAGATTTTTCTGGGTGCTTGCGACAAGACTACGTCCATCATCAAAAGGCTCCTGAACCTAATTCCAATGATCCTTACTATGCCAAATGGGACCTGGAGAACAACCGGGTGATGGGTTGGATCTCAATTCTGTGGGTCTGGAAATCCAGCAACTGATTAATGATGAAACCGACAGCACGGGTGATGTAGCAACTTCCTGAGCAGACGTATGGACAATAACAAGATAGTTCTTGCATTTATCAAATGACTGCCAAAGTGCAGGATCTGAAACAAGGCACTCTGGGAGTCACAACTTGCTTTGGTCTTTTGAAAAGTAAGTGAGAGGAGCTCGATTACCATTTTGTGTACCAGTGGAGTTGAGCACGGCTCATCAAAAACATTATCTTCAACATGTTCAACAGAATCGCATCTTCAAGTTGCTTGGTGGTCTCAATTCTGAGTATGCGTCCTTGCCGGGACAAATACTCAACATTGACCCTCTCCCTACCCTGGAGCAAGTCTATTATAAAGTCCTGAATGAGGAGAGTCGCAGGAAGGCAATAAATGGTAGCAGTATGACTACTGGTTCTTATGATTTAGGGGATTTTTCAGCACTAATCAGCACTACTCGCAAGACCAGAAAGGGCGGCCAACCGTCTAGAAAGGAGATGACTAAGTCTGCAAAACATTGCACTCACTAAGGTAAAGACAATCATAACGTGGAGACTTGGTGGGGTGGGATCTTTATCCCAACAAGACGCCATTGAAGTTCAAGCGAGGTGGAAAGTCTATAAAAGGGAATGCTGCAATAGTCTCACGCACTATGAAATAACCATCTTCTTCCTCAAATGGAAATCTTATTCCCTCTCAAGTGTCTGCGCCGTCTTTTGTGGATATTGGCCACCCATAGCGGATCATCTCACAATTAGGTTTCTCTCCCACTTCAGGCACAATGGGGGCAGCCTTGAGTCACCTCCCACTCTCCTTCTAATTCATGGATCATTGATTCTGGGGCCACGGATCACATGCCTGGTATTCTTGCTTACTTTTCCTCATATTCCTTGAGTTCAGGACAGGACAAGATTATCATTGCTGACAACAGCAGGGCCACTGTAACCGATAAGGGTAATGTTAAATTAAATGGTGGTCTCGTCCTACCATTTGTTCTTCATGTTCCCTCACTTCCTATTAATCTTCTCTGTATTAGTTGTTTTACAAAACCCTTGCATTGTTCAGGGGCTTTCTTTCCTACTCATTGTATATTTCAGGACCTGCGAACACAACAGACAATTGAGACTAATCATGAAGCGGCTAGTATCTATCATTTGAAGCCTGGAGAAAGTGCAATGTTTCAGTCTAGCATTGATGGCAACGTTGGTCAGAAAATAAAGGCGGTCCAGTTATGGCACAACTGTTTGGGTCATCTGTCGTTTAAGTCTCCTAGGATTCTTTTTCCTGATCTTTTCAAGTCTCTTAGTCTTGAATCCCTATAGTGTCACTGTTGCACCCATGATTTATTCCAACAAAAATCAGCATGTTACCATGTTACCTTCGCCTTGGTCGAGGTCCACAACTATATTCGACGTATTGCCACTTTATGGAATATCTCCACGCACGGGTTCAATACGTGGCGTATCGCCACCCCGTGGAGTATCCCCACACATTTGGGGCTCTATAGCCCACGTGTTGCTACAATCATAGATCCCTCGCAGCAAACGGGGTGGTTGAGAACCGGATTAACCCACCACGATTGTTAGGATCGCGTGGTTCCGGAAAAATCCCTACGGGATAAAACCTTCATCCTTTGGACGTGCAACGACAGATAAAGGAAGGTTCTACAAGAAGAAAGAAGGTACAAACAAAGGTCTACGCACCAAGAACGAAGTCCCTCACACGTGTACCACGCGGCGCGGACAGCAACAAGTCTTCCCTTCGCAGCCTATGGCACGAGGAAAACGACAAACGAACAAGGAGGCGCGTCCTCTCCCTTCTCCACGTGGCACAACGAGCAAATGAAACCCCAAAGCCCTCCTTTTATTGAAACCACACGAGGGGAAGACCCGTCCGGGGTCGGGGGGACCCGTACGGGGTCGCCCGCCCCCGGGTGGGTCCGCGCGGGGGCGTGCGGGACCCGCCCTGGGTCAATCGACCCAGGGCGGACCTGCCCGGGGTCGATTCACACCGGGCGGACCTGCCCGGGGTCATTCCAGCCCGGGGCGCCCTTCTCTCCCGCGCACGGAAACAAAAAAAAATAGAAAAAAAAGGGGAAAATGACCTCCCCGGGGTCATTTTCACCCCGTTTAACCCGTACGGGTTCAAACGACCCCGGGGAGCCTCCCACTTCTATAAATAGACCCCCAAGGGTCCAGGGGGAGGGGATTCAGAACCTACGGAGCATCTCCTACACTTGAAGCATCCAACGCAAGGAATTTGTTCGTTGTTTTGGCCCGCGAGGGGTAAGTCCCCGGGTCTTGTGTATATGCCCCTAAGGGGTATTATTGTAATTATGCCTCTCAGTGGACCATGTTTGTAAGTTTCTACGCCCCGAGGCGACTAAATTACGTGATTCTACCTCTATGATGGGAGAATTACAAAAATGTCCTCCTCGGGTCGCGAGAAATAAAAGTACTGTGGTTTGCAATTATACCCTGCAACTTTTTGTAATTAGGGATACGTCCCTACTTCCCGCGTTGACGCGGATCCTTGTACAGTCGACAACTCGCCGACAACCCTTGTACCCACTTGGGCCATAAATATATTCAATGCCCTCTTCCTAAGGACCAACCTCCGCAGGCGAAGGATCACAATGAAGCACGGCGTCAAGGACGGTTGCAAACTTTGAGAAGGGCCGAGCCTGCTGGTGAAGTAGCTAGAGGTACCCCTTAACCTTAAGCTTTGAAATTCTGCTATATTCTGGCCAATTCTATAAGTTATGTTCATCTAGATCATATGCTCATTGCTTCATACTGTTATCTTGTCCTTGGTTCTATATTGGGATTGTTCCCTTTCCTTTGAGCTTCATATCTGTCCTTGACATTAAAATTCGTTATTGATTGGCTCCACTGATCGATAGATTGCATTTCAGATTGATTATGGTTTTATATCGTTTATGACATAGCATTTTATTGAATATTGGTTAATTAGTTAATCACTTATATTTTGTCTGGCAATAAAGATATAATTCCTACTGAGCGTTTTTGCTCACCCAGTTTCTCTTAATCATTTTTCAAGTAATAATGATGAAGATGTTCAAACAGACGGGGAAGGACAAGAGTGATGAATGCTCTAGAAGATTGGTGTCTGTGTCTTTTCATTTTCTTGAGTCTAGTCCTGTAATTTTGAGTCTTTTCTTTCTTTTTATGTTAATGTAAGTTGAGTCAATAAAGTATTATAATGGCATTTTGATATTAATAAAATTATAATTTTTGTCACTTTTTGGCCTTATTGTGTCTCTTGTGGTTTGCTATGATTGTTCATAACTGTTCGCTGTCACGCTCCAAGTAGTTTCCGCTGCTATCGGTTCAGGGTGTGACAGGATCTCCCGTGGATCCGCCACCCCAAGAGGATGCTTCAACTCCAAACTCTCCGCCCTCTAACTTGGTTTCTCATCATGATATGAGCCTTCCTATTGTTGTTCAGAAAGAGTCGAGCACGTACTCATTATCCTATTTTTTATTTTATTTCCTATTCTCATCTCTCACCCTCCTATTCTTCTTTTTTATCTACTATTTTTTCCTATCATGTTCCTAACTCATTTTCTGAGGTTGTGAAAGATCCTAGTTGGGTTGCTCCTATGGATGAAGAAATGCTTGCTCTCCATAAGAATGACACTTGGGAGATGGTTGGCCTTCCTAAAGGGAAGAGTCTGGTTGGCTCTTGCTGGGTGTATACCATCAAGTTTAATCCCGATGGTACTGTGCAATGCTACAAGGCAAAACTGGTGGCTAAGGGGTTTACTCAAACCTATGGTGTTGACTACTCTGAGACTTGTGCTCCAGTGACTAAGCTCAAGTTTGTGCATGTTGTGGTTTCCCTGACTGTGTAGTTTGACTGGGATCTTCATCAGCTTGATGCCAAAAATGCCTTCCTCAATGGTGATTTGCAAGAGAAAGTTTATATGCAGCCACCTCCTAGGTATCAACCAGAGGGAGAGTGTGCCGCCTAAAGCAGGCATTATATGACCTCAAGCAATCTCCACGAACTTGGTCTGACTGATTTAGAGCTACTATGGTGCACTTTGGCTATGTCCAAGGCAATTTTGATCACACTCTGTTACTAAATAGGTGGATGGGCAGATTGTTATGCTTTTGTTTACGTTGACGACATGATCATTACTAGGATCAACAAGGTGAAAGCTGACCTTGCCAGAGATTTTGAGATCAAAAAATCTTGGTGAGTTGAGGTACATCTTTGGTATTGAGGTGGCCAAGTTTCAACAGGGTCTCTACATCTGCTAGAGGAAGTATGCCTTGGATTTGCTCAAGGAAACTAGCAAATTGTTCTGCAAACCTGTTCATACTCCCATTGAAACCATGACTTATCTAACTCAGTTGGGGACTTCCTAACAGAAATTGACAAAGGAATGTATCAGCGCCTTCTAGGGAGATTGCTTTATTCTTCTCTCACGTGGCCTAATATTGATTATGCTACGAGTATTGTGAGTCAGTTTATGCATGCTCCTCGGAAGATTCATATGAAGGCTGTGGAGCGCATTCTGTGCTATATAAAGTCCTGTACAGGGAAAGGCTTGCTCTATACTAAGTCCTCTCATTTGAATGTTGAATATTTTTCTGATGCTGATTGCACATGCTCTGATGACGACCGGTGGCCAACTACTGGCTATTGCACTTTTCTTGGTGATAATTTAGTGGCCTAGTGATGCAAGAAGCAAACTGTTTGTGCTTGATCTAGTGCTGAAGAAGAGTATCAGGCCATGGCGCATGGCCTTACTAAGATGTTGTGGTTTAAACTCTTTCTACAAGACCTTGGGGTTCAAGTTCATCTGCTGCTGAAGCTCTATTGTGACAAGAAAACCGCTATCAACATTGCCAATAATCCAGTTCAGCATGATCAGACGAAGCACATTGCAGTTGATAGTCATTTCATTCAAGAGAAGCTTGATTCTAGGGAGCTTTGCTTGCCGTACATTCGGTCTGCGGACCAACTTTCCGACGTCTTCACCAAACGGTTGACATGAGATTTGTTTCACTTCTGTCCTGTCCAAGTTGTGCATGATTGACATCTATGCTTAGCTTGAGGGAGAATGCAAACAGAACCAATAAGTGTATTTCTCTGATTTTATGTTTTTCTTCAGAGTTTAGGTTTATTTTGTGATTGTGATGTGTCCCAGACACAATCGCCTTCACTGGAGGATATTTTGGTCATTCTTGCAACCCTGGTTGAGTATAAATACAATTTGAGAGGGATCGGCTTGAGTGATCAGACAGATCCCCTATTTTGGGGTTTCTTGCTTGCGGTCACCTCCTTCCTCCCTCTCCTCTTCCTCATTTTCCCACTATTGTGTTTATTGCCATCTATGGGCTCATGCAAGTGCTAAATGCATGGTTTGAGTGACTAGGTCATGCCGTCCTTAGTGCTGGCTTTGACAAGAGTACAGACGATTATGCCCTCTTGTTTGTCTCCTTGCATGGTTGTCTTATTCTCCTACAGTATGTGGATGACAAGATCGTTGCTAGAAATGATGCCACTGTTATTGCCTCTCTGAAATAACATCTTCATCACTAGTTTGAGATAAAGGACCTTAGACCTCTTCGTCACTTCTTCAGCCATCAAAGTTGCCTTCTCTTCCAATCGTTATCTTCTTTCTCTGCAAAGGTACATCAATGGCATTCTAGCATGCTGCACGCTCCGATTTTAGGTGATCAAGCCACCAGTAAAGCTTCATCTGGAGCTTCTGAGCCTCTCATAGATCTTTTTGGCTAATCGATGGCTAGTAGGGGCTCCAATATACTTGACTCTCTCTCACTCTATCATTGCTCATCCAGTACATGCTGTGAAGCTAGTTTGTAATGTTCCCCACTCTGGTTCATTATGCATCTTTTCTTCATACGGTTTGCTATCTTCATGACACAAGCCGATGATCTTCGTTACTTTGCTTATGTCCGCTATGTCCTGATTGGAGCTATATGCCTCGACATATGCTGAATGGACTGGAGATCCTACTACCATTCTATGAGCTTTTGCATATTCTTGGGCACTTTTCTATATTGACATAGGAAGAAGCAGGTCATTGTCTCTTGATCTAGTACCAACACTAAACACCATCTATAGCTGATACTTCTGTTGAAATTCTCTGGCTTGGATATTTTTTCTTGATTCTGGACATTGGTTCTCCCACTCCTACACCCTTATACTATGACAACAAGAGTGCTTTGCAGATCATGAGCATTCCAATCTTCTACAAATAGATGAATCACATTGACAATGACTGTCACTTTGTTCGTTAACATTATCTATCTAGCAACCTTATTCTTCATCTGCTAAGAAAATTACTTATCTCTTTACCAAATCCCAGACAACACTTCAAGTAATTTGTTGGTGAATCTCAGTATACGATCCCCTATGCGTCTGATGGAAGGTGTTAGAGAATTGTACATATACATTAGAGTACAAATGTGCAATAACATATAATGTATTGGGTGTATAGGACTCTTACATATAGTGCTTAGATTTAGTGATTTCTATGTAGTCAGAGGCGAGAGGTGCCCGAGGCGACCAAGGGGTCGCCTCAGCCTCAAATGCCTAGGCCATGGCCTAGCCATTTGAGGCGACATTTTTTTTAAACAATGAAATAGGTCAGATATGTATATATTTCATTAAGCATGTCAACAACAGGGAAATAATGGGATAAATATATAATTTTCTAGGAACCTCCATTAGATATGTAACATTTTATTATGTTAAGCAATCAACTCCTGCCATTTTCTAGGCACCTGTTATTGCTAACAAACTCTAAATTATCTAGGCAACTTTCCATATACACTCAAGCAACATTGGATATACAGATCCTAGTATCTTTCCTGGCCACCCTCACCAAAAGGGTTCTTTGAATTCATAGCCAAAAGGTACATCTGAAATAAACATCATGGGATATCCTATTAATTCATGTATATGTTAGGGTGTTGCCCTTGTCAATAACATACAGCATTCATTCTGATTCCACTATTCTCTACAACCACTTCATGTCTGTCTATATGAGAAAGAGCAAAACAGATGTTTCCAAATTCCATCTCATACGAGGGTGGTGCATTTGGAGAAGTCCCCTTTGTTTGTAGGAATAATGAAGTTTCCAATTCAGCGTCCCCCCCCCCCCCCCCACACACACACACCAACAAAAAAGAAAATCACACCCCGCCCGTGGTCTCCAATTTCACAAAGCCAGTGAAATTTCTCATCAAACGTTCCAAAATGTGTTGATGGCTATGGTTTCAAGCATTAGTGTTAACAACAACAAAGTGCAAAGTTAGTCTGCACCTGAACAAAAACATGGTAAGCAACTCATCATCGCAATGTCGGTGACACTAGAAATTATAGAGGGAAAAGGTCATTCTAATTTTCCTGTTAGAGGGAACATAATGCATTAAGCTATGTTCCTAACTCTCTAAGTCTTGTCAGTGTAAGATCCATCTGTGACTGCCGTTATTGATTCCTAAATCTCCCTCCATTTAATTCATGCTCCCCAATTTCCATTTTTCACTTCTGCTTACTTAATTTGCTTCTACTGCTATCCAACCAGCATAGCAACCAGCTTTCCACAATAGGCTAACAGCCATTCCAAAGTAATTATTCGACCTGGAGAAGTGGATTGCATAGCTTAGGCCAAAAACAGATTAACAGAACAAAAATTTTGGTTAAGAAGGTAATCAGATTAATAATTTATAAGTATCCATAGGAAATATAGAATGATGACAAATATACCAGAAAAAATATGATTTAAAATACAATGGTGGGGGTCAGAATATAAAGTCAACCTTTTAAATATGAACCTTATAGTATGAGAATGACCAGAAGAGTCAACACCGATGTCAGTTAAGATGAGATAGTAATACATCTTATAGGATACAATCAGTAACCTTACTGAAACATGGAAAAAGTAAAACTGCTAAACTTCGTTTAGTTTGTCCACCATGTTATCCATCACCTGGTGCATGAACCTCTACCCTGCTTGGAGATCTCTAACCTGAACACCATGCATTGTATAGACTGGAGGAAATATCATATATGAACAAACCAACAATTCTACTTAAGAATAGGAGGATGCACCTGGAATAATCAGATCCATGCAAATAAGTTGCAGCCAATGTTGCAGCATCTGTCCAGAATCCAGCATCTTGCAGCTGCAATCAAGACATCCAATCCATTACATTCCGGTTAACAACTACAGTAAATAATTAGATAATTTCATCCAAGGAACACAGACACTTTTTTGGGCAGGGGATTCCGACCAAAAAAATATGTGAGATGGAGTTGGCATCAAATACAAACTGGTTCTATCATTCTACAAATGTAGTACAACACCACAACTGATTCCACAAATAATACAATTTGGGAACTGTGATCACTGGCCAGAAAATCATAGATAGCAGCCAGAGAAATTCATAGTCGACTAATTCATGGATATTCTGTCAAACTCAGAATCCTAGTTATTAGGCCTGAAAACTGAAGACCATGACAAATAGGAGATTAATGACTTGGTCACAGAATGAGAAACCTGCCAGTTCAGACCTCAACCAGTGGGAACCGAATCAGAATGGGTTAGGACGGATCCACTTCAGCCCATCTTATGTCCAAAACTAGCAGAAAGAGTTTTTTTTTTAAATAATGCTGTTATTTAGTTCTTTTATGGCTTGTTTCTTAATAGAGTCTAGCTTGACCATTTCTGTCCTAGGGTTTTCACAATTTTCTTCCTCCTCTTAATGTGACACAATTCATTAGGGCCATCAATCGTAACAGAAAGTGAAACATAACTATAGCAAACATAAAATTATACCTGTGGTTATCTACCAAGGTAGGAAGTTTTAACCCCTCAAGCTCATACTATTAGCCCACCTTATTTTATAAATCTTTCCATTTGAATAATGCCTCAATAATTTGGATCATGTTACTCTATAACCATAGTTGTCAAGGCGGTGGCCTAGGCAAACCAGGCATTGAGCCAGGCCCAAGGCATTGGGGCACGCGCCGAAGGCCCCCGGCGATCCAAGGTACCCACTTGGGTGCCTCAGCTCTAAACCCAAGCTCAGCCATCTAGCTTCATCCAAGGCGCCCACCTACGTGTTTTGGGCTGCCTGGCCTAGGCAAGCCTATAATAGCCCCGCAAAAATTTTTGGGCCTAGGTCGATCCACAATGCAAGACCGGGTCATAGGTAGATCAAGCTCCAGACACTCCTCCAATTGCCCTCAATGTCTCTCTCTCTCTCTCTCTCTTTCTGCCCCCTCTCTCTCTCCCTCTCTCTTTATTTTTGATATTAAAATCTATATTTTTTCATGTATCCTAATCTAGTTTTATTTGCTTTCCCCTTCCAGCTCTATTTTTTCCCCATCTCTCCTTTTCACCTACTTCATTTTTTTCTTTACTTAGTGTCAATCAGAGCCCCACTAACATTCACATGCTCTCTCCCTCCCCCCTCTCTCCCCCTCATAAACTTGCCACCTCAGCGACGCCTATGCGGCTGCCTAAGCACTTAGGCGCTTGAGGAACCCAAGCTTGCCTTTGGGTCTCCTCGTCGCCTTGACAACTATGTCTATAACTAGATGTAAAAAAGCTCCACTCAGAGGTGAGGAAAATGGCTGTGTTGATAATATAAAATGAACTCCACGACTGCCCTCTGAGAACTGTTATTTCCTATCTTTACAAAGTGACCAAGAATGCTGCATCTAATAAACATTTCCCTTTGTTTTATTCAGCAATCATATGCTATGAAGAAACTGGCTGAAACCATTCTTGAGCAAAAGCTTAGGGGATGCCATTCCAGCCTTCCAGACCACACCAATAATTCCACACTGCACAGAATTGCGGCCCATGGTTGTGTTTTTCTGACCACCAAACATGAGCAATCTCATATAATTTCTTGAGACCTGGCCCAGAAAAGCTTTCAACATAAAAAACTTAGGGAAATCACCTTTATACCCTACATATCTTTATACATAACCTACACCTACCTTTAAGAAACCTATTCTAGTGCCTTTCAAATCTTTAAATGCTTACATACCCTTACTATTAATCACCGTTCATTTAACTCAATTTTATCTTAACCCACATTAGAAATGATTGAAAAACCCTAAAAAAGGATACCCAATTTACATAGATCCACCTCCTTAAAGAGAAAGACCCTGGAGGGGGGAAAGAGAGAGAGTGGAGGAAGAGAAGGGGAAAAAGAGGAAGGAGAAGGTGGAGTGTTGCATCATCTCTGTCATCCTGCCAGTTCCATCGCAATGGTGATTTTGGCAGGAGATGAAAGCTGAGGGAATATCGCCATGGAAGGACCACAGAGAGGTCACGGCGTCACGTGGAAGGGAGGGTCTGACCAGGCAAACTGAGCTCAGCCTCCTCCCCTGTTGATGGCATAGATGGTAGCTGTCACCAATGCCAGAGCAGGCACTGGCACCATTGGTCTAGAAGAGGATGGCCTCTAACCAGGTCGTCTTGGTGCAGAGGCCAACCATACACCACCTGGAATCTTGTGTGTCATCGCTGCCTCCTTCGACTCCAGTTTATGTATGCTGGCATGGCATCATCTGCTGCTGCCTGCTCTACCCCGCGGCTGCAGCCAGGGTACACATATGACAGGCTATCTTGATGAGTATATGGTTGAACAACTAGAGTAACTCTTGTAAGATCAAGTGTTGCTTAGTTTATTCCATGGTGTGTGTTTCATGTGCTGTGTTGGAAAACCAAGTGCACTGTCCCACATAGAAGGGCACATAGTCTCCATGGTACCCACTTGTGAGCCTAGATCTATAAGCTATCTAGAATTGACCTCTTTATGTGATACCTGTCTGTGGATGGTGAGGTGATTCCTTGGGAACTGCAGTTTCCTGCAGTCCCTTTCTTCTTCCTTCTTCTCTTCCTCTTTGTATGATAAGCATGGGCTAAGCACGCAGATTCTGACCTTCCAGTGGGTGTCATGGCACGTCATTAGATACAAAGGGAGCCCAATTGGATAGATTCTGAGCTGCCACAGACATCCATTGTGCATGCAGACAGAGGCCCAGACGAGTGGAAGGAAAAGAATAAGGTTGAGGGGTTGGCTAAGATTTTGTCTGAAATATTGGGTTGCCTCCTTTTCATCGGCTGCATTAGGGCTTACCCCAACAGCCCAATCTGAGTGAATGTGGAGAGTCATGGCCCTAGTCCTAGATTAAAACCACCTAAGAATTAAAGAAAAAATGTTTGCGGTTGTTCTGTAATTTTTCTGATTTATACCCTGTTGAACACGGAAAAAAATGATAGAAATGTTCATTTGTTGAACATGAATGCACATTTATTAGCTATTTAAATAGCATGTGCATTATTAATTCCGTGAATTGGGTTTATCAGACTATTTAGAGTTCGGGTACGGGACATTTCCCCACAGACTGTAGTTGGAGTTTATTTACGTCGACATAAAATCTGAATACCCTTGATTAACTGTCAAAGAATACCTTTAGCCTCTACAATTCATGTTGTGATATTGTGGGTTTTGTTTAATAGATATGATCATGACGATCGCCCATTAGAGATAACATACTTTTGCAAGAAATTCAAAGACGTTCATTTATTGAACACATAGAGTTTGGATTATAAGTGATCTTTTAAGACCTTTACATTTGGTCTCAATTATATAATCAGATCTTTGGGTTTACATCTCATCGCCATCTGATCACTGAGTAAGTTTTTGCTTACACTTGGATCTTTGGAGTGCTTCCGTAAACAATCAAACTGTTGAATTTATTTCTGGTCGCCATAAGACTGTTAGATTTGCTCTTAGCCTACAGCGTACCGTTGAATCTACACTTGTTCTCAATCAAACAGCTGGATTTACTCCCGATCACGATCGGATCATTGAATTTGAGTTTCATCATGATTGTATCATTCTTAGACACATCTGTAATTTCTGACCTTTTTTGAGTGTTTTTGCAGTTTTCGACCCTTCCTAGACATTTTTGCAGTTTCTAACCCCTCCTGTATATTTCTACGGTTTTAACCCTTTCTGAGTATTTCTACAGTTTTGACTCTTCTTGGGTATTTCTGCAAATTTTGATTCTCCGGGACTTATATGTCATTTCTTGACTTTCCATGATATATTTGTAATTTCTCGATTGTCTAGGACATCGCTGTCATTTGTTGACCTTCCGAGGTAGCTAGGCCTGCAATTATCCGTTTAAAATTCGAACTGAATTCGTATTCGTTTGATCGGATAAGTATCTGAATAAAGTATCTGACGAATAATTTAATCGGATATCAGATAATCCGATTATTAATCGGATATGAATTCGGATATTGGGGTATCCGTGTTGGATATTATCCGACCGAATATGGATCCTTAGATAAATATCTAAGGATCCACATATTCTATATATAATTAACTCAAATCTTAATATGTTGTTTGGTTGCTCTTTTTTACCTCTTTTTTGTCTCAAAATATAATTTAGAAATAAGAACTCCACTTACACCTATTTAGTAAGTCCTCTTCTATTTTTTAGGATGATGTCCAATCTTTTGATAACCTCTCCCAAAATAAAAACAACTTCCACCCTTTCTTTTTTTGAGAAAACAACTCACGACGCTCCCGCATGGCTTGCACGACTCACCTCCAAGTAGGCCTGACAATTATCCGTTTAAAATTCGAATCGAATTCGTATTAATCGAATAATTATCCGAATAAAATATCCAACGGATAATTTAATCGGATAATTCGATTATTAATTGGATACGAATTCGAATATCACACTATCCACTTCGTATCCGATCCGTCTACAGGTCTACGGGTAGCTTTGTCATTTCTTGACTTTCTAGGGCATTCCTGTCATTTCTTGACGTTCCAGAGCATTTTTGTCATTTGTTGATTTTTCTGGCCGTTTTTGTCATTCGTTGACTTCACAGGGTATTTTCTCATTTCTTGACACCTATGGGCATTTATGCCATTTGTTGACTTCTCAGGGTATTTTTGTCATTTCTTGACATTTTCTGAGTTTGTTTGTAATTTTCTAACCCTTTGCGAGTATCTCTACAATTTCTAGATTTTCTTGGACATATCTGCCATTTCCTAACTTTCCAGGGTTTATTTGTAGTTTTAGGATTCCCCTGGGCTTATCTGCCATTTCTTGACTTTCCAGAGTTTATTTGCAATTTCTCCAGTAGCAAGAATATTCCCCTAATTTTCATGAGTATCAGGGTTCTTAGGTTTGACATTTTTTTGTCAGTCTTAAGCACAGTTTAGGAGAGTGCACACTGCTTCAGGGAAGAGACATGGTCCCGCTCCACTGAGTCGTGCAGGAGGTGTGATTTTGAGAACTTCGGGGCAGAACAAGAGCTTTGCGCAATTTTTGCAAAATTCGGGGTTTTTATCCAATTTTTGGACGGGCTAGATGCAGGGTTTGCCGTCCCGACCGTCCCGGTCACGGTCTGGGACGGGACGGTACTGTACTGCTCTGTACCGATCTAAAATAAAGACTTTAATATAAAGATTATAAGTAAAAATTCATAAATTATTCTTTAGGCCAGTTGGTTAAGCGGTGTTATGTGTTAATGGGTGACCCAGGTTCGATTCCTATAAGCGCAACATACGATTTTAACGTTTTTTTTCATTCAAAATAGTTTTCAAAAAGTGAAAAAATTAAAAATAAGTTGCTTCTTTTGAGATTCGAACACAGGACCACTCCAACAAGCGGGAAACGATTCAAACCAACTGACCTATCAATTAAAATTTGATATGAAATATAATATATTATATATATCATCCCGGTTGCGTCCCATAGACCGGTCGTCCCGGTCCGTGGCTGGGACGGTCCGAGATGGGCAGTTCGGCCCGTCCCGGACCGGTTTGTCAAACCCTGGCTAGATGTTTGCAATATATGGGAAGCTCAGGAGGCATTTTGATGATTTTTGAACTCCGGGGGTATTTTGATAATTTTTGAACTCCAGGGGTATTTTGATAATTTCTGAAAAGTTCAGAGGTATTTTGATATTTTTCGGAAGGTTCTCGAGTATTTTGGTAATTTCTGAATAACATAAGGGTATTTGTGTAATGTTCGGACAAAAGGCACAAGGCCCTCCTTGGTGGAGGCGCACAAGGCACAATATCCACCCTCCTTGATGGAGGCATACAACACAAGGCGCAAACCCGCGCTCCAGGGATTTCCTCCCGGTTCTCCATGAGTTCCGTCAGCGGATTGCCACGGATCGACCTGCGCGGTCAAGTTGCAGGGGGCACGAGGGTTTTCGGGGGTAGTGCCCTCTGGAAGAAAAATTACAATATGATCTCTCCCCCAGAATGACACAAGAGGCGCAGCCACAAGAGCATCTATGCAAACTAAAGAATTACACATGAATTTTTACATATATACCCCTATAAAATAGTGTATTTACAAATAAACCCCTACTTTTTACATATTATCAAGAATACCCCTAATATACGTAGTATTATTGCATTGACACCCTCGCCGTAACCCGGGTTATTTTAACCCAGTTGCCCTGCGAGTTTAGAGAGGAAAAGACTAACCTGCCCTTGGGTTAATATTCTCTCCCCCTCTCTCCCCCCATCATTACCATGAGAAGACCTTGTCGTTGTCCATGCCGATCATCTTTGCCGCTGTCGGCTCACTCCTCATCGTCCTCCGCCCCTCCTCACTATGACCCTTGTTCAAACCGGAGTAGAAAAAGAAAAAAGAGAGAAGGAGGAGACGGGTGGCAGCTCATCGATGGGCGATTTGGGGCTTGCCAGATTGGGAGCAGGTGGCTTACCAGATTTGGAGGTTGTAGGGAGAGTGCTAGAGAGGGAGGGGGCTAGAGATTGGGAGGGCGGGGGGGGGGGGTCATCGGGTGAGTGAGGGGGGACCGGCTACTCACCGACGAAGGTGGTTGGGAGGGTGGGAGAGGTGACGCAAGGGGTTAGGTGGGTGAGAGCGGTGGCGTGTTCATCGGGTGGGTGAGGGGGGGCCGGCTGCTCACTGACGCAGGGGGTTGGGAGGGTGGAAGCGGTGGCTCAGGGGGCTAGGAGGGTGCTCGTCGGGTGGGTGAGGGGGGGGGGGGGCTGCTCACCGACGCAAGGGGCTGGGAGGGTGGGAGAGGTGGCGTGGAGCGTTGGGTGGGTGGGAGCACTGGCGTGTTCGCAGGGTGGGTGAGGGGGGGGGGGGGGCTGCTCACTGATGTAGGGGACTGAGTGGGTGGGAGCAGTGGCGCAGGGGGATGGGAGGGTGGGAGCGGTGGGGCAGGGGGCCGGTTGCTCACTGGGAGCGATGGCACAGGGGGTTGCCTTTGCTTCTTCCTCTTATGCCTCGCCTTCGTCGTCGTCTTTGTCCCTGGCGCTATCCGATCGAGAGGCCCTGCTGGCCTTCAAAGCCATCTTAGACGAGCCATACATTGGGGGTCTTCTCCTCTTGGGCCGGTGACGACTGCTGCACCAGCTGGTAAAGCATCTACTTCTCGCCTTTGTGAGATCTCCTCGCTGGTTGGGAGGTGCTTATGGAAGGGGATCCCAGTGTTCAAGGAGAGGGCCAGAGGGGGAGGGGGCCGGGGGTGTTCGCCGGCAGTGTCATCGCCGCCGTCCTCATATCCTCCATCTTCTCCTTCTCTGGGCTGACGTCGTCTCCACACACCAACGGACTAACAGTGTCGCCATCGACGTCTTCACCTCCTTCGTCTTCCACTCTGGCCGACGCCATCGTCCATCGCAGGTCAACAACATCGTCGCGGGCCTCCTGCGGCTCGATGGCGGGGGGTTGGAGTAGCAGGGAGGGGTGTCGGTCGTTAGAGGTGGGAGGATAGGAGGGTTCTCTCTCTCTCTCTCTCTCTTAAAAGGGTATTTTCGATTTTTTTACACATTCAAACAATTTCCATCGATATATTCTCGGAATATTCGCCAACGTTGACGGCCTGAGAACCACAGAGATATAACTGCAATAATACGGTATATATCAAAGGTATTCTTGATAATATGGTAAAACTAGGGGTATATATGTAAAAATCTCAATTACGTAAGGCACAATCACAGGGGCATATATGCAAACCCAGGGGTATATGTATAATATACCCTTGTTAGGCGCACACCCTCCGTAGTGGAGACACAGCACAAAATGCCCAGGAGATTGCTTCTCCTTAGGCTTCCATCCTCCTTGGGCTTCGATCCCCATGTCCGTCCCATCCTCCCCAATGAGAATCCGTGGAAAGTATTTATAAACTTGGGGGGGTCACTTGGACCTAGATAGGTCCTTGGGAGGACCTATCCAAGACGAAATGGACATAGAAGGAGGGCAATTGACCCCAGATAGGTCCCAAGGACCTATCCGGGGTCGATTGACCCTGGGGGTGGGTCAACCATCCCCCTGGGGTCGATTGACCCCGGATAAGGGGCAATTGACCCCGAATAGGTCCCCCCGGACCTATCCAAGGTCAATTGACCCCGGATAGATCCGAGGGTCTGGGGAACCTATCAAGGGTCAGACCTGGAAAGGAGGTAATTGACCCTTGACCCTGGGGGAGGGGGATTTCCTACCCGAGTCCAATTGAGTGGGAGGTGAGAGGGACCCCCCCCCCCCCCAATTTTGTTTTCTTTTTAAAAAAAATTTAGCTCCAACATACCCTAATAATGACTATCATGATGACAAGTATCAATGAGATAAGTCCAAACTATGCCTAAAGAAGCCCCCCTTTGGCATGGTTCTTCAGAGTCCAACCTGTGCCTAGTATTGCCCAGTTAACTATGCCCCTGCATAGCCTGATAAAAATCCACTAGGTCTATGGCTAGTCTGGCCATTTTAAGATAATTATATTCCACATAACAATAAATATACAAATATTCACATAATGATATATAAAGTGGACTTTGGATCATAGCTCATTGTTTAACACGGAAAAAGTTCAAGAATGCTCATTTGTTGAACGTAAATGCACATTTATAGCTATTAAATAGCATGTGTATTATTAATTCCATGAATTGAGTTTATCAGACGATTTAGGATTCGGGTACTGAACATTTCCCCACCGACTGTAGTCGGTGTTTATTTACATCGACATAAAGTCCGAATATCCTTGATTAACTGTCAAAAAAACCTTTTCAACCTTTATCGGTTGTGGCATTATCTAATGGATATGATCTTGATGATCGCTCATTAGAGATACCTACTCTTACAAAAATTTCGAAAACGTCCATTCATTCAACACAGAGAGTTTATATTACAATTGGTCTTTTGAGACATTTACATTGGTCCCAATTATGTAATCGGATCTTTGTGTTTACATCCGGTCATTATCTGACCATTGAGTAGGTTTTTGGTTACACTTAGATTTGGATCTCTGGATTGCTTCTATCAACGATCAGACCCTTAAATTGGCTTCAGTCCACGATAGAACTATTGAATTTGCTTCTGGCCACGAGCGGATGATTGACTTTACTTCTGTCCTCAATCGAACAGCTAGATTTGCTCCCGGCCACGCTCGGGTAGTTGAATTTGCTCCTACTCTATATTTGACTGTCAGATTTGAATTTCATCCTGATCGGACCGCTTCTTTTGGTGAATTTGCAATATCACACCCTTCCTGGGTCTTTTTTTGCAACCTTTGACCCTTTTGGGAATTTCAGCAATCTCTGACCCTTTTTGGGTATTTCCGTAGTTTCTGACCCTTCTTGAGTATTTCTACAGCTTTTGACTCTTTTTGGGTACTGTAGCAATTTCTGACCCTTCCTGAGTGTTTCTGCATTTTTTTGACCATTTTTTAGTATTTCCGTAGTTTTGACCTTTTCTAGATATTTCTATAATTTTCAACCCTTCCTAAGAATTTCTATCATTCCTTGACTTTCTAGGGATATCTCTGCCATTTCTCGACTTCCTTAGGTATTTCTATCATTTCTTGACATTTTCAGGTATCGTGCTCGACTTTCCAAAGCATTTCTATCATTTGTTGACTATCTGGGGGATTTATACCATTTGTTAACTTCCCAGGACATTTATGTCATTTCTTAACTTTCCCGAGTTTCCTTGGACTCATCTGTCATTTCTTGCCTTCTATGAGGTCCTTACAATTTGTTGGTTCTCCTAGACTTATGTATCATTTCTTGCCATTCCAAGGTATATTTGCAGTTTTTGGATTTCTTCCAAGGTCTTTTCTACAATTTCCCGCCAATAGGGATATTCTTGTAATTTTTCTAAGCATCAGATTTTTTAGATTTAACAGTTCTTGGTCAGGCTTAAACAAAGTCCAGGAGAGTGCACCGCTTCAGGGAAGTGACATGATCCCGCTCCACTGTAATTTTTAGACAGATCAAGATATTTTTGTAATTATTTGGAAGCTCAAGGTATTTTGGTAATTTCTGAACTCTGGGGTCATTGTGATAATTTCTGGAAGGTTCAGGGGTATTTTTATAATTTTGGACAGACCAAGAATATTTTGATAATATCTGGACTAAGCAAGGGTATTTTTGTAATTTATGAACTCCAGAGATATTTTGATAATTTCTAAAAAGTTCAGAAATATTTTGGTAATTTCTAAACTATAGGGACATTTTGATAATAACTGTACTTAACAAGGGTTTTTGTGTAATTTCTGATTGTTTCAGAAAATTACAACATTTTCCCTCCAAAGTTACCCAAGAAATTACAAGGGACATAACCACATAGGCATGTATGCAAACCCAAGGGCATATGTGCAACATACTCTTGTTGAGCGCAAACCTTCCTTGGTGGAGGCACATAAAACACAAAGGAACTAGGAGATTGCTTCTCCTCCTCCCGCTTCCATGGGCTTCAATCCCTATGTCAAATGGGGACCTCTGGGGGGTATTTCTAGTGCTGGCAAGAGGGGGACCTACCTGGGCCCGGTCTGGATAGGACTTCCCCCCCTATTTTCCCATTTCTTTAATCAGAGAGGGAGAGCAAGGAGGGAGAGGAGAGAGAGGAGGAATGGGACTGGGTAGATCCTTAGGAGGACCTACTCAGGCCGAATAGGTCTCCCCCACCTCATTTCCTCTTTCTTTTTTTTTATTTAAGAGAGAGGGAGAGGCATGGGACCGGATAGCTATCCAGCCCAAAAGTGTAGGGAGAGGGAAGGGGGTGAGCCTAGGTTGGTTCCCACCCATTTTTTTTATTTTCTTTCAATTTTTTTAAGCTCCAAAAAATGCTCCCCATGGGTGTCTGTCAGAGCTGAAAGTGACGACGAACAGCCCGTATTTGGCAACTTTCTTTGTTCCCCTAAGTCTTGACGACAGACAGAGAATGTGGTAAAAAGCGACATAGAACAGCCCGTGCACTTTGATAATGCGACATTTCCATCCCTGAGTTTTGATGACATGGCGGGGACTACTGTCGAAGACGATGGCAATCCACCCGTGCATTTTTGTAATGTGCCATTGTCACCCCCGGTTCTTGATGACATGGCAGGGAGATTGGGCTCTAGCAACCTCATGTTTTCTCTTCTTTATCTCGACATCGTCTTGTCATGATTTGTAGGCCTTCATGGCCGGATTTAGAGCTGCATGAGGAAGTTTTGCCAACGACGCTGGTGGACAGCCTGTACCCTTTGCGACCTTCTTCGTTCCCCTGAGTCTTAATGACACAATGGGGAAAATCGTACAAGACGATGGCGAACAGCCCGTTGTGTTGTTGGTCACAGAATATTCTTTTAGGCCCTCTTTGATTGAAGAATAGGTTAAGGGGGATATCATAACCCAGGTTAGGGTGTACCAAAAAATAAACAATATTACTTTGATTGTATTCGGGTTAGCTTATTCCACCCTTTTGCTAGAATATGCTTAACCCACCTTTTTGGCCCTTAACCCACCTTTTTTTCGGAATATCTTATTTCTACAACCAAATCAGTTAGCGTGAATAAGGATGGGATACCCCACCTTATTCTTCAATCAAAGAGGGCCTTAAAGAATTAGGTTTCTATAAATTTCTCACGGAGCCTTTTGATGAAAAAAGGAAATTTATAAAGATGCACATATAGGGGTTGTATGAATGGCTTGTGCAAGGTTTATTCCGTGGATGTGTATCGTATAAGACGATTTGGGTTCGAGTGTTGGACCTTTCCCCACTGACCGTAGTTAGTGTTGATTTACATTAGCATAACGTCTGAACATTCTTGATCGATTGTCAAAGAAATCCTAAGGTCCCTTACATAGGTTTTGATGTTGAGGGCAGGATTACTCGCACGGCTCGTAGTTACCTCTCATTTACCACTGAAAGATTGATAGAACTAGGGTTATATCAAAAGGCCTTATTAGGTTTAGGCAAAAACCCTATAATTTGGGAGTATAAATGCAACTTTGTAGAAGCCGTAGGCATTTTCAAGGTGTCGGGAGGTTTTCTGGATTCCAGAAGTATTTTGGTAATTTCTGATTTTAAGGGGCATTTTGATAATTTTACCAGGCCAAGGGCTTTTATGGAATTTCCGGGTTGGAGGGAAACTGTTATGTAATCTCTGACTTCCAAGGGCACCGAGGCAATTTCTGGAAGGTTTTGAATGCTCTTAGGCCGTTTCTAGGTCACATGGGTATTTTGGTAATTTTATCGGACCCCGGGCAGACTTAGATTTGAGATGACACTTAGGTGCAAGGTTGAGCTAGCAAGGTCCCTAAGTGAAGGAGAAACAATGGGCTTCATAGAAGGTGCACATGTGTTGATGCTCAAAAGAGGACGTATGCACAGTTTTTCGAAAGTCGGGGCTTATCCGCAATTCCCCTTGGCATACACATGAGAGAAGGCAACTAAGTACACTTGTGAGTACAAGAGTTGTCGGCAAATTGTCGACTGTACACAAGAGGTCTCCGTCCTGACGCGGGACATGAGGGCATAGCCACAATTACGGAAAGTCGTAGGGTAAAACTGCAATTTACAAAACTTGGGTTTTCTTGAAATTCTCGGAGGGACATTTCTGTAATTCCCAGTTATATGGAGGAATTACATAGTTTGACCGCCCAGAGTGCATAGAAAATTACTAACATAACCATTATGGGCATAAATGTAAGACCCGGGGTATTTATAAAACATACGCTTAATGGATCTTTACAAACAAACACACAAACAAACTCCGACGCGTTCGCTTCCTTCGCTTCATTGTGTTTTCTTTCTTATGTCTTCGTGTCCTCCTTGGACGTAGGGGGTATTTATAGAAGGTGGGGGACTCACTTTGACAAAAGAGGGGTTTTTGGACCCCATTCAGACAAAAGAGGCATTTTTTGGACCCCACCTAGACAAAAAAGCCAATTTTGAGCCTTAGGTGATCAAGGTGGGTTGTCCACCTCTTTTTTGAGTGGAGGGAGGAAAGGACCCGACGGGGTCAAAGGAGGCCAGCAGGGTCCATTGGACCCCGCGCGGGCCCACCGGGAGGTCTCGTTTGACCCCGGATGGGGGGGGGCACCGGGGTCAAACGACCCCGCCAGGTGTTGTTTGACCCCATCGAGGGCCCACTGGGGTCGCACAGACCCGCCGGAGTCTGTTTCACCACACTGGGTCCCAGCGGGGTCAAAGGAGCCCCACACGGGTCTTTTGGCCCCGGTGGGTCCTCGGGTCTTGGAAAAGGGGCGCCCCCTTTAAAACCCTACTCGAGTCCTCTTTTTTGTCTCTTTTGCTCGCAATGGGAGACGTGGAGAGGAGAACGGGACTGCCTCGGTGTTTGTTTTTGTGTTTTGTGCCGTCGGCAACGAGGAAGGAGCATGCCTCCGTCTAGACCGCGTGTACACGGTGTTCGGTCTCTTCTACGAGTACACATAAGAATCTTCTTCATCCTTCCTTGCTGCAACACACCCCATGGCCGACCATGGTCGGGACGATGGACTCCGATATCGTGGAGATACTCCACGGCATGACGGTGTCGGCCTGAAGCCGCGCTGTGCCGGTTGATTAATCATGAGGGCAACTTCTCCAAAATTCTTCGAGAAAGTTTGGGGTACAACACCCGTGCACTTTAGTAGTGCGATATTTTCACCCCAGAGTCTTGATCACGTAGCGGGAATATTGTTGGATTTGTTCCTTTATCCCTGAGTCTTGCTGACATGATAGAGAAATATTACTGAGTTTGTTCTTTCGCCCCCAAGTCTTAATGAATAATGACATTGGCTGGTTACCCGAGTCTTGGTGACATGTCGGGTAGTGTAGCTAAAGGCAATAGCAGATATCTTACACCTTTTAATGATGTGACAACTTTCACGCCTATGTCTTGGTGACATCGCGGAGACTCTTGTTTAGATTCTTACTTGGATGGACATCTTTTGATATATGACGATATCCTGCGAGGAAGCTAAGAGTCATTGTATACAACTCCAACGCTTGAGTATTACGTGGCGTTATCACCAATTCCGCACAAGGTTTGCCATTGGAGTTTGGGCCGACGTCTGGTGTTGTCATGCACTTTGCGTAGGGCCATCTAGCTTCTACTGATGGTCTAGTCGACCCACCATGTCCCAACTTGGCAGCGAGTTTTTTCTCTTTTTTTTTACACATATCTCTAGGGGAGAATTCAAGAGAGCGCACACCACTTCAGATAAGTGGCATGGACTCTCCACCAAACCGACCCTAAGGCTGAACTACAAATCATATCAGCAGAGTTGAACATAAGGGCCACAACATAATCACGTGGGCATGTATACAAACCCAAGGGCATATGTGCAACATACCCTTGTTGGGCGCACACTCTCCTTGGTGGAGGCATGCAAAACACAAAAGAACTAGGAGATTGCTTCTCCTCCTCCCGCTTCCATAGGCTTCCATCTCTGTGTCGAATGAGGACCCCTAGGGTGGTATTTATAGAGCCGTCAAGAGGGGGACCTACCTGAGCTCAGATAGATCCCTTGGGGACCTATCTAGTGCAGATAGGTTCTTTGGGGAGCCTACCTAGTCCAGGTATGTCTTCTCCCCCACCCCCTATTTTTCCTTTTTTTTTTTCAAATAGAGAGGGGGAGAAAGGGGGGAGAGAGAGAGGGGGGAATGGAACCGGGTAGGTCCTTGGGAGAACCTACCTGGTCTGGATAGGTCCCAAAGCCGGATAGGTCTCCCCCACCTCATTTCCTCTTTTTTTTATTAAAGAAAGAGGGAGAGGAATGGGACCAGATAGGTCTCCAAAAGTGGAGGGAGAAAGGGGGGGGGGTGAGCTCGGGTAGTTTCCCACCCATTTTTTGTTTTCTTTCAATTTTTTTAGGCTCCAACACTCATCAAGAGAGAATATCCAGTTTGGGATTCATGATGGTGATTTGACAATTTTATTTGGTGATGGTTGTCAATCTAAAAAAAGGATAAATTCTTCAAAAATTTATAAGAGATTAGGGTTGAGAGCAAATAGTTTTAAAACATGTAGATTTATAAATTTCTTTTCTTAAAGAATCTCTTAGGCCTAATGGGCCAAAAATGACAGTGCTTAAAGGGGCTAATTTTATTAAGCCCTTTTAAACCATAGTTGTCTAGGTTTGTCTAGTTTTAATGTGACGATGCTTCGGCTAAGTGCTATCAGTCGGATAGTGGAGCTCCTTGGAGAAGTACCATATAGGTTTAACTTATTTTACCAGACCTTGGGTTTTTAAAATATAAGTTGGATGGCTTGATTTATGAAATTTTCATATTGGATATGAGTGTTTTTTTAGAATCATCAAAAACATATTTCTTCTTAGAAGGGATACTTGATTTTCTATTGGTTAGAGATAAGATTTTTCAGATATTTTAACTGAATTCAAATGGTCTACCTTAAATAAAGCTAATAAATGCATACCATGCATTTTAAGTGGCAGGTAACACCTAAGAATATGAACCTTTATTCAGACTTGTTATTGGGACATATGGAGGCCTATTAATGGGCCTCATGGCTGCATGGTGGTGGCCTAAACCCTCCTAGGTCTCCCCTTCAGATAAGACCTGGTACTGATGAATAATGAGGGACTCTGTCAAAAACAATTCTGAATTTGGATTCTTATGAGTTCACGCTTTTGTAATTAAAAACAAAGACCATTTACAGGAGATTTGATGATTACACATCATAATCCTCCAGTAAAAACCAAAGGTTGCTGGTTCAGATCGGATTGGCCGGATCAGATGATCCAATCGAAAAAGTGGTGAAAAAATCTGACCTCAATCAATGATCCTTGATGCTTCATGGAGAGCAGCCAGAGATTGAGTTGGATCAATAGCTATGATCTGCCAATCCAACCTTATCACGGACTAGCCATTAATCAATCTAGCTGGAATGGCCAGAATGGGGTTGTGGAAGGATGGGGGCCTATAAATAGCCACAATTTGGCCATTCCTAACCCCTTTTCCACCCATTCTGCTCTCACTCTCTCTCTCTCTATCATCATCTTTCTCTCACTTCTCACTCTCAACTTCAAGTGGGCTTCAGTGGTTGGATTTGCAACATCAGGGCTCTCCTATGGTGATCAGATCGGAGATCTATCGTACTCACATGCAGCCACAATCTCTTTCTCTCTCTTCTCATTAGCATTTTCTGAAAGTCTGTCCCTTTTTTCACTTTTTTTTTCTCTCCACCTCTTCCTCTCTAACACTCTCTGTCTCTCTTCTCATTTTCTTAGTCTCTCTTCTTTTTTTCCTACACTAGAATTTTTTTCTCTCTTTTCATTTTCTTTCTTCCCCTCCTAACATTCACTCTCTTGTCTCGTTTTCTCTCTCTTTAACACCTTTTCTTTTTTTATTCTCTCTCTCTCTCTCTCTCATGGACAAAGGGGAGGGTAAGAGATCAAACTTGTAATAAGCATAACCACTTCACTTTATGCAACTCAAAAGAATAAAAGGGGAAGACATAACCTGGGAACAGGCTTCTTGATATCTTCCAACAGCACAAAGAAGGTGGATCCCAGACAATGATTTGTCAGTCCTCACCATATTGGCTGCAACAACCTACATGAACAATGAATGCCCCGTTACAATATTTCTTGAGAATAAGTATGGGAAAATGGAAACTTCTTCAAAGATATTGCTTGCCTTCACAGCTAGTTCATGTAAAGATGTTGACACTGCAGAAGATAATACCACTGCACGTAGAGCATTTGGATAGAAATAGGTCCCCTCTGGAGGTGTTGAAAGTAATAATGTAACTGCTGCTTCCAAGTTTCCGATGGAGACAAGTCTGAAGTTGAAAGGATCAAAAGATTAGTACAATCCAACAAGAACGTTGCAATATTCTGAAAATGCACGCATAAGGCAAGGTGGTAAAACCTCTGATGGCTGGGAGGACAGCCTAATCGGTGAACAGGTGCTTCATTAATGACATGGATATACACGATCAAATTTAAAACAATTGGAACAATTTACCTGTAATGTTCAATCACACTAAATGTATTCTTATTCCCAGAGACACCTTAAAAGTTTTACTATTCATGCATTATAAAGGAAAGACAATTATGTCACTTTTACTTTTCAAACAATGATAAAACAATAGAGGAAATAAAAAGCCCTGGTATTGATAAGGGCAACTATGCCCTGGGAATGCCCTCCCACTCTGCAATCCAATTCGACGTTAGAAAAGAAGTGAGAAATTTCAAATGGCAAAGCAGTGACCAGTTGTCATCCTATAAAAAAGTAAGATCTGGAGGACAAGTTTTTTTTTTTTTTTGAAAAGTGGATAGTACCACAATGTACTAATAAAAGAAAAGGGATGTGCAAGTATAGGCTTTCAGCTCCCAAAGCCCCTATACAAAACAACCACACCAAGTAGGTGTGCCCCAATTAACCTCTCAACAAAAGGAAAAGTGAGGAGTTATGTGCCTCCACTTTACACAAGTGTTTAGCCCAGAAAGCCACTATCTAACAAACAAAAGACAAAATCCTATCTTCCGGTCTTGCTTCCCTTTTGAAGAGTCCATTGTTTCTTTCACTCCTCAAGGCCCAAAAGAGTAGCATGCCACCAGATGATATTGTCTCTCTTAAGGTTCCACCTCCTGTGCCACTTGAGAAAGAGTTGATGCACACTCTCAAAATGGCCCAGAGGTTGATGTAATCTCTGCCCAATCCTCGTCCATATGTCCTTTGCAAAGGGGCAACCTATGAACAAGTGATTCAGATCCTCCTCCTCTACCCCGCACAAGCAGCATAAGGTAGATATATCCTAAAGGAAAGGTGCAATACTGTCACAAGTGGGTAGTCAACCGTGGGAGATCCTCCATACCAGTAGCTTCACCTTGAGTGGGCTCTTGCGAACCTAAATCTGAGGAGCAAAGGAGTGACACACTCCCCCATCTGAAATGAGAGTGTAGGCAGACCTGACTGAGGAAACTCCCTCTCCCATCTCAATCCCTATCTATCAGCCCTGCTGACGACTGGTCTGAAGTCTAGTAGGAAAGTCAGGAGACTTTCCAGATGGTCCATCTTCTCAAGGGTAAGATTCCCACTGAAAGTGGGCACCCAAATGTCCCTTGTTAGCTGTGCATCAAAGGAGTGAGCTACAGTAGCCCCAAGTGCACCTGCAATAGTAAACATCTTCGGAAAGGCCTCTGCTAACGTGCAATCTCCACACCATCTGTCTTGTTAGAACAGACACCTCTCTCCATCACCCAGGCTAGCCCGTACACTAGCTCTGATAAAATTTGTACACTGGAGGATGCCTCTCCAAATAGGAAAGACATTATGCATATCGGTCAGTGCCAGATCCCACTCCCTGGTCATACTATAGTACCTCTGTCCAATCAGGTGTGCCCACAGCCCGCCATCCTCTGCCCTGAGCCTCTACAGCCATTTACACAGTAAGGCCAGATTGAAGTCTCATATTTCTTGATGCCCACTCCTCCTTCCTTGCTCTTCTGGAGGACAAGTAGTTGCCCAAATTTAATAAATACAAAATAATTCATAAGTAATATTTGGCCAAATCACAGCCAAGCATATTACAGTAATGCAATAATTGAATAAAGGAATCACCAATCTGTAGTAGACAGAAATGGGTTTTGTGTACAAATTGCTGGGTTTTGTGTACATATGGGTGTTAACAAAGAATAATAGAGATAGCCAGGGAGGGTAACAGAAATGATGTCACAACAAAAGTCTTGGAACAACAGTAATAGAACTGTGTTTGAGATGGTATTGTCCATTAAAAGTAGACCAGAAGCTTTGGTGTGTCATGTGTGTGGGTCTCTTGACTAGGCAGACTGGCAGAGTAGCTAGTTCAGTTGTTTGTTTGGCCTTGGCGTTCCCCTTTTGCTTTGGGTGGGGGTCTGTTTTGGTGGCCAGGTTTTTGTATTTCTTTTCTTTTCCCTTTGCTCCAGGGGCAGTGTACATCCTGCCGCCTTTTGTAATTGGGAGCTTTGTGGGAGCACTCCCTCCTTACTTGTAAATTCTTTCTTTTTTCTTTTATAATATGTGGTCGTGGTACTATACACTTTCAAAATAAAAAGTAGACCAGAAGCACTTCTAGTTCCAGCCAAAAAGGCATTAAACAACAGTGCCAAATGAACTAAGAGGGACAAACTAAAAAACAAGTTACATTGATGTGGCAAAAGCTAACTTAAAAAATCTCAATATAAACAAAGCTGACGCCAGGTGAAAATGCATTAACGGCACAATCAGTAATTGACTTGACATCTTCATGCACTCTACATTGCTCCAATGGGTCAAGCAGGCTTCTTATACATTTGCAATCTAGATATAGTTTCCCAACCATTCACATGTTCCTGCTTCTAATCGAGGCACTTAATTAAACTTCTACTTCACTTGCTGCAGAGTTTGTCATACAACATTATAATTTCAAATCTTATTTATATGCATGAATATATGTACGCCAATGCAGACTAGCCTATTGCCAGCTAGCATCTGATGGAAATTTGACACCTGTCCTTGTCGATTGTGTCATATCTTCATTTCACTATAAGACTTAAAAAAGCATAAAACTCATTGTAAGTGTTATGAGGAATTGCTTACTCATGAACACGATTCTGAATTGCATCTTCTCCATCCAATTTCCCATGCCAAGGGATTCGTTCTTTAGCAGTTGCCCATAATTCATCTTTCTCAAAAGCCATCAAATTAAGCTGCCCATATTTCTGTCAAAAAGGCATCTTCTATAAGACAAATAATAGATAAAGAGTTTGATGATATAGTTACAAAAGAAAGCAGGAAATGAACTGAAATAGCAAGGAAGATTAAAGACTAGGATAAATTGGCTGAAAAGTGACCAAGTACATGAAAATACACAAGACACTTTGTTAACCAACAAATGCTTACCATTTTAACATTCTTCTCCCTGCTTGACATTTCTTTATCTGTGGACGTTACCCTGTTCAGTGCAGAAAATTTTGCAGCATCTGAGTTTGATGTTGCAAAAGAAGTTTGGGGAGAAGATCTATGTGATGTCTTGTCCAGTAAGTGGTAAAGAGCATGTGGAAGCTGTAACCAGAATAATGCTTCTGAAAATTCTCCAAAGATTGCAGCAGCAAAGGCAAACCTTGCTGCAGCACCTTTGTTCACTATAGAAGCATACAATCTAGCCCTCTCAGTGTCAAGTATACAACCTTCAAAGCAAATGACAGGAAGATCAAGATAGTGCAAAATCCATCAAAATCCAGAATGCATCAGAAATAATTGAGCAACATTACTAATAACAAAATAGAGATAATATACCTTCAATCCTGTATGGTTCCAAGACCTTCAGAAGTAATTCTGGTACAACAGGGTCGCCAACGGCTGGAAGAGTTGACTCAATCATGTATTTGCGAAGGTCTCCAGCATTTCCCTGGCAAGTTTCAGGGATGTGTGATGGTACTGCATCCATGATTGCACCACACAAATTGAACCAAGATGGTTTTACACCTAGCTGCAGGATCATCCGTAATGCCTGCAGCATGAGGCAAATGAGTGGGCATAACTTATTAAATTTTCATGGTTACAAGATAGAAGATATATACAGATCTATATCCAGTACATGGAAGAGTTGGTATCCATTGTTTAATTTAGAAACCACATGCATCAAAAGCAGGGAAAAAGAACGAGAAAGAAAAATAATTTACCAGGACATGTGCTGCCGGCAGTAGTATAGGTAAGCACAATGGCATTGGCCGAAACCTCTCTTTAAGAACTTTCTGCTGGGATTGCCTTGAGCCATTTCTTCAAAATAGAAAAAAGATAAAATAATTACCATACGCACACATGGGATACTAAATTTCAGGTCATATATATATTAAACATGGCAATAGGATCTTTGATGTTATTACACGTTCCTGCTAATTTGTAAGAAATATCAGAGTAAGAAATTGAGAAAGAGGGGGGTGGGGGAAAGAAAAATGGCCGTGCTAGAAAACTAAATAACAATATCTTCAAGAAGGAAGCAACCATTCTTGACAGGATAGTGTCTTTAGTGGGTCCTGGGGTTCTCAAATGGGAGCTTTCAGGTAATTTGGATGTCAGTGGTTTCCTCCTTAGTCAGCGTGCACTTTTTTGTACAGGGTTTTCTCTCCAAGTGTTGTCGCTCTTATACTTGTACATCCCTTTTTTGCTATTGATACATGTTGCACCCTTCTATTTTTCTCGGTTCAATTGAGACATGTTTCCTCGAATTAATCGAGATAATCAACATTTGGCGAAGGGCAGAATACGGCGCAAAGCCAGTACCGTCGCTCCGTGGTCCACATGTTGGGGTCCACAGACCCAACCTCATCACGAGTTACAAATCCCTCGCAGCAACCGAGGTGTTTGAAGCCCGAGTAAAATCCACAACGACTGCTAAACGACCGAGAGCCAAGCGTCATGTGGTACTGTTCAAACTCCCGAATCTCGGGAACTCGCGTAGAAAGCATAGCATCAAGCAAAACTACATCGCAGCAAAAGGATGCACATGTGGGAGACGCTTACCTACCAACGGAGAGTCCGGCACGTGCGTACGAGACGATCCCGACGGAAGCAAACTCCTCCCCTTAATCAACGACGTGGAAGAGACCAAAGAACAAGTAAAGCGTCCCGACTGCAGCAAAACTATAAAAGAAGCAAAGGTCGCAGGGTTTTAAGAGGGGCGGACCCCATTTAGGGTGCGCCGAGGGTCAAATGGACTCGCGGGGATCTGTTTGACCCCGGTGCCCCGACGGGGTCATTTGACCCCGGCAGGACCCATCTGGAGTCAAGACGACCCCTGCGGGGTCGTTTGACCCGCGTGGGGTCACGCAGCCTCGGGTGGGGGCCCACCGGGGTGAAACCCCCTTTTTTGGGTCCTTTTTCCACCCCGGTGGATGTGTCCTGGGTCATTTCAACCCCGTGACCCTCTATTTGACCCCGATGGATCCCCCATCTTCTATAAATACCCCCCCCCCTCGGGATTAGAAAAAAGCAAACGGACTCACGAGAAAGCAAAAAAGAGAAGCACGCACGAGATCCAGAGTTCAAGACTTGTTCTTTTGTTCGGCCCATTCCAAGGTATGAAAATATAAATACCCTAGAGTCTTGTATTTATGCCCCCGACAGCTATGTGTTTTTTTGTGCGGCCCGCCCTAGGGTATTAAAAAATAATATAAATATCTCGGGTCTTGCATGTATGCCCCTAGCGACTATGTATGGTCGTTTTTTATGGGCGATAGAGTAATGTAATTCCTCAAACTAATGGAGAATTATAGAAATGTCCTTCCCAGAGTCACAAGAAAACCCATAAGTCCTGTAATTGCAGATATACCTTGCATGCTTATCGAATGGCGGCTATGCCCCTACATCTCGCGTTTGTGCGGAGATCCACTGTACAGTCGACAATCTGCCAACAACCCCATGTATCTCACACAAATCATCAATGTATGAACTATGTTTGTGTACATTTGTGTGATTGCATACAAATCTCGGCTGCCAGCAAAATTGTGTATACACCCCTACCTTGCTAGGGATGGTCATATGTCTTCCTTCCAACCCCAAACTTGTTCCAACATCCGTGGGTGCTGTTTAACTACGTTCACACCCAGATGTTGCTAAACCCTCGCCATTGGCCTCCAGAGAGCAAATTACCAAAGTACCCCTGGAGTCCAAAAAAATGGCCAAACAACTTCAAAAGCTTCTAGAAATTGCCCTGTCCCTGGAAGACAGAGAGTGTGCCAGCCGCTCACCCAGCCTAAAAACTGCACAATAGCCTAACATGGTCCTAAATTACCAAAATACCCCTAGAACCCACAAAATTATCAAAATACCTCTAGGATCCACAAACCACCGGGACACCCTCATATGTCTCCGGCCTCCTGTAAACCACACTCATGCCTTCAAGTCACAAGGTTTCGCTAAATTAAACACGGCCTTTGCTAAAACCTTAATTCCTTCAATAATTGTTGTGGTTGTTGATGTATAGGGGGGGTACAATGTAAGCCATGCAAGCGAGTATGCCTTTGACATCAGAACCTATGTAAAGGACTAGGACTTTTTTTGACAATTAATCAAGGGTGTTCGGACGTTATGCTGATATAAATCAACACTGACTGTGGTCAGTAGGGAAAGATTTTGCTTTCGAACCCACATCGTCTGATCAAACATGAACTACGCACGGGCTATTGTTGGACACGGGAAAAATCTAAGGAATACTCTTATCATAGATAAGAGGTAGATTTTCGTTCTTTTTGAAAAGAAACACTCCTCTGCGTAGAGAGAGTTCCGTGGGTGCGCATAGTATCAGACGATTTGGGTTCGAGTGCTGGACCTTTCCCCACTGACCGGAGTCAGTGTTGATTTACATCGGCCTAACGTCCGAACACCTTTGTTTAACTGTCAAAGAGGTCCCAAAAGACTTCTACAGAGGTTCTGATGTGGAGGGCAAGCTCACTCGAGAGACTCTCCATGACCACTCATTTTACCACCAACACATAGAAACAACTGGATTAGGGCTAGGTCTGAGCAAAACCCTAAGATTTAAGCATAGAGGCGCAAATATGCGGAAGCCATAGGCATTTTCAAAGCAAGGGAAGTTTTCTGGACCCCGGGGGTATTTTGGTAATTTTCCAGGCCAGGGACATTTATGACATTTTCTGGGCTGGAGTGGAAGTGAAACTGGATCTCTAACTCCCCAAGGCATTGAGGCTCTTTCTGGAGGGTTTCGAGGGCTCTGAGGCCATGTTTAGGTTACAGGGGTATTTTGGTAATTTTACCAGACCCTAGACCTAGGTTTGGTATAATACCCGAGTGTTGGACTGAGCTGACAACACTTCCGGACTGAAGGAATGACAAGGGGCTTCATGGAAGGCACACATTTGTCAATTCGGCCGAAGGAGGGGTATATACACAATTTTCTAAAGTCGGGGGGTTTTCTTATAATTTTCTCACCCGAGGTTACATATAAAACATGCTGAATGCTTTTATAATTCCATGTGAGTACAAGGATTGTCGGCGACTTGTCGACTGTACAAACGTCCGCCTTGGAGCGGGAGATAGGGACGTAGTCCCAATTACAAAAGATTGCAGGGTATAACTGCAAATTACAGGACTTCGGTCTTTTACAATCCCGGGAAGGATATTTTTGTAATTTCACCATTATAAGGGCAGAAATACAAGATTTAGTCGTCCCGAGACGTAAAGACTTACAAAATATGGCCCGCTGAGGGGCATAATTACAAACATGGCCCGCTGAGGGGCATAAACGTAAATATACCCCATAGGGGCATAAATACAAGACCCGGGGACTTACCCCACGTGGGCCGAAACAAACGAACAAAAGCTTCAAGTATGCTCCGTAGGTTGCTGCTTGTAGTCACTTCCAAGTATCTTTACAAAAATCCGCACTAACGCGGGAAGTAGGGACGTAGCCCCAATTACAAAAAGTTGCAGGGTAAAACTGCAAACAATAGGACTTTATGTTTCTTGAACCCCGGGGAGGACATTTATGCAATTCTCCTATTATTAAGGCAGAGGCATAGTCGTCCCAGGACTTAGAAACAACAACACGGCCCACTGAAGGGCAAAATTACAAATATACCCTCATAGGGGCACATACACAAGACCCGGGGACTTACCCCTCGCGGGCCAAAACAAACGAACAAGACTTCTCCAAGTGTCTTCCGTCTATCCTCTCTTTTGGACCTCTGGGGGTCTATTTATAGAAGTGGGGAACCTCCCCGGGAGTGTTCGACCCCGTACGGGTCCAACGGGATGAAAATGACCCCGGGGAGGTCATATTTTGATTTGCGTGCGCGGGAGAGGAACCTCCCCGGGGTGGAGAGTCCCCGGGACGGTCCTGGACCGTCCCGGGGTCGCGGACGCCCGGGGGGAACCTGCCCGGGGTCGCAGCTCTCCGGGGGGGACCTCCCCGGGGTCGCGACCCCCCCGGGGACCTGCCCGGGGTCGCGGACCCCCGGGGGAACCTGCCTGGGGTCGCGGCCCCCGGGGGGAACCTGCCCGGGGTCGCGACCCCCCGGGGGGACCTCCCCGGGGTCGCGACGCCCCGGGCAGGACCTGCCCGGGGTCGCGGACCCCGAGTGGGTCCCTCCCGGGGTCGGGCGACCCCGGACGGGTCCGCCCGCCCAAGGGCGGCCCCGTGCGGGTTTGCCCACCTCCGGGCGGACCCGTCCGGGTGAGGGCGACCCCGTACGGGTCCCTCCAACCCCGGACGGGTTCCTCCGACCCCGTACAGGTCCCTCCGACCCCGGACGGGTTCCTCCGACCCCGTACGGGTCTTCCATCTCCACGTTAGCCCATTTCTGCTTCAACTAAATAAAAGCGGAGGTATTTTTACAAAGCAAAATTTGCTGCCAACAAATGCCCCCCACGGAACGTTCGTCAAAGCCGGGGCGGAGGCGGACGGTCCGTGCCCTCTGTAGAGCTGCACCTTACTGCTTCATTGCTTTCCAGAAAGCTGAGGGTTGATGCTGGCTTGCCTCGGAGAGGCTTGTTGTCCCGGAGTTGACGTAGGCCTGCTTCTGAGAGACTTGTTGGCCTAGAGTTGATGGGGGCTTGCTTCTGAGAGACTTGTTAGCCCGAAGTTGATGGGGGCCTGCTTCTGAGAGACTTGTTGGCCCGAGTTGACGTAGGCCTGCTTCTGAGAGCCTTGTTGGCCTAGAGTTGATGGGGGCCTGCTTCTGAGAGACTTGTTGGCCCGAGTTGATGGGGGCTTGCTTCTGAGAGACTTATTAACCCAAAGTTGATGGGGGCCTGCTTCTGAGAGACTTGTTAGCCCGAAGTTGATGTAGGCCTATCTCGAAGAGGCGCATCCATCTGAGTCGTCGTTGATTGACTATTGAGCTGTGATAGCTGGAGACTGACACTGGCCGACCCTTGGGGGTGCGTTTGGCCAAAAGTCATGGTGCTGGCTGACCACTAAGATGCCACTGAAGACGTGTCGGCTAACCGCTGAGGTGTGTAGCCGCAAGTTAAAGCTGGCTAACTGCTAAGGTGTCGCCAAAGTGTGCCGACTAACATCTGAGGTGTAGCCGAACATGTTGATGTGTCGGCTGACCGCTGAGGTATGTCGCCGAATGTAGAAGGTGGCTAATTGCTGGCTTGTGATAGCCAAGGTTGATGTAGACTAGCCCTTAGGGCATGTTGGTCTGGATAGATGTCGGCCGTACACGGGCTGAGGCAACTCCTTTCTTTGCTTTAGCTTCAGCTAGTGAGGCTTCAAAGCTGCTTCAGAGTTTTCTGACCCTTGGGATGGAGTGGCCGAATGGTCCTCAACTTGGTGTAGCATTGCCAGATGCATGCATTTGTTCTCCCTCGGGACGCCTGGATGACTGAGCTTGCGTCTTTATGGGAGGAGTTTGTCCACCTTCGCGCTATTTAGAAAGCGGAGGCGGAGGACTCAGCTGACGATTCAGCAAGAGGAGGAGCAACTTTGTAGACTTCAGAGAGCCCAGGCTGAGGTGGGCGCCCAAGTCAAGGCCACTTACGAGCGCGAGCAGATGGCCTCCCAGAGTGTGGAGGCACTTTTGTGAGAGGTCCAGGGGACCGAAGAGTAGTGCAGTCTTGCCGATGTAGATTATGCCATAGGCTTTAGGGGCTCCATGAGGAAGCTCTTCAGAGTAAGACTCGCCTTGCCGAGCTGAGGAGGAGCGAGTCTAGTGCTTGATAAGCCTTTTCTTCTTTTTTTTTTTTACTTTACCAGCCCTACCGCCCTTTCGGGTTTTCGCCAGGACTGGCCCCCTTTAGCTTTTTCCAGTGCGCCCTTTCGGGTTTTCACACTGAGGGGTACCCATTTTTGCCTAAGGCGCCCTTTCGGGTTTTCACCTTAGCTGGGTTAAAGCCTTTTTGCCCTTGATTGCTCTTCTAACAGAAACAACCAAGTCCGCTGGGGTCTCAATATTTTTTAACCCCGTTTTTTTTTCTTTCTTTTTTTTTTGTCCTATAATGCCAAAAGGCGAGGAAAAGGTGGCACTCCCGTAGGGACGTGTGTGCCGCAGATGTGGGACAAGTGGGTAGATTTGATTGTCTGGGTGGGAGGAATGAATCAAATCTGTAAGCCGAAAGGCGAAACGGGTTGGTAGCCTGAGAGGGCGTACTGAGACCGAACCCAAGAGGACAGAAATGAGCCGAAAGGCATAATGGGTTGGCAGCCCGAGAGAGCATACTGAGACCGAACCCGGTGAGACCAAAAGGTGTAGTGGGTTGGCAGCCCGAGAGAGCATATTGAGGCCAAGCCCGGTGTGACAAGATGGGTGGATTCGACTGTCCTAGGGGGACACAATTAGCCAAATCCAAAACCGAAGGTTGACCGAGTTAGCAACCCGAAAAGGATGTGCATATGCCAAGCCCGGTTGGAACAACAAAGGAGTTGGTTTAACAGTCCGAAAGGGACATGCGGGTTAAACCTGGAGGCCGATAGGCGGGATGGGTTGGCAGCCCGAAAGAGGCATGCATAGGCCAGACCCGAAACGACGACAGGAAGGGATTCGACAGCCCAGGTGGGACGTATAAGTCAAATCCGTGAGCCGATAGGCAAATAGGGTTGGCAGCCCGAGAGAGCATACTGAGGCCAAGCCCGTGGGGGCAAATGAGTAAACCTGACGATCCCGGTGGGATATATGACTCAAGTCTAAAGCCAAGAGGCGAGATGGGTTGACAGCCCGAAAGAGCATGCAGAGGTCAAACCCTGAAGAAGAAAAGGGGTGGATTTGACAGCCCTAGTGGGACGCGAGAGTCAAATCTGAAAGCCGATAGGCGAATAGGTGGGTTGGCAGCCCGAGAGGACATGCTGAGGCCAGACCCGGTGGGACATGTGTCGGAAGACACGATGGATTGGTAGCCCGAGAGAGCATACTGAGACCAGATCCCAAGAAGATAAGATGAGCCGAAAGGCATGATGGGTTGACAGCCCGATAGGGCGTACTGAGACCAATCCCAAGGAGGTTAGATGAGCCGAAAGGCATGAAAGGTTGGCAGCCCGAGAGAACATACTGAGGCCATTCCCTAGAATGAAAAAGGAGCCGAAAGACATGATGGGTTGGCAGCCCGAAAGAGCATACTGAGGCCATTCCCTAGAATGAAAAAGGAGCCGAAAGGCATGAAGGGTTGGCAGCCCGAAAGAACATACTGAGGCCATTCCCTAGAATGAAACAGGAGCCGAAAGGCATGAAAAGTTGGCAGCCCGAGAGAGCATACTGAGGCCAGTCCCAGTGGGACAAGAGAGTAAACGGGTTTAACTGCTCAGAAGAGACATATGAGCTGAACCCAGAAGCCGATAGGCGGAATGGGTCGGCAGCCCGGAAGAGGCGTACATAGGCCGAGCCCGATGGGACAAAGTATGACACCGTCAGAATGCCAGTGGGACTAGGTGTCATAAAACGACATGTAAGGCGTAGCCATGGCATCAATATGATGCTTTTGGTCGAGATGGGGTGGAGTCATTGACTTAGAGCCACCCATAGAATAGACAGAGAGAGGATTTTTTTTTTCACATTACCAACCTCACCGCCCTTTCGGGTTTTCACCGAGGCTGGCCCCCTTTAGCTTTTTCCGGTGCGCCCTTTCGGGTTTTCACACCGAGGGGTTGCCCATTTTTGCCCGAGGCGCCCTTTCGGGTTTTCACCTCGACCGGGTCTGTGGCCTTTTTACCCTCAGCCAACCGTTGAAGGCTGACTGAGTCCGCCGGGGTATCAGTATTTTTTAACCCCTTTCTTTTTTTTTGTTTTTTATTTTTATTTTTTGAACCTTCACTGAGGAGAGGTATTGTCCTATGAGGGCTGCTGCAAAAACTCTTGCGGTGGCGCATGGTAGAGCTTCATATGCTTGCCGTTGAGAGGAGGGAAGGGATTGTCTCCCTTGTGGTCAAGGACTGTATAGGCCCCCCTTCGTAGACCTTCTGGATGACGTAAGGCCCACGCCAATTGGGCTGGAGTTTGCCGCTGGATCTTCCCGCGAGAACCTCCTTTTCTTTGACCATGACGAAGTCGCTTTTCTTGAACGCCCGTTGCTTGACTAGCTTATCATAGGCACGTGTCATGCGGGCTTGATACACTTGTAAGTGTTTATAGGCTTTGAGTCTTTGACCTTCCAAGTTGGACAATTCCTCGAGCCTTCTTTCAATTTCAGATTGGTCTTGACCTGGCAATCCAGCGTGCACAGCAACACGGTAAGATGCTAGCTCGATCTCCACAGGGATCACTGCTTCAGCTCCGTAGACCAGGGAGAATGGGGAGCAACCCGTGGGGGTTTTGTAAATAGTCCGGTAGGCCCATAGGGCTTCGTGGACCTTCTCGCCCCAATCCCGTTTGCGGCCACCTACTATCTTGGATAGCAACTTGCAGAGGGTTTTGTTGAAGGCCTCGGCTAACCCGTTGGCCTGGGGATTGTAGATCGACGACGCTCTCCACTCAATATGGAACTTGGCCGCCAGAGCATAAACAGTCTTGTTCTTGAATGGCGTGCCATTATCGGATATAATCCGACTGGGGGTGCCGAATCTGTATATGATATAGTGCCGCACAAAACGAGCAACTATCTCCCCTGTAACTTCCCGTAGTGGAACGGCTTCCGCCCATCTGGAGAAGTAATCGGTGGCAGCGAGTATGAACTTGTGCCCCTGGGACGATGGTGGGAATGGTCCCACAATATCCATACCCCACTCTGCAAACGGCCAAGTAGGCGCTGTTGGATGGAGCGGGTTAGGTGGCCGTCGAGGGATTGGGCCGAATGCTTGGCATTGGTGACATGTACGAGCGAATTGATTACAATCTTCGTACATGGTGGGCCAGTAAAACCCTTTGAGCTTGATGCTATTTTTCATCTTAGCTCCTGCCTGGTGAGCTCCACATAATCCGGAGTGAACCTCATGCATGACAGTCTTGGCCTCCTTGGGTGAAAGACAACGGAGGAGGACCGATCGGTCCTTTTCATGGACGAGCCTGAAGAGTAGATCGTCAATCAGCTGGTAGGATGTCGCCCTGCGTAGCAGTTGCACCCTCTGAGCCCGATCAGGAGGGAGCCAGCCGTTCTTTATCTTTATGATCGGCTCACGCCAATCTTCTTCTTCGGGAACAATCTCCTCTTGAATGTTGTCGACCTCATACACAGTGAGGCCGGATTCTTCGTCGAGCACACTTGGCATGAGCCTCCGGTGTCTGACTGTAATATTCAATTCTCCCTCAGGCGGGAGTTTTAGGGCTACTGCCAACTTTGCTAGAGCATCAGCCTGGGAGTTGTTGCCTCTGGGGACATGGCCTATTTCAAATAGGTAAAATTTTTCCTTGAGCCTCATGACGGCTGCATGGTAGGGGACGAGCTCCTTTTTACGGACATCATAGACGCCCAGTACTTGTCGGATGACGAGCTGAGAATCCCCATACACTTTGATGCACTTGATATCTATCTCCAGTGCCAGTTGAAGCCCAATAATTAATGCTTCATACTCTGCCTCATTATTAGTCAGTGACTTCATGAGAGCACAAGAGTTGTGGAGGATACCGCCTTGTGGAGACACAAAGACTACCCCCGCACCCGAGACATAGTCCGTAAGGCCGCCAGCTCTTTTGATTGTCCGAGAGGCACCATCAAAATATAACTCCCAATATGGGAGATCAAGGGTGAGGACGCCTGGCTCCATCTGTGGTGGGACTTTTTCAGAATGCTCCCCAATGGTTTGAGAAGGCACTAACACCTCTTCGTCGGGTAGCTCGAAGTTGAGTGGCGAATCTTCTGACACAGGGTGCGCTGCTAAGAACTCCGCTATTCCTTGTCCTTTGATCGCCTTGCGTGGGACGAAGGTGATGTCGAACTCCATGAGGATAAGCGCCCATTTGCCGAGTCTACCAGAGAGGAGAGGCTGGCATAACAGAAATTTGAGTGGGTTGCATTTTGAAATGAGCTCCACCCGATGGGCTAGGAGATAGTGCCTCAGCTTCTTGACAACAAACACCAGAGCTAGGCACATCTTTTCCATGGGAGTATACCGATGCTCAGGCCCGATCAGTTTTCGGCTGAGGTAGTACAGTGGCTGCTCCTTGCCCTCTTCATTGATCTGGGCTAGGAGAGCTCCCAAAGAGGTATCCATAGCAGCAATATACAAGATAAGGGGTTTCCCTCTGACGGGTGCCCCTAAGACTGGAGGAGTCAACAGATACTCCTTGATTTGCTCGAAGGCCTTCTGACAGTCTTCGTCCCATATGAAGGGTGCTCCTTTCTTCATCAATTTGCCGAAAGGTAGGCATCTTCCTGAGAGGTTGGAAATAAACCGCCTAATATAGGCGAGCCTTCCTTGAAGAGATCTGAGCTCTGTCAAGTTCTTGGGCGGAGGTAGTCCCCTTATGGCCTTGATTTTGTCGGGGTCGATTTCTATGCCTCGATACCTGACAATGAAGCCAAGGAACTTGCCACTGGAGACGCCGAAGGCGCACTTCATCGGGTTCATCTTGAGCTGGAATTGTCGGAGCCTTTCAAAGACTCGACGCAGGTCAGCTAAGTGATCCTCCCGCTTCTTTGTCTTAACGACCAGATCATCAACATAGCATTCGACAAGGTCATGTAGCATCTCGTCGAAGATCTTGGTCATTGCCCTTTGATAAGTTGCGCCGGCATTCTTCAGACCGAACGGCATCCTTTTGTAGTTGAAGATCCCCTTAGGAGACCGGAAAGCCGTATGGTCTTTGTCTTTGACGGCCATGCGGATTTGATTATAGCCCGACGACCCGTCCATGAAAGACAAGGCTTCGTGACCAGTGGTCATATCAACCATTGTCTCAGTGATTGGGACAGGGAAGTCATCCTTTGGGCATGCCTTATTCAAATCCCTGAAGTCGATGCAGACTCGGACTTGGCCGTTCTTCTTCTTGACAGGGACTATGTTAGCGAGCCATGCAGGGTACATGCAAGGCTCTATGAAATCCACATTGAGCATTTTGTCAACCTCAGCATTGACCTTTAGCTCCAGCTCGTGGCGCATACGCCTTTGGGCTTGCTTGACTGGCTTGACTGTTGAAAGTATTGCCAGCTCATGTTCAGCCACAGAAGGGTCGAGCCCGGGCATTTCTTTATAAGTCCAGGCGAAACAATCCCTGAACTCTTCTAAAAGCTGTCGATACGACTGCCTTTCTTCCTCACTGAGGAGAGCACTTATGAAGGTGGGACGATAGTCACTTTTGCTTCCAAGATTGATTTCGATCAACTCGTCCACAGTTGCTTGACCACCGTCTTCAAGCTCCGGTGGAGCTGGTTGGAGGTCGACGAAGTCTCCCTCGTCATCAATGTTGGCTTCATAGACATCAAATTCTTTGAAGCACTTTTGCTCGTGGCTTGAAGCCGAAGGGCTTGCTTCATCTTGCTGATGGTTAGCAGGCTGAGCTGCTCCTTCCTCTGAGGGGTGGTCATTGTCGACTCCTGATGAAGGTGATGGTGTCATAGACACATCAGCGGACTCCCTTACAGAGTCATCAACCTTAGGCTCAGCTTCAGCTTGCCCATTAGGGAGAGGTAGCAGTCCTATGGTGTTGACTGCAAAGTGGACCTCGAAGTCCTTTTCCTGGTCATAGCCAAGGCCCCTTGTATCTTTGCGGGAGAAGGGAGGTTGCCCACGAACTTGCGGAGGGTTCCATAGCTGGTGGAAGTATGCCGCTCGTGTTGGGTCCAAAGTTTGCGGGATGTGCTGCTTTTTACACATCTCCTTAATGTGCTCTGGCATATCGTCCATCTCCTGGACTGGCTCTGGCACCACATCGGCGGGAGTATCCCAGCCGAAGTCATCTTTAGGAGGACACGGTGGGACTAAATCACCTTTGTAAAAGATGATCGGTTTGACCTCCTTGCCCTTGTTGCGTCTCCTTCTCCGTTGATAGGAGACTATAAAGGTCTTCAACTGTTCCACCTCCTGTTCGTCTCGTTGGGACAAGAGCTGAAGGCACTTGGGTGGTAAGGAGATACTCCCATCAATGACCCGGCTGATAAGGTTGGCTTCAAAGTCAACACTCCGCCTTTCTGGTTGAGTCGGCTTGGAGGCGGCACTGAGGCTCAGCCTGTGCAGCTTTACCATGTCTTGGTTAACAGTGAAAAGCTGCCCTTCTTCAACTTCAGGGTCTACCTTTTGCTTCCCTTTACCTTTTAAAGGCTCGGGGATTGTTAAGGTGGGCTTCCCAAAATATAGTGAAGCATCGGCCAGATGGCACTCATTGGGATGGAATGGGGCTTGGTCTGCGAAGACGGTATGTTGCTCCCCTTCCTTGGCATATTTAATGCACTGATGCAAAGTTGAAGGAACGACCCAATTCTCATGAAGCCAAGGTCTTCCAAGCAGCATCTTGTAAGATGTATCGGAGTTGATGATATAAAATGTCGCTTGGGTGACAAAATCACCCAAGACAAGCTTGACCACAACCCGACCAAGCGCCTCCTCGGAACCCTGATTGAATCCCGAGATCTTGACATCGGTCACCTTTTGCAAATAAGGTGCCAAGTATAGAGACTTGAAAGTCTTCAAAGGCATAATGTTGACGGCTGCTCCGGCGTCCACCAGGATGCGATTCACGTCATGCCCATTGATCGTCCCCTTCATATATAAGGGACGATTATGGCACGGAGAAGACAGCAACATGTCTTTGTCCGTGAAGGAGATGTTGGCTGTGAGTGCTTCATATGCCTGGGCTTGCAACTCTGCAGCATGGGCTTCATACGCCTCTGGATCTTGAAGTATCTTGACAAGAGCCTCTCTGAGGTCTTTGCTCCAGGCAATGGCTTCCCAAATAGTGACATTTGTTGGGAACCGCTTCATATGATGAATAATTTTGCGGTCTGCCCGGGCACGGGTCTTGTCAAATGGCGGATGATCTCCGCCAGAGTCTTCGGAGCCTGGCGAGGCTTCTCCCGCTTAGAAGGGCGCTCCTCCGTATTCTGGCCTTCCGCATCTTCTTGGAACAGCGGTGCCAAGGATTCCTCTGGAGGTGACAAAGGTTCTTCAGGCTGGTCTTCATTAGAAGGACCTGCTGGACTTACGGGCTCGACCCTGTTGGAGGGGCCGGCTTGCTCTGACGCCTCCTCGCGCTTTGGCGACTTGGCTGGCTCCTCTTCTTCATCGGAGGAGGTGATTGTGAAAGGGACACCACCCGGCTTAGCCGTTGAAGTGGGGCCTGAACCCTCTGAGGGGCTGAGGATGAAAGGGATCCCCGAACTTGAGTTTCTGGGACAGGACCTGGCTTCTCCCCTCTGAATATTATGACCCGATCAGGAGCAGGGAGACCTTCACGTCCACGTCCTCGGCCGACCGGCCGTCCCCGGCCATTTCTCGCCGAGCGGCGCCGATATGTCGCCATAGGAGCCTGGCCTCCAGTGCTATCAGCCGTGGGACAATAAATATTGTCGGGTGGCGGAATCGCCACCATGTTGCAGGAGAGCTCTTGCAGCATTTCCTCGAGCATCTCGACAGTGAGCTCCTCATCTTTGTAGAATAAGGAGAGCTCCTCCGGGATTGGGAAGTCTTCACCTTCTTCAAGACGGTGACCATTTCTCGGAGCCATTGTAGAAGACGAGCTTTGCGCCCAAGCTTGTCCCAGGGAATATATTCGTCTAGAGTGACGACCCTGGTGGGATGAGGGGGAGTGTACTCCTCCAGCTCATCTATGAGCTTTTGAAGTCTTTGTAGAGAAGTTAGCTCCTTAGGAGCCTCCATAGCAGCGGCTTGCTCGGCTTGCTTCTTGAACCTCCTCTTCAAGTTCTTCCTGCGATTCTTCTCCTGCTTCTTTTGGCGTGTTGCCTCTTGAGAAGAGAGAGGAGTTTGCTTCGGCAGTGGGACTCGCTTGCCCCCAGCATTTTGCTTTCTGCTCCGGGCTGGCTCCTTAGGAGTTTTGGCGCCACGGTTTTTTCTGGGGGCAATCTTGGTCCAATCGACCTCCTCTGGCTGAGTTTGGAAGGTGGCATTGATTGCCTGAGCAATTATTTCAGGAGGCAACTCCTGGAACTCTGCCAGTCCGCGGTGGGGCTTCTGGGAGCTTTGTGGTTCCACCAATTTTGCTTGGACCGGTAGATTGGCTTGCTTGAGCTGCTGAGGCTTTTCTACAATTGGCGGTTGCGCCCGCTTGACAGAGGTTTTCACTGAGGTCTTCGCGGGATCAAGAGGTCGAGTCCTCTCCACGACTATCAACCTTGCTGACTGGGCAGGAGCTTTGGCTGAAGGCTCTGACGCCTTGGCTTTGCCTTTGTTGTCTGGCCGAGAGTTCTCTCTTAGGACGATGCCGGGCTGATTCGACCTGGGACGGACCTTGGAACTCTCTCCCGCAGCTTGGCTTCTTGGGTTCTGGACCTTAGGCCCTTTATAGGTGGCCGTGGCCTTGCCTTTAGTGAGTAATGGGAATTCATCATTTTCCGTAGGCTCACTTGGCCGGACTAATCGGGAGAAAGCTTCAGTTTCTCGCCGGGCCTGCTGGAGTGTCTCCCTGGCGGCCTCTGCAAGGCGTAACCTTGTCATGGAGTTCCCCTGAGTATCGATAACCCCTCTCTGGATGAGGGCTTCAATGAAGTCTTGAACCTCTGGGCATTGCCGAGTGGGGTGAGACACCCTTGCATGATACTTGCAATAACGGGGGTGACTCTTGGCCGTCTCATTGTAATAAGACGGCGGGTCGTGTGTCAACACCCAACCCTCCTCCAGAAGCTTGTCAAAAATCTTCTCAGTGTCCTCCTTGGGGAAAGAACACTGGTGAGAGGGTCGCCACCCTGGATACCAGAGTGTGGACTTGGGCGATTGGGAACTGGCTCCCTGGGAACTAACTCCCTCCTCCTGCGGCGCGGGGAACTGGAAGGCTGCTGCAGCATGAATGACGTTGACAGAGAAGTGAAGACTCCTTTGTGCATGCGGCTGCGGTGGGTCGACTAGGAACTCACCCATGTTGACCTTCCCTCGCCTGATTAAGTCCTCAGCGAGGTCCTTGAACGGTTCACAGTTGTGGATAATATGGCCAACAACTTCATGATATGGGCAGTAGCCCTGATGAAAAGCAGCACCTGGCGTCTGCTCCACGGGTGACGGGCTTATCAGCCCTGCTCGCTGGCATGCGAAGAAGATGTTTGGAGTCTTCTCGCAAGGGAATGAATATAGCTTCTCTGGGAGCTCAACTTGGAGTGGAGCTTCCTCGCCTTCCGGTGAGTCCCCCTCGTCTTCAGATGAATCTGAGGATTCTTCAGAGAGCCAGCCCCTGAGCGGAGCCCGACCCGTGGGTGATACACCCGCCTCCCGTATGTGGGCTGGCGCTAACCCCCTGGCAAATGGGCCAAAAGGGAAAGTGGACAACTGCTGATCAATGCTCTCGAGGAACTGCAGCAGGCGCCTTTGTTCTCGTCGCAGCTGCCGGACTTCCCCTCGGATTTTCCGAATGGTTCTCCGCAATGCTAGACATTCAGGGAATGGAGGAGGAGTGGCTCTGGGACCACCATTGGGCTGTCGACTTGAGGGCCGGCTTGGGAGGCATTGGAGCTTGAAGCCATCGCCACCATATGGACCACGTTAGCCGACCGGTTCGATCGGCTCCAGGATGAGGCTGGGGTGGGTCGACTGCATGGCCCAGCATATTTACCAGGCCCTTTTGAATGAGCTCTTCTGCTATATTCTTGAAAACATAGCAATCCCCGACGGTGTGACCCAACCTCCGGTGATACACACAATAGGTTGGATCATCTGTCTTATCCACCTCCGCGGGCTTCCGCGGATCCGGCAGAGTGACGAGCTGCTCCTTCATACATAGATCAAAGAGCATCTTAGTATGCTCCTTTCTGAAGGAATAAGGCGTCTTCATGTTCTCTGATAAGGAAGACGCATTTGTCTTATCACCAGACTTCTTGCCTTTCCCTTTGGACTTTCCTTCCCCTTTATCTCCATTCGTTGGGGAGAAGTCCACGGCATTCACCTCCTTACCGCTAGCCAGACGGTCTTTGGAGGGTTTGCCTTTTGTAGAGGCTTGTGCAGGGTGATCAGCGAAGAACATCTCAATCTCCGCCACGACCGTGTTAAGCTGGTCGAAGCCTCTGATATTGGAGCCCAGAAGCTTTTCACTGACTTCTGCCGAGAGACCCCTGCGGCAGATAGTGATTGCATCTTCAGGCGTCGGAGGGTTATCGCAGCGCATGCTGACGTCCCTCCATCGCTTGATGAAGTCCAATGCTGTTTCGCCCTTCTTCTGTCGAAGGGAACAAAGCTCTGCTAAGGAGACTTTGCGCTCGACCATTTGAAAACGGTCGACAAACTTCTTTTGCATATCAGCCCAATCAGATACTGAGTTGGGCTTTAACCTTGAATACCATTGGAAGGCGGTGCCAGTCAAAGACGTGGCAAAATACCGCAGCAAGTATGCCTCTTCCAAGGCTAATTCACCCATGGCCGTCATGTAATAGGCCAGGTGTTCATGCGGAGAACCCTGCCCGTTGAACTTCTGAAGCTTTGGGGCCTTCGGGCAATCTGGTGGAAGCTTCTTGAATTGATGATGGAGGGGATATGGCACGCTGTACAAATCAACGGTAGCCACACCCTCGCCATGTTGAGCAAACTTCGCTTCCACGATGCGCTCAATCATCTGCTTCTGCGCCATAAGGCTTTCTGCGGCAGGAGTAGCAGATGACCGCGCATTGGCTTCATGTGGCGGGACTTCGAAGTCCACTGCCAGTGGGAGTCTTGCAGCGGTGACAGAGGCATTGGCTGCTGCCAGGATGGGAGAAGGATGCTGATCCACTCCAGCCGGTGCCGCCTGAGGCGGGGAAGGAACCTCCTTTTCGCGTAAAAGCGACTGTAGCAGGTTCTTGAGCTCTTGGTTTTCCCGTTGGAGCTCGTCCAGCGTGGGGGCCCGTGGTTCCTCCCCCAGCTCTTCTTCGCGCCTGGAGTAACTGTCCCCATCAATACTGTGGACGTCTTCCTGGCGCTCTTCGTGCCGTGCCGGCTCAGGCTGAGATGTACCGGCGGCCGGCGCTTGTTGCGTCTGCGCTAGAATCCGAGAGACCGGCCTTGACCTCCTCAAATATTGGATGGGTTGGTCAAGCTCTCCTGAGGTGTTCTCAGGCTGTTTGTCGCCGGAGGTGGCGTAACAGGTGAACACTTTGACAGTGTCATCGGTCACCTGGACCACCCGCTTTTTCTTGGGCGGTTGTCGCTCCGGCTTGGGCGGCCTCCCAAGTCTGTCGAAGACAGACATTCGGGATGTGACTGCTTGAGGTGAGCGATCCTCCTCCGTGTGTGTAGAACTAGCCCACAGGGAGGTCGGTCGCACTTTCTTGCCGGCTCCTCGGCGTTTTTGTCCCCGTAGGGGTTGAGATGTAAATCTCGCAGACGTCGATGCCTCAGTGCTTGGCGGACTCCGCATCCGCTGAAGCTCTGACATGCGGAAGGGCTCCTCCGCCCTCGCGCGCCTTATGATTCGGGCCTCCTCCTTGGTGACCCAGATCTTCTTCAAGTGGAGCTGGCGCTCCTCAACTGGGTTGCCCCCTGCCTTTGGACGGGAAGCTCGTGGCTTGGGCAGTTGCAGATGGCCCAGAGTTGCCGCCGGTACGGCAGACTTCTCCTTCTTCGCTTCTTTCTCCCGGACTTGCCGGAGGGGCTCGAAGCGATTGGAGGTAGAGATAGTCGGGACATGGTGATTCCGTTGCAGGATCGGCTCGCCTCCATCGAGCCGGATGCGGATGTCTCCGACAATTACCGTCTTTCCGGAGCGCGAGACAGCCGCTTCGGGCCTTGCACCCTTACGGCTTCGGCGTTGCCCCCATTGAGTAGGGGCGGCAGTGGTGGCGCCCGCCGTAGGCATGGCGTCCTCCTGACGACGGCAGCGTTGCCCCCGTTGAACAGGTACAGCACCTCTGAGGGTAGCCACAGTAGGTTTGGCGCCGTTGCGGCGGCGACGTTGTCCCCGTTGAGCAGGGGCGGCGCCGGCAGTGATTTGATTGACCGAGAAGACTCGGCCAACAGCTGGGGCAGAAGGCCTGACACCTTCGGCCGTTGACGTGGCAGCCAAGGGAACTCGGCTGGCAGTCGGGATGAAGGGCTTGACACCCTTAACAGTTGAAGAACTAGCCGGATAGACCCGGCCAGTTGATGCAGCAAGGGGTCTGACACCCTTGAGGACGGTCTCCTTTACCGGGGGAGTTCGACCGGTTGCTGGAGTAGAGGGTCTGACACCCTCAGTGATTGATTTCTTGGCCGAGTGAACCCGGCCAATCAACGAAGCCGAAGGCCTGACGCCTTCTGAAGCTAGCTTGTTGGCCGAACAGACTCGACCAATTGTTGAAGCCGAGGGCCTGGCACCCCCGACGGCTGACTTGTTGGCCGGGCGAACCCGACCGGGAATGGCGGAGAGCTTGCCGCCCTCAATAGTTGGCTTCTGGACCGGACTGGCCCGGCCAGTTGCTGGAGTCGAAGGCCTGACGCCTCCGACAGTTGTCTTCTTGACCGGGCGGACCCGGCCAGTTAAAGGGGCCGAGGGCCTGACGCCCCCGATAGTTGTTTTGTCGACCGGACTGACCCGGCCAGTTGATGGAGCCGAAGGCTTGACACCTCCGACAGCTGTCTTCTTGACCGGGCGGACCCGGCCAGTTGAAGGGGCCGAGAGCCTGACACCCCCGATGGTTGTTGCCGGCATGGCTGAACTGGCTTCAGCCACCGGTACCGCAGGAGCGGCTGAACTGACTTCAGCCACTGGCACCACGCCCAAGAAGAAGGGTGAGCCGACGACCGCTGGGAAGTCGCCAAAGACCAGCGGGGTTGGCAGGAATCCGAGCCTGGCGTGATTGGCGACGATCTCGGGGCCGTAGGTAACGGCAGCCATCGCTATTGAGGTGTTGGTGGTGGTGGTGCGTAGCACGAACGAAGTGGCGTGCAAATGCACGAAGAACTCTCAGATGAACAGAGAGATGTGCCCTCCTCTTCCCGTCCTGTAAGAGGAAGAGGGGCAATCAGAACCTTGAAGAAGGTTTAGAGACTTTCTTTGACAGAAAGAAGAAAGGCGGGAAAACTCCCACCGGGCGTGCCAGTCTGTTGGACACGGAAAAAATCTAAGGAATACTCTTATCATAGATAAGAGGTAGATTTTCGTTCTTTTTGAAAAGAAACACTCCTCTGCGTAGAGAGGGTTCCGTGGGTGCGCATAGTATCAGACGATTTGGGTTCGAGTGCTGGACCTTTCCCCACTGACCGGAGTCAGTGTTGATTTACATCGGCCTAACGTCCGAACACCTTTGTTTAACTGTCAAAGAGGTCCCAAAAGACTTCTACAGAGGTTCTGATGTGGAGGGCAAGCTCACTCGAGAGACTCTCCATGACCACTCATTTTACCACCAACACATAGAAACAACTGGATTAGGGCTAGGTCTGAGCAAAACCCTAAGATTTAAGCATAGAGGCGCAAATATGCGGAAGCCATAGGCATTTTCAAAGCAAGGGAAGTTTTCTGGACCCCGGGGGTATTTTGGTAATTTTCCAGGCCAGGGACATTTATGACATTTTCTGGGCTGGAGTGGAAGTGAAACTGGATCTCTAACTCCCCAAGGCATTGAGGCTCTTTCTGGAGGGTTTCGAGGGCTCTGAGGCCATGTTTAGGTTACATGGGTATTTTGGTAATTTTACCAGACCCTAGACCTAGGTTTGGTATAATACCCGAGTGCTGGACTGAGCTGACAACACTTCCGGACTGAAGGAATGACAAGGGGCTTCATGGAAGGCACACATTTGTCAATTCGGCCGAAGGAGGGGTATATACACAATTTTCCAAAGTCGGGGGGTTTTCTTATAATTTTCTCACCCGAGGTTACATATAAAACATGCTGAATGCTTTTATAATTCCATGTGAGTACAAGGATTGTCGGCGAGTTGTCGATTGTACAAACGTCCGCCTTGGAGCGGGAGATAGGGACGTAGTCCCAATTACAAAAGATTGCAGGGTATAACTGCAAATTACAGGACTTCGGTCTTTTACAATCCCGGGAAGGATATTTTTGTAATTTCGCCATTATAAAGGCAGAAATACAAGATTTAGTCGTCCCGAGACGTAAAGACTTACAAAACATGGCCCGTTGAGGGGCATAATTACAAACATGGCCCGCTGAGGGGCATAAACGTAAATATACCCCATAGGGGCATAAATACAAGACCCGGGGACTTACCCCACGTGGGCCGAAACAAACGAACAAAAGCTTCAAGTATGCTCCGTAGGTTGCTGCTTGTAGTCACTTCCAAGTATCTTTACAAAAGTCCGCACTAACGCGGGAAGTAGGGACGTAGCCCCAATTACAAAAAGTTGCAGGGTAAAACTGCAAACAATAGGACTTTATGTTTCTTGAACCCCGGGGAGGACATTTATGCAATTCTCCTATTATTAAGGCAGAGGCATAGTCGTCCCAGGACTTAGAAACAACAACACGGCCCACTGAAGGGCAAAATTACAAATATACCCTCATAGGGGCACATACACAAGACCCGGGGACTTACCCCTCGCGGGCCAAAACAAACGAACAAGACTTCTCCAAGTGTCTTCCGTCTATCCTCTCTTTTGGACCTCTGGGGGTCTATTTATAGAAGTGGGGAACCTCCCCGGGAGTGTTCGACCCCGTACGGGTCCAACGGGATGAAAATGACCCCGGGGAGGTCATATTTTGATTTGCGTGCGCGGGAGAGGAACCTCCCCGGGGTGGAGAGTCCCCAGGACGGTCCTGGACCGTCCCGGGGTCGCGGACGCCCGGGGGGAACCCGCCCGGGGTCGCAGCTCTCCGGGGGGGACCTCCCCGGGGTCGCGACCCCCCCGGGGACCTGCCCGGGGTCGCGGACCCCCGGGGGGACCTCCCCGGGGTCGTGGCCCCCGGGGGGAACCTGCCTGGGGTCGCGGCCCCCGGGGGGAACCTGCCCGGGGTCGCGACCCCCCGGGGGGACCTCCCCGGGGTCGCGACCCCCCGGGCAGGACCTGCCCGGGGTCACGGACCCCGGGTGGGTCCCTCCCGGGGTCGGTCGACCCCGGACGGGTCCGCCCGCCCAAGGGCGGCCCCGTGCGGGTTTGCCCACCTCCGGGCGGACCCGTCCGGGTGAGGGCGACCCCGTACGGGTCCCTCCGACCCCGGACGGGTTCCTCCGACCCCGTACGGGTCTTCCATCTCCAAGTTAGCCCATTTCTGCTTCAACTAAATAAAAGCGGAGGTATTTTTGCAAAGCAAAATTTGCTGCCAACAGCTATTTAAACAGCCTCATGCATGTATCGTTGTAGGTTTCCCTTTTCTCCGAGAAGGTCAAGAAGTCTATACCCATCTCTCACCATGTGAGAAAAAAATAATATTTAAAGAAAAAATTCCGTGACCAACAGACTGGCACACTCGGTGGGACTTTTCGCGCCTTTCTTCTTTTTGTCAAAGAAATCTCAAATCCTTTTTAAGGTTCTGATTGCCCCTCTTCCTCTTACCGGACGGGAAGAGGAGGGCATCTGTCTGTACGTCTGCGTGCTCACTTGTGCATCTGCACACCATCTTTGCTCGAGCTAAGCGACAGCACAAGCAACAACAACAATTAGTGATGGCAACCGTCACCTACGGACCCCAAGTCATCGCCAACCACGTCAGATTCAAATATCTGGTGACCCCTATCGTCTTCGGCAACTTTCCAACGGTCGTCAGTTCCTTCTTTTTGGGGGTCGTCCCTGTGGCTAAAGCCAGCTCAGTCACAACTGTTACTGTAACTTTCCAGGGCTCCCGGCCCTCAGCCCTAACTATTGGCCGGGTCTTCTCGGTCCACCAAGTTACTGCTTGCGCCGCTCCTGCTCAACGGGGCAGTGTCGCAGCCACAACGGCGCCAAGCCTGCGGCAACCACCTTCCGAGGCACCACTCCTACTCAACGGGAGCAACGCCGCCGCCGCAACGGCACTGAGCCCGTGGCTGCCACTTCTGATGCTGCTCCTCAATCGGGGCAGCGCCACAGCCGCAAAGGCACCAAACCTGCAGCGGCAACATCCCGTTCCAGCAAGACCGTTATTGTCGGAAACATCCGCATCCGGCTCGAAGGAGGCGAGCCTGCCATGCCCCGAGACCACCATGTCCGACCATTTCTCCCTCCAACCGCTTCGAGCTTCTCCGGTAAGCCTGGAAAGACGAGGCAACTCTCTCAAAATAAATGTCAACGGGGTGAACTCCTCCCCTTTTCACCTTGCCCCCAAGCCAATTCCTCCGGGTCTCTTGGCCTCCCCAATGGAATAAATGCAAAATATGGAGATCCCCCGGTTCATCCCCTATAAAAAGGAGAGCTCACGTACACAACACACGGAGATCCATGCCAAGGCGCAAGAAGTTCAAGGAGACTTGGCTCTCTCAAGAATGTGAAGAACACTTGAAGGTTGTGAAGACTTGGGATAAGGCCTGGTTCGTCCAGCCCCCAAGATTTTCTTTGTTTGATCTGAAAAATCCCCTGTGGAAGGGTATGTTGGTATTTTTACACTTAAACCCCTCCCTCAAGAATTTATTTGTAAATGAGGAAAAAATTTAAAATATAAAAAATCATGCAAAAAATCATAAAAATTATAAAAATGCAACTGGAACTTGTTTTCATGTGAAAAAATATATACAAGTCCCTGCTTTGTGTGAAATTACAGGACAGTCCCAACAAATGTGTGAAATTACACAAATGTCTAAAAATTCAGAAAAACTCCTGAAAATGCAGAAATTGAACAGCAAATGTTCAAAATTACAAATAAACCTCCAATAGAGGGAAAATTATAAATAAACCCCCGATTGAGGACAAAATTACAAAGAAACCTTTGATTGAGGGAAATTTTCAAAGAAACCCCCAATTGAGGGAAAATTACAAAGAAGTTCCCGATTGGAGAAAATTTCAAAGAAACCCCCGATTAAGCGAAAAGTACAACTAAACCCCTGATTGAGGGAAAATTGCAACTAAAACCCCGATTGAGGGAAAATTTCAAAGAAACCCCCAATCGAGAAAAAATCGTTAACAAATCACCGCTTACGGGAAAACTCAAATAAACCCCCAATTCATGAAAAATTACAAAGTAACCCTAGTTCATGCTTAGAGCATGGGGGTCCTCTTGAGCTTGGGTTTTTAAATCACACTGTAATGCAAGGGTTAGAGAATTTCTTTTGTAGTTAATCAAAGGTGTTCGGACTTACGCCGATGTAAATTAACATCGACTACGGCAGGTGAGGAAATGTCCAACACCTGAACTCTAAATCGTCTGATAAAAAGAAAGCATGGAAACAATCATCCACATGCTAATCGATTAGTTAAACAAAAACGTGCACATGTATCCAAAATGGATAAAACCAAAAACTCCCTTCTTTTTTCCGCGTGGTAAACAGTCTCCCACATCCTTAATCCCCAGACCACCTTGTTCCTTGCTAGCAGCCACCCTCCTCCACCTAATATCATGTCATCCCCTCCGTCTCCCCTCGCTCCCATGCCAGTAGAATTTCCCTTGAATGGACTCAATCCTCCTCACCACTATCTTTGGGATCCGGAACACTAAGAGAAAGTAGATAGGTAGATTGTCCAAGACTAATCTGATGAGGAGTTCAGTACCTTGAACAAGAGTAATACTTGGGTCCTAATTGGTCTTCCAAAGGGTAGAAATCCAGTTGGATCCAAATGGATCTACACAATTATATAATATAGAGGGTGAGATACAACGGTATAAAGTCAGACTTGTTGCAAAAGATTTGACTCAGACACATGGGATTGATTATTAGATCTTTGCTCCTGTGGCAAAGTAAAAATCTGTCAAGGTGATTCTTTCACTGGTTGTCTAATACTTTTGACCTCTTTACCAGTTGGATGCCAAAAATGCCTTCTTCAATGATGATTTGCAAGAAGAAATTTACATGTTGCCACCACCTAGAAATGATACAAAAGGGAACGTTGTTGTCTGAAGAAAGCATTTTATTGGCTGAAACAGTGTCCTAGAGCCTAGTTTGATAGGCTACACCTTGCTATGGTCAGATTTGATTTCAAATAATCAAATGCTAACTATACTATGTTTGCCAAGTGGACAGGGGGACATGCAACTATACTACTTGTTTATGTGACGACATGATTGTCATAGAAGATGATGAAGTAGAAATCAAGTAGCTAAAGAAAGACTTGGCAGCTGAATTTGAAATCAAACACTTGAGTGAGCTGAGGTATTTCCTGGGAATCAATGTAGCTAGATCAAGGAATGAAATCTATATCTGCTAGAGGAAATATGCATTGGACTTGTTCACTGAAACTATGATGTTAGGGTGTAAGCCTGCAACAACACCAATTGAATTAAATCAAGGCCTATCGGAGACAGAGGGGGGAGAAGGTTTATCAGAAGATAGGTGTTATATCAAAGATTGGTAGGAAAACTCCTAGATTTGTCATTGACTTGGCTAGACTTGACTTATGTTATAAGTGTAGTCAGCCAATTTATGCATGCTCCACGAACAGTGCATATGAAAGCTATAGAACATATACTGAGATACTTGAAGTCATGTCTAGGAAAAGGAATTCTACTTCAGAAAGTTGAAAGCCTGAATCTTGAAGGATATGCAAATGTAGATTGGGCTGGGTCATGAGAACGACGAGAGATCGACTTCTGGCTATTGGACTGTTCTAGGTGGCAACCTGGTTCCCTGGAGAAGTAAAAAGTGAATAGTGTGTGTAAGATCAAGTGAAGAGGTGGAATACAAGGCCATGGCACATGGGTTAGCAGAGTTGATTTGGCTAGAACTTCTTCTATTGGATCTGGGAATTCTAGTGAAATTGCCCATGAAACTCTATTGTGACAACAAAGTAGTAATAAGCATAGCAAACAACCTTGTTCAGTATGATAGAACAAAGCACAATGAAACCAACAGACATTTCATTAGAGAAAAGCTAGACTCTGGAGAACTTTGTTTGCCTTATGTAAAGTCACAAGAACTAGTTGGTGATGTCTTCACAAAGGCCATCACTGAAGCTCAGTTTAGGTCTACTCTTGACAAGCTGAGCATGAAAGAATCTATGCTCACCTTGAGGGGGGAGTGTAAGAAAAACAGAGGTATTTCTGTAATAGATAGATATTTTTGTAATATTGGAGGTTACTTGGGTTTTCTTGTAATTTCCCCTTTCTTTCTGGTTGCTTGTAAATTGCTCATTGAGGCTGGATGTAAAAAGCAGGGGGGAACTGCCAGTGGTTCAAAGTCTGAAAAGATAAAAAGGGTAAAGCTGCATTTATTGTCCCTGGATGCGGCCCCTGCCAGTGGAGTATTTATTGCTGCTCAGCAGTTGTGTTCTTCAGTGAGCCCTGCCAGCACCAAGGATGGCAGTACCGGTTTCGGTATCAATTTCGGCCAGGACCGAAACCAAAACGTACCGGTTTCGGTTTCGGCCGAAACCAATTCAAAACATTCAAAAAGGCAAAAAATACAGTTAGCAGGTCCGGTTTCGGACCGAAACCGTCGGGTTTCGGTCGGTTTCGGTCCGAAACCATTAAATTTTTTTTTTTTAAGTTTCGGACCTGCTACAGTGAGCAGGTCCGAAACGGTTTCGGTTGGGCCGAAACCGATACGTTTCGGCCGAAACGTATCGGTTTCGGCCGATACTGCCATCTATGGCCAGCACAATGGAATCTTCCCAACAAACATGGCCGCTTGATCAATGGCCAGCCATTGATCAAATGGTCAAGAAGTGTTTTCTTTTCATCTTTTTGACAATTAAAGTAAGACCCACCTCCTATTTATACTCCAAGTATTTATCTTCTCATGAAGAACCTACAAGGGGATCAATAAGTGGAGTCCACCATTACTTCTAATTTATTTTGGCCATCATATCAAATGGAATAAGATCAGATGGTGTAGAAAATGATAACATATCTGTTAGTTAATAACAGATTAGCCATCTTCATATATATAATCTAAGAACCCTCAACCTTCATGGCTAACTTGTAAAGTCCCCTCAAAGTGAAGCTTCATATCTAGAGGATCTTGCATGGGTGGATGCCAACGTGTGATAGGATTGATCCTTTTCTACCGGATATACCTTTCCTTTGCTGCTTGTGTGGAGACGAGGAGGAGACCTTGAATCACCTATTCACATGCTGCTTCTCTCAAGAGATATGGACAAAGATCACCAGCAAGATTCAATGTGCTCTCAGCTCTCAGGAAAGTGTGCAACTACTGCTTGAGGATTGACACAGAAACTGGACCCTTAAGGGAGATAGACTCATTTGGTGGCTTATCCTCCATGCCACCCTATGGGCCTTATGAGGAGAAAGGAACAACAAAATTTTCAGAAGAGAAGCAAGAGTCATGGACAGGGTTGTCTCTTTCATTTGTGCGAAAGTGAGAGATTAGGGCTGAGCATCTAAGTAAAGTAGACTCACACAACTCCTCTTTGTTTGTTTTGTTGGGGAGACTAGTGTATGCCACACCGCCGTGGCATGGAGTTCCGCTGTGTAGGAATCTTTTGGGAACACATTGGTTATACTTGTACATCCCTTCTTTTTACATTTAATACAAATGTGGTACCACCCACTTTCAAAATAAAACGTCTAAATTTTTAGAAATATAAACACAAATATTATAAGTCTGTGGTAATGTTGATGGGTAATATTCACAGGATTTGTAATTAAAAATCTCAGATTTTACTAGGACTTAAGGGCTTGGACCAGAAATACATGGTGGGTCAGTATCAGTGACCTAGCTTATTAGGGCACACACTAATAGGCCATAATTGAGCCCATTAGTGGAGGTTGGTTCCAACTTTCAACTTCTTAAGGAGGAACTGCCTCCCCCTCCTACAAAAGGAGGTGAGAGGCCAGCCTCCTCCCTTGGCCACTTTCCAACCAAGTGTCGGAGTGCTCAAAAGGAAAGAATAGAAGGGGACAAGAGAGAGGAAGAGAGAGAAGAGTGAGAAAGAGGAAAGAAGAGAAGAAGGAGAGACCTGCAAAAAAGGAGTGAGATACGGTGATAAAAGCTTGTGCATGGCAGAAAGAAGAGAAGAAGAGAAAAAGCAAAAAGTGGCAGGGGAAGAGTGAGGTTGAGGGTTCCTCTTGTGGGTAATAGATCTCCTTCAACCTTCTGACCCATAATCAAGAAGGAGAAGAAGCAAGTTTCCTTTTGAAAACCTAGAGCCTTAAGCTTCAGATCCCCCACTGAGCCGCCACACCTAAACAATGTAGAACACCTATATACCCAACCTAGAATATGTAAACATTCCAGCAACCTTAACCCTTTAGTTTGACAACTGATTCCTTGAAGCATGTGTAACATGGGAATTTGTCAAGACATTAGTAATTTGCTCAAATATGAGACATAAAGCAGAGGAAGAGCATAAAGCAGAGGACGGGCCCTAAAAAAAGCATTGACTGACAAAATGATAGACAATCTCCATGGGTTTCATAGCATTTATGGAAGACTAAATTGCTGATAACCTACAAGCACTTCAGTTGACATATTATAATGGTGTAGGGACGAACTAACACAGATATCAAGGCAATGAAAATCGATAACCTGAATAAAAGTATTAACCATACCACAATACCCATTCTTGATACTGAAGCAAGATACAACCACCTGTCTCTTGCTATTCCAAGAAATGTGCCCAAGAATGTGCAACAGCCCACAGTAGAACAGTGATCAACAGAGCACAGTTGCAGGGAAATGCTCAGGGAAGTGGGAAACACATTTCCTGGGAAACGCATTCAGGAAACAAATTCGATGCATTTGGGAAACGCATGAGAAACGTCCCCTTGTTTCCCATATGTATTTTATGTCCCCTTGTTTCTCATATGTATTTTATGGGTATTTTAATCATTTTAGGAAGGTATGTTAGTAACTTAAGGGTATTTTAATCATTTTAAAAATACATGAGATACACTTGAAGAGCTAAACCTTCCTAAAATGATTAAAATCCCACTTGTTTCCCATACTTATACCGTTTCTCGTTTATCACTAAATTTTAGAGCCTCGTTTCTCGCTTTCGTTTCACGTTTCGTTTCCCGCTTTCGTTTCCTATGTTGGTAAACTATGTAATAGAGCCCAAAGTCAGCATAAATAAAGCCCAAATTTTAAAATCCTAATAAAGGTAACAATTGAAGATTTGTAGAAACTTACATAATAGATTTCAATTAATCCAAAGACTATGCTAGTCAATTCCAAAACATTATTAATTGAAGGAAAGTTAGAGATTATAACTCATTGGAGCCAAATGTTGCACCCCAGACTTGGATAGACTCGTTGAGAACAGGTTTTTCTCCTTTTTCCTCTCCCTTTCCTTCCTTTTCTCCTTTCTTTTAGTCTTTCTCTTCACTTCACTTCTTTGCCTCATCCTCTTTCCCCTTTTCCTTCTCCTTCTCTTACTCTTCAAAACACTTCTTTGCCTCATCCTCTTTCCCCTTTTCCTTCTCCTTTTCTTACTCTTCAAAAGAACTAACTCCAAGAAGCATGGAAGTAGCTTCCAGTAGTGGTGGCAGCCATGAGAGGGAGGGTGACATCGAAGGGTTGGTTTTGGGAAAGGCAGCCAGTTCTGGCCAGTTTCAAGCCATTCTGGCTGGTCCTGTTATTCTATTTCTTTTAAGAAAACCCAGCAGATCCAACTTAGATACTCTGTGGACAAGATCCAGCCAGGCCAGTTTTGATCCAAATCGCCCAGTTCTGGCCTAGATGAGCTGCTTTTTTAAACTATGCTCCTCAATAACTACTTCCATAGCAAGTTCTACCTATCTCCAAGTGACACAGTCATACACCACACTAGTTGAAGTCATAATGTCCCCTAAAGTCCCTTCAGCAAGTAAATAGACCCCCAAGTAGTCTACTGCCTCCCACCTCCCTGACTCAAGCCCCTTCTCCTTCTCCACACTTACCTTCCAACAGAAAAAAGAACACCCATTTTGCACTTCTTTGTGGGTTCCCTAACAGCCCCCTTCTCTGTACAATCTTCACATTCCATGAGATGATGTGCATTCCACAACATTAAGACCCACCTTCACCCTTATAAGCTCCTTTCTTTCCCCTTCCTCCAGCCTATCCCCCCTTACCTTTACCTCCTGCCCTAATCCCAGACTTCCTGCACCTGATGATACCAGTACCACCAATCCTTAGCTGCTAATTCCTTTTAGTCCTCTTGAACTACAAACTTTAAAATTAATTAGCTATCATTTTGCAGAAACCCAACTTTTTATTATTAAGGAATTTGCTTTTGACTAGCTCATTCGATCCTATTTAAAATTTTTAAGAGAATAAAACAAAATAATCACAAGACGATTTGCTCAAATGACACTATTTAGGTGAATATCTTGGAAGTTAGACTAAACTTTAGTTTCATAAGAACTATAAGCAGACACTAAAACCTAGTTCTTATATTTTTCTAACCAGAGGATTTATTTAAAATTTTGGTAATCAACCAACCCAACTTGGCTATATCTTACTATCATCCATTATACATTTTCTTTTTTTGTGAAGTAGATAGTACTATTGCATATGTAAAAAAAGGAAGAATACACAAATGAGGAGGGAGTAAGACCCAAAAACTCCCCTATACAAAAAGTGACAGGTGAAGGGTTCCCCTACCCTTCCTTCCAGCAAAGGGAAAATGAAAGATTTACATTTGTCCACATTACAAGAAGATTCACCCCAAACCCTAACATGATAACAGATCAAATCCAAACATTTAGCTGGGTCATGGACTTTTACTGATTCTTCAAAACTCTCTCAACCTCTTAACATCTTTGTCTATCATCTGCTCTGCTCCCTGTCCAGTATACATAGATGGCAGTTTCGGCCGAAACCGATACGTTTCGGCCGAAACGTATCGGTTTCGGCCATAACCGATCCGAAACACACATTAAACACTGTAGCAATCCGAAACTAAAGGGGGTATCGGTTTCGGGCGAAACCGATACGAGTTTCGCCCGAAACCGTTTGGTTTCGGCCGAAACTAGTGACTTTATGGCCAATGTTGGCCCCCGAAACCCCATAACCCACAGGTTTCGGCCGAAACCTTCCCCCCCTGGTGTGACAGTCGCTGCCGGTGTCTGCCGCTGCCGCTGCTGCCGCTGCCGCTGCCGCTGCTGCCGCTGCTGCCGCTGCCGCGCCTGTGCTGCTGCCGCTGCTGCCGCTGCCTGCTGCTGCTGCTGCTGGCGGCCTGCTGCTGCTGTGCTGCGGCTGCTGCCTCTGCCTGCGGCTGCTCCTGCTGGCTGCTGCGGCTGCTGCCTGCCGGCAGCTGTCCGACCAAGGGTGAAAGGCCGTCCGACAGGGAGAGGCCGAGAGGGACTGAGGTCTGAGGGAGCCTTCTTGCGCCAACACAACTTCAACTTCAAGGGTTTGATTATTTTGTTTGAGGTTAATTTCATTGGGTTTTGTTTGATTATTTTGTTGTGTTCTTTTGGTTGGGTTAAAAATTTGGGGTAAGCAAGTCTTGCTTATTAAGTTTATTCCAAGGGTGATTAAGGGCTTAAGGGTTATTTGCTAATTAAACCCTAATCAGATTTTAAAAATTGGGGCTTTTGTCTAAATTGGTTTGCTTAGGCTCAATTGAAGTTAAATTAAGGTTCATTGAGGATTTTGGGGTTGGATCATGCGGGTAATTAGTTTTTCCCAAGGGTGATTAATAGTTAATTGCTAATTAAGCCCTAATTAGGTCATAGAAATTGGGGCTTTTGTCTAATTCGAGTTTTTTAGCCACAATTGAAGGTTAATTAAGCTTCATTGAAGATTTTGGGGTGGGATCATGCTGCCAATTGATTTTTTCAAAAGGTGATTAAGGGGTAAATGATAATTAACGGTTAATTAGTATATAAAATTTGGGGCTTTTGTCTAAGTCAGTTTGCTTAGGCTAAATTGAAGCTCAATTAAACTACATTGAAGATTTTGGGGTGGGATCATACTGGTAATTGATTTTTTGCAAGGGTGATTAAGGGTTACTTGCTAATTAAGGGTTAAGTTTTTAATTGTACTTATACCTTTTTGTGTGTCACTGTCTTAATGCAGCATCATGCCTAGACGTCAGCAAACACAGGAGCAGCAAGGGCAGGAGGATCCAGGGTGGGCCCACATGTCTTTAATAGATGCTAAGAGAAGAAAGGTGAAATGCAATTACTGTGGTAAGGAAATGTATGGCGGAATTACCAGAGGAAAACAACATTTGGCAGGGGTAAGAGGAGAGGTCAGACAATGTGACAACTGTCCCCGAGAGGTGCGAGAAGAGATGCGCCAATGCCTTCTGGGGAAAAGGGAGAGGGTGCAACAAAGGGCTGAGGATGAGGCTGAAATTGCTGAGGAGATTTCTGGCAGAAGGGTTAGAAGGGATGATGATGAGGAAGGCACTGAGGATTCTGATCCAGAGCTGACTGAAGCAAGGGAGCGTGAACAAGCCGCTCGAAGGAAAGGGAAGGGAGCCATGGGATCAGGGACCTATGAGAGTACAGCTGCACGACGTCCTGACGTTGGTGTTGCCCCACATACGCAGGGAACAGGTCCCATGGACAGCTATCTGCACAGAAGGCCCCAAGCTACACAACCTAAAATCAAGCAAGCAATGAGAGGGGTCAAAAAATCAGCAGAAGTTGCAGGGCATGCATTTAAATCTATTTGCAAATGGTTTTTTCATGCAGGTGTCCCTGCACATGCAGCTTCAAGTGAATATTTCCAACCTATGATAGATGCCATAGCAGATGCTGGCCCTGGCTTGCAAGCCCCCTCACGTCGAGACATATACGGGCGTGGCCTTGAGGGAGAGGTTGAGGAGCTCCATGATTGGGTTGAAAGCTTCAAGCATATATGGGTGGAGAGAGGATGCACCATCATGTGTGATGGTTGGACTGGTACCACGAAAAAGTCCATGATAAACTTTTTGGTGTATTGCATCAGCGGTACAGTGTTTGTGAAATCAGTTGATGCATCAGATTATGAAAAGAATGCAAATTATTTGTTTCATTTGATGGATGGCATGGTAGAACAAATTGGAGAGGAGAATGTTGTGCAGGTGGTGACTGATAATGAAGCCAGTTACAAGGCTGCAGGAAAGAAATTGATGCAAAAGCGCAGTCATTTATATTGGCTCCCATGTGCAGCACATTGTCTTGATCTGATGCTTGAAGACATAGGGAAGGAAAAGCATGTGAAGAAGACAATTGACAAGGCACAAAAAGTCACACAGTATATCTATGGCCATCCTAGGATACTAAATATGTTCAGGGCGCATGCCAGTGGAGGGCGAGATATCATCCGTGCAGGCCCAACCAGATTTGCTTCCAATTTTATTTCTTTGGAGTCTTTGCACAGGTATAAGATTGATCTCAATTCTTGATACTTTATCCTTACTGATATGTAGCAGTTGATGCAGCTTCAATTTTCATTTATCTGCACAGGTACAAGAATGAGCTGAAAGCTTTCATGTACCACAATGCCCTGCGGGAATACATCGACAAGGGCAATGTTGATACACAGATGGATTATCTGGATGTCTGCCACGTCGTGGACGACAACAAATTCTGGGACAGGGTGTCACGGTACTTGAAAGTAGTCACACCTCTCGTGAAGGTCCTAAGAATGGTGGATGGCGATGAGAAGAATGATATGGGCTATCTATACGAGGCCATGGACCGTGCCAAATTGGAGTTGCAGCATTCCCTTCCCAGACATTATGCAAAATGGTGGAAAATTATTGACCAGAGATGGGACAACACATTACACCATGACTTGCATGCAGCTGGTGAGTGATTAATTGTACTGAAATTGAGGTAATGCCTTTATGTTATTTTATAAATTTTATTTAGTTAATTATACACAAATGCAGGTTATTTCTTCAACCCTCGATTTATGTACGGTGCCGATGCACATGTTGATGGCGAGGTGCTTCAAGGGACTTTAAAAGTTATTGGTCGTTTATCGAGGAATCCAGAAAAGAGACTAGAGGCCGAAGTAGAGGTTCGCCTTTATTTGATACTGTCAATAACATGTATAGAATTTATTTAAGTAGTTATGTTAATCTATTACTTTATGTTTGTAGATGAACCATTACAGAATGAGGACTGAGACATATGCTGACTCCCAATTGCAATACGCTGTGGGAAGAGTGAGCCCAGGTATATTTTATTTTTTGGATTTCTTAACCTGATGAATATATATTTTTACAACTAAAATGCATTTTTTTATGGTTGGTGGAACAGCTGACTGGTGGATAATGGTTAACAACCGAGATATGGGTAGCAATGCATTGGCTTTCATTGCAATTAGGGTGCTCAGTCAAACAACATCAGCAAGTCAATGTGAAAGAAATTGGAGCACGTTTAGCCTTATACACTCAAAGGTTCGCAATCGGCTAAAGGCTGAACGGTTAGAGAAATTAGTGTACTGCCACTACAATATGAGGTTGAGAATAAAGAATATGAGGTTGAGACAACAGCTGCGAGACAAACGCGCCGCCGGGGATGCCGCCGCAGAAATTGATGTGGATGCCTTATTTGATGATGAGAATCCGTTGCAGTCTTGGGTGGAGACACGAGAGCAGGTTGATGAGCCCGTTTTTGATGATGATGATAGAAGATGGGCAGAGGGCATACTAGATGAAGATGAGCAAAGGGATCCCGAATTAAGAAGAAAATCAAAGAGGGCCAGAGATACTCATGCCCACATGTCTAGGGTTGTTGAGGACACTGAGGAGCAACATGATTTTCCGCCAGCTAGACACTCCGACTCAGATAGCAGGCCAGTCACTCCTAGAATGGGCAAGGCACCTACATCCTTAAGAAGAAGTACATCAGTGCATGGGCAAACTGAGAGAACAAATATTGCTGCTCGAGAGGACCCGGCAATTGAACAGTTAAAGCAGATTTATTTGAGGCACACGCCAAGGGGAACAGGATTCATGTCAAGGGTGCAAGAAGAAAGCACACCGGCACAGGAAAAAGCATCCCCAAAGGCCAAAAGGCGACTGGAGACTGCAGGTTTCGTGATCCTTTGATTTTTTATTTTGGAAAGTAACTTAAATTCTTATTATCAGTTCGAATCAGAAAAGGTTTTGGTAGGAGATAAATTATATATTTTCGTATGTGCCAGGTGCTACAGGTGCTACTACTGGCGGTGGGGATGCTGGTGGTCCTTCCTCCTTCCACGCAGACACAGGCAGAGGATACAGTCAGGGTGAGGGAGGACATGAGTCACAGAGTCAATATGGGCATCCATCAGGTTATGGAGGTGGCCAACAGGAGGCAGCGATTTATCGGTCGTGGGGTTATGAACCATCATTCAACTTCCATCCGGCCAGTTCCTCTTCTCTTCCTCAAGATTCTTATGCTGATACTGGATTCGACTCAAGCCAACCAAACACTCCAAGAGGGATCCAAAGAGGGATGCAGGACTTGGCTACCTCATTGTTTGGTTATAGTGAATATAGACCATACATGCAACATGGTTATGGGTATCAACATCAAGGGCCAGACGATGAGGGAGAAGGTTCTTCTAATAATTATTATCCATATTAGGTAAGAATCAATGAATTTTTGTAACAATTATTTTATCTATTTTGTCTAATTTTGTACTGCTTGTATTAATGTACAATGGAATATTACTTTAACTATCACATGTTCAATGTTTGAAGTTCAATTTTTGTAGTTGTCTACTTCAAAGTTATTGCACTAACTTATTCAGTCAAATGCATGTGTAATGATTTTTGTGATTTTAAGTGATTATTAATATTTTTTATGATTTTTTATCATATTTTTTAGAATTAATTTAATTTTTTTGACCTTTTATATGGGTTTCGGCCGGTTTCGGCCGAAACCGAAACCGAAACCGAGTCAACTCGGTTTCGGACCCGGGCGAAACCGAGACCGAAACCGAGTTTGCCATCCTTGCTGTCCACCATAACAGAAAACAAGTCTTTTACATTTAAACATGTTCCTAGATATTTGTCATGTCCCATTGATTTTGAAGAACCACCAGTTATGACCAAGAAACCAGGGAAATTCACTAGCCCGACTGGTTTTGATCTGATTTCGCATTTCCAGTCCAAACTTGCCAATTTTTAAACCATAGCTGCAATTTATATACAGCATTATCATCATAAAGTCTTTCAGCCAACCTATGACCTAGAGGAACAGACCTTAGAGGCTTTGAACATAGTTTTCCAACTGACTGTTGGTCTTCCTAAGACCTAGTTGAAACAAGTTGACAGATATCACGAAGCTTGTGCTTTGATAAAAATGCTGCCAAACTTCCTTGCTGATATCAGGAGGCTAGTGGAATCAACCAAAGCAATCAAATAGGAGAGAAATAGATCTACAAAATAAAGGGATTTGGTTTGATTCCTATGTCACATATCTTGGCTCCCTTGGAATAATTACAATATCAGGTAAAAAGCAACACCATATTGGCAGTAGCACACTTCACATCATGGACTGCTATATTTATTTCTGAATGGACCAGCGTGTCCGCAACTTCCGAGGTATAGAAAAAGCTTGTTCTCAATGGATGAACTAGATAGTAGGAGGATGCAGCACATTTTTTCTCAATAGATACACTAGATGAGATATACAATACCATCATGACATGAACCACCGGAGGCCCAAAACATTTCGTAAATTCACCTTTGAACAAGAAGAATTGTCCCTCTTGGCAGAAGAAGACCAAAAAGTAAATGCATTTGTTATAACATTGTTCACTATCAACAAACTTCTTTTAAGTAATAAACTATATGGAACAGCTTCAAATCAGGATAGAAAAGAGAGAGTTGATGAAAAGTCAAGCAGAACACACATGTTAACCTCAATAAGGCGAAAACTGCTATCAGCTCCAGTGATGCACAAAACCAGTGGTTCATTTTTGTGAGTTCGTGTTGGCAACCAATCAAGTTCTAGAACAAGGGTACCAGGAGACTGTGGTTGAAGCACAGAATTGGCCAATGGATCCTGTGTATCCTGCAGATTGAGTTGTTAAGCAAAAGCTCAAAATCAATAAATAAAATTTTCATTTCTACTTCAAAATAATATAATAAGAGGTGCTTGCAAGTTAATCAGCATATAAACAAATTACATATCAAAAAATTGAAATCAGTGTTTTACACAAGAATCAGGATGATGCAGTCAGCCTTGGAAGCACTAAACGATTTAGAGGGGCTTTGAAAACGGGGTGGGGTGGCTTACTCGCGCCCCACCACCCGAGTAAGCCACCCGACCCCGGTTAGAGGGGGTTGGGTGTGAGGAGCGCGGGTGGGGCCCGCCTGGCGAGGACACGAGACAGAGTACACGCCGCACCCCGAGGAGCACCCAAGCGTCGATTTGGCTCGAAGATAATTTGGAGGCATAGCTCAGAATTTTAGCATTTGCTTTTATCATTTTTGGACATTTTGTAGGCCATTTGTGGCCATGTGGGTCTTGGGTCGTCCATGTGTGGACAGTTAGTTTTCTTTTTGCCACATGAGGTCCAGTAGATGGAGCCCATAGTCGCCCCTCCTTGGCTTTGGCTTCTTGAGGTCTTGGCAGCCCATGGCTGGGTGCACCCTCCTCCAGCCCAAAGCTGGGCCCAAATAAGCTGGCAAGAAGCTCCATGTGTAGGATCCATTAGGGTTAGGGTTGGATCCTCATGCCTATTTATACCCTTGTAACCCTGGCTTAGAAAAATAATGAAAAACTGGGAATTTTATTGAGAGCAGCAGCAGCCGTTCCCCCCTTTTCTTCCTCCTTAGAAGGTGTGTCTTGAGACAAGGCAGGGGTGAGACGTCCCACCAGCATTTGGAGCCGACTCCAGTGCCCCCGCAACACTTCTGGGCGAACCCAGCCTACGGTGGATTCCTCTCCGAGTCCTCTTCGCAACGGGACCGATCTCGTCGTCATCCGCCTCCGGATCTGGCCGTGGTGAGCGTTCTCGTCCAACCGCGCAGATTTGCAGCCAGACGTGATCTCCGTTGCGAATTCGTTCCCTACGATCCTGGTGAGAAAAATCGCCGACTTCCACCCCTCAGTCATTCTACTCTGAGTCTTCTTCGCAACGGGACCGATCTCGTCATCACCCGCCTCCGGATCTGGCCGTGGCGAGCGTTCTCGTCCGACCGCGCAGATCTGCATCGTCAGACGCCCGACAGGACGTGATCTCCGTTGCGAATTCATTCCCTGCGATCCTGGTGAGAAAAATCGCCGACTTCCATCCCCCAGTCGTTCTACTCTGAGTCTTTGGTGCGGACACCAGGGCGATCACGTGACACGTCGGCGAACCGACGGTGCCATACGCGGAGCGCCAAGTGGACTACATCGGCTTCCCATCGAATTGGGGATAATTTGGCTTCCATTTGCACTTTTTACATTAAATTTGGGCTTGTATTGAAGATTATACATGGGTTTTCATATTGGGCTGGTTGCTAGACCCTTAAAAGGCCAATTGGTTAAAGGCCCTTAAGCATTCCATAAGAAAGGAAAGGCCTTGGACCAATATGAAGAACCCATTAGCCTAGCAAAGCCCAAATGGGCTCCCTTCCTACATGGGCTCTCTAAGTGGGAGAGGCCTCATACTAGAATAGGCTTCTTTTACTCTTGGGTTCTCAAGATGGAAAGGGCCTTAAGCTAGAGTGGATAGGTGGGCTTAAGCCAAGACCACCAAGTGGCCCATTCTAGGCCCAAGAAGGGGGCGCCCCATTTTTTGGCTTATTAGGCTAGATGGTTGATTTGTTTTCTTCTCCAATTACCACATGGGGTATTAGAAGGCTGCTGGTCAATTTTCCAATGGCTGCCACCTAACATTTTACAAGAAATTCAAAGTTAGGTGAGCCACCATTGCCCCTTGTCCCCCCCCTTTCACTATCACATTGTAATGGGTTCCCCCCCCCCTCTCATTGTGTATCCCACGCAGCCCCTCCCCTCTATACCTCTTGTAATGCCTATTTAAAGGCTTGTACAATGTGTGTTTAAAGGTTAATGAAAAGATTTTGTGAGAAATTGCATTAAGTGAGTGATTCACTTCTTCTTCCTTGGGTGTGACTCCCAACCCTGTCCTGTGACTGGACAGTATTCAGATCGTGAGACTCGACCATCTACCCCCCTCTTCCTCTTATCTTCTGGCTTCTCTGATTTATCCTTGATACTACTACGAGTTAGCAAGGATTCAGCTTTGGTTTCGTGTCGATCCGAGTTCGTGAGCAACGGTGGCGATTTTTCTCGTGGAGGCACGTAGATCGGTTCCTGAATGCTGCCCAGAATTGAAGATGTCTATGTTTTAATTCCTGGAGCCCAACCCCGACGCCATCAGAAGTTGGTTTCTAAAGAGAAATCGTAGTATTTCAAGTCCTCTTCGCGTTGCCGCTGGTTTCGCCTCGATCCGTGACCGGTGCTGATCGTGACGACAGATCTCGTGGGATCACGCGGGTTGGTCTGAGCAGGTCCGGCTGAGATCTGAGTCGACTTTCAGAACCTGCCCCACCTTCATCCGGCCAAGATCCGTGTGAGAGGTCTTCAGAGTATTTCTTCCTCAGGGCGTCGTCGACGTTCTCCCACAAAGAGCGCCCCGATCCGACATCGGCAATCATTATTTCATATTTTTACCGTGTCGCTGTGCAGTTCTGTGAGCACAAAACCAGAACCTGAGAAGTGTCGTCGCTGCGCCCAGATCTGAAAGCATCTGATCACGCCCTTCGGAGTGAAGATACTACATCCAGTCGCCGACATTCTCCAACAAACGGCACTCCGATCGGGCATCGGATCTGGTCGTACCAACCTCCGCAAGCTCGCTGCGCAGGGTGACCAGCGTGGGCAGAACCGGATCAGTTTTCCGTCGGCATACCCGAGCGGCTCCGGCACGCGTTCCTCACCTCCTGCGAGTGTGGCCCGTCAACCCGGGTTCCAGCAACCCCAAAATTGGCATTTGTAGCCCTATACCTCCCTGCGTGGAGTGGGCATATATTTCTGAAAGTGTAATCTTATTGCATTTGTATATCGGGGTTGTTCGGAAATCGGCCGGGAGTCTTCCCCACGCCTAGGCGTGGAGGTACGTGCTCGTTCCGATCTTTACATTTGCTGTTTAGTATGCTTTCTATATTGCTGCGTTTGTGAGAATAGGGCCGATAGCTAGTTTCAAATTCACCGCGATTGTGAGTTGTGAGCGTCCGTTCCGTGGCTCCAATCGAGCACTGAGCGCGAATTAGCACCCTAGGCGACGGTGGTTTCTTAATCGCCGCGATCCCCGCGTTTCCCTCGCAAGGGACGATCGTCGGGCTCAAGAGAGTCGCTGTTGAGAGACGTCTCCACCCGGAGAATACTACGGTGGTCAGCCGCCCGGCTTGCCTTAGTGTGCTAGTGCTGGCCGCACACGAGTCGGTCATCCGTCCCGCATCAGTCTTCTTCGCAACGGGATCGATCTCGTCATCATCCGCCTCCGGATCTAGCCGTGGCGAGCGTTCTCGTCCGACCGCGCAGATCTGCATCGCCAGACGCCCGACAGGACGTGATCTCTGTTGTGAATTCGTTCCCTGCGATCCTGGTGAGAAAAATCGCCGACTTCCATCCCCCAATCGTTCTACTCTGAGCCCTCTTCACAACGGGACCAATCTCGTCATCATCCGCCTCCGGATCTGGGCGTGGCGAGCGTTTTCATTCGACCGCGCAGATCTGCATCGCCAGACGCCCGGCAGGACGTGATCTCTGTTGCGAATTCGATCCCTACAAACCTGCTGGGAGTGATCATCGACTTTCACCCCTCAGTCGTTCTACTCCGAGTCCTCTTCGCAACGGGACTGATCTCGTTGTCATCCGCCTCTGGACCTGACCGTGGTGTCCGTCTTCGTCGAACTGCGCCAGACTGCGGCCGCGGGTCCAGCCTTGCAACCTGAAGCAGGTTGCAGGAGCCTCCTCGAGCACTCTACTGTGAACCCAGGGAAACCCTCTGGTGGGTGACGTCCTCCCGCGAGTCCTCTGAGTGCTGTCAATGATCGTGCCTCGTCTTGCCACTGGTTCACGCCGGGGGAGCTGTCTCCGTCGACCAGCGCACTGCTGCGCATCAACCCAAGCACGCCAACCTGGAGTTCTCTTTGCAGCCTTTTACCTCCCTGCGAGGAGTGGGCATATTAGTTCTGATCTGTACTATTTTATTACTCTTGTACCGGGGTTGCGCGTCTTGGCCGGGGTTGTCCTCCCCACGCACTAGTCGTGGAGGTACGTGCTCCTCCTCCTACTTGTGGCATTATGCTTGTCTCGTATACGTTTATATGTGTCGCTACTACGTGAGAATAGGTTCTAGCCCGTCCGCGATCACCGCGGTTGTTAGTGAGTGATCCCATCCGTGGGTTCCAGCTGAGCTTCGAGCTCGAGTTTGCATACCCCTAGACGCCAGCAGTTTCTCAATTGCTGAGATTCCCCCGCTTCCCTCGCATGGGACGACTGTGAGTTTGCGTTTCTTGTTGTGTGGCATTCTAGCCTTGAGGTGTACCACGGAGGTCAACGGTCCGGCTGAGCCTTTAGCGTGCGACTTGCTGGCCGCACATCGAGTCGGTCCTAGGTTCGTTGGCATCCATGTCATCCCGCATCACCGCCATTCTCTCTCATGGGGTGGGATAACCCAATCGGTTATCAAATGGGCCCTTAAGGTATCCCAACATTCCCTGTAAGTCTATTAACTTCAATAGCATCGCCATCTGGCTCAAGTACCTTTTATGAATGTTCAATCCTTCTATTGTTCGAACTTGTTAAATGAACCTCAAATGGTTAATGGGCTGAGTCCATTAAAAAAACATTGATCTAGAAAAGAAATTTTGATGTGACCTTATACATGAGAGGCCTTGGTTGACAAAGTTTTCCGATTTTTAAGGTATAGAAAGTTGCCTCATAAGTGGAAGAGAATCATAGCAATACCACTATAGTAATCATACCATAAAGGAATAAAAAAAATCAAGAGAAGATTAAGGCAAATGACAAGGGCGTCAGAGAATAAACTTGGTCCATGCCAATAAGAACAAATAAAGTAAGTTCCCTATTTAAGCAAAACATCAAAATGCACTCCAAAACATGATTACCCTGAGGCTCTACGCTTTAGGCAATTGCCTCTTCCTCTCTTCCTCATTCACAGTTCTCCTAGGGCCCATGGCCTCCTGGGGTCTAGCCCATCTAGTATTACACCCTCCCTTCTTGCTCTCAAACCTCCTCCTGTCATGCTTGGTAAGGTCTTCTCCTTCCCTGAGGCAAGGTCTTCTGTGACCATTGCCGCAAATCATTCTTCAAGTGACTCTACATAACTTGATTGTAGGCATTCCCTTCTGACCAGGGATGTCTTACTTTTCCCACCATCTCGAAAAATTATTTTGGCAGTACACCTTATGCCTTATTTTCAAATTTTACAAAGATCACCCCTCCCTTGATGCCACTAAAGTTCTTCCCAAAAAATGGGGCAGCCTCAACAAAGTGTCTCTCTCTCGTTTTGATGGATGAGAATGTGCCTACACCCTACATATGAAGAACAACATCCAGTCTCCAATATGACACCTGCTATTGAATCAGACCACAATATTCCATCATTGGACAATCCTTCAGCCATCAACATCTGCTAGTTACTGGTTGTCATGCTGGTGATTGATAGGCCAGATCCTCCCTCTCCTGTGAATGCACATGGCTATTCTCTGTCATGTATGATATGCCATTTTGAGGCTACCACAAGATTACAATGCTTTCATTACAGTGTAACTGAATGCTCTCAAGGATGTTTCAGCTTTCTAAGCAGCCTTATCAAAGAAAATTTCTCTGAAGTTCCCTCCTGCAGGTGAAGCTCCCCTCAAGGCTATACCTGATAATGCTGTTATATGCATCTTGAATATCATCACATAGGCATGTGCTATAACTTTGGAGGAATTGGAATTTTCTACTGCCAATGACTTCGAGCAACTGGCCAAAATCAAGAAAACACATACCAGATTTGCTCGAAGATTTTGGGAAGGATACCCAGTCAGCTCTGAAACTAATGGGCTTATCTCATAATAACCTCTCTCTTTTTTTTTCAAGAAGTGGATGGTACCACAAATGTATTAATAGAAGAAGGGATGCACAAGTATATGCTTTCAGCTCCCAAAAACCCCTATACAAAAACCTCCACACCAATGAGGTGTGACCCAAAATTAGCCTCCCAACAAAAGGAAAAGTGAGGAGTCATTGGCCTCCACTTTACATAAGTATTTTTCCCAAACACCCAATTTTTCACAAACAAAAGAGACAATCCTATCCTCAGTTCTAGATTTTTTTTTTTAGTGATGGGAAACTTAGCACAAGGCTAGCAAGCCCCGGGCTCACATCCCTCGAGGATTAAATGTGAGCCAAGTAAGCCCCCCCGGGAGTCGAACCTGGGACCTCCCTACCATGAGGCAAGATCCTTACCAGTCGACCCACTCAAGGTCCTCCAGTTCTAACTTCCCTATTGAAGATTTGATTGTTTGTTTCACTCCACAAGGTCCAGAGAGTAGCATGAAGGATAAGCCACCATATGATACTGTCCCCTTTAGATACCACCTCTTGTGCCATTTGAGAAACAGATGCTGCACACACTCAAAGTGGCCCATAGGTTGGTGAAGTTTAAGCCCAATCCTCGATCATATCACCTTCGCGAAAGAACATCATGTAAACAGGTGATTCAGATCCTCCTCCTCTTCCCCACACAAGCAGCATAAGGCAGCTATATAATGACCTCTCTCTTTTAATGGTTACAGGCATCTATTAGAATACCAGGGGAATTTACTATGTTAAAATTATGCCCAGAGTACAGTAATTTACTCTACAATACTATTGTAAACTCTTCAGTGTTCTTGAACCTATGCTTCATACAGATCATATTGTAGACATTTGCAAGTCTTAACTTCCAAAACCATGTCACAAACAGCGAAAATTTTGTTATAAGTCTGGCTATTCTGGAAGGCCTCTCATCCTCTATCTTGCATTATCTGTCATAAGCAGGATGTCATATGCTGTATTGGCTGGGTTGAGACCCCTGATGTTTATGTCACTATTGACCAAATGCTCTAGCATGGTTTGTCGCTCTCTTTGGCATCACATCATGGATTCCAAATCTTCTATCGCAACCCCTTGGCTACCTGTTTTCTTGAAAAGAGGGGTGGAATGTACAACAAATTTTATCGAACAAATAGAGGAGGTGCATTCAAATGAGTAAGGAAAGGAAGGATATGTTCCTATCCAGCCTTTATCAACACCAACTACTAATGAATATATATATTTTTTACAACCATTACTTCTTTCCTCCAATATACCCTTGGCTAACCATTGGCAACTTTAAGAGCCATATTCCTCAGAAAAGCTGCATGGCAATTGGCAAAAGCTTTTCCCATTGGCAACTTTAATAGCCATATTCCTCAGAAAAGCTGCATGGCAAAAACTTTTCTGAATGGCTTTTCCTACACGTGCTGGCTGCCACATACACTTATCATGCATGACTCAAGCATGGGATTTAAATTAAACTAGATCCCAGGATAGTAACCATTTTCAAGTATTATTTAGCAAAATCGGAAGTCTAAACGAACAAAAAGGGAGAAATGTAAATTTGCACCAAATCTGAGACACCCCTTCTATTTGTTTTATTCTTACAAGGTCAAATACTGAGAATGTGTTGTCATAGAACAGCACAGCTATTCGTCCTCTACTACAGTCTCCAGCAACAACAGGCGAGAATTTTATCCTTCGTATTCCATCTCTATAAGTGTTAAATGAGGAGGAAAGACCAGTCATTACATCCCACCAACGTATGTTGCCAGACCTGTCCCCCATAACCTGAAGGCAAGACAATGACTCATGAGAACAAATAGGAATATAACAAATTTCATGCAATGCAATATTCGAAGAACTTTTCTAAATCTGTACAGTCAAGGAAATCAAAGCAGGACATTCTATGATCATGAACTTACTACATGTGGAAGGCGATATGCCATGGCAGTGACCAATCCGTCTGATGTAACAAATGATGATGAAGGCCATTTTGGTCTGCAAAACATACAATAATCATGAGAAGAAATATAAGTGCTAAATTGAATGCTGATGCCATGAGAAAGAAAACTGAAAACTTGAATCACATACAATAATAAATTTCTAATCTACAATCCCCGAGTAAATAGTGACAAAATTTAGAACTTACTAAGCAATACAGGGAGCCTCATGGATCGCCAATTGTCTACTATTTTCAGGTTGGATAATAGAACCACAGATCATTTTACATATAATACCAGTGTGACCATCAGCTTCCTCCATTTAGAAGGCATCTCCTGCAAGGATGGCAGTATCGGCTTCGGCACCGGTTTCGGCCGGTCCCGAAACCGATACGTACCGGTTTCGGTTTCGGCCGAAACCGGTTGAAACCATTCAAAAATCTCAAAAATTTAGTAAACCATGTCCGGTTTCGGCCGAAATCGTCAGGTTTCGGACCGAAACAGGTGAGTTTCGGCCGAAACCAATACGGTTTCGTCCGAAACCATTAAAAAAGTATTATTTAATAGGTTTCGGACCTGTTATAGTGTTAAGGGCCGGTTTCGGATCGGTACCGGCCGAAACCGATACGTTTCGGCCGATACTGCCAACAGTGATCTCCCGAGTGCAGTTTAGCTATGAGAAGTAGAGGGTATTATCCAAGAGAGGACAGTGTGGAAATGGGAGTCACAAGCACTTTTTTGTCAAATTTACACGACTTCATGATGAGGGACATCACGATGCCAATTTCACGAGAAGAACACCAGTGGCATCATCTTTGCATCCTCCCCAAAGAAACGTTCTTCTGATTCTATCTAATTTATCCCTTATACTATTGGGTAATAGAAAAATAGACAGATAATGGGAAGCAACGGGAGGTCAAATGAATTGATCAAGATAATCCTGCCACCGAAGGACAAATGTCTGGCTTTCCAACACACAAGTCCTTTTTGCAACTCCAGAATCAATAAATCCCAGTCAACACTTCTGAGGCTGAGTTTGGAAACAATTGGAGGGAAGGGGATTTTTTCAAAATCCCTAGAGAGAGAAAAGAAAGCCCCTGGGCAGCTTTTGGGGATTTTGAAAGTTCCCCATTTTTCTCCCTATCTCTCTTTAACCCCCAAAATCCCTCCAAGGCAAAAGCTGATGGGACATGTGCACCTTTGGAAGGGATTGTGAGGGGACGGGGATTCCAATGATTGGAATCCCCAAAATCCCTTGGCAACATTGTTTCAAAATGAAGCCGGAGCTGTCTGTAATGGAGAGGAAGACCCAAATGAAAAACTGGTAGACAATTGACCTTACAATTCATAATATCAGCACTACTTTGCACCACAGAATCTTCCATATAGTCCCAATCAGAACACTTTTCTCAAAGTTAATCTTTGCGACAATTGACCTCACAATTCATAATATCAGCACAACCTTGCACCACAGAATCTTCCATATGGTGCCAATCAGAACACTTTTCTCAAAGTTAATCTTTGCTTCAGAACAACCGTAGAAACCTCTTAAAAACCACCAGATAATCTGCACCGTGTCCCGCCAACAATAACAGAGTATCATCAGCATGCTGTAAATAAGAGACTGTAATAGAGGTCCTACATATCTGAGCACTCTGTAGCCACCCCTGGAACTCAGCTCTTTTAAGCATCCTACTGACCATATTAGGCACCAGGACATATAATAAAGGGGAAAGCAAATCACACCATCTTAAACCTCTTGTGCTGAGTAAATATCCAAAAACCTTGTCATTAAGGACAATCGAGAATTAAGCTGAATGAACACAGTTACTGATAACCTCCATGAGCTGATGTCCAAAGTTGCTCATAGCCATGAGATTCCAAAAACATTTCCAAGTAACCGATCATAAGCTTTATTAAATTCAATCAAGCAGGACAAAGAAGGTGACTTGCCCTTTCTTACAACAAGCAAAACTACATGTGCCGCCAACACATTGTCTTTTAACTTTCTTCCATGAATAAAAGCAAATTGATTGTCGTCTATAATCTTGCCTACAACTTTCCCCAATCTGGCAGCAACTCACCTTTGCTATTATCTTATTAATCACATTAAGCAAACTAACTAATGGACCTGAAATCCTCCAAATCCATGGCTTCTTCCTTTTCAGGTAAAAGTACCAGGAAAGCTTGGTTAACCTTCTCACAGCTGCCCATTTTGCTAATCACCTCCTGATCTGCTTTAACAACATTTAGTTTGACCAATTCCCAGAACCTCTGAAAGAAGAAAAGATGACCCAAGAGCCTTATCTCCACCCAGGCCAAATGTGGCTTCCCACACGTCTTCCACATCTGCATCTCTCAACATATGGGGGTCGTCTACAACTCAAAGTCCTTTAGCTTCTCCATCAGGGTCAGGCATCCTGCCAATCAAGGGCCATCTGTTCAACAATAGAGATGATATAACATTCAAGATTTATGTAGCTACAAATCCTAAATCATCCAAGAAACAGTCATCTTTTTTTTCCAAAATGGAAATAAATTTATTTCTTCTTCCATTAGCCATCTTCTGAAAAAGAAAAGTACTCAAATCTCCCTCTAGTAACCATGTGAACGCTGCCTTTTGTTTCCATCGAACCTCCTCTTCTTGTAACCACTCCTGCATTTAAGTCTCTCAAATCAATCTGTGCTTCTGTTCTTCAGAAGAGAAATCCCTCATCTAATCCCGCAATTCCAACTGTGAGATTTATTCATTTCAACTGAACATTCTTTCATGTCTTTCAGACCTCCAGCTGACTGCCCATTTGTCGATGACATATTTTACTGGCTTCAACTTCTTAGCCACACTATCAACTGCAGATGGATGAGAATCCTTCATCTGCCAGTTTGCATGAATCAGATTAATGAAAGACTCATCTTTTGACCATACCTTCTGCAGTCGAAAAGGCTGACCCTTCCGATTTCGTGGACTGGATCCCACAACCAATGGATTATTGTCAGAAACTGTTCTAGGTCGAGCAGGCACATTAACCAATGGGAAAATAGCTTCCCATCTGTCATCTATAAAATTCCACTTAACTAGACACTGAAGGTAATTACCTGCCATTTGACCAAGTGAATCTGCAATTAGGAAAATGTAAATCTATCCAAAAACTTACTTCAATCCAATCATTAAATTCTCGCATGCCAGTTTTCACCTTTCTGCCCCTATTCCTTACAACTGGATGTCAGATTTCATTGAAATCTCCGACCACACACCAAGGCAAATTCAGTCTAGTCTGACACTTATCAGTTCTTTCCATAGAGTCTAGTCTGACACTTATCAGTTCTTTCCATAGAACTCTTCTTCCAACATAACAATTTGGGGTGCAGACCCCCGAAAGAAGCTACCTTGAAATGTTCTGAGAGCGAGACAGCTGCACAGAAACTGAATGTTCTCCAACAGCCCAACTTCAGCGAAAGTCCCCCCCCCCCCCCGGCAACCTACTAGTATCCCATTCAATAATAACACCCCCAGACTGACCAAGCACCCTTCAGAAAACAGTACACATCTAAGAAGCCTGAAAAACCTCCAAGCCTGAGTCACAACTATCACTTTTGGTTCTCCCAAAGACAGACAATATTCACACTAGGGCTGAAAGTTGTACCCTTCTACCCAGGCCCATCCAAGACCCCTTGGTAAAAACTGGATATGATTTATGAGTTTAAATATTATTGATGGTATTAGTATGTGCCTACCGAATGTTCTAATGGGTCTGCTTTGGGTTCAATAATGGGTATCTGGACCTGTTAGGTTGAGAAAAGGACTCCAGCCTCTTTGTTTCAAGTCTCCAGCGGTCCAGCCAGCCGCTGTCCACAGGGCCATGTATCCCCCCTCTCACATGTATGCTCCGCATGCTTCCCCGTAACCCCTCCTCCATAAGCATAGCCAGCGGCAGCAATGCGGTGTCACCTCCTCCTCTCTCATCTTGCGGCCTACCCACAATATGTCGGCGCCTGCGGCAGCACCATCTCCTCCATCTGTCCTCATAAATTGGAGCAAGGTCTGCTTCAACTGGCAGTGACCCATTCCCCCCTCCTTCCTCTGTATCTCTATTTGGCCAGGTATATATCTATTTGCTTCTTGCCTTGCCTCCTCTATTTCCTTTTATCTTTCTGCATTGGGCTGTCCTCTCTTGGTGGAGATGCAGAGCATCAAGCTTTGGAATGTTTCAGGTTTGATGGGGAGGATCCTTTCTTAGGTTTGAAAATTTTCAGTTTGTCTGAGTTTATCGCCTTTAAATCCAGAAGTAACAACAGAGACCCAAAAAACCACCCAACCTCGTGCATCTGTAACAGTTACAATGGTATTGTTGAAACTTGCTTGCCATGTATGTGCCATTGGAGAGCGATGCACTCGATGCACCTTAAGGGTATAGTGCACCTGAGCAAATATGTCTTTTTTATTTATTTAAGAGAATCCTTGTTGCTATGACATCAGTGCATGATTTTTAGGAGGCAGCAGGATACTTGGTGTATCATTTATATTAGTGCATGCTAGTAAAGTAGTAAGCACAACGATTAGTGGGGAAAAACAAAGTGAGAGAAGAAAGCAGAATACTTGGTGTATCATTTTTAGTAAAAAGTCATTTGAGTATGTTGTGCTACCCGAAATAGGCCCTGCATGTGTATATACCCAAAATGAGATCCGAATGGTCATAGTACTCGAAACAGGATTCAGATGTATAAGATACCTAGAGAAGGATCCCAACTGGTGATAAGAAATTGATTTTAGTTTAGGACCCTACATAAATTAATTTCAACCCAAATACGTGTAGTAGCTGAAGGACTAAAGGGGTATGTTACCTGAAATTAGATCCAAATCTGAATAGTACCTGGAAATGGTTCAAAATATGAAGTGCTTATAGTACTTGGAATAGGTTCCAACCATGCATAACACCCAAGATAAGATCTGCATGGCATTTTATACGCAAAACGACATCCAAATGGCATTTACACATGAAAATTACCCTTTTATAACTGAAATAAGAACAGAGTGGCTTTTATACCTGTGAGACACGAAATATTTTCACGTAGAAAAATAAATGTTCTTTTTGAAAAGAGACATTCCTCTGCATAGAGAGGGTTATTCCGTGGGTGCGCATCATATCAGACGATTTGAGTTCGAGTGCTGGACCTTTTCCCACTGACCGTAGTCAGTGTTGATTTACATCGGCCTAACGTCCAAACATCTTTGTTTAACTGTCAAAGAAATCCCAAAGTCTTCTATAGAGGTTCTGATGTGGAGGGCAGGCTCACTCGAGAGACTCTCCATGACCACTCATTTACCACCGACCAACAACAAATACTAGGTTAGGGTTTTAACTGAGGTCATGTTTGGGCAAAACCCTAGAATTTGAGAATATGAAGATGATTTAGGGGAAGCCGTAGGCGTTTTTGAAGTAGAAGAAGATTTTCTGGACCCCGAGGGCATTTTGATAATTTTACCGACCCAGGGGTATTTTGGTAATTTTCCCAGGCCAGGGGCATTTCTGAGAATTCTGGGCTGAAGTGGAAGTGGGATCAGGTTCCTGACTTCCCAAGGCATTGAGGCCATTTTGGAGGATTTTAGGGGCTCTGAGGCAATTTCTAGGTCGTAGGGATATTTCGGTAATTTTACCATACCCTACATAGACCTAGGTTTGGGGTGGCACACAGGTGTCAGACTGAGCTGACAACACTCCCGGACCGAAGGAGTGACAAGAGGCTTCATAGAAGGCACACATCTGTCAATTTGGCCGAAGGAGGGGTATATATGTAATTTCCAGAAGTCAGGGGTTTTCTTATAATTTTCCCAAAGAAAGTTACAGAGTGCACTGAGCACATTTATATCCCCAACTGGGTACAAATATTGTCGACGAATTGTCGACTGTACAAGGATCCGCACTAACGCGGGAGGCAGGGACGTAGTCCCAATTACAAGGAGTTGCAGGGTATAACTGCAAATTACATGACTTTGGTCTTTTACAATCCCGGGGAGGACATTTTTGTAATTTCGCCATTATAAGGATAGAATTACATGATTGAATCGTCCCGGGACATAAAGACTTACAAACATGGCCCACTGAGGGGCATAATTACAAACATGACCCGTTGAGGGGCATAATTACAAATATACCCCGTAGGGGCATAAGTGTAAGACCCGGGGACTTACCCCTCGCAGGTCGAAAAGACAGAACAAATTCCTTGCGCTGGCGATGCTCTTCTCGTGCGTAGGTTGTAGCTGTTGTTCGTAGATCTCTCCTCTTTTTTGTTCTCCACTTGGACCCTTGGGGTCTATTTATAGAAGGCAGGAGGGCCCAGAGGGGTCAAATGAACGAATTTGCCCCAATTGTGTCAAGATGAGGTGGCAAAAAGCCATTTTGACCCCTCTGGCCACCAAAAGGGGTTAAATGACCCCGTTGGATAGCCAAAAATCCCCTTTTTTGTTTATTTTGAAACGCGAGAACCGGAGAGAATGGGGGGGGGGGGGGTCGGGCGACCCCGGAAGCGGGGTCGGGCGGCCCCGGAGCCCCCGTTGGCGGGGTTGCGCGGCCCCGCTGGGATGCCAACGGGGTCGCGCGACCCCGCCAGGTGGCTGGCAGGGGTCAGGCGACCCCTGCTGACCCCGGCGGGGTGGCCGCGGCCCCCTCTCGCGTCCGGGAGGGGTCATTTGACCCTCGGGCATGCGTTTTGGCCCCTCTTCGCACCGTTTTGCTCCGTTTCTGTCAACCTGAGTTGAGAAGAAGCCGTGGTGGCACTGCGTGGGGAGGAATCTTCGCGTCCGTCCGTGCCGTGTGATACACTTGCTCGGCCGCTTTGACAGGCGTGCATGCATGTCTTCCTCTTAACTTCCATTGTCGCGATGCCACTTGTGATAATATGATCGAGCCGATAGACCCTAAATCACGGAGGTACTCCGCGGTCCGACGACATCGGCGCTACACCGTATCTTTTTCGTCGGTAGTTTCGAAATGAAATCCTCGAAGTATTTCGAGAAAATTACGGGTGCAACAATACCCTAATAAGATTATAATGCCATTTATACCTGAAATGAAATCCAAATGTATTTACACCTGAAATAAGATTTGAATGGCATTTATAACCGAAATAAGGTCCAAATAGCTTTTATACCCAAAATAAAATCCCAATGGCATTCATATGCAAAATAAAGCCCAAGTGGCTTTTATACACGAAGTAAGATCCAAATGCCATTTATAGCTGGAATAAGGTCCTAGTGGCTTTTTTTACCCAAAATAAGAATCAAATGACATTTATACCTGAAATAAGATCCAAATGGCATTTATACACATAATAAGATTCGAGTGACATTTATACCTAAAATAAGATCCAAATGGCATTTATACGTAAAATAAGATCTGAATGGCACTTAAACATAAAATAATATCCAAGTGGCCTCTATACCCGAATTAAAATCCGAATGCATAGCATACAAGAGATAGGATCAAAACCAGTTGAAACTTATTTGTAACAGCCTAATGATGATACCATACTCAATCCGAAAACAAATGCAGAACTGGGTATGGGTTTATAGTCATGAGAAGCTATGGGGTCGGGGCCTAGCTTTTTGGGAATGGGACTAACTTGAGTATGCTTAGATGGGACCCAGACATGGATGGCAGTGTAGGTTTCGAACTCGGCCGTTTTGTACTCGATTTCGGCCGAGTCCGAAACCGAAACCACTCGGTTTCGGTTTCGGCCGACATGGTTGGCAGTATCGGCCGAAATCGATACGTTTCGGCCGAAAGGTATCGGTTTCGGCCGGTACCGATCCGAAACCGGACCCCAACACTGTAGTAGGTCCGATACCTAAAAAATACTTTTTTAATGGTTTCGAACGAAACCATTAAGGGTTTCGGAAGAAACTGACCTGTTTCGGTCCGAAACCGGACGATTTCGGCCGAAACCAGAGAGGATCACTAATTTTTTTAGTTTTTTGAATGGTTTCAACCGATTTCGGCCGAAACCGAAACCGGTACATATGGGTTTCGGTACCGGCCGAAACCGGTACCGAAACCGATACTGCCATCCTTGGCCGAAACCGACCGAAGCCCAGTGAAAAGGTTAACAAAAAATCAAAATAAACGTAAAAAATCAGAAACAAAACGAAAAAATATAAATAATCACATAAAAATTAAAAAATTAATTAGACATGCATTTGACTGTAAAGAAATTGGATTAAGTGCAATAAACATGAAGTAGACATTGAGCATGTTAAACTAATATTGTTGAGTACATATTAAGCATGAAGTAGGTTCAAACAGTACAATAAACATGATCCTCACCTAAATGATGATGCACTAATATGGATAATAACTAAAAGAACCTTCTCCCTCATCATCTGGCTTCTGATGTTGATACCCATAAAAAGGTTACATGTATTCTGTATATTCACTATAACCAAACAATAAGGTAGCTAAGTCATGCATCCCTCTTTGGATCCCTCTTGGAGTGTAAGGTTGTTGGCTTGATTGGAATCCAGAATCAGCATAAGAATCTTGAGGAGAACTGGAATTCTGGTTGATGACCCCACCCATAAATGTTTGCTTCCTATTGGCCACTTCCATAACTTGATGGATGCCCATATTGGCTCTGTGAATCACATCCTCGCTCACTATGACTGTATCCTCTGCCTGTGTCTGCATGGAAGGAGGAAGGAGCACCATATGTGCCACGGCCAGTAGTAGCACCTGCAGCTACACTGGGATCATCATCATCATCATCATCATCAGAACCATAAGAAACTAGTCGCCTTTTAGCCTTTGGAGATGCTTTTTTCTGTTTTGGTGTGATTTTTTCAGTCATCTTTAACATGAGTCCTTTTCCGCTTGGCGTGTGCCAGACATAAATCTGCTTCAACAGCTCAATTGACAGGTCCTCTCGAGTAGCAGCACTAGTCCTCTCAGTTAGCTCATGCACTGATGTACTTCTTCTTAAGGATGGAGGTGGCTTGACCATTCTAAGAGTGACTGGCCTGCTATCTGATTCTAAGTGTCTAGCTGACTCAAAATCAGGCTGCTGCTCAGTGTCATTAACAAACAAAGCTGGGTCCCTTCTCTGGTGCGCATGAGTATCTCTGGCCGTCTTTGTTGCTCTTTGTTGACACCTAAAATATACAGAAAGAAGCCAAAGCAAACTCAGGGCTCTGAAGAGCAATCAAGGGTGCGGCTTCTGTGCCATCCCTGGAAGTTCTGAGGATCAGAATAGAAGAGGTCCACTACCCCTAACACTCTGTTCGGCTGAAGTCATCTCTGGCTAGGCCGCTGCCCAGCACGGCTATCATTTAGATAGTCAAGTTGATAACAACTATGACAAACTCTAGGCAATCATCCGCCTGCTGAAGAGGATCCTCAGACAATTCTGATTCTCCGGAAATGGGATTCACAGTGCCTCACACATGTTCGTGAACGCAAGGTGTTAAACAAGCCCCAGGAAGAATAAATATATATACCAAGAAGCCCACAAGACAAATGAAAAGAAGCCCATTAGACGAGCCCCCGTCCGGCGTCGAGTGCTGAGTGAATGGGCCAAGCCCAATACCAGGTGAGACGCGCCGAGATGATGCATGCCGGGCGCGCCGGGGAGCTCGTGCCGGAAGCAGATTGCCATCCCTCTATAAAAGCTGCTGCCTTCGACAAGATAAGAGACGGACAGACACGAGGAGAGAAAAGAAAAAAAAGGCAGAGGGAGCCACTGAAAGAAAGAGAGTCCGAGAGCCCGCCAAGGGATCTGAAGAGAGAAAAAAGCTGCAGAAGTTCGGAGGAGAGATTCAAGGTGGGATCGGTTCTAAGATGCCCTGAGGGGCTATATTCTCCCCCATCCCCGTCTTTTATTTGAATCTAGCTTTTCTTTTTCGTTTCTGTTCTTCCGCTCTGTGCCTGAGCGATTTTCTTTCGAGGATATCAAATGTTAGCATAGCCCGGTTGTAAAGGGACACCATCTGTATTCAGATCTTCGTAGTCTACTTTTTTTTTTGTTTTTGCTGCGCTGAATGTACGAGTCATTTGCAGTGAAATGAAATGTGAAGAAACAAAGTTCTCTTCTCCCTCTCTGTCTCTTCAAAGTCTACTGCATTATGTAGCTATGGCGAATAGATTCTGCTTCACTGTACGCATGTCCTCCGGATCGTCCAAGCGATTTCTGTTGAATCATTTCTGTAGTCTCAACCCTGCAATAGCGGTGGGAGCCTGAGACAGCCCATCTCATGGCTTCTCACTCGCAAAGACAGCTGGAAAAATATGTTTGTATCAAGGTCTACATGAGTCAGCCCATATCCCGACTCCCAGTGAAGCCCCAGAGTGAAGACCCTCTTCTCTTCAGAATAGCTTCATTCCCCTAGGGTCATCTCAAGATCCCTTGAATAAAACTCCCCAAAGCCCTAGGTAAAGCACCTCAAAGGCCTCGAATAAACCCCCTTCAAAACCCTCAAGAAACCCTCTGAAACTCATTGAAAACCCTGATCTAAAGCCTCCCGACGTGGCCATCCCTCGGCGCGAGTCCCGCGCCGAGAACTACCCGCGCCGGTTGAGCCCTTCCCATCACGCCGAGACCCCTCTTTTTGTCACGCCGACCTCTATTCATGCCGATAGTCTCGTGCCGATGCCCTCCACAGCTCTGAGCCTTATGGTCCATGGTCACAAGATCCTATCACTACAAGGAGAAGCAATAGTTTTCACTCAACCCTCCTGGGATCTAAATCAACGGGGCTAAAACCCCCTACATTCTGTAAACCCGCTGGCCTAAGGAGTTCTGCCACTGCATGCTCTCCTATGGCCTTTCGAAGGGGATATTAATAAACACCACGATGAGTGGACATTGTCCCATCGGACTGTGATCCTCTTGGATCTCAGACTACGCCCATTTCTGGTTTGGCTTTCATCCCGGCATTCCGTGGATGGATGACCTATACTCCCCTTTTGGCACCGTCCAGGCCAAGGGGAGATGCTGCCAAAATCCGTTCACGATCTTTGCGATCTTTGCTTTATCGTATCGTGTGAAGTTTTATTAAACCGATGAATCAACCCCACTTGGTGTGGCAAAAGCCCTGAGAAAGGCAATCTTACGGCTCTTTGCTCACTGTAATAGGGGAATATAATCATTATGGTTACACGGTCTCCCTGGACCCTATGTGGATGAGTCAACCCCCACCTTTCATCTTACCTGAATATCACCGTTTGTGGGCCCATGAAACCCTCACTGAACATAGATCTCCTCAATAAAATCCATCAAACCCACAACCTCACAAATCTCCTAGAATTCATAAACGCTTCTTTTATCGGCGCCAGATGCCTCCCGGCGCAGCCCTCTCTCGGCGCGAGTTCGGCGCCGGGTGATGGGCGCGCCGAGAGTCAACCGTGCTGATAACCCCCGTGTTCATCGTCGCGTCGGGACCCCACCGTGCCGGTTCACCTCAATACCATCTATTATTCAAACATTCAACTCCCCAGCAGCCTTGATGAGCCCTGAATTCAGTCTAAACCCAATATCCCAGTCTCATTAGCCTTCATGCTAACCTTTATCATGTTATATGGAATCACGATTCTTCGTCCAAGCCTAAGGGAGATAAATTAACAGGGTTTTACTCCACATTATACCATTCGACTGCAATGTTTTCTGCTAACCCCGATGGCCCTTGGAGTCTTGCCACTGCATGCCCTCCAATGGTCTCTTAAGGGGATATCAACAAACACCATGATAATGAACATTGTCCCGCTGCACTTAGATCCTCTTGGATCTCGGGCTACGCCCATCCTTGTTTTGGCATCCATCTCGGCACTCCGTGGATGGATGACCTATATTCCCACTTGGCATAGACCAAGATAAGGAGATACGCTACCGGATTTATTCCGCACATTATTATCATATCTTGCATCGCATGATTATCCATACATGTTTCCACATCATGCTAATGAAGTCAGTATCGTAGTCTTACCTTGTCTTGCCCCTGGGGCATCCTCTCTTGGCAATTAATCAAGGGTTGTCCTCTTTTTGGAGGACGTAATTAACATCATAACCTTCATGGTATGACGGACTCCGAGTCCCGACACGAACATCATAATCGACTGAGTGAGTCAGATCGAGCGCATAATAAATTGTCACTCCGGTGACTGGCACGCCAATAATAAATAAAAAAAAAATAAATAAGAGGATAATAAAATCCGTCCCCACACTCTTCTGAATTCTGGATCTCTTGGCTCATCTTCATCTAGTATGCCCTCTGCCCATGTTCTATCATCAACATAAAAAATGGGCTCATCAACCAGCTCTCGTGTCTCCACCCAAGACTGCAAGGGATTATCATCATCAAATAAAGCGTCCACATCAATTTCTGGAGTGGCATCCTCTGCGACACGTTTGTCCCGCAGCTGTTGTCTCAACTTCATAATTTTTATTCTCAATCTCATATTGTAGTGACAGTAAACTAATTTTTCTAACCATTTAGCCTTTAGCCGATTGCAAACCTTTGAGTGTATAAGACTGAACGTGCTCTAATTTCTTTCACATTGGCTTGCTGGTGTTGTTTGACTGAGCACCCTAATTGCAACGAAAGCTAATGCATTACTGCCCACATCTCGCTTGTTCACCATTATCCACTAGTCAGCTGTTCCACCAACCATAAACAAATAAATGTAAGTTGTAAATAAAGATCAATTCTCCATGATGTACTAATACATATTGAGGTTAAGAAAGCACAAAGATAAAGTATACCTGGGCTCACTCTTCCCACAGCATATTACAATTGGGAGTCAGAATACGTCCCAGTCCTCATTCTATAGTAGTTCATTTACAAAGATAAAGTATTAGATTAGCATAACTACTTAAGTAAATTCTATACGTCTTATTGATAAAATCAATAAAGGCCAACATCTACTTCGGCTTGAAGTCTCTTTTCTAGTGTCCTCGATAAACGACCAATGACTTTTAAAGTGCCTTGAAACACCTCGCCATCAACATGTGCATTGACATTGTACATAAATCGAGGGTTCAAGAAATAACCAGCATTTGTATATAGTAAACTAAATGTTAGATATAAAATAACCTAAAGAACAATGTATCAATACAATTAATCACTCACCAACTGCATGCAAGTCGTGGTGTAATGTGTTGTCCCATCTATGGTCAATAATTTTCCACCACTTTGCATATTCTTTGGGAAGGGAATCCTACAACTCTAATTTGGCACGGGTCATGGCCTCATATAGATATCCCATATCATTCTTCTCATCGCCATCCACCATTCCAAGGACTTTCACGAGGGGTGTACCTACTTTCATGTACCGTGAGACTCTGTCCCAAGATTTGTTGTCTTCCATAATGTGGCAGACATCCAAATAATCCATCTGAGCATCAACATTAGACTTGTCTATGTATTCTCGCAAGGCATTGTGGTACATGAAAGCTTTCAACTCATTCTTATACATGTACAGGAAATGAAATTTGAATCAAATACGGATCATAACTATAAAGTAGAAAGAATTGAGCTCAATCTTATACCTATGCAAAGACTCCAAAGAAATGAAATTCGAAGTAAATCCGGTTGGCCCTGCATGGATGATATCTCGCCCCCCACTTGCATGCTCCCTGAACATATTCAATATCCTAGGATGGCCATAAATATATTGAGTGATTTTCTGTGCCTTGTCAATTGTCTTCTTCACATGATTTTCCTTCCCTATGTCTTCAAGTATCAGATCCAGACAATGTGCTGCACATGGGAGCCAATATAAATGCTTGCGCTTTTGCATCAATTTCTTCCCTACAGCCTTATAACTAACTTCATGATCAGTCACTACTTGTACAACATTGTCCTCTCCAACTTGGTCTACCATCTTATCCATCAAATGAAACAAATAATTGGCATTTTTTTCATAATTTGATGCATTTACAGATTTTACAAATATTGTACCTTCGATGCAATAGACCAAAAAGTTAATCATGGACTTCTTTGTAGCACCACTCCAGCCATCACACATGATAGTGCATCCTCTCTCCATCCATATATGCTTGAAACTTTCAACCCAATCATATAGCTCCTCAACCTCTCCCTCAAGGCCATGCCCGTATATGTCTCGACGTGACGGAGCCTTCAAGCTAGGGCCAACATCTGCTATGGCATCTAGCATAGGTTGAAAATATTCGCTTTCAGCTGCATGTGCAGGGACACCTGCATGGAAAAACCATTTGCAGATACTTTTAAATGCATGCCCTGCAACTTCTGCTGATTTTTTTACCCCTCTCAATGCTTGATTTTAGGTTATGTAGCATGGGGCCTTCTGTGCAGATAGCTGTCCATGGGGCCTCCTCTCTGCGGGGTAGCACCAGTGTCAGGACGTCGTGCAGCTGTACTGGAGTAGGTCCCTGAACCTATGGGTGTTTTTCCTTTCCTTCGAGCGGCTTGTTCACTCTCCATTGCTTCAATCAACTCTAGATCTGAATCCTCAGTGCCTTCCTCAGACAAAGCCCCAATTTTAAGGAACTAATTAGGACTTAATTATCAATTAAACCTTAATCACCGTTCATAAAAATTAATTACCAGCATGCTCCCACCCCAAATTCTTCAATGAAGCTTAATTGAGCTTCATTGAGCCTAAGTAAACCTAATTAGACAAAAGCCCCAATTTTAAGGAACTAATTAAGACTTAATTATCAATTAAACCTTAATCACCCTTCATAAAAATTAATTACCAGCATGCTCCCACCCCAAATTCTAATTGAGCTTCAATTGAGCCTAAGTAAACCTAATTAGACAAAAGGCCCAATTTTAAGGAACTAATTAAGGCTTAATTTGGAATCTTAACTTATATCATGGTTTAAAATTAACCTACAACAAAAAAAACTTTCAAAACAACCAAAAAAATAAAAAAACAAACCAAACCTCAATCTCTCCCTCAAGAAAACGATGCTACACACAACACTTCCTTACAGCTGCGGGGGCGGCGGCGGCGGCGGCAAAAACAAACCAAACCTCAATCTCTCCCTCAAGAAAACGCAGCTACACGCAGCACTTCCTTACGGCGGCGGCAATCCCTCTCCCTGCAGCAGCAACCAGCAACCCCCTGGACCCTGTCTCCCTTAGATTTGAGATTCTGAGGGAGAACAGGATCACGTGTGTTTTGGCCAAAACCGGACGGTTTCGGGCCGAAACAGTCAGTTTCGGTCTGAAACCTATAAGTTTTAGGCGAAACCGGTATCGGTTTCGCCCGAAACCATTAAATTTTTTTTTTAAGTTTCGGACCTGCTAAAGTGAGCAGGTCCGAACTCGTTTAGGCCGATACTGCCAACCATGGACCCAGACCCAACCCATTCGACACCCCTACTCCACATGCTTTCCACTAATGAGTTCTCTCACTACCAACTGATTAGTCTTGTCTTACAAACCTATAATGTTCCAGGTTAATATAATCATCTGATCATCTTGCCCTCAAACCGCTACCACCAACATCCACAGATGGTCCAAAACTACCATGGACCGGCCTAAGTAAGCTGTCAAGCTCTCTGCTTCCCTTAACAGATTTTGTTGAATACTCAGGTTTTGAATTGCCTTCCATCCCTGCACAGACCTTCCTGAACTAACACACATTGTCATTGATCTGAACACCCAAATTAATCGCGTTCTCCAGACTTTCAGAATTCTCCCAATCGGAGAGGAAATTAACTAATATGCCCTTTCACCTGTAAGCCCTCAACGCTGAGGCTGCCCTCTGTTTCCCTGCCCTTGTTTCCTTGTGAAGACCAAAAACAAAGTCCAATGCTAGCAAGGAAATTGCCTGTCTCCATGATGCCTCTGCTGAGTTTGATGCTGCATTCCTATCCTTAACCTCATCTGAGCAGTTAATGCTTAACACCTCTTTTACACTTTTCTTTTCTGTCTTTTATATTCTTATCTTATGTTCTCCATTAATCTATGTGTTCTTCTGCTATTTTAGTAAATTGAATTTACATTTCTACACAATGTCAATTCAGAAGATCATAAATTTAATTATGCACTTTTTAGTTCAGCTGTATCCTTAATCCTCCTATTATTATCCCACTTATAAGCTTCCAAGTTCAACAAGTGGTAAGGTACATAGGATGCCTATATGGGTTGTGAGCTCACTGTCACCGTGTTTTGTGCGAATGGCAGGGTGAGAGCAAAGCTAATCAAGACTGCAAGGTTCACTGAAACAATTCTTGGGATGACATCTCAGAGATCACCCGGAAAGTCTTTTCTACGAAAAGTTGTTTGAGCCAATGGGGAGTTACTGTAGGTTATTATACCCTTTCTCCTCTATTAGGGCATGTCTATACTTCTTGTTGACTATTTATATTATCTTGCATAATAACTATTAATTTATTTGTCCCTGCACTGCATCTTAGTATTATTTGGTTTGTTACTGGTGTTCCATTACAATTATTTCATTCTGTTTTGTTCCATAGGTCTCTCAAGCCCTATCCAGAGTCATAGCCAGGTATGACAAAGACCAGAGTTGAGGGGCATTAGAATAAGTCAAGCGAGTCAAATCAATAATGGTAGCAGTGACAGTACAAAAACTTTTGTGCATGCATGTGTGTGTGTGCAGATCCTCCATCTAAGCTTAAGTGAAGGCCTTCAAGGCAGTCTTGGACCAAGCAGATTCCGCAATTTCGTGTAGTCTGTGATGAGATTTGTGATGGCACTGAATCCACAGATAAATTGGTGACTGATAGTTCACATGCCATGGAAATTGTCAATCACACACATGTTGTTCGTACCATTTCCTAGTAGCCCTAAACTTCTTATGACCAAAGGAGACACCTTCAAAAGACACAACAAACCTAAGCTCCAGAAAGTACACTTCTTGAGGTTGACACATCCTCTCACCACACAATACCAAATACCTCTCACAGATGCAATACTTCTGTAGATGTGTGTTAGAGAGTTGTGATGGCACTGAATCCACAGATAAATTGGTGACTGATATTTCACATACCATGGAAATTGCCAATCACACACATGTTGTTCGTGCCATTTCCTAGTAGCCCTAAACTTCTTATGACCAAAACAGACACCTTCAAAAGACACGACAAACCTAAGCTCCAGAAAGTACACTTCTTGAGGTTGACACATCCTCTCACCACACAGTACCAAATACCTCTCACAGATGCAACACTTCTGTAGATGTGTGTTAGCCTATTGTTACAGATTTATGTAAACTAACATGACCCAGGTAGCCGACTTGCCTCCACAAAATTCTGGATCTCAGATTCCATGTAAGCAGGACCATTATACGTGCTCATCCCATGCTTTCCTATAAATTATGGTATTAAGTACGCCACCAAAACCTACCTACAGATGGTCTTAGTACTTGATTCACGACACAGATGGATGCATTTATCAAGCCATAAGGCACGAAATCAACCACTTATAGAGACCATCCTAGTCATAGGTCGTCACGGCAAGGGTTACATATCACAAAGGCGAATATAGATATGATGGAAACCTGTCTTGAAAATGATCTTTGAACACTTTTCACCCTCAGCCATTACAAGTATATCATTCATTATGGGTGTCCCACTCTGGTATCTGATAGTGATTTTTGTTGACTGCTTGATTGCCAATGCACATCCTCCAACTTGCTATCCTCCTTAAGGGAGAGCAAAGTAGGCATTGCACGGTGGTTAGGATGTCCCTCCCCCCAGAATCATTTTTTTTTTCAAAAGCTCCTCGCCTCCTTACCTGAGTTAACATGTCCATTTTCGACTAAGAAGCATCCGATATTATGAAAGGTCAGTTGAGAATGCTCCTGAGACATGGTCAGTGGTACAATTTTTATTTTTATTTTTTTGGGGGGGAGGGGGGGAGGGTGTGGGAGTGGTCCAGTTGTACCATTTATATCCCTTGAAGCAAGTAACTCATTAGCTAGCTCATCAGGGGTTGCATAGGTGAACCCAGTATGGACTTTCAGGAATCTTTAGTTCTTCTTCCTCCCAAGGTTCCTCAACTTCTTTGACAGCCAGTGCACAAAACTTCCCCTTACTCCTACACCTTAGATTTAAAACAGTTCTGCATGAGCATACGGATGGGCTTCTTCGAGTCCATGGTAAAACTGATGCTTCTTTACGGAAAGAAGGAACAAACTTGACCTATTGCTCATGAAACATGAAATACATGTGCGTCCACACATGATCATAACGCCAAAGTCTCCGCAACAAGTGTGCCACATCTGTGACTAAGGCATCACACCAAACATGATCACAAGACAGAGAAAAGTATAGGAGAACTAGACACTGCTGAGTTACAGAAATAGATGTGTGATCAAATTATGCAACGCAGGATGGACAAGAATGTGGTTCAAAGTACTACCTCAATTTGGTCACAACTGTTCAGGACATAACATCAGGCAAATTCCCCATGGGTGATCACCTTGTAGTTCTTGCACTCACACTTAGTGCATGGAAGATGGAGTTACATGATGGAGTTAGACCTCCAGTTCTGCTCTCTCCTCCTGTGGAAGATGGAGTTTGGAGTTGCACATTTGGGCTATGTCTGAAAAGATTTAAGTCTTCCTCGTCACTTATCTCCTCATCAGGATTATGCACCACCTCTTCAACCCCACGTTCAGAAGACTATTTAGGATATGGTTCTAGTCTTCTGGGCATAGCTTCCCGTTAAGGCACTCATAGATGTGTTGTCCACTTTTTTGCAATTGAAAGCAAGCATCTGACATTTTACAATTAGACACAGTGATTCTCTTTGGAGAGAGGAAGGTCCAAATGCCCTTGGTTTCACTTGTCATTCCCCTTCTACAAATTTCCAACTACAGAACTCCCAGACATAGAAACTACTCATCTTTGTGAAAGACAACATCATAAAGGACTTGACCTCAAGTGCCAACTGGAAAGCCTGGTCCATACTTTATATAATTACATTTGGTCCGACATCATTTCACAATGAAACTCAGACATCAAAGTCAGGTAAAACTTTGACAAGGTAAGATACAAATCATCCTGAATCTCACAAATCATAATGGATCATCAACTCATCAAGTTGTCTGAAGTATTCATAAGGAGCAGTGAACCCTGATGAAGTGACATGAGTTGGTCCAACAATTTATCCATGTACCAAGTGGAAAGATACTTGTTCCTCAATTTTTGTTTCATTTCTTCAATGGAACTTGGCCCAAAGTGCTCGTGCACCACAACATCCATCCAATGTCATTTGGCAGGGCCAATGAGTTCCATTTTGGGAAGTTATATGCACATTTAGGGCAGGCATCCTCAAAACCAGACTGGACGGAGGGTGACAAGTGTGGAGGCTGACAGTAGTGTCTGTGGCATGCTATGACATCAGCATTGCTTGGAATAGAGACAACATCATATGCAGTTATGGTGGTGGCTGTTGCTAATGATGGCAGGATGGTGACGCAACTGAGGGGGATGTCTCAACACCAAGGTGACCGGATATCCTGCCAAGGACAGATGATGCAGATGGAGGATATCTATTGGCCATGGAATATATTTATGGTGTTCTTTTTGAAAAGAAATATTTTATATAAGGGTTTATTCCATGGGTGTGCATCATATCAGACGATTCAAGTTCGGGTGCTAGACCTTTCCCCACTGACCGCAGTCAGTGTTGATTTACATCGGCCTAACGTTCGAACACCTTTATTTATCTGTCAAAGAAACCTTAGTCTTCTACAAGAGTCTTGATATTGAGGGCATGCTTATTCGTAGGGCTCAGATTTAGTCTTCACTCACCACCGAAGAATTAACGGAATTAGGGTTTCGTCAAAAGCCGCTAGGTTAAGCGAGAAACTCTACGATTTGAGGACATAGTCACAATTCTGCAAGAGCAGTGGGCATTTTCGAAGTATTGGGAGGTTTCCTGGACCCCAGGGGTATTTTAAAAATTTTAGATTTTCATGGATATTTTGATAATTTTATCAGGCCAGGGGCATTTCTGAAATTTCCGGGTTGGAGAGAAGGGAGGACAGAATCCCTGACACCTCGAGGCTCCAAGGTCATTTCTGGAGAGTTTTGGAGGCCACTAGGCCATTTCTAAGTCAAAGAGGTATTTTGATAATTTTACTAGACTCCACGCGGACCTAGGTTTGAGATGGCACTCAAGTGTAGGACTGAGCTGACAATGTCCCTAAGCGGAAGGAGCAACGAGGGGCTTCATAGAAGACGCGCGTGCATCGATTTACAAAGGGAGAGGTATGTATACAATTTCCCGAAAGTCGGAGAGTTTTCTTATAATTTTTCTTGACCAGTGTGTAAAGAAAATCTGCAGAGAACATTGAACACATTTATGGTTCCAGTGGTACAAGAGTTGTTGGCGAGTTGTCAATTGTACGTCAAAGGGATCTGCACTAATGCGGGAAGTAGGGGCGTAGCCCCAATTACAAAAGATTGCAGGGTAAAACTGCAAACAACAGGACTTATGTTTCTCGCGGTCGCGGGGAGGACGTTTCCATAATTCTCCCATTATAGGGGCAGAACTACATAATTTAGCCGTACCGGGAGCATAGAAACTTACGAACATGGCCCACATAGGGACATAATTACAAACATAGCCCTTAGGGGGATAAATACAAGACCCGGGGACCACCTACCCCTCGAGGGTCAAAACAACAAACAATGTTCTTCTCGTCGGTGCGCAAATGTCCTTGTGCGTAGCTCGTAACTCCTCCCCGATTCTGAACCCCCGGGGGTCGATTTATAGAAGGTAGAGGGCCACCCGGAGGTGTTTGAACCCGTACGGGGTGAACGTGATAAAAATGACCTCGGGAGGGTCCATTTCTTCTTTTTTCTTTTTTTTTTGCAAGAGAGAAAGGGAAGCGGGATCGAATGACCCCGGGGGCCCCACCCGGGGTCGAATGACCCCGGGCAAGACCGCGAAAGACCTGCCCGGGGTCGAATGACCCCTGTCAAACCCTCTCGGGGTCATTTGACCCCGAGCAGGACCTGCCCGAAGCCGTTTGACCCCGAGCAGGGCCCACCAGGGTCAAGCGACCCCGGGTGGGTCCCACGGGTCGGGCGACCCCAGACGGGTCCGCTCGACCCCAATCGGGTCTCCCGCGCCGATTCCTCTACATAAACCCCTGGTTTTGGGGTTTTCTCAGCCTCGTTCTCGCAGCACGCCACGTGGAGAGAGGAGGGAGCGCCCCCCTTGTTCGTTTGTCATCTTCCCCGCGTCGTAGGCCACGAAGAGTGGATTTGTCCTTGTCCAAGCAGCGTGGTACACGTGCGTGAGACTTCTTCGGCGGTGTATACACCATCCTTTGCATCTCCCCCTTCTTGCATACGAGGCTTTCTTTGTTTATTCTGAACATCCAAGAGAGGAACACTCCACTCCCTCGAGGTTTTGCCTGGAACCATGTGATCTTGACAATCGTGGTGAATTAATCTGGTTCCCGACCACCTTCCTTGCTGCGAGACTCTATAATTGTAGAGATACACGGGCCACAGAGTCCCGATGTGTGAAAATATTCCACGGAGTGGCGATACGCGGAATATTGAACCCCGACCAACTCGAGGGAAAGGTCTCAATTTATCTGAGACAAATAGTGGGTGCAACAATATCCAATGAGGAAAGATGAAGGATGCAGAAAAAGGAGGGACAAGGAAGGGATCAACAACCCAAGGCTTCACACCCCACTATGAAAAGTGTTTTTTTTTTTAAAAGTGGATGGTACCACCAATTGTATTAAAGTCAAAAGAGAAGGATATACAAGTGTCCTCAATGTGTTACAAGAAGTCTCCTTGTACAAAAGAGAACTCCACATCAAGCTGATGTGGCACCCACTAGCCCCCAAGCAACGCCAAAAGGGAAGAGTTGTGAGTGTCCACTTTACAAAAACACACACCCACTCTCTCACTCTCTCCAAATAAAAGAAGCAACCCTATCTGATCTAGCTTCCCTCCTGAAGATTCTGTTGTTTCTTTCTCCCCAAAGAGCCCCTAGGGTAGCATGGAGTATGAGCCACCATATACATCTATCGCCCTTAAGGATCCATCACCTGTGTCAATTTCCAATCAATTGGTGCACATTGTCTTGTAAGATGTTGGCATCTCGAAACTTGCTGGCAACCTATGCTCAAATCTCCTGAGAGAAAGAGCAGCATAAGGACATGTCATCCAGGGTCTCCTCTTCTCCACAAGACAACACAAAGTAGGATACTCGACAAGAAAGGAGCCAACCTATCACAAGTCAACAAACAATTGTGCAAGATCCTCCACATAAGTAGTTTCACTTTGAGGGGGCTCTTAGGGGTAAAAATCGGCGATATAAGTCCATGTCGCAATCCTCTATCTGAGATAAAGTTGAACGTTGATTTGCTTTAGGAACTTCCATTTTTATCGCATCTCCAGCACCACATATCAATGCTACTAGTTTCTAGAGCAAAATCCAGGAGAAATGTAAGAGATTTTCTAGTTGTTCTATCACCTCCACCCTAAGATTTCTCCTAAAAGATGAGGCTCATGTTCCCCATAACAGTTGTATGTTGAAAATTTGGGAAACTAATGCCTCCGATTCAGAAGCAATCACAAAGAGCTTCGAAAAAATGTCCTCTAGTGTATAGTCACCACACCATCTACCTTTTCAAAAGAGACATTTATGTCCACTACCCAAACGGACCTATACACTAGCCCTAACAATATCCCTACACTACAAGATACCTCCCTAAATGGGTGACATATTTGTTGACAAGCTAGAGTTAAGTCACATTCCCTGATTCTCCCATAATACCTCTGGCGGATGACTTGCAATCATAGTCCACTGTCTTCGGAGTCAAGCTTCTATAGTCATTTGCACAGCAAAGCCTAGTAAAGTTCTCTGATATTTCTAATGCCCACACTTCCCATCTCCTTGCTCTTGCAAACTCTACCCCAAGCAATATCGTGCTATGCCCTGATCCTGTACTCATTGCCATGCCAGAAAAATCTATATTAGATAGACTTAGTTTCTTATCAGCCTAGGAACAGGAAAGATGGACAGGTAATAAATGGGGAGGCTATGCAACACCGATCTGTAGAGCACTATTCTCCCTCCGTATGAGAGTAGTCTCGCCTTTCACCCTGTTAGTTTGGATTCATATCTCTTGTGACACCCCCTTCCCGAGATCTCCTATCCGGGTTCGAGGACAACACATCATACACAATCACTATGAACCGGGAAATCCACAAGGCACTAAAAGTCAAACCATCCACTATTCTAATAAACACCACCATACCATTTCCACAATATAAAACTCACCATGATCTATAATACATATTTTTGTTTGCAATATCATTTGTCCTGCTAACAGGAAGGACTAACCTTAATTTTTTTTCTAATTTTTAGACACATCCTTCAAAAGGACTTAAACCTACATAAGTAGCGGGCTTCAAAATGCTCTCAAGATCTCTCCCCGACTTCCTCCACGTCAGAGTCAATATCACACTTCTAATTTCCTGAAAAATGATTAAATAAAGCACATGAGTCCTAAGACTCAGTAGACATTAGAACTCATCGCATGCTTACTACATAGTAACTTTTGCAGATCATGTCATAATTCTCAATTAATCATAATTCTTTCAGATTTTAAACATATATCATAAATTCAAAGGATATAACAACAAAAGAGAACCATTATCAATCATACGAGCAATTTTCTGAATCAATTAATTTAAATGTCAATCAATGTCATTACAATCGGTTTGCCAATCAATTCAGTATTCATCTGTACTCAACCTAGATTCAATCATATCAATCAATCAAATATGCAAGCCTTAAAATCAGTTTCCCAATATGTGCCTTTACTTATTAAGGCCTATTACAATTCAGTCAATCTTGATTACATGTACGATTATTATAGTAGCCAGACATCCATCTAAACCACAACATAAAGGGTCAATTAGTATCGGTGTTTAATGCGATACACAGATAGACAAATGACCTACACATTAGGTGCCGATCGATCTTCATCTATTGCACAAGATGGGGCGACTAGTTTCTACCAATCATTCCATTTGTCCTCAAACATCTAATCCCATACTGGACGCTAGCTATGGTTTGTCGCCTAATAAGTCCCCTTAAGATGACACTGCTCATGTACTCAATTTCATATAAATCTCTCTCTATCAACTTTTATCTGAACAATCTTTAATTAAACTGAATATACAGATTACAGATACATCAACTAAGATTGATGGCAAATTAGAAAAATAAAATATAATTAATTAGGTCACATACATAAGATCCTAACTATGCATGATCTCTTTAACATATGCAATCAGTCTTCACATGACTAATCGATCCATTAAACACATTCAGTATCAAAATAATATTAAACTAATCATACACGTAACAAATAACATACGTTCAATTCATTACGTGCCTATCTTTAAGATGGGATCCTCAAAGATTCCCTAAAATCTTTGTAAAGGTCCTGCTTACCCTCCTTACAAGTTTCAGATATCAGAGACATCTTTCTATTCCTAAATATAAAAATACTTTCTTCCGGTCAAAATCTTCTAATACGTCTGATACACTTAATAATTACTAACAATAAAAACTCACACCTTCTTCTTCCCTTTTATTCTCCCTCTGTAACTCTTACTCTCATATTCTTTTTGAGAACACTTTATAAATAACGTGTAGAGATAGTGTGTACAAATCGTGTGTGTGTGTGTGTGTATCTATATATATTTAATTATAACTGGAATTGCCAAGTATTTGCCCCTATTACCGATATAGAAATTAGTTCCCAACTATATCATAGAATTAATATAATTCCAATAAGGAGAATAAGAGGTCAATTTTTCTATAGATAATAATCTCAATAAGGGTAACTTTAATTTATATAAGTTCTTCAATCCCAATGCACAAGTTCCAATGTTAAGAGATAAGCCATCCACATTAGTTCTCTTGAATCTCCTAGAACAACCACATGTTAATATATACTAGATAATTCTTTACATTATTGAGTGACAAAACAGTAATTTTACACATTACCTAATTTCCTTTTTCTCATTTTTGATATAATATATGGCATAATTAACAAAAATGATTAATACGAGATTTAAAGAGAATTAGATTATCTTTCCAATGAGTCTAATATCGACCCATTCCGACATTTCTATGCGTAATTAGTCTCAATAAGGGTAATTTTGTAATTTATATAAGTCCTTAATCTTATTTTGACAACTAACTATCACATCTTTTATTAGTTATACTTCCTATTGTCTATTTCTTCAATTTAGCGTCAATATATTGTATATCTCTTCGATATATCATTAATATATCGTCTATCCATTCAATATATCATCTAATCTTTCAATATATCATCTATCTCCTCAATTTATCATGAATATATAATTTATCTCTTCAGTTTATCATGAATATATCATATATCTCTTCAATATCTATCTCTTCAAAATATCGAATATCTCCCCAATGCATCGTCTATTAGCTTCGAGATTAAACGATACTTCATCTATCCCTTCTGGATTAGACGATACTTCGTCTAACTCTTTTGGATTAAACGATATTCCATATAACTTTAATTTCGTCACTCTTTTTTAATGCTCCATATTACCATCCAACACTGCACTTCGTTATTTGACATTTTTGACCTATTAAATGATAGAATCTCAAAAGTGCTCAACACAAAAGTTATAGGTAATTGTTGCACCCACTTTTAGTCTCGAATAAATCGAGATATTACTCTCAACCCGGTCGGGGTAACTATTCGGCGTATCGCCACCCCGTGGAATATTTCCACATTTTGGGGCTTTGTAGCCCGTATATTTATGTAATTATAGACCCCTTGCAGCAAGCAAGGTGGTCGAAAGCCAGGTTAAACCACCGCGGTTTTCAGGATCACGTGATTCCGGACAAAATCCTAGAAAGGAGAGGGTTTTATCCCTCGGGTACTCAACATGAGCAAAGAAAACCTCGTAGCAAGAAGAGGGAGATGTAAAGGATGGTGTACACACTGCCGAAGAAGTCCCACGCACGTGTATCACGCAGCTCGGACAAGAACAAGTCCTCCCTTCGCTGCCCACGGCACGGGGAAGACGACAAAAGAACGGGAAGGTGCGCTTCTCTCCTCTCCACATGGCACGCTGTAGCAACAAGCCCTAAAAAAACCCGAGGAGAGGAGTTTTTAAACAAAAAAGGGGGTAGAAGGACCCGTCCGGGGTCGGGGGGGCCTGCACGGGGTCGCCCGACCCCGGGGGGACCCGCCCGGGATCATCTGCCCCGGGCAGGGCCGCCAGCCTGCACGCGGGGTCGGATGACCCGGGGCAGGTCCCGCGTAGACCTGCCTGGGGTCACTTGACCCCGGGTGGGTCAGAGGTCCTTTGACCCCCGCCCGTTTCAACCAAAAAAAAAAGAGAGAGAGAGAGAGAGAGAAAAAGACCCCCTCGGGGTCATTTTCATCTCATTTAACGCGTACGGGTTCAAACACCCCCGCGTAATCCTTCACTTCTATAAATAGACCCCCAAGGGTCCAGAAGGAGACACCTAGCATCAAGCATCTACGAGAGACCAAGGACTCCTGTGCAAGGTTGTCAGTATTGGTTTCGGACTCGGTTTCGGCAGAGTCCGAAATCGAAACCACTCGGTTTCGGTTTCGGCCGAAACCGATCGAAACCAGTGAAAAGGTTATAAAAAAATCAAACAATATGTAAAAAATAGAAAAAAATCAGAAAAATATAAATAATCACATAAAAAACAGAAAATTCATTACACATACATTGTAAAGAAATTGGATTAAGTGCATTACACATGAAGACTAATGGGTTCAAGCATTGAAGTTATTAAACAAATATTGAGTACATATTAAACATGAAATAGGTTCAAACTGTACAATAAACGTGATCCTTACCTAAATGATGATGCACTAATATGGATAATAACTAGAAGAACCTTCTCCCTCATCGTCTGGCTTTTCATGTTCATACTCATAAGAAGGTTGCATGTATGGTCTATATTCACTATAACCAAACAATAAGGTAGTCAAGTCTTGCATCCCTCTTGGAGTGTTTGGTTGGCTTGATTGGAATCCAGTATCAGCATAAGAATCTTGAGGAAGAGAAGAGGAACTGGTCGGATGTGGATGGAACTGGAATGCTGGTTCATGACCCCACCCATAAATGGCTGCCTCCTGTTGGCCACCTCTATAACCTGATGGATGCCCATATTGAGTATGCGAATCATATCCTCGCTCACCCTGGCTGTATCCTCTGCCTGTGTCTACGTGGAAGAAGGAAGGACCACCAGCATTGCCACCGCCAGTAGTAGCACCTGCAGCTGCACTGGGATCATCATCATCATCATCATTATTATAAGATCCAACCGAAACCAGTCACTTTTTAGCCTTTGGGGATGCTTTTTTCTGTTTTGGTGTGATTTCTTCATTCACCCTTGACATGAATCCTTTTCCCCTTGACGTGTGCCTCAAATAAATCTGCTTTAACTGCTCAATTGCCGGGTCCTCTCAACCAGCAGCACTTGTCCTCTCAGTTAGCCCATGCACTGATGTACTTCTTCTTAAGGATGCAGGTGACTTGCCCATTCTAGGAATGACTGGCCTGCTATATGAGTCTGAGTGTCTAGCTGGCTAAAAATCAGGCTGCTCCTTAGGCGATTATGGGGATTCGTGTACTAGACGTCTTTCCCCACCGGCCGCAGGCAACCGGTGTTCATTTTACATCGGATTGAATCCGAACACCTTTGTTTCTACTGCCGAAGAGAGAGTCAGGGACCCTGGGAGCCGCGACGTCGGGAGGGCTTAGTCCGTGCAACAGCAACAGGGCAACAACAACATGACAGGGATAACTGGGGGAAGAGAGACTGGTTCCGGAGGGGAAGGGGATCCGTCCCCTGACTGGGCTACACAACTATATGCCATGAAAGGCATTTATATGGGGGCATGAGAGCCGATTACAAATGTTTGCAAGCCACGGGACAATTCCGTCAGTCATGACGGTCCCCGGGTCATTGCATTATGGTGTGGGTAGATTTGCATTTGCACGTAGTGCCCGTCAAAGGACCTGTGACTCAGCAGGATGCCGCCCGAGGGGCGTCACAATATACTCCCGATATGAGACAATGTCGAGATCGGGGAAATAGGGGTGCCGTGGGCACCGTTGTACTTGAGCAGTTGCGCGCCGCTAAGGCCGAGACGACCGAATGGCGCAGGCACCACTAGTGACTAGAGCGGCCAGGCGATGTTGAGACTGGAGCGGTCGGACGGCGTTGGTATCGCCCTGACCGGAGCGATCAAAAGCCGCTGAGCTTGGAATTGTCTGGTGCCGTGGGCACCGCTGCGACTGGAGCCGTTGAGGCTGTAGGCATCGCTTTGACTGGAGCAGTTAGGCGCCATTGGCGCGGCGGTGACTGGAGTAGCTGGGCGGTCGGGTACCGAGGGGCACCATCGAGACCGAAGTGGCTGGACAGTCAAGTGCCGAGGGCACCATTGTAGATGGAGCAGCTGAGGGAGCTGGGCGCCAGGAGACCCCGGTGATTTGGTGCGGTTGAGATTGGCAATCGGGTGCCAAGAGCACCGTTGTGGCTGGAGCGGCTGAGCGGTCGGGTGCAGTAGGTCTCGACTCAGAAATTGAAAGGAGGCCGAAGGAGGGCCTGGTAATTAACACGGTGCCCCTCATGGATGCATTCTTTGCGGAACGCGGCAAAAGGAGTGGTCACGTTGCCAGAGCAACAACGGGATGTGAAGATTAATTCCTCCCTTGCTCCAAGGCTAGCCAAAGGGGCAAGGGCCTCACGTTTCCCTCTTCTTGTGTCAGACTGGAGTAGCTAGCAGTCGGATGTCGGGGGCACCGTTGTGACTGAGGTTGTTGAGTGGTCGGGCGCCGCGGGCCCCGATGTGACTACAGTAGCTGACAGTCGGGTGCCGGGGGCGCCGTTGTGACTGAGGTTGTTGAGTGGTCGGGCGCCGCTAGCCCCGATGTGACTGGAGTAGCTGACAGTCGGGTGCTGGGGGCACCGTTGTGACTGAAGTTGTTGAGCGCCGTTGTGGCTAGAGTAGCCCGGCGTCGTCTGGACTCGGCCGTCGGGTGCCGGGGGCACCATTGTGACTCAAGTAGTTGAGCAGCCGGGTGCCATGGGCCCCGATGTGACTGGAGTGGCTGGACAGTCCGGCACCAAGGGCACCGTTGTGACTGAAGTTGTTGAGCGCCGTTGAGGCTAGAGTAGCCCGGCGTCGTCTGGACTCGGTCGTCGGGTGCTGGGGGCACCGTTGTGACTCAAGTAGTTGAGTAGTCGGGTGCCGAGGGCACCGTTGTGACTCAAGTAGTTGAGTAGTCGGGTGCCGAGGGCACCGTCGTGATTTGAGTGGCTGGGCAATTCGGCACCAAGGGCACCGTTGTGACTGAAGTTGTTGAGCACCGTTGAGACTAGAGTAGCCCGGTGTCGTCTGGACTCGGCCGTCGGGTGTCGGGGGCACCGTTGTGACTCAAGTAGCTGAGTAGTCGGGTGCCGTGGGCCCCGATATGACTGGAGTGGCTGGACAGTCCGGCACCGATGGCACCGTTGTGACTGAAAGAGACGGGTGTCGGGAGACCTCGATGGTCGTGCTCGAGACCCGTTGACGGAGGTAGGGGCCAGACGCTTCATCTTGCGTCGAGACTTGTGAAGTATGCCCATTGTTAGGGTAACAGCACTGAGGGCACGCTTATCGAGGTGATCCCAAAGTGGCACACGATCATCGAGACAGGGACCAGATTAGGTCCTTTCGTCCCACAACGTCAGGGTCATGCACGAATATCGAGACAGAGCTCGGGCAAGGTGCTTTCGTCAAGCAGCGTCTGGGGCCGTGCACGAACATCGAGACAGGGCTCGGGCAGAGTGCTTTCAAGCAAGATCTGGGGTCGTGCACGATGATCGAGACGACATCTAGGGTGCATTCGTCATAGCAGGGGGCCGCCTTGGAGGAGGTTTGTGCTTTGGCTAGACGTCGGGGGGGGGTGGCAATCCTGCGACATGCCCCCGGTGCAAGCCTAGCGAACCAAAGCCAACCAACCAAGTCCTTCGCGCGCCTTTGTAGTCCGGGGGGTGAGCTCCATGCCACCTCCTCCTTGCCCCTTGAGCTTCTAAGGGGTTTTTATAGGGGAAGATGAAGGGTCAGAAGGGTCTAGGCGGATCAGGTTGAGGGCTGAACCTGGTCCGGGTAAACCCTTAAGAAAATATTTTTTTTGTTTCTGAGTGGGAGAGGGAGGATTTAGGCGGACCAGCCCAGGGGGCTAGTCTGGTCCGCCTAAACCCCTCCCCCAGGGGGTTTAGGCGGACCAGACTGGCGGTCCAGTCTGGTCTGCCTAAACCCCCACCCATGGGGGGTTTACGCGGACTGGGGGGCTGGTTTTGATTTTAAAAAAGTTTTTTTTTGTTACAGGCTGGGGTTTTGGCAGACCATCCCAGGGGCCTGGTCTGGTCCGCCTAAACCCCTCCCCCAGGGGGCTTTAGGCGGACTGGAATGGGGATTTTGTTCCAGGAGAGAGAAATTGATTAATTTTTATTATTATTGTTATTTTATTTTTATTTTGCAAGGTGTGGTCGCTTTGGCACTAGCCTACCGGCAGGCAGGTCGCAGCCTGCGTGTACTGGAGAAAATGGGCGCCGTGATCAGCTCCGACGTCGGATTGGGGCGTGTGAGCCCTCGTTGCAAAGAGGACTGGCAGAGGTATCTCGTCATCGAGAATCAGGTCCGACCTCAACTCACAGCGGTGTGGAGAGAATTCGCAATTGGCAGGTCGTCCTTGGATCAAGCAGGTCTGGGCGGACTGTGCAGTCTGGCGAGAAATGCCGCCACGACCTGATCTGATGTCCGATTGGAACAAGTGATGACTCGTTGCGAAGGGGACAGGAAGGACTACATCTCCACCAAAAATCAGAGCCAAATACATAGCACGCTGATGGAGGTGAATTTCGCAAGATAAGGGATGTCATGCATGTCCTACATTATGTGCTAATGCTAGGACGTTCCCCGTAAGCGACGCGTTACATCGGAACCCGGATGGAATGACAAGTGAGCAAGGGCTAGCTAGGGCGTTCCCGTAAGCGACGCGTTACATCGGAACCCGGATGGAATGACAAGTGAACACCGACGCGATACATCAGAACCTGGATGGAATGACAAGTGAGCAAGGGCTAGCTAGGGCGTTCCCCGTAAGCGACGCGCCGCAATGGCGCCCGATTGCGGTGTCAAAGAGGCAAGGGTTCTCGTGTGGGGTTAGACGCACACGGGTAAAGAAACAAGTCCAAAAACATAGGATCCGTCTAGCTACTTGGAATATAGGAACTTTAACGGGTAAGAGTTTAGAATTAGTTAAAGTTAATGAAGGACAGGAGGATTAACATAGCTTGCCTACAAGAAACTAGGTGGAAAGGACATAAAGCTAAAGACATTGATGGATATAAAATTTGGTATACGGGTAATAATAATTCTAGAAATGGTGTCGCTATAATAATAGATAAAAACTTAAAAGACAGATTTGTGGAAGTAAATAGATTGGGGGATAGACTAATGTTAATTAAACTTATCTTAGGTGATGATACTTTGAATATAATTAGTGCATATGCACCTCAAGTAGGATTAGAAGAGAGCATTAAAAGTAATTTTGGGAGGCTATTGATAGTTTGATCCAAAATATCCCTAGTGAAGAGAGAATCTTTATTGGAGGGGATCTTAATGGTCATGTGGGTAAAGATAATAGAGGCTATGAGAGGATTCATGGAGGGCTTGATTTTGGCAATAGAAATGATATGGGTAACACTATTCTTGATTTTGCTATGGCCTATGATCTAGCAATTACTAATACCTTCTTTAAGAAGAGGGACGAACACTTAATAACGTACAAGAGTGGAACACATTTAAGTCAAATTGACTATTTTCTCATTAAGAAGGTCGATAGAGTTTTATGTAAAGATTGCAAAGTTATTCCTGGTGAGAGTCTAGCCCCTCAACATAGGTTGTTAGTAATGGATGTCACTATCCCTAAATTCAAAAGAAAGATCATTATAAATAATTATTCTAAGATTCAATGGTGGAATTTAAAAGGTAAAAGTTTAGAAACATTTAAAAATCATCTATTAAAGGAAAATATTTAGAATTTAGAACAAGAAACTAATGTAATGTGGAATAATGTTACAAATTGTATAACGAGGGTTGCAAAACAACTCTTAGGCGAATCTAAAGGTAAAAATAATTTAGAAAAAGAGACTTGGTGGTGGAGTGAGGAAATCTAAAATATCATTAGAGTAAAAAAGAATGCTTTAAAGTTTGACAAACTAACAAAAATGATCAAACCCTAAAAGCCTATAAAATCGCTAAAAAGAGAGCTAAGAAAATAGTTAGCGAAGCTAAATCAAAGGCATTTGAAGATTTATATAATAAATTAGGAACCCGAGAGGGTGAAAAGGACATATTTAAACTTGCTAAATTAAGAGAAAGGAAAACTAGAGATTTAGATCATGTTCGGTGCATTAAAGGTGAAGATCAAAGGGTTTTAACTAAAGATCTTGAGATTAAAGGGAGGTGGCATAGCTATTTTCAGAAGTTACTGAATGGAGATTCCGTCAATGATTTATCTTTAGAAGGTACCCACGAGTCCACAATATTTGATAAATATCAATATTTCAGGCGTATTAAGATGTCAGAAGTGGAGGATGCTTTAAGAAAAATGAAAGTGGGTAAGGCCTTAGGGCTAGATGGCTTACCTATTGAAGTATGGAAAGGCCTAGGAGATATTAGTATTCAGTGGCTAACTAAATTTTTTAATAAAATTTTAAAGGAACGGAGAATGCCAGAAGTTTGGAGAAAAAGTGTTGTAGTTCCTTTCTATAAAAACAAAGGAGATATTCAAAGTTGTAACAATTATCGTGGAATTAAGCTTATGAGTCATACTATGAAACTTTGGGAAAGAGTAATTGAAAAACGCCTCCGATGTATGACTACTGTATCGGAAAATCAGTTTGGTTTTATGCCAAATAGATCTACTACAGAAGCTATTTTCTTACTACGGCAACTAATGGAGAAGTATGGAGAGATGAGAAAAGATTTGTATATAGTTTTTCTTGATTTAGAGAAGGCGTACGATCAAGTACCGAGAGAATTGGTTTGGTGGACATTAATAAAGAAAGGAATCTCTCAAAGATATGTTGATTTGATTAAGGATATGTACGACGGCGCTATTACTAGTGTTCGAACTATTGCTGGGGAACTGGTGAATTTCCCGTTTCTATAGGTTTGCATCAAGGTTCTGCACTAAGTCCGTATCTCTTTGCCTTAGTTATGGATGAAGTAACTAAACAATTGCATGAGGATATCCCTTGGTGTATGCTTTTTGCAGATGATATTGTTTTAATTGATGAGAGTATTGATGCTCTAAATGCTAAGTTAGAGCGTTGGAGACTTGTCTTGGAGTCTAAAGGTTTTAAAATTAGTAGGAGTAAGTCAGAGTTTATGTACTGTAATTTTAGTAATGGGAGAGTGGTTCAGAAGACATGGTTCTAATTGATGGACATAACATTCAGAAGAGTAGTAGCTTTCGATACTTAGGGTCTATCATACAAGAGAATGGGGAGATTTATGATGACGTTACACATAGGATTAAGGCAGGCTGGTTAAGATGGAGAAGTGCATCAGGTGTCCTTTGTGATCGTCGTATGCCTGTGAAACTCAAAGGGAGGTTTTATAGAACGGCTGTGAGACCTGCTTTGTTATATGGTACCGAGTGTTGGGCAGTACGAAAGGAACACATCCACAAAATGTGTGTAGCAGAGATGAGGATGTTGAGATGGATGTGTGGCAAGACTAAGAAAGACAAGATTAGGAATGAGCGTATCCGTAAGGACTTAGGGATAGCTCCAATTGATAGTAAAATGAGAGAAAATAGACTCAGGTGGTTTGGACATGTGTGTCGTCGCCCTAACTCAGCGCCGGTTAAAAGATGTGACCAAATCTTAGTAAATGAGATGGTGCAATGTTATTAGGAAGAACATTAGTTTCTTGGGTTTAAATACGAATATTGCACTTGATAGAAATCTTTGGCGGAACAGGATTCATGTAGCCGACCCCAATTAATTGGGATAAGGCTCTGATGATGATGATGATGATGAAGGGACGTCCTGCATGTCAGTCTGGAAACAGACCTACGCGGGTGAGCGAGAACGGCCGTTCCAGCCTCGTCTGGAGGCGTGTGGGTGCAAGCCAAGGCTCGATGTGACGGGGATGCAGAGAGGAATCCCCGGTGGGCTGGGGTCAGCCCGTGGGGGCTTGTCGTTGTCGAGTTATAGTTGCCGCTCGTAAGGTGTTCGGGTAAAATCCCGACACACCTCGGGTTGTCAACCGACTAGGTACGTGATCGGCGGGCCTTGGATTTGGCCCCCGAGCTGAGGGTAGGAGCTCGTGGGAGCTGAGAAGAGGCATTTTGGGTACGTGGGCCCGGCCTCGTGGTGCGTACAGCGTTGCATGGCGGGTTGGCAGAGCAGCCCCGGGTTGCCGCTGGAGCTAAAGATAAACGGCTCGTCGCCTCGTGTCTGAGGGTCGCGGGTGGCCCCGACTTGCTGGAGGGTGATGCGGGACGGGACGCGAACCTGGGACACTAGCTCGCGGACGTCCCTAAGCAAGGGAAATGTGGGACCGTGCGCGGTTGAGAAACCGGCAATGAGTCTCGGATATCGGCTTTCCACATGTACTCGGATTGAGTCACGGGACATGTTCACTCACTCACTCTCGCAGCGGTGATAAAATAAGTATCGAGATAATAATCCTATCACTCTAGCAGCGGCATTCAAAGATATACGAGATAAGCAAATGCGATAAAGAGGGAGGCGAGTTTACCTCTACGCTCCGGGCGTGGGAAAAACGACCCTGGCCGAAGCTCGTACTCCCGGTGTTGATTCCCATCAACTCTCCCCGGGTGGGAAGAACGCGACCCCGTCGAGTAAGGGGTGCGGCTGCTCGTGTGGCTCCTGCGGATCCGTCACCGAACCTAGAAGCGCGGAGTACGCTCCACTCCAAGTAATCGTCACCTGCTCATCCCGTATAGATTCGATATGCTCACGCTGCTGGGGAATGAGGCTAGAGGTGGACACTACGGGGTGGGGTCACTCTCAAAGGAAGGAGACGGCTCAATGACTCACTAGGAATCACCGCTGGGTCCCTTGATGTGACTAAATCCGAGACATAGAATGGTAGAGCCGATCCCAAATTCCGGCAAGTCTACAACGTATGCAATAGACCTGACTTGCCTCACACTCGAAAGGGACTGACATCGCGAGCTGACATGAGACCGACTATGCGACTCCTAATATGCTCGACACATGCATGTACGGACTCTAAGCAAATAAAGAAAAACACAGACTCCTACAAGACCCTAAAGAAACCTACTGTTAGACCGACCCATACATATGCAATGGTGGACCAGGACATCCGAATGTGTGCCATGCATACACAAGATGCAACCAAATGTTGGTAGAATCATGGACTCCTAGATATCCCAAAATGCACCATGCATGCAAGGACTTCCTATTGGACTGGGGAGGTTTGGGTGGGCCAGGGGAGTTGAATGCACCTTTCTCATCACCCTTATATGTATATATATCTCGCCAGTGAACGGGTTTGATGGGTGTAGATGGCCCGGCCCATGGGGAAGGGGTGTGATAGTGGACTCCCTCGAAGAAGTGGAGTAGATGTGGTGGGTCAAGGGGTTCACTAGGGAAGGGGTCGAAGAGATCAAAGAAACTGTGACCCCTTGAGACGGGTTCCCTCATGACACGGTCCCAAGTTTGAAATTCTTGAAGGTATAAATAAGCACCTTCATGCAATGTGATCGGTGGGACGACGGTCATGTGTAGAAGGTATGGTTCCTCCCTCGGGATAAGTGGAATGAAGCTAGGCTCGACTGGTATGGGGAAGAATAAGAGAACCTCCGTGGTGACATGACCCACGGTGCACACGGAGGTAATGGACCCTAAGGCTGGATGTGTGAAGCTCCGACTATTGGGTTGGTCGAAGCCTCGGGCCAATAAGTGTGTCAACTGCAACTGCTGGTCTAACCCCTTAAGAAGGTCGTCCAATGTATCAACATGGTGACAAGATCAGAAGGTGATATGGAATGAGTTGACGGGCACTAATGGTAGTGTAGGATCCATAGATGGATAGCAAGGTGGGGCCAAGCCTTTCTTGAGCCAACTAAGAAGTGGCTCTACAATGACAATCTCACCCTTAGTAAGTAGGTATGGCTCCGGCTGAAGTTCGAAGGGTGAAGGTTCTAGCACGACATCTCCCTCGGTTGGGGAAGAGACTTCCTCCATGATGGGGAGAGGACTTGGGGACCCCGTAGACAGCACCGGGTTCAGACTACTAGCTACTACGTCCTTAGGCTCGGGCAGGAGTCGTGCCCACATCCTATCTATCCTATCCATCCGGTCCATAAATATTTGCATGAGGTCGTCTAAGGTGCGGTTTGGACTAGGGGCATCATGGTGGGTTTGCTCATGTTCAATTGGCCTAGTCTTGGGTTTAGGCTCATCGACATGCGGGGCTCTTTGCCTCCGACTATGACCCACTTGGTTGGAGGTGATTGGGTGGGGTCAGTTGGAGGTGACTGGGCCGGGTAGGTAGACCCTTCTAAGCTCGCCCTTCATCTCTCGCCACGACTCTATAGGCCATTGCCTCCTAATTTCCCTCAAGTATTCTATGTCCCTCCATATTTCGGCGGCTTCGTAAAAAAGCCGTCTTGTGGCAAAGTCGACTTGCATGGCATCGGACATAATGTAACACTCAAAGTATGTGTCCATAGCGGCTTCCCACTCTAAGTAGTCGCTCGGGACTTTGGAGCCATAGAAGTCGAGGGCTTTGGGCCTACGGAGGTGGTGGGGTTAGGTTCCCCATCCTTGGGGTGTGTCGCCACCATTCATATGACGTGGGCGTTTGGGAATCCATGAGACAAGGGGAGCTATAGGATGGCCATGCCGACACTTGGTGACAAGACAAACCGACTAGACACGACCCTAAAACGATAATGCAAAGTTGGAATGCCGACTCGACTACGAACCTAGACTCAACTAGTATCCGGTACGTGGCGGAGCTATGATCCGAATACCGAACTCACGCAAGTGTGCAACCTTCCCAATAGGCGTAACCTATCATTCCAGGAACACTTTTTGATATACCAGGTATAGGAATGCAATGCGACACCTTGGACCGACTAACTGACTACCCTAGACTCGACCTAGCTCTGATACCAATTTGATGCGGGACGGGACGCAAACCTGGGACTCTAGCTCGCGGACGTCCCTAAGCGAGGGAAATGTGGGACCGTGCGCGGTTGAGAAACCGACAATGAGTCTCAGGTATCGACTTTCCGCATGTACTCGGATTGAGTCACGGGACGGGTTCACTCACTCACTCTCGCAGTGGTGATAAAATAAGTATCGAGATAATAATCCTATCACTCTAGCAGCGGCATTCAAAGATATACGAGATAAGCAAATGCGATAAAGAAGGAGGCGAGTTTACCTCTATGCTCCGGGCGTGGGGAAGACGACCACGGCCGAAGCTCGTACTCCCGGTGTTGATTCCCATCAGAGGGTTGTTGTAGAACCCAGCCGGTGTGTTGGAGCCGTGGGCCGGCCCGCGGTACGCTGTAGAAGGGCTGGGATATATGCGCCCACAAGGTGTTCGAGGAAATGCCCGACACACTGTGTGAGCCATAAATGCATGTTGTGGGCCCCCAAAGTCTATGGTTGACTTGGATGAGTCTTCCTTTGACCTTGGAGGGCTGGAGGATAACGTCTTGGGGTGGGCCCCGGCCTTGTTGCTGGGTGCCACGTGTCGTGACTTGTAGTTTGGGCACCCCCGGGGTTGGCCCAGGCGGGTTGTTTGAAGGCGGGTAAACCCACAAACTGGGTGATCGGGGGTGGCCCCAATCAATTGTTGAGGATGTCGTTAGTCACGGCAGGCTGGTGAGGACCCTTGGTGGGGCCCGAAGTGCTGTGGAAAGGGCTGGGTGACCAACGCCTTGATGGTGTTCGGGAAAATTCCTGAGCCCTTATTCCCTAATATTTTACTAGAAAAATGTCTGGGTACAACAACCCTCCAACTGGTCAAGAATCCTATCTTTAGCTGATTTTCCAAGTAGTGTCTTGGGTGCACTCCATTTCTTCAACACCTACATCACATGCGTCACATGCTTCAATTTACACACAAGTATTGCCATAACGGACTATTCCATCCTTCGAGCATTCCATGCTTGTCTAATAGCATCCACGAAGTCCACCTCTCTGAACCAGTATCTCTCCAATTTGAAGGTCGGCCTCCTCGACGACCTGCCAAAAGTCTTCAGCAAAATAGGCATATGGCCTAACACTGGTCTTCCCAAACAACAAGACTATACATGGGGACAGTGGTCCTCCCAATCTATAGACACTAGAGATCTGTCTAGAAAAGAGCATGAAGGATCTGACCTCATATTGGACCACATGAATTGACCATTGGACAGCTTGATATCAATCAGTGCAGCATCAACAATGAAACTAATAAAATCCTCCATGTCCCCCATCTACAAGTTATCACATATCCTATAACAAATTGTAATAACTACATTGAAATTTCCTCCTACACACCATGGCTGACCTGAGCAGTGGTGATATTGAATCAGTTCCTCCCCGAGGAGTCCTTTCCCTTCTCTACTTTGTGGTCCATACACCTAGAGAAGTCCCATGAGAAGTCATCCTTGACGTTTCAAAAGTAGAGAGAAATAGCCCATCAACCTCTTTTTTTGAAACGTAAAAGTCCCTCTATCTATTTGCCAATCTTCCACCACCTCCTCTATCTCAAACTAGTTCTACAAGATCATGATGCCTTCTCACCTCCCCTCAGCTAGAGAGGCCACCCCCTTCAACAATCTGGCACCCCCAATGTCCCTCATAATAGGTTCCCCATCCCCTTGACACTTGGACTCTTACAAACAAAGTATGTAAATTTTGCATCTTCTGACTACCTCCCTCACCACCCTCCTCTTCTCTGCACCACAAATTCCCCTCACATTCCATGAAACAATCCTCATTGAGATGAGAAAAAGTTCATACCTTAGTCCCCCTCAGGCACCATCCTCATCTCCTCCCCACCAACACTTTCTGTACCTTGGGACTTTCCGCCCTTTGCATCCCTAGCCATATTGATTAACCATTACTTTTGTAACTTGTTGAAGACTCTTTTAAGATCCCGCTCCAATCTCGGAAAGGATATTCCCACCCTCCCAGCCAACTCACGTATGCTTCTATCAGTCTCTCAACTACCCCAATCATCTCTTTCACCTCCTCTCTTCCAAGTCTCCTCGTGCCTGGCACTCCCTCCCCATTCGACTGTCCCTCTCCCAAGGTCCTAGGCCCCCGGGGGGTCTCCGGGATGATAGCATCACCCTCCTAGTCCTGCTCCTCTACCTCTAAAGCTTCGGAAGGCCCAAACTCCTAGAAATCCCTGGCATACAAGGGGCTTTGCCACTGTCTTAAGGAGTCTGGGGGTCCTACAGTCTGAGGCAGGCAATTGGGGGACTTTGGATCCTCTGCTGCCTCCTGGCTATACGATAAGTGCAACCCATTGACCACTAGTAGACCTCTGCTTGCTGTTGCATAGGCCTGCCCGAGCCCACCGGGATAGCTACCATCAAGACCGGAGGAGAGTCGTCAGAGGGATTCCGCCATCGATGGGGGTTGTTTGGCAGCATCCATCGCCCGCCGAAACTTGCTTCAGTCACCTCCAACTAGGTGAGCGCCGTCCTTGCTATCGGAAAGGGGAAAAGGATGGTAGCGGGTTTGTTGGACCCGTGATTTTCTCAAACCAATCAAGAAAAGATAAAAAGTAAATCAATCCCCCAGAGGCGAAAAGATGGCACAAAGCCGAAGCCGCCGGGAGAATGGATCCAATACGAGTCCCGAAAACCCTTGCCGCATTTACAGCATACAAAAATACAAGTTCGCAACAAGTGGGCAAGTAAAGCGGTGTCCCACCGCACTCACGAAGTGGTCAAGGTAGGAGCGGAAGCAATCCCCGAAGCGCGAAGCCCTCCTCGGCAAAAAGCAGCACAGAAGAAGTCAAGAAGACAAAGCACAAAGCACCACGAAGTGTCGTTCTCTCCTCCGTGTGACCAAAACACAAGAAAAACACTAAAAAAATAAAAAATGGGGGGCCCTTTTATACGGCCGCCCCCTCTCTCAATCGTGTCCGGCCACCCCGGACCGGGTGGAGTCCAAAAATGTCTCGTACAGATTGGGTGGGCTTTTGCGGCACCCACCCGGTCAGGGTGGGACCCCCGTGGCATCCACCCAGTCCGGCTAGGTGCCCTATGCACCCACCAGTCCGGGTGGGCCTCTAATGACCTACACCCGGTCCAGGGTAGCCCCCTTCCCAATCCCAACTCTATACATACCCCCAAGGCCTAAAAAAAACATAGAGAAAAACAACAAGATAGAGAGGCGAAGACGCAAGCACGGCAAGCATGGGAAGAACATTAGAGATTTCTTTTCTTGACCCTCTCGTGCCTTAAGCAAGGGTATGTTACAAAAAATGCCCTTGTAACGACGCATAGGCAATTGGGCCTCCATCTATATAATTTCTATGTAATTTTAAGAGAAAAACCTATGTAATTTTCTAAGTTAATTAGAAATTATGAAACTATCCCTGAGTTTGCAAGAGAGTCCTTGTAAAGTTATCTAATTGCGGAAACATCCCTAAAACTTTTGTAAATTGTAGATGTGTAGAAGTGTCCTGCACTTTGGCGGAAATGTCTTATGAAGGTCCACAACTGGTCGAAAAGTCTTGTAAAGTCATGTACAGACCAAAAAATTTACTTTGCTATTTGTAAAAATACCCAGGGTTTACAAAAATGCCCTGAGTTTTCTTCTGTAATTGTGTAAATGCCCTCATCCCCTGACAGGTGGCCGCTGCTGCAATTGTAAATATGCCCTCCGTATCGTGACTGATATGGCGGAGGTTAGGACTTCTTTGGTAGTTAATAAAGGATATTCGGACTTTATGCCGATGTGAATAAACACCAACTGTGGTCGATAAGGAAATGTCTAGTACTCGAACCCTAATCATTTAATAAACCAAATCCACAGAATTAATGGTGTGCATGCTATTTCAATAGATATAAATGTGCATTTATGTTCAACAAATGAACATCCTCGTCCCCAAAATCTTTTCAGCGTCGAAACAAGGTCCCAATGAACTGTTAACCCTTTGACGCACGGATCCGGGTAAGTCATGAGGCAATCTGACTGGATCTTCTTAATAGGTTGTCCTATTGGCCCAGCTCACCGAAGCCAATATGGGCCCAGTCTGGTAATCCGGGATAGGCCCAGCACCTTGCCCACTTCAACGACGACCTCCCGGCCCAAAGAAAACGGCACCATGGATCGAATTTAAAACAAGGTTGGTGGGTCTACCACGTACCCCACCCTCCCCATCTTCTTCCTCCTCCCGCTCGGGGCAATGTTGCCCTAGCACCGACCACCACCCTTGCTTAGACCTTGGCACAACTTGTACCCTAAACACAAAATACTCCCAGCCCGCGAAGGAGATCGCTGATAGCACTGCAATTAAGCTGTAAACACGAACTGAGGCCTCGACGGTCGTGGAGGAGCCTGCCGAAGCAAAAGATATGGTCTCGGTCATCAACGTTCCAAAACCTCAGACTAAGGCCGTGACTCTTTTCTCATCGCAGAGGATGAGAGCCCCCCCCCAATCGAATGCGAACCTCCAGTACCCTATGATTGGGGAAGGTCCCCCTCACTGTGGACTACAAGAGCATGACTCCGTTCGCCATGAGGTACCCAGCCTCCACCACCTCCACGACAACGTCTTCTTGACTCCCGACCGCCAAGAAACCAGAGGTGTTGGCCTGGCAGACCTCCCACCCCTCTCTCCAAATGCCTAGCATGTCCTAGACCTTCTCTGCCATTACACCCCGCCTCTTTTCCACTGGGACCACCCAAAGGCAGCACCGAAGCTAGGCCAACCATTCATGGAGAAGCTCCCCAAGATCCTAACATACCTCCGTCACTTCAGCACTTCCCTTCTCGACCTGCCTCCCCGATTGCAAGAAAATTGCAAATAAACCCCTCTCATAGGGAAATTAAAAATATAGCCATGTTCAAGGAAAAATTGAAAATATATCCTTGTGATAGGAAAATTCACAAATATACCCCTACCTTAAGGTATGGGGGTTTCACGAGGGCGAATCCTTAATGGCTGGAATCGCAAGGGTAAAAGAGATCTTTGGCAGTTAATCAAAGGTGTTCGGATTTGTTCCGATGTAAATTAACACCGACTCCGATCGATGGGGAAAAGTCTTGTATGCGAATCCTAAATCGTATGATAAACCCAAAACGCGAATTAAATAAATGCAAATAAACATGCTGACCAATTCACCATCAACGTGTTCGCATTTATTTATTTTTCGCGTGTGAAACACCACTAAAGGGGGCCTATTCCGGATGACATCTATATAAGACCGTCCGTGACGAGGCGCCCTCACTCCCCTTGAAAACTCCATCCCCATAGCCCTGCAAAACCTCGGGATATGACCCCTTCTCCGGTAGCGGAAGCAGATGGGCTTACCCTTCCCCCCTTCTCCAGCACTTCCCTCTTTCCCCTAGTCGACGTTGAGCCTAGGAAGGACAATCGTAAGCCCCCTACTATAGAGGAGAACGCAATTCGCCCCAGAGGCGAACTCCAACGCTCACCCTCCCCAACGCTCCATAAGACAATTATATCCATGTCACTATAAAAAGGTATGGAACTCTAGGCACTTCCAGGAGCTCAAAATTTACCTCCTTTCTCCATAAATCACCACCTTATTCCATATAAAGGGACAAAGATTCCGAGTGCACGAAATTCATCTTAAGAATCTCAGTAAATGACCCTCAACTCTAAAAATAATTCTAACATAACTCAAATAACTCAAAGTTAACATGGAAACAAAAAAACAAATTTCAATGTCCCTAAAATGGTGACAAATATGGGGGGAAAAAGGGGAAACAAACTCAAATCAGTCATGGTCGAGGCATTAGCTTGGCTCCTATAGCCATTGCATGTGTCCTCAACGCTTCCAGACAGACCTTTAGTTCCCTTCATAATGTCAACTATCAGGTCCCATCAGACTAGAATGAGAGAGAGAGAGAGAGAGAGAGCACCCCCCAAAGATACATGTCTCGACTCAAAACCTACATATGCTCATAGGAAAAGATTAGCACAGGGTATCCATTTGTGACATTGTAATGTTAGCATTCTTTTCTTTCTAAAACAGCTAACATATGTACATGCATGTCTATTCTTGAAAATAGATTCATCTCTCTCATGTACATTAAGCATTTTCTCAGAATTTGGCAAAAAAACTAGCTATTTTATAACATTCCTCAGAGAGAATGGAAAAATAATACCTAGAACTCAATAGGAGAAGAAAATAACTACCTGAAATCACGTATTCTTCTGCCATGAACCTCAAACACACCAAGAGCACCATTTACCAGTGCAAATGCAAAACTCTCAGATGTATCATCTGCAGAAGCATCAGAGTTTGCTCCCTCTACAAAATATAATGAATTGGCTAAGTCTACAACCCAGAAAAATAATATCAATAAATCCAAGTTCAACAGCAAATTTAGCTCAAATATGCCATAAATATATTCAGTATAATTTTACATGGAATATGCCCTCACTAGATTTCAGGGGAGATGTATTTGACATTGTATCCACAGATGGTTTTTCCCCAGAGGAAAATGAAGATTGCATTGAAGTTCCATTCTGACTGGGCCGAGGTGCTGTTGGAAGTGTCCATTCCATTACCGCAAAGGGGAGAGCTAATGATCTAAGCTGCAAGATAGCATATATAATAAATGCTCCTTTGGAAATGACAGAAAATCCACAAAGAAACCTCATCCCAGAAGGTGACCACAAATGACAAAGGAATTTTAGTACAATGAAGGAAGAAGAAAGCAAAAATGGGTAATTGAAAATTATATCATTGTCAAAGGATTAAACTGCTGTTGAGAGAAATGGTGAAGGATTTCGTTGCTAGTTTGCTATCCATCATCTTGTCATGTATCCCCACTTCATCCACTTCAGCAAGATACTGCTTATTCGTATTTAATTGTCTTCATTAATGAATCATTAAGCTGGTCATAAGGACTTGATCAACCCACAAAGCAATCGCCTGTGAAATGTTAATAGTGACAAAATATGTATGGAAACAGACAATGCAAGACAATAGTCCTTACCATTATAGGATTCTTTGTCATAGCCCACACCTCAACAGGAGCGTCACGAAACACAATAAGAAGATACCTGAAAACGAAGGATTGGACAATAAAAACCTGACCAAAGGCTGGTTAAATGACAAAATAGATAGGCAGATATGATAGAATAAAATAAGTTAGAAATAAAAAAGAAAGTCAAAGAATTTGCGTAACAATTTGTTTTATGCCTTAATTTCTGTAACCATTTGTTTCATGCCTTAATTTCTTTTTTCTTTTCAGATTATTATTTATGTGCAATCTGTCTGGGTGTGGTGACCTTCGTGTATTAGATTTATGTTCACTGCAGGAAAATACTCCAAAAAACTTCAATATTATTTAAAATGGAAAGATCTTCTTGTCAAAGTAATGAAAAGTTTATCCACATATGTGCACTTGTTGTGCCCAAAAAAAAAGAAAGGACCGGCCCAGTTCCACAAGTCTCCATCTACTGGGAATCTGGAGATGGTCAGTGGTATGCAGCCTTACCCTTGCTTTTGCAAAGAGGTTGTTGCCAGTTTTGAGCCCATTACCTGCACAACGCAATGGATCAACCTTACTGTCACACCAAAGCTCCACTTCACACTTGTTGTACCCAGAAAACATAAAAAATAGAAGTTCAGCGTCATTAGCCTAGTGCCCTCGGTAACCTCTGCTAATCACCAACCAGCAAAAACAACGTGAACAACACAATCATGGTTACATTCAGACTTCTGGCACGCATCTGAGATTTACTCAGCTCATGAGTGCCAGCCGGATTCCTCTTTCCTAATAATAACAGTAATGATTATAAAGCACAAAATTGTTCTGTCCACATAATCAGTGGAAGGAGGACACATATTGGAGAAATATATACAAGAAAAAAAAATCGCAGTTGTCAAGGCAACAAGGCGTCCCAAGACGTTCATAGGGAGCCTAAGCACTTAGGTGATAAGGCCAACACCTTGGCACCTCATTAGAAACACAAAAATATATATCCCTGTTGAACCCCACGATTTTCATGATATTTTTCTGAGTGTTTTCAGAACAAAAAAAATATGCAAATTAAATCCATTAAATGGCGGCATAAAGCGGTATGAAACCATGGCCGTTACATGTGGGTTAATTTTAAACAACCCAGGAACCCGTCGGGCAAGGTTATTTACACAAAGCTTACGTGTCTTAATACACGATAATTATGTCAAACACTTAGTCGGCGGCACTAAGCCACGTACCCACGTAGCGAAAAAATCAAAAAATGACGATCCTCAGCATCCAAGGGGTGTTCCCAATGTGCCGCAACAATATCCCTGCACTCCGGGATCCAAGGACAACATAGCAGGGTCAAGAGGAGGTCAAGAAACAAACAAAAATTCGCCACCTGCAGCCGCCTTGGAGAGGAGAACAAGAAACCACAAAAAAAATCCCAGAAAGAGACAGATCAAGCGTTTTTTACAGCCCTTTTTGGGCTTAGCAACCAGAAGGGACCCCCTCCTCTCCCTCTCTCTCTCTTAACCAGCGCAAGGAGGACCCGGAGGTACCCCTCCGGTGCTGCGCCTGGGAGGGGTTCCCTCCCTCCGGTTCTGCAGACCGGGAGGGGGCTTCTCCGGGTTCTGCAGACCCGGAGGAGGTCCCTCCAAGTCCCACGAACCCAAGCAGGTCCCTCCAGGTCGCACAGACCGGGAGGCGGCCCTCCGGGTCACTCCCACTCTCCTGCCGTCCGGTAGAACAAAAAAAGGGGGGCGAAGGATGACCAGGAGGGAGGCCCCTCTGGGTCTGCAAACCCAAAGGAGCCTCCTTCACCCCCTCTTTCTACACTCTCTCTCCCTAAAACAAAAAGAAAAAGAGAAAGGAAAGAAGAATACCAGGGGACACAGGGTTTTCCACTCACAAACCCAAAGGAAGCCTTTCCTAATGCAATAAATGCTTCAAACTAGGAGGGACAACCTCCGTGTTTCCTTCTCCAACTCCTAAAATAGGAGGTCTTAGTGAGGGAAAAAAGAAGAGAACGGGGAAGACTTCGAAGGGAGCACAAGAGCTGAAACTTGGAGCACTTGGAGGAGCACCTGCACAAGGAGGAAGCTTGGGCGGCCTTCCCTTGGAGTTTGAAGATTTGAAGACCCTTCAATTGTATAAAACCCTCAATTAAAAGGGTATATTGCACAAATACCTTTATTTGAGGAAATTGAGTTGTATGTTTTTTAATTCATGAAAATCATGGAAAAACCCTGTTCATCTCAAAAATATCCAACATTTTGAGAATTTGTTGTAAAGTTATGGGAAAAACCGTAGTGTTTGCAAAAATTGCATCTATCCTCACACTTTGTGAAATTGTAAAGGCACTTTGGAGATTATGCAAAAATCTCATAAATGCAGGAATTATTCAAGAAATGTTCAAATTCATCAAAATATTCTCAAAGTTGATGAAAAGACCATGCTTGTTTTCATAAAATTCAGAAATTACAATTTTACCCCGAAAGTTTATGAAATTACATAAATGTCTTGGGGAGTTATGCAAAAAAATGTGGGAATTGCATGAATGGGTTATTTCCTCTAACATAAACCCCCGGTTCATGAGAAACCACAAACAAACCCTAATTTAGATAAAATTGTAAATAAACTATAGTTTTGAAAAAAAAATACAAATATACCTCTGCCTTAGGGGGTGAGGTCTCTTCGGATTGAGCTCCCAATATCACAATGGATATCGTAAAGGTTAAGGAGATCTTTGGCAGTAAATCAAAAGTGTTCGGACTTGTACCGATATAAATTAATACTAATCACAGTCGGTGGAGAAAAGTCCAATACACGAACCCTAAATCGTCTATTAAATATGAAGCACAGAAATAATATGCATGTTAATCAATTAGCTAAAATATATGTATATTTATCCAACAAATGGATATATATATATACGGAATTTATTTTCCGCGTGAAAACAGACTGACACGTCCGGTGAGAATTTTCATGCCTTTCATCTTTTCCCTTTTTCAGGAGGGAAACAATCTCAACCCCAATCACAAATAAACAGTAACAACTCTCTGATGGCAGGAGTCACCAACGGCCCGATCATCGCCAATCACACCAGACATGGGTACTTGGCAACACCAATTGTTTTCGGAGACTTCTCGACGGTCGTTAAGTCGCCCTACTTTTTGGGGGTAGTCCCCGTAGCCCAAAAGATACCGACTACACCAGCCACATCTGTTGCCGCTGGGGGCATCAAGCCCCATTCTCTACAAGGCCGAGTCTTCTTGGTCAATACCGTCTCCTTTAACGCCGCTCTGTCAAACAGGAGCAGCACCGAAGCCGTAAAGGCAGAAATCCCGCAACATCAATCTCTAATCCTGGCAAGACTATCCTTGTCGGTAATCTACGCATCTGACTCGATAGAGGCGAGTCGATCATGCCGAAGGACAGTCATGTCCCAACAATTATGACTTTCAACCGTTTTGGACTCCTTCACCGAGTGTGAGAACACAAAGCGGACTTCAAAAAGAAGTCTAGGTCTAAGAATAGGGGCAACTCAGCTAAAGAGCACTCCCGCAAGATGAAGTAGATATGGGTCACCAAAGAGGTAGGCAAGCCCGTTCAAATGCTAGACCAGCATCAAGTTGTACCTCCGACATACAATGATGTCAAACCTCAACGTCCTCGAGGACAAAAGAGGAAAGGGGTTTATAGAAACCCAATTTTGCTCCTCAAACCTCAAACCAATCCAAGTAGAGGAAATGAGCCGCGCTGAGGTCCCTACAGCGCGCGTCTTAGTCTTTGATAGACTAGAGGCACTCGTCCGTCCAGGGATCCAACTACCAAAGAAGCGAAGGGTGGTTCAAATGACAAAAAACTAGAGAAAAAATAAAAGTATTCACCTGTTATGTCTCCGACAAAGAACCAATGGAGGCCGCTAGAGATCCAACTAGTCCATTTGATCTGGCTGGTTCAAATTACTCAAATCTGGCGGTGGACGCAGTATACCTCAACACCAGGAATGTCACTAGGAGAAATCTCCAGGCCCAATTCAGCGGCCACGTGGGGACCTCTAGCCAAGGCTAAAACTAGGGTCAACATCAAGGCCAAAATCAACGTCACATCCAGGAGCAGGTTCAAGTCCAAAACCAGGGGGAAAATCTGCCCCAAGAAGAAACGGATGGCGACGAGGTCATAAGCATCCACGGAGAAGAAAACAATTTGCCCACGGGAAGATATGTCAACCCGGTCTTCGAACCGCCCTCAAGAGCCGCTTTTCAAGCGATGTCCGACAATGCCAAATTTGAAACCATAAAGTGTTGGCACATAAAGATGACTAATCTCATGTTCAAATTGAAGAGGCAGATGAACACAAATGCTCAACGTCCTGCGACGGCGGCATATAATTAAAATGCTAGAAGGGAGCAACGACCGGGCAATCCCCCTATGGTCAACAGACAAACAGTTGTACCCAATAATTTTGTTATCGAGCCAAGGTCCAAGTTACTTCACGCCCTACGCAATGCCTAGTCTTCCCGAATTCCAGCGGCTGAGGACATCATCGCCCAAAGGCGGTTGATTGAAAAAATTGTCAAAGACAAATTTGCTCAATATGGTGAAGGTGTCGCCACTGTCGATTTGTAAAGTGTGTCATACTCGATACATCACCAATTCAAAAAACCGCCATGGCAGACCTAACACTTGAGGAGTCCTATCTCCTTCGCTATTTTGCTACCTCCCTCATGGATACCACCTTCCAATGGTACTAAAGATTGAAGCCCTATTTTTTTTTTAACTAAGGTCATACTTGCAGGGGCAAGGGGAGAAAACTCGACCCCGACCACCATACAAGAAAATTTTATAGATAATAAGCAGAAGAGGGAGAGGAAAGGTTGGGGATACAGGGGACAATAAAGGTCCAGGGGTGGGGGGCCATCCTACTAAGGAGGGAGAAACCCAATTACAACATGTGGGCAAGGCCCAATAAACCAAAAGAGAAGAAATAGAAACGAGGCCCAGAATATGGGACAAAGCAACTGTGATGGAGAAAGCAGGACGTGGTCGCCGGGACGCTGGTGCCAGCAAGGCTATGCCGGCGTGGGGAGTGCAGAATGTGGTCGTCGGGGCAGCAGAAGCGAGGCCGGCGTGGAGAACGCAGAACGTGGTCGCCGGTAGCCGCAAGCTTGGCCGGCGTTCGGGGGCGCGCCTGGGATGGGCCGCCCACCCTGAAGACGTGTGTGCAACAAGCCATGAAGACCGTCGCGGACGACGTGGACTGCAGTGGAAGTGGGCAGCAGACCACAGCCGGTGCAGATGAACCAGGGCCGGGGCAGCAGCAGATCAGCAGGCCACTCGCGGAGGACCCGGTAGAACCTCCAGAGGGGCAGCAGGCGAAGCGGGGACTGGTACAACGTCCAGGGAGACAGCAGGCGAAGTAGTGGCCGGTACAACGTCCATAGGTGCAGCAGGCAACACCGACCAAAGGAGGGTGCTGCCGTAGGCAGCGGCGGAGCGCCAGAAACAGAGTACCGTATTGGTAGGTGTCCCATCACGGTCCACTCTGGACAACGTGGGGGGACAGGCGGTAGCCAAAGGAAGGAGCGGTTCCGAAGTAGACGAAGAGGACGTGGGGAGTACGGAGGTGGTCGAGGGCCCTAGCGAGGTGACAACCGAGGAAGGAAACGTGTTGGGGAGGCCATGAACGTGTCGACCGTGGAGGGCATGCAGAAGCGCCGGAGGGGAGGCAAGGGCCGCCGACGGTGAGAGAGCTCCACCGAGAGAGCACCTAGAGGAGGATCCAAAGGCAGGAGGCACAGCCCCAGCCACTCCAGCCGTCGCCAGGGAGGCAGGAGGACGAAGAGGCAGAGCTTGGCCAACGGCGGACTGCAGCACGCCAGCGAAGCTCCCGGACAACGCAGACCGAGCACCACAGGACGGAGCAGGATGACGAGCGCTCCTCCCCTCCAAAGACACCATCGGCGGGCCCGAGAGCCCAACGTCGAGTCGCTCGCAAGGTGGAGGGGGCACGAAGACGAGCCCACGGCCAGCAGCACCGACGGAGGGGCAGGGGCCGGCAACACCGGCAGAGAACGACAGGGGTGTGGGCAAGGGAGCTGAGCCCATAAACAGAGCTCCGAACCACCACCCGTTGTCCCATGAAGGGCAAGGATGGGCGGGGTCAAAGAGCCCACCGAAGGGCCGACGGGCTGGCGTGCAGCGAGGGATGACGGAGTACCGACCGCACGAGCGGCGGCGGCGCCTACAGCAGACGGGGCTGGAAGGGGCCCAAGGGGGAGCTGCGAAGGAGTAGCACCCACCAACGCAACAGGGGGAGGAGGAGGCGCACGACGGAGGGTATCCCGCCAAAGGTAGCGTGATGGAGTGGCTAAAAACGTGTCTAGCGAGGGACGCGTTAGGCACGACGGAGGGGTTGGAAGCACCAAGGGAGGGACCTCCAGAGGACGACGGAGGGGCCAACAGAGGTGACATGTGAAACTCCGGAGCAGTAGCACCACACGAAGCTACGTCCGTACAGAGGAGCTTGCGAGGTTACTGCCGCGAGGGGGGGGACGGTGAAGCCGAGCGAGAGCTGGAGGGGGATCTCTGCAACGGCGGCAACGGAAGCTACACCGGCTGAGGGCGACATCAAAGGCACAGAGGAACTAGCAAGAGGGGGGGGGAGGCTGGAACCCCCCCCCCCCTCCGACCATGGCCGGAGGGGAGGGAGGACGCGAGCGGAAACGGGCTCGCGGGAGGGAGGACGCGAGCGAATTAGGAGCAGTGAAGCCCTATTCAGTGGCCGATTGGGCTGATTTGCAAAAGAAGTTCATTGATCGCTTCCAAACTGCCGAGAGCAAGGTGTCCTTGGCCGAGCTATGCTCTCTCAAGCATAGAAGAGGGGAAACGGCATTGGACTTTTTTAAACGTGGGAGGGACTTCAACATGAGATGCGACAACCCTCCTACCCAAGAGGATGCCATAACAATATGTCGAAGACGCTTGTCGACGGAGATTAGTGAAAAACTCCTCGGCACAAACATCGAGAGTTTGACCAGCTAAATTCAGTGGTGGCGGAGATCGAAGTTCTTCGCCGATAATCCAACATTTATGCCCACTAAGGGCAAACCGACCAAAGAGCATATTGCCACTAAAAAAGAGGCAAACAGCGTAGACTTCTCCCCTATGAATGGCAACAATGGGGGAACGACTTCAAGTGGCTCCACCAAGAAACCTGAAAGAAAGGCATCGATTACAACACTAGTAGAGCGTATGAAGACTCCCTACTCCTTCAAAAAGGAGCATGCCAAGAAAATATTTAACCTCTGCATGAAGAAGAAACTAAGATCTATACCAAAACCAAGAAAACAGGTAGAGGTGAACAAATCAAATGAGTCCAACTATTGTGTATACCATCGCATGTTGGGACATACTATCAAAGATTGCTATATCTTCGAAAATGAGGTGGAGAAGATGATCCAAAACTGCCTCATCACAATACAAGGCTGTCTAGTCAACCCTCCGCAACCTTATGCCTAAGAGCGACCGAACCAATCAGCCAATGTCATTCACTACTCGGTTAATGTGATCCACATGAAGGCAATCTTCACACTCCCTGAGTCGGGGGCAAAAAAAGTTAGCCCCAGCCAAACCAAACCTGCTTTATGGTACCCAGGTTGGCGGCTCTCCCACCAATCATCTTCCAAAAGGAGGACACCAAGAAAAGATTTGATACTCTTATTAAAGAAGGCCGGATAACGACACACGACCCGCCGCCATATTATACACAGGTGGAGAAAAGGCATCCCCTTTACTATGAACACCATGCCAGGGTGTCCCATCCCACGAAAGAATGCGAGGAAGTCCAAGATTGCATTGAGGCCCTCATTCAAAAGGGAGAAATCGATGCCCAAGGAAGCTGCACAATAAAGAAAGGCCTTAGAGAAGCTGCTCAGAAAATATTAGGCCAAAGCCGCCCCACAAAAATTCTGCGTAAAGAAGATCCGCTATTCTACGACCACAAATGGCCAACACTTCAAGTTAAATCCCGGGCCAGCCCGAAAGGTCAGGCCGACAATCATATCGAGCAAAGCACCAAGCAATGCTCAAGACAGATACCTGGACAAAGCCAAAAAGGTAACTCTCAAGAAGCAAACTCCAAATCAAGCTCTGAGCAAAGCCAAAAAGACAAGTCTCAGCGGGAAAATCCCAAATTAAGTTCCAGGCAAGGCTAGAAAGGCAAGACCTACGAAGGAAACCTCGAATCAAATTCCGAGGAAAACCAAAAAGGTGAGACTCAAAAGGAAAACTCCAAACCAAACTCCAGGCAAAGCCAAAAAGACAAGACCAAGACGGAATGCCCCAAGTCAAATCCTGAACAAATCAGGCAACAAGTCGACAAGAAGCCCAAAGCGGTGTCAACACCTCAAGTCTCTGGTCCTCATGTGGCCAAGTTTCAAGAATTGTCGCCCGAAATAATCGAGTAGGCGATTAAGGCCACTTTCCAAATGCATCAACAAAAGGCCGACTGGGTCGAGGTCTCCCCAAAAAAACATTGCCAGGCTAAACCCCCTAAAAGAAGAGCTCGATACAGTATCAAAAATTCTGGGGGCATGTATCAACCTCCGACAAAACCAGACACTTCTTCTCCAATTGAGGTAGCGCGACCCAAGAAGCAGGAAAAGAATAAGAAGAAGAATCTGAAAAGAAGACTGAAGAAACAAGGCGAGCAGGTTGCTGCCAAAAAGGCTCACAAAGAGCTAACCCCTATGCAAAAGCTACAAAAGTTAATTGACGAGTTGGAAGAATGTGTTCCCTCTATGCCTACTAAAAGTAGTGCCCCTTGACACATATATTTGTCGGCCACCGAATTTTATATATGAATATATATAAAGCAAAAATGCATGTTCTTTTTCAAAAGAAACACTCCCCTCTATAGGTGGAGGCTCATTCTGTGGGTGCGCATAGTATCAGACGATTTGGGATCGGATGCTGGACCTCTCCCCACTGACCGCAGTCAGTGTTGATTTATATCGGCCTAACGTCCGAACACCTTAGTTTGACTATCAAAGAAATCTCAAAACCCCCTCCATAGGTTCGGATGTTGAGGGCATGCTCATTTGGGTGACTCACCACGACCACTCACTTATCACCAACACACTACTAAACTAGGGTTTCGTCAAAAGCCTCTGAAGTTCGAGCAAAACCCTAGGATGTAGGAGCATGAATGCAATTTTGCGAGAGCGATATGCATTTTTGAAGTGATGGGAGGTTCCCTGGGCTCAGGGATATTTTGATAATTTTACCTTTCCAGGGGTATATTGGTAATTTTACCAAGTCAGAGGTATTCCTAAAGTTTTCGGGTTGGAACGAAAGTAGGATGTGATTATTGACTTTCCAAGGCGCTGAGGCCATTTATGGAGGGTTGTAGGGGCGACTAGGCTATTTCTAGGTAAAAGGGTATTTTAGTAATTTTACCAAAACCCTGCTCGGACTTAAGTTTAAGGCGGCACTCGAGTGTCGGATTGGGCTGACAACATCCTCTAACCGAAGAAGTGACGAAGACTTCATAGAAGACGCACATCCGTCAATTTTGTCAGAGGAAGGGTATATGTGCAATTCCCACAAGTCGGGAGTTTTCTTATAACTCTCCCCCGGTCTGTTGTACAAAGAAAATCTGTGGAGCACACCATGACCCAAGTGAGAATAAGGGCTGTCGGCAAGTTGTCGACTGCACATCACAAAGATCCGCACTAACGCGGGAAGTAGGGGCGTAGCCCCAATTACAAAAAAAATGCAGGGTAGAACTGCAAATAACCAGACTTTTTGTTTCTCGTAAACCCGGGGAGGACATTTCCGTAGTTCCCTCATTATAGGGGCGGAACTACATAATTTAATCACCCCGGGGGGCATAGAAACTTACAAATATGGCCTACCGAGGGGCATGATTACAAAAATACCCCTTAGGGACAGAAACCCAAGACCCGGGGGACTTACCCCTCACAGGTCAAGACAAACGAACAAAGTCCTTCGTGCGTAGTCGATCGTAGTCCGTAGATCGTAGCCTCGGAATCCTGCGTTCGGACCCTTGGGAGTCTATTTATAGAAGGTAGGGAACCTACCTTGACAAAACCGTGAGGATTCGCCTCATTTCTGACAAAAAGACGGGTTTTAGCCCTAATTCTGAAAAAAAAATGGGGTTTGGCCCCGATTCTGACAAGGTGGGGTGACTTAAACCTTTTTTCTCCCCGTTTCTCCTTTTTCTTCTTCTTTTTTACGGGAACACGGACCCCAGAGGGGGGGGTCGCCTGGCCCGCAGGACCCAGCGGGGTCAAGTGACCCCGCGGGGGTCACGTTGACCCCGTTGGGGTCCAGCAGGGTCAACCGGTCCCGCTGGGAGCCCAGCAGGGTGACACGACCGCCCCGAGGCCGGTCAACCCCGCTGGGGGCCCAGCGGGGTGGGCTGCAAGGATGGCAAACTCGGTTTCGGACTCGGTTTCGGCCGGGTCCGAAACCGATACGACTCGGTATCGGTTTCAGTTTCGGCCGAAACTCAGATAAAAGGTTAAAAAAAATCAAATTAATTCTAAAAAATCTGAAAAAAATCATAAAAAATATAAATAATCACTTAAAATCACAAAAAATATTACACATGCATTTGACTGTATAAGTTAGTGCAATAACCTTGAAGTAGACAACTACGTATTGAACTTCAAACATTGAACATGTGAAAGTTAAACTAATATTCCATTGTACATTAATACAAGTAGTACAATAAACCAAATTAGACAAAAAAAAATGTTACAAAAATTTATTGATTCTTACCTAATATGGATAATAATTACTAGAAGAACCTTCTCCCTCATCGTCTGGCCCTTGATGTTGATACCCATAACCAGGTTGCATGTATGGTCTATATTCACTATAACCAAACAATGAGGTAGCCAAGTCCTGCATCCCTCTTTGGATCCCTCTTGGAGTGTTTGGTTGGCTTGAGCCGAATCCAGTATCAGCATAAGAATCTTGAGGAAAAGAAGAGGAACTGGCCGGATGGAAGTTGAATGATGGTTCATAACCCCACGACCCATAAATCGCTGCCTCCTGTTAGCCACCTCCATAACCTGATGGATGCCCATATTGACTCTGTGACTCATGTCCTCCCTCACCCTGACTGTATCCTCTGCCTGTGTCTGCGTGGAAGAAGGAAGGACCACCAACATCCCCACCGCCAATAGTAGCACCTGTAGCACCTGGCACATACGAAAATATAGAATTTATTTTCTACCAAAACCTTTTCTGAATCGAACTGATAATAAGAATTAAAGTTACTTTCAAAAACAAAAAATCAAAGGAGCACGAAACCTGCAGTCTCCAGTCGCCTTTTGGCCTTTGGGGATGCTTTTTCCTGTGCCGGTGTGCTTTCTTCTTGCACCCTTGACATGAATCATGTTCCCCTTGGCGTGTGCCTCAAATAAATCTGCTTCAACTGCTCAATTGTCGGGTCCTCTCGAGCAGCAACATTTGTTCTCTCAGTTTGCCCATGCACTGATGTACTTCTTCTTAAGGATGTACGTGCCTTGCCCATTCTAGGAGTGACTGGCCTGCTATCTGAGTCGGAGTGTCTAGCTGGCCGAAAATCATGCTGCTCCTCAGTGTCCTCAACAACCCTAGACATGTGGGCATGAGTATCTCTGGCCCTCTTTGATTTTCTTCTTAATTCGGGATCTCTTGGCTCATCTTCATCTAGTATGCCCTCAGCCCATCTTCTATCATCATCATTAAAAACAGGCTCATCAACCTGCTCTCGTGTCTCCACCCAAGACTGCAACGGATTCTCATCATCAAATAAGGCATCCACATCAATTTCTGCGGCGGCATCCCCAGCGGCGCGTTTGTCTCGCAGCTGTTGTCTCAACCTCATATTCTTTATTCTCAACCTCATATTGTAGTGGCAGTACACTAATTTCTCTAACCGTTCAGCCTTTAGCCGATTGCGAACCTTCGAGTGTATAAGGCTAAACGTGCTCCAATTTCTTTCACATTGACTTGCTGATGTTGTTTGACTGAGCAACCTAAGTGTAATGAAAGCCAATGCATTGCTGCCCACATCTCGGTTGTTCACCATTATCCACCAGTCAGTTGTTCCACTAACCATAAATAAATGCATTTTAGTTGTAGAAATATATATTCATCAGGTTAAGAAATCCAAAAAATAAAATATACCTGGGCTCACTCTTCCCACAGCGTATTGCAATTGGGAGTCAGCATATGTCTCAGTCCTCATTCTGTAATGGTTCATCTACAAACATAAAGTAATACATTAACATAACTACTTAAATAAATTCTATACATGTTATTGAAAGTATCAAATAAAGGCGAACCTCTACTTCGGCCTCTAGTCTCTTTTCTGGATTCCTCGATAAAGGACCAATGACTTTTAAAGTCCCTTGAAGCACCTCGCCATCAACATGTGCATCGGCCCCGTACATAAATCGAGGGTTGAGAAAATAACCTATATTTGTGTATAATTAACTAAATGAAATTTATAAAATAACATAAAGGCATTACCCCAATTTCAGTACAATTAATCGCTCACCAGCTGCATGCAAGTCGTGGTGTAATGTGTTGTCCCATCTCTGGTCAATAATTTTCCACCATTTTGCATAATGTCTGGGAAGGGAATGCTGCAATTCCAATTTGGCACGGTCCATGGCCTCGTACAGATAACCCATATCATTCTTCTCATCGCCATCCACCATTCTTAGGACCTTCACGAGGGGTGTGACTACTTTCAAGTACCGTGACACCCTGTCCCAGAATTTGTTGTCGTCCACGACGTGACAGACATCCAGATAATCCATCTGTGCATCAACTGTGCCCTTGTCGATGTAGTCCCGCAGGGCATTGTGGTACATGAAAGCTTTCAGCTCATTCTTGTACCTGTGCAGATAAATGAAATTTGAAGCTGCATCAACTGTTACATATCAGTAAAGATAAAGTATCACGAATTCAAATCAATCTTATACCTGTGCAAAGACTCCAAAAAAATAAAATTGGAAGTAAATCTGGTTGGGCCTGCACGGATGATATCTCGCCCTCCACTGACATGCGCCCTGAACATATTTAGTATCCTAGGATGGCCATAGATATACTGTGTGACTTTTTGTGCCTTGTCAATTGTCTTCTTCACATGCTTTTCCTTCCCTATGTCTTCAAGCATCAGATCCAGACAATGTGTTGCACATGGGAGCCAATATAAATGACTGCGCTTCTGCATCAATTTCTTCCCTGCAGCCTTGTAACTGGCTTCATTATCAATCACCACCTGCACAACATTCTCCTCTCCAATTTGTTCTACCATGCCATCCATCAAATGAAACAAATAATTTGCATTCTTTTCATAATCTGATGCATCAACTAATTTCACAAACACTATACCTTCGATGCAATAGACCAAAAAGTTTATCATGGACTTTTTCGTGGTACCAGTCCAACCATCACACATGATGGTGCATCCTCTCTCCACCCATATATGCTTGAAGCTTTCAACCCAATCATGGAACTCCTCAACCTCTCCCTCAAGGCCACGCCCGTATATGTCTCGACGTGAGGGGGCCTTCAAGCCAGGGCCAGCATCTGCTATGGCATCTATCATAGGTTGGAAATATTCACTTGAAGCTGCATGTGCAGGGACACCTGCATGAAAAAACCATTTGCAGATAGATTTAAATGCATGCCCTGCCGATTCTGCTGCTTTTTTGACCCCTCTCAATGCTTGCTTGATTTTAGGTTGTGTAGCTTGGGGCCTTCTGTGCAGATAGCTGTTCATGGGACCTGTTCCCTGCGTATGTGGGGCAGCACCAACGTCAGGACGTCGTGCAGCTATACTCTCATAGGTCCCTGAACCCATGGCTCCCTTCCTTTCCTTCGAGCGGCTTGTTCACGCTCCCTTACTTCAGTCAACTCTGGATCAGAATCCTCAGTGCCTTCCTCATCATCATCCCTCCTAACCCTTCTGCCAGAAATCTCCTCAGCAATTTCAGCCTCATCCTCAGCCCTTTGTTGCACCCTCTCCCTTTTCCCCAGAAGGCACTGGCGCATCTCTTCTCGCACCTCTCGGGGACAGTTGTCACATTGTCTCACCTCTCCTCTTACCCCTGCCAAATGTTGCTTTCCTCTGGTAATTCCGCCATACATCTCCCTACCACAGTAATTGCATTTCACCTTTCTTCTCTTAGCATCAACAAAGGACATGTGGGCCCACCCCAGATCCTCCTGCCCTTGCTGCTCCTGTGTTTGCTGACGTCTAGGCATGATGCTGCATTAAGACAGTCGAAGACAATCTCTTGTAAGTACGATGAAAAAAAGGCTAATCAAGCATGATAGACCTCCAAATTATTGAATGAAGCTTAATTGAGCTGCAATTGTGGGTAATAAAGTCGAATTAGACGAAAGCCCCAATTTGATAGACTAATTAAGGGTTAATTACCAAATAACCCTTAATCACCCTTCATAAAAAAAACCCAGCATGATCCCACCCCAATTTCGTCAATGAAGCTTAATTGAGCTTCAATTGTGGCTAAGAAAGCCGAATTAGACGAAAGCCCCAATTTTTATGAGATAATTAGGGCTTAATTACCAAATAACCCTTAATCACCCTTCATAAAAATGACATCTCAACATGATCCCACCCCAAATTCATCAATGAAACTTAATTAACCTTTAATTGTAGCTAGGAAACTCGAATTAGGAAAAAGTCCCAATTTTTTTGAACTAATTAAGCCTTAATTACTAATTAAGCCCTAATTACCGTTCATAAAAATATAATTCCAACATGATCCCACTCCAAATTCATCAATGAAACTTAATTAACCTTCAATTGTAGCTAGGAAACTCGAATTAGACAAAAGCCCCAATTTTTATGAACTAATTGAGCCTTAATTACTAATTAAGCCCTAATTACCCTTCATAAAAACATAATCCCATCATGATCCCCCTCCAAATTCGTCAATGAAACTTAATTAACCTTCAATTGTGGCTAAGAAACTCGAATTAGACAAAAGCCCCAATTTTATGAAGTAATTAGGGCTTCATTAGCTATTACCCTCCTTGCTCACCCCAAAATATTGACCCAAACAAAATAACACAACAAAACAATCAAACCCTAAATTATGACGGTCAAAATAACCTCAAACAAAACAATCAAACCCTAAATTATGACAGTCAAAATTTTACCTTCCTTGATGAATGATCCTTCAAGCTGTTGGCAGCCCGCAGTAGCTCCCTCTCCCTAGCCCCGCAGGTGCAGCTGGCTTCCTGTCCACCTCCAGCAGCAACCAGCACCCGGCCACCCGCAGGTGCAGCAGGCGCAGCAGCCAGCAGCAGCAGCAGGCTCGCAACAGCAGCAGCAGCTCGCAGCAGCCACCTCCTGCGGGCGCAACAGCAGCAGGCTCGCAACAGCAGCAGGCTCGCAACAGCAGGCTCGCAACTGAGGGCGCGCGCGTGCAGCAGCAGCAGCAGGCCTCGGCGGCTCGCAGCAGTAGCAGCAGCGGCAGGGCAGGCAGCAGCTGCGGCAGGCAACAGCGGCGACAGGCAGCAGCGCAGGTAGAGGGTTTCGGCTGAGAACACCCGATCGGGGGTGGGGAACTCAACTTCACGTGGGTTTTGCCCGAAACCAGACGGTTTCGGGCGAAACCAGTATCGGTTTCGCCCGAAACCGATACACTTATACCATTTCAGCTAAGCTACAGTGATCATGGGGGTTTTCGTATCAGGTCTGGCCGAAACCGATACGTTTCGGCCGAAACGTATCGGTTTCGGCCGAAACTGCCAACCGTGGTGGGCTGGACCCCGTGGGGGCCAGTCGACCCCGCTGGGGGCCCAGCAGGGTGGGCCGACCCCGTCCGGGGTCTGCCGTGTCCACGGGCAGCCCAGCGGGGTCAATTGACCCCGGGGCAGCCCGTTTGACCCCTTTCTACCCCTTTTCTACGATTTTTTGTCGCCCTGGGTAGGAGCCGTTGTTTAGCATTTATTGCTACCCGAGGCCCCACTCTTCGCCACATGGCAGCGATATGTCGGTGGAGACTCGTGCGGGAGTGGAGGATCATCCGTTTATTGTTTGGTTGTGCGTCGCTCACTTGGAGAGGAATGTTTGCATCAGTCTGCGCTGTGTGATACACTTGCTCGGCTACTTTGACAGGTGTGCATGCATGTCTTCCTCTTAATTTTCTTTGTTGTGACACCGTTTGTGATTGTATGATCGGGTCAATGGACCCTAAATCACAGAGGTACTCCACGGTCCGACGACATCGGCGCCACGTCGTATTTTTTTCGTCGGTTGTTTTGGAATAAAATTCCCGAAATATTTTGAGAAAATTACGGGCGCAACAATATCCCATGGAAAAAATTAGAGCAAAAGACCCGACTAAAAAATTGTCTCCATTAAATGCACCAATGGGTACAAGAGGGGGAGAGGTCTCATTCCCAAGGAGCTCTCCATCTTCTACAAGGATGAAGAAATCGCCATAGAGAAGTTGGAAAAAATGTTGAAGAACTTCTCATACAACATGGTGTCAATCCCTCCACCCGAGGGTCTACAAGCGTCAAGCGGAGATGACAACGTCGTCCCTAGATCCGGAGGCAGGGTCACTATGGCAACATACCGACGCCGTAACGCAGAGGAGCAGAGTCGCGGCCACGACAGAGCTCGGGGTCGTGGGTGAGGAAGGAATTCAAGCCCCTCCATTGGCAGAAACTATAAGCCCACATACTCCAATAAAGTGATAATCTTCTGAGGTGAAGAGCCGAGTCCAATTCCTAAAGTTGAGGTACGGGGTGATTCCTTTTTCTTCAACCCCTCAAACGAGGAAGAGGAACCGATAAACTCGGTCTAGCAGAAAAAACCTACTAATCAAGCTCAAGCAGGTCCCTTTGACAAGGACAATGTTAAAATGCCTCCCCCGGAGGAAGATTTCCTGGCCCCACTATTCTAAGATGAGCCGAAGGATCAGGGGAGGACAGAACAAGGCAGGAGGCCCAATGAGCAACACAAGCCCCTCGCAAAAATAATCTCTTCGCTAGACCAAGCCCGTGCTCGGGCCGATCGTAAGATTATTCAACATATGAAGCGGTTCCCAACCACCATTACTGTCTGAGAAGTCATCGCTTGGAGTAAAGAGCTAAGAGAAGCCCTCATAAAAATACTACAAGAACCAGAGGTCTATGAGACCCATGTAGCTAAGCTCTAGGCTCAAACCTACGAAGCATTCGCAACAAGCATCACCTTCTCCGATAAAGACATGCTGCTATCTTCCCCCTGCCACAACTGCCCTCTATACATGTAGGGAAAGATTAAGGGCCATGAATTAAATCGGATCCTAGTGGACCCTGGGGCCTCAATCAATATAATGCCCCTCAAGACTTTCAAGTTTTTATATCTCATGCCCTATTTGCAAAGGGTGAATGATGTAAGGATCTCGGGGTTCAATCAAAATTTAGAAAATGCCCTGGGCAAAGTAGACATGGAGTTGACAATGGATGACTTTGCCATCAAAGTAACGTTCTACATCATCGACGCTAGCATGTCATATAAATCCCTACTAGAGAGACCATGATTGCATAAAATTGGGTCATCCCTTCAACTCTTCACTAGTGCATCAAATACACAAAAGGTGGAGAACAACGTACGATCTTTGCTGACCGAGCCCCGTTCCGTCCAAACAAATGTAATTTGACAGACGTCTAATTGTACTTCGGGGAACCCACCATCGAGCCTCCCAGCAAAATGAAAGACAAAGGAAAACAAAAGATCGTCCCAGGAGGGGAAGAAGAAGAAGAGGAGGAGGAGCTCTTCGTAGTAAACAAGGATCTCGCCAAGTTACATCGGCTGAATATCCAAGCTAGCTCAGCTATTTGAAGCCAACCTCATTAGTCGAGCCATCGACAAGAGTATCTTGCTGCCTCCTGGTGCATTCAGTTGCCCTTTCAAAGGGAGGAACACAAAGTCGAGCAACTGAAGACGTTTATCGTCACTTATCAAAGAAAGAGAAATCAGGCAAAGAACAAGGCGGCCAAGCCAATCATCTTTTATAAGGGAGATTTGGTTCCTCGAGGGCCCCCAGATGATGACTTTAGCTGGAGCGATATGCCCAAGAATGCTCCTAAATTCGTCCAAGAAATGGACGATATGCCTAAACACATCAGGGAGATGTGTCGGAAACAGAATATTCCGTAAATACAAGAAACCTCTAGGCGGGATTACTTCCGACAATTATGGAATCCATCACAAGTCTGAGAGCAAGCTCCCTTTTCTAAAAAGGATACAAGGGGATTTGATTATGACCAAGAGGTAGACTTCAAAGTCTACCATGCTATCAACACTATAGGGCTGTTGCCCTCCTCCAACAGCTCAAACTCTAGTGAGGGATTCATTGTCCCCACAAATGAACATGGGAAAGAGGCACTCGGAAACCATGATGAACAGACTTCGCCATCTGCCATCAACAACCTAGAATATTATGATGTCCATGTTGTCGATTCTGAGGACGAGAAGGACTTCATAGATCTACAGCCAGTTCTGCGGGAACTTGAAGATGGCAGGCAAGCGACTGTAGACGAATTAGTTGAACTCAACCTCGGAGAAGCTGAAGAGTCCCGACCAATTTTCATCAGCGCCCTCTTTAATGATAAAGAAAGGCAAGCACATAAACAACTCATATTAGAGTTTAAAGACTGCTTCACCTAGACCTATAAAAAAATGCTTGGGTTGGAACCCTCTGTGGCCGAACATGACCCGACAATACTACCCACGGCCAAACCGGCCAAGCAGGCTCAAAGGCATATGCGCCACGAACTAGAACTTAAAGTAGTGTCGAAATCGATAAACTCTGGGAAGTGGACTTCATAGAGCCCTGCATATATCTAATTTGGCTCGCCAACAAAGTCCCAGTGAAGAAAAAGAATGGCCAAGTCCAAGTCTGCATCGACTATAAGGATTTAAACAAAACATGTCCGAAGGACGACTTTCCAATCTCAATCACTGAAACTATAGTTGTATTGACCACGGAACATGAAGCCCTATACTTCATGGATGATCTCAGGCAACAATCAGATCCGCATGGCCACCAAAGATCATACAACCTTTTGATCACCCAAAGTGATCTTCGATTACAAAAGGATGTCATTCGGCTTGAAGAATGACGACGCTACCTATCAAAGGGCAATGACCAAAATTTTTGATGAGATGCTCTATGACTTGATATAGTGCTATGTTGATGACGTGGTCTTTAAAACCAAAGGGGGGGAAAACCACATGGCCGATATGCGTCGGGTTTTTAATAGATTCTGACAATATCAACTCAAAATAAACCCGATGGAGCGCACCTTTGGTGTTCCAAGCGGCAAGTTCCTCGTCTTCATCGTCAGGTATAGGGAAATAGAAAGACCCTGATAAAATTAAGGCAATCCGAGAGTCGCCACCTGCCAGATACATAACAGATCTGAGGTCACTTCAAGGGAAGCTAGCCTACATTATGCGATTCATATCCAACCTCTTCGGGAGATGCATACCCTTCAGAAAATTGATGAAGAAAAACGTGCCATTCATATGGGACCAAGAGTGCCAGAACGCCTTTGAACAAATCAAAGAATACTTGCTTACTCCTCCAGTGTTGGGAGCTCCAGTCAAAGGAAAGTTCCTTATATTCTACATTGCCATTATGGACACTACTTTGGGAGGTCTATTGGCATAAATAAATGAAGAAGGTAAAGAGCAGTCGCTCTACTACCTCAGCAGAGAGTTGATCGGCCCTGAACTCTAGAGAAAGTCTACTTGGCATTGGTGTTCACCGTCAAAAAGTTAAGATATTATCTTCTGTCTCACCAAGTGGAGTTAATCTCAAAGTTCGACCCACTCAAATATCTTCTCAAACAGCCTGTATTGTCAAGAAGACTAAGAAAATGGACACTACTCCTTATGAAGTTTGATATCACCTTCGTCCCGCAAAAAGCTACTAAAGGACAAGGAATGGCATAATTCTTGGTGGCGTACCCAGTCCCAGCAGACTCTTCCCTCAATTGTTGCGCAGAACAACATCATATCAGCTAATAGAAGACCAACTGTATAGACTTGTCCATGAAAAGGACAAATCTGTTCTCCTGCGGTGCCTCTCGTTAAAGGAAGCCAAAACACTAATGAGTGAGGTCCACTCGGGACTGTGTGGCTCCCATCAAGCAGGAGATAAAATGAAGAACAATATCAAACTCAAAGGTTTCTATTGGCCGACCATGTATGCGGACTGTAATCATACGTCCGCACATGATATCAATGCCTAGCCTTCGGCCCTATGCTAAGAAAACCTCCCAATTCACTACAACCCACGGCCCCTACATGACCATTTACGGAGTGGAGAATGGATATTGTGGGACCCTTCTCACCGTCATCCAAAGGCTTCAAGTTCATCCTAGTCGAAGCGGATTACTTCTCCAGATGGGATGAAGCCACCCCACTTTGGGAGGTAATGAGAGAGGTCGTTACCCGATTTGTCAAACACCACATTATATACAGATTCGACACTCCTAGTCAGATCATGTCAGAGAACGGCACTCCATTTAGAAATAAAACCATATACCAATGGGCTACAAAATTCCACATTGGCTGGAGGACATCAACGATCTACAATCTCCAAACCGATAGACTGGCCGAAGCATTCAATAAAGCTCTCTGTAAGCTCCTGGCCAAAATTGTCGATAGCCATAAAAGAGATTGGGGTGAGAAAATACACGAAACTCTACGGCCGTACCGAACAGTCTACAAGACACCTATAGAGTGCTCACCTTCTCTCTAGTCTACTGGGCAGAAGCCATGGTGTCAATCGAAACTGAAATGGCATCTTAGCAGGTGACAGTGCCAACCAGCCTACAAGACCAAGAAAAAAGTGAAACAGAGAGAAGGCTCAAAGAACTTTTCAATCTAGAAGGCAAAAGATTGGAAGCTTATAAACACCTTCAGACATATCAAACTCGAATGACACGAGTCTATAACAAACTCGTAAGACAGAGGGCCTTCAAAAGGGGCGATCTTGTCATGGTCATGGAAAAGGAAGTGATGGTAGGAGGTCCAGTGGCAAACTTCAACACAATTGGCGTGGGCCTTACGCCGTCATAGGAGTCTATGAGGGAGGCGTATATATGGTTGTTGACCACAAATGAGAAAATCATTTGCCTCCACTTAATGATAAACATTTGAAATTATATCATGTACCGGAGCATGAGTTCATACAGCGATCACTGCGAGATGTCTCCTTTCATGGAGAGAATTGAAAAAAAATGGAGGGTAAAATAGAGGTTCACCAGCGGACTTAGCCATTCCCATCATAAGAATGTCTAAGGGCAAAAAAGCCTAAGACTCGACTGAGGTGAAAACCTAAAAGAGAACCTCAAGTAAATATGGGAAATCCCTCGACGTGAAAACAGGCAAAGGCACGTCGAAAAATGCTAAAGGGGGCTAGCTTCGACGAAAACCCAAAAGAACACTAAGGCTAGTAATGTGAAAAAAAAGAGAGAGAGAGGAAGCAGCAAAGAATAAATATTTGTTGCCAACAACCAATGTACGCCATCATGCCAAACACTTTGGTTCAAGTGGCTCCGTCCCACCGCGGCTAACACATCTCCAAATTACAACTCTCGAAATTCCAATTCCAAACCCAATCCTTGGCCTACCAAACCACAAAGATCAACCAAGTCCTAACTCCCAAATCCCAAGTCCGATTCTCGGCTTCCAAGCCACAAAGGTTAGCCGTGTTTCCAAACGCCAAACTCCATATCATTGGATTCTAAACCACAAAGATCAGCCAAGCCCTAATTCTAGTACTCGACTTCCAAGCCGCAAAGGTTAGTCGTGTATCCAAACCCCAAGCTTTGAATCATTAACTTCCAAACCACAAAGGTCAACCAAGCCCTAATTCCAGTAATTGGCTTCCAAGCCACAAAGGCTAGCCGTGTTTCCAAATCCCAAACTCTGAATCATTGGCTTCCAAACCACAAAGGTCAGCCAAGCCCTAATTCCAATACTTGACTTCCAAGCCACAAAAGTTAGCTGTGTTTCCAAACCCCAAAATCTAATCCTTAGCTTCCAAACCACAAAGGTTTTCCGTGTTTCCAAACCCAAAATTCAATCATTGATTTCAAAACTACAAAAGTCAGCCAATCCTAAAATTCAATCCTCAGCTTCAAACCACATATATCAACCGACCCAATTATTGTTAAACCTGGGTGTCAAACAACAAAGGTTAACTTCCCACTCTCCTTTGTCCCACCAACACAAAAAATAAAAAAAATGGGGCTTAAAATAAAGGTGTCCCGACGGACTTAGGCATCTGGTTCGTTGATTGCTTAAAGGCAAGAAGGTCTTAACGCGACTGAGGTGAAAACCCGAAAGGACCTCTCAGGCAAAAATAGATAACCCCTCAATGTGAAAACCCGTAAGGACACATTGAAAAAAGCTAAAGAGGACTACCTTTGATGAAAAACCAAAAGGGCGCTAAAACTATTAAGGTGATCAAAGGAAAAAAAAGAAAGAAAAAAGAGAGATGGAGGCAACAACAAGTTCATTAACTCCATCAACTCATGCAATCACTATCATTCATCTGCAAAATTGGAACCCGAGACAAGCCCTCGAGATAACCACAAAAATGATGAATGTTGAAGAAAGAAGAACAATAATAAGTCAATCAATCAATTAAGAGGGTGCATAAAGTAAACTCAGAGATGGCAGGGCTTCTTCCCCTTTAATTCTTCAATTCGGGCATGTTTGGTAGCAATTCCTGTCTTCAAGTCTGAGCTCCTCTGAGTAAGGGTTGTCTCCCTAGCCTCTATATCGTGTATCGCCTCAATGCTTGATTCTGTGGCGGCCATCAATGCCTGGGCTTTGTATATCATAATTTGTGCTGCCTCCCGAAGTTTTGTTGCTATTGATACCTTCTCAGCTTGCTCCGCCACCAAAGTGCTCCTACGGCTCATGATGTCAACTTGAGAATCTGCTTCCTAGGCTTCCCCCATGAGCGTGGAGACTTCAATTTCAAGCTACTAAATTTCCAAGCAGTGAGCCTTCCATGTTGAAGTTTCATGAAGGCACAGACCCTCTCGCCAAATATCATCCACTGCGGTCATCCAAGGCTCCTTAGGCAGCCCCATCACATGATAAGCTTGGGTGTTTCTCCTAAGAGCATCCTGCACAGTCTTAATAGAAGGGGGTGTCTCCTACTACAATGTGGCCCGGATAATGCCAACAAATGTCTCAAGTACCACCTCCACCCATGTAAGTGGCATAGACTAGGGACCGTCCGCCACTAAACTCCGTGCACCGGGAAAATATCAGACTGGACTGGTGCAAGCTCTCGATCCCCCGCAACTGAAGAAACAACCTCTTGTGAAGCTGCAAAAAGAAAGAAGGAAGAGACAAACGAAGAAAACATAAGTCATGAGAATGGCCCTCGCACTAAAATGCAAAGCAAAAAATAAAATGCTTCCAAAAGAGGGCTCCACTCTTCATGCCTGAGGAGGTAACCACCATCTCTAAATTCCCGTCCCTAGGCCAAGAACTGGCTAGTCCGAAGAATTTTGACTTGGGCGATTCCTGAAAAGAAAATTCAATGGAATCGTAGGGTTCCCCAAGTCAACACATTGGCATAGTCCAGAAAAAGTAAACCGGCCCAAGCACTCAAATAATGTGAGGCCATCAACACATCTCTGCCTCGGGAAAAGCTGTGAACAGTCAAGTTTCCCAAACCATGATATATTTGACATGGCAGCTAGCGCAATAGCAAGCCTATGCCTATCAGTGAGAAGGCACGGTGGATATATCAGCTCAGGACGTATGAGCTCCTCCTTCCCATGAGGCATCACAAAATGGCAAGCCATTAAACAAGATAAGCAGCAAGATAAGTCGAATCCGACAACCCACGAGAATTCTACCCCTTATTCTCTAGTGTAGACAAATAGTGCTTGCGCTTCTTAAACTTCAATGTCAGCTAATAATAGTGGTCAAGAGGCCTATTATCTTCAGCAAAATTTCATAAGAGCAGAATGGGTCATTATAAAAATAACGGGCCCAAACATTCACACTAACTCTGACAGTGCTCAAAGAAGCTGCAGGGGTACCGTCCTTCCCAGCTCGAACCAAATCTCACCAAGTATCAGAAGCTGAGTGGTAATCCACACTGCCCTGTACCTGTGCTCTAATTTTTGTGCAAATCATCGAGCGTCACCTCCTCGTAAGGGCGTCCGAAAATAGGCAAGCCAGAAATCTTGTGAAAACTCCACAAATCAATAGTCATCTCACCCTCAGCGATAGCAAAAGTATTCCATCAACTCTTAAACCTCTCGGCCAAAGTTTGGAGTAACCTAGTATGGCAGGGATAATCATAGAACGCGGCTGTAACTGTGTGACGGATCCCGAGCTGATTCAAAGCCTCACTATAATGGTGCAAGATGCCAATCAACCACTCTGTGGCTCCCAAATGAAACTGATGAGAGGAGAGCACCGACCATTTCCCATACTAGCTCGGAGCTAAACCACTCGTAATTTTGTCAAGGAAGCACAGTTTATCATACCCTTCGCTCGCATGTTGTGAGCTAGAGGGTGTCAAAAAACAGTCATAAACACTTGTCAGGCCGAGCCTGTGCTGGCTGAGTAACTCCCAAATTGCCAGTGTCATACTACGTGTCTTGGTATTGCACCTAACGTCGTAGCTGAAGAAACCCAACTGGTATGCCGTCGGGAACTGAACCTGGCGAGTAAAGCCTATAGGGAAGCTGGGGTACGAAGTGGTACAAGTCCCAAGTATGTTGTCTCAACGCCTCAGAATAGCCCTCTCAAGATGTCGACACTCAGCTGACAAACAAGGTCATCCTCATCCATATGCTCGGGGAGGTAGCTCTGAATGAATGAAAACATATATTTATCCAGCAGAAAGTGTCTTGGGTAGTCTCCAATCTGCTGATACTAGTAAAGGCCCTTACATTTCACAATCAAAGTTGAGTCAACATCTCCACCCTCTGAGACATCCTCAGGAAGTGATCCCTCGGCGACAGTCTCCAAAGCCCGATCAAGAGAAAAGATGTTATGCTTAATCACTTGGGGAGGACCCAACGGTGGCATCAAATTCTTAGAAGGGGTGGGGGTTGAATCTCGGTCTCTGCCTGCACATCCCCGGGCGCGACTCTCTTGGAGATGAGACATAATGAATACCTATAAGAGGGAAACAAAGGCAATCAGTCCCGACATATATGAAAGTAAATAAACAAGTCATTATCGGGCCCCAAAATCATTCAAGTTTAATTTTTGATTATTTCAGGAATTTTCAGAAAAGGCCAAAATAAAATGGTTCACGAGTGGCCTCGAAATAATAGTCTCGTGCAACATAATATGTGCTTTATACACGAAAAAGTCCATCAAAAATTCCCCAAGGCAGCAGCTTCGCTTACCCGCGTGGATGGTTAAACACAAGTAATCGATCAGGATCTCCCCGATCCGTATGAGGGTCAATTGGATTATTCTCCAGACAAAACAAAGCCCAAAAGCGGCCAAAGGAAGCTCCACGAGCTGCAATGCTGTTCTACCAGCAATAAAAAAATAGTTTTTTTAGAAGTACGGCAGCCTTTTATAGACTTTGAAGCCAAGAAGTGGCCAGACCTCCCCCCCTCCGCCCCTTCTCTCTCTCTCGCGGGTGAGTACAGGCCCGGGGGACCCCCCCCCCCCCCCCGCCTCCGATGCATGGGACCAGAGGGGGGTGCCTCCGGTGTCCGTAGGACCGGAGGGCCCCTCCGGTCTGCGCATCAATCGGAGGGGGTGCCTCCGATCTGCGCCAAGACCGAAGGGACCTCCCTCCGGTCCTCTTTGTGCGCACCTCTGCCCGGAAGAAAAAAAAAGAAAAAGCAGGGGAGGGGGGGTTACAAGCTCACCTTCTCACCTTCCACCGGAGGAGCCTCTATCCACCAGAGCTCCACCACCTCCGCTCCACCTTGTAACCCTATAAAAGGATAGGAAGAGCAAGAAGAAAAGGGGACAGAAAAAAAAAGGGAGAAGAAGCGAGGAGAAGACAAGTGAAGAGCAAGTGAAGCAAAGGAAGAAGAAAGCAAGATGGGAAGAAAGAAGGGTGCTCCCCCTTTCTTCTCCAAGCCCTATTTAGGTTTTGAAATTTCAGTTTACAAAAAAATATATATACCCTTTTTGGTTACGTATTGACAAAAACGCCCTCGGGTTGTATGAAGACCATTATATCCACATTTCATGGAGATGTATTGTATCAAAGTTATATAGATTGAAGGATGATGGGATCTCTTAATTTATTCTTCTGGCAAAATTATGCCGCAGCCCCCGTATGGCCTCGAAATTGCATTTTTATCCTGCAATTCTCAAAATTATACAAAAGTACATCGGCTTCAACAAACCATTTGCAGAAAAGTATGAAAGTTTAAAGAGGAATTTTGTTGTTCATAGGGAAAACATCCCCACTTATAAAAATTTCCTCTTAAAACTGAGTTCAAAAAATTACATTTCTACCCTGGACTTTCTCTAATTGTGTATATATCCATGAAAGGAATCTCAAGAATGTGGGAAAATCCACTGATATTGCAAAGACCATACGTGGTCTTTAGGGGTACGGGGATCAACCTTCATTTAAATAGAAAGCCATGGTTAACCTCTCCTAAGAATAGAAAAATTGCAGGTAGACCCTCGCTTTGGGGAAAAACTATAAAGGCTTCTCCCTTACTCAAGGGTATGGATCATGAGGGCAAGAAAGGATCTTTAAGAGTTTGAATCAAAGGTATTCGGACTTGTCCGATGTAAATTAACACCAACTCTGTACGGTGGGGAAAAATCCCGTATACAAACCCTAATTGTCTGATAAACCTAAAAGCGCGAATTAGTATGCCCAAAATAAATAGCAATATGCATATTCGCCCGTCGAAACGGACGCCGAAAATTTTGCGTGTAAATAGATTGGCACGCCCAATGGGACTTTTCTTGCCTTTCATTTTACTGCTAAAGTCCCTAACGCCCTTATAAAGGCCTTAATACCCTTTCTTCATCCACGCGGGAGAGGAGTGGAAGAAGGCAAGGCGCCAAATCGCAAAGGCAAACTTCAACTTTCTTTGCTAATCTCGATGGTGGCTATCACTTATGGTCCCCTCGTCATCAACACTCACGCCAGATTCGGATATCTGGCCATCCCGATCGTATTCGGGGATTTCCCTACCGTAGTCGGGTCTCCCTTTTTCCTAGGGGTGGTCCCGGCGACCTAGGAAACCCTTGCTACATCCGCTGCACCGCCAGCGCCCATCACAACTGGGGGCATCAAGCCCCATCCTGCCCAGGGCCGAGTCTTCTCAATCCACGTGATTTCGGCCGACGCCATCCCCGCCAAATGGGGGCAACGTCGTCGCCGCCAAAACAAGAAGCCGGCAACGGCAACCTCAAGATCTGGCAAAACTATATTGGTTGGTGACCTCCGTGTACGGCTTGACGGTGGCGAGCCAATCGAGCCGCGGGTTAGTCATGTCCCGGCGATACCAACTTCCAACCGCTTCTCACTCCTCCGCAAGGTACGGGAGGACGCACCGGACTCCAGGAAGAAGTCCAGGCCTATTAGTGGGGGCAAGGTAGCTGAACAACGCCCTCGAAAGATGAAACAAATTTGGGTCGCTAAACAAGAGGCCCGTGTGATCAAGCAAGCCAGGGCCGACAAGCCCAGGCAGACGCCAGCCCAGCCAGCTGCGACACCTTCAAATATCAAACCACTACGCCCGCAAGGCCAAAAAAGGAAAGGGGTTTATCGCAAACCCAATTTCACACTTCAAGGCTCGGACCATGTTCGAGTTGAGAGAACCACTCGCGCCCAAGCGCTGCTAGCACGAGTTTCAGTCTTTGATAGGCTGGCGGAGATCGTGCCACCACGGTCTTCAGTTTTTGACAAATTGGGGACACCTACCCGCCTCGGAGTTCAGCCACCAAAAAGGCAGAGGGTGGTACAAATGACGGGAGCAGGTGCCAATATGAAAATTTACGCTTGCTACACCTCTGGCAGAGAGCCCATGGAATCAACGGGCAACCCTGCCAACCTAAATGAACCTATTGGGCCAAATGATCAAACTTGGCCATGGATGCGATGTACCTCAATACCAGGAATGCTGCCAGAAGAAACCTCCAGGGCCAGTTCAGTGGCCAAGCAGGAACTTCTTCTCAAGGTCAACATCAAGGACCCATTCAGAACCAACTACAGAATCAGGGAGAGAATGTACCTCAGGAGGAAGTAGACCCTGATGAGGTCGTGAGCGTCCATGGGGAAGGGGCAGTTCACCCCGGCGGCGCATATTTAAATCCAGTGTTTGAACCACCGACGAAGGCCGCCTTCCAAGCTATGTTCGACGATGCTAAATTTGAAACCATGCAACGTTGGCATATAGAGATGACCAATCTCATGCTAGAGATGAAGCGACAAATGGACGCAAATGCCCAGAGGCCTCAGACGCCGATGCACAATCAAGATTTTCGACGGGAGCAACAGTTGCCTAACCCTGTCATTGCTAGTCGACAGGTTGTTCCCCCTCAGATCACCTATGCTGAGGCCGGGGCCGAGCCACTTCAAGCCCCGCCCAATGTCCAATCCTCTCGGACCCTGGGTGCTGAAGAGACTATCGCCCAACCCCACTTGATAGAGAAGATAGTCGAAGATAAGTTCGCCCAGCGTGGCGAGGGCATTGCCACTGTCGACTTATACAGTGTCAAGGATGGTTGTGCCGGTATCGGTTTCGGTTTCGGCCGGATCTGAAACTAATTTAATACTATTTTTTTTTAAAGGATTGCATTTGGTTTCGGCTGAAACCCACTCTGTGGTGTTGTTTCGGACCGGTCCGAAACCGAAACGATTCGGCCGAAACGTTTCGGTTTCGGCCGAAACTGCCTTCTATGTACAGTGTGCCCTACCCTATTCATCATCAGTTCAAGAAGCTCCCGCTGGACTGCCCGAAGGCGCCGAAACTGCAAAAGTTTAATGGGTAGGGATCACCGCATGAACACCTGGCCTACTATGTAACGGCCATGGGTGACCTGGCCCTTGAGGAATCTTATCTCCTTCGATACTTCGCAACTTCTCTCACCGGGAGTGCCTTTCAATGGTACACGAGGTTGAAGCCCAACTCTATTGCCGACTGGGCCGACCTACAAAAGAAATTCATTAATCGGTTCCAACTAGCTGAAAGGAAAGTATCTCTTGCCGAGCTCTGCTCGCTTAAGCAGAAGAGGGGAGAAACGGCATTGGACTTTATCAAACGCTGGAGGGATCTCAGTATGCGGTGCGACAATCCCCCAGCGCAGGAGGATGCCATAACAATATGCCGCACAGGGTTGTCTCTAGAAGTCAGTGAGAGACTCTTGAGGGCAAACATCAAAGGGTTCGACCAGCTGAATTCAGTAGTCACGGAGATTGAAATGTTCTTCACTGACAACCCTACATTTACACCTTCCAAGGCTAAGGCGCCCAAAGAGCGTACCGCTATTGGGAAAGAGGCAAATGCCATCGATTTTTCCCCAACAACGGGAGTTGGCGAAGGAACACTGCCAGGAGATTCCGGCAAGCAGCCCGAAGGGAAGGCATCGACCGCAAGGTTGGTCGAACGCATGAAGACCCCTTACTCTTTTAAGAAAGAACATACCAAGAGGCTCTTTGATCTCCGTATAAGGAACAAGTTGATATCCTTGCCCGAGCCGAAGAAGCCGGAGGAAGTCAACAAGGCAGATGATCCCAATTATTGTGTGTACCATCGTTTGTTGGGACACAGTTGAAAATTGCTATGTCTTCAAAAATGAGTTGGAGAAAATGATCCAAAATAAACTCATTACCATGAAAGGATCTTTGGTCGACCCTCCTCAACCTCATGTTTGGGAAAGGTCTACCCGCCCAGTTAATATGATCAGCCTTTATCATCCAGCTACTGAGAGTTATCAGGCGGTGGCCTTCACATTCCCCGACCTGGGGACGGAAGAAGTCGGCTCCAGTGGGACCAAGCCCGTTCTGTGGTACCCCGGTTGGAGGCCGTCCCACCAATGTTCCTTTCCAAAAGAAAATACTAGGAGCATATTTCATATCCTCCTTGAAGAGGGTCGGATCATGACACACGACCCGCCACCAACCTATACGGAGGAAGACAAAGCACACCCCAGATATTGCGAGTATCACGCTATGATATCTCACCCTACGGGGGAGTGTGAGGAGATCCAAGACTGCATTGAAACCCTTATTCAAAAGGGGGAGATCGATCCCCAAGGATGTAGTATGGTAATGAAAAGCCTTAGAGAAGCAACCATGCGGATTCTGGGCCAAAGCTGCCCCTTAAAGGTCCCACACCAAGAAGAACTCAGTGTCGCAGGACGCTCTGATCAGGACAGTCATCTCTATCAGAAAAGCGGCCTGGACAAGGGCCCCCAGACGAGCAAAAGTGAGCCACTTGCAAGGCCGCCAATATAATCTTTCAAAGGAGAAGATACTAAGAAGCTCTTCACGCTTTGCGTAAAGAGTGGGATTATATCTCTGCCCGAGCCAAAGAGGCCCGCAGAGGTAAGCAAAGCCCATGAGCCCAATTATTGCGATTATCATCGCATGCTGGGCCATGTCATTGAAGATTGCTACGCTTGCAAAAATAAGTTACAGGAAGCAATCCACAGTGGCATTATCTCAATGCGAGAACACTCGGCTGACCCTCCTCAACCCCATGATCAAAGGAAATAAAATTTTGCGGTGAATGTTATTCATCGGATCTCTACTACCAGGCAGGCAAGAGGAATTGTTGATCAACCTGTCGCTACTCCCCCTATTGGGCAGGAAGCTCTATAGGGAGTCACTCTCCTCCAGATGTCTGAATGCTTGGCCACTCGAAAGACTGTTCGAAAAGTCAAGAAAGAGGTTAAACGGTTGCAGCGCAATCAGCAGAAGTTACTGCAGCTCGTAAGGCAAATTGATGAGCGATTGGCAGTACTCTCCCCAGGACCTTCCACGAGAGAGTCGGCTCCGGCCTCCACTCGCAACTCTGAAGCCACTGTAGAACCTCGAAGGCGGCCGAGGTTTAGAGGCTGGTTGTCTCAAGAATCTGCGGACTCACCTGTCGATAAGATCCCGCAAAAGTTATATTCTTTTCCTCGGTATAAAACCTTGGAAATCTTCCATATTTGCCGAAGGGCTTGATCCAGTTTCCTGCATCGGATAATGGTCCAAGTACCAGCATGATGCACGGCTATTGCCTCTACCATCACGCCATGGGCCATGTCATCTATGACTGCCCGGCCTTCAAGGACATTGCAGAGGATTTGATTGCCCGTCAAGTAATAAATATAGAGGATTCTCTTCGGGGGCCCTCTGAATCTCCCCCGTCGGGTCGAGTAATTTTCTCAGTAAATGTGATTCACGCATCTACTCCTCAGACATCTCGTAAAGCGGACAAGAGGAAAGATACGCCCAGTCAAGTTCAGACCCCACCCCAATGCTCTAGCTGGCAATCATGGGAGGATCTGGAGTCTCTACCTTTCTCAAGAGACAACACCCGGAGACTCCTTGGCCTTCTTCTAGCGGGAAGGGAGGTGCTAGTGCGTGATTCTCCAAAGCACCGCTCTGATCCCAACGTTGGAAGTTCCGGTCAAGCTCCGTCCACTGTACATGCAAATCAAGCGGACCAAGGAATTCGCAAGGAAGATGCCAAGCTAAGGAGTGACCAAGGTCGAACCAGCATCCCCAAGCAACCATTGCTAAAGTAAGCCCTGGGCAGGCCCAAGCTGCCCGGCCCCGGCAATTAAAGGCTAAGCCAGGTGCCGAGTCAAGCAGGGGTAAGGCGACCCAACGAGAAAATTCTGAGGTGGCCCCCAAGCAAAAGCAGAAAGGCAAAGCCAAAGTAGAGGCACCCGAGCAGGGTCGCACGTTAATTCAGCAGCGAACAAAGGTGGCATCAACGTCCCCGGACACCAGCTTCTATCTGGCCGAGTTTCAAGAATTTCCCCCCAGAAATAGTGGAGCAAGCAATTAAGGCTACGTTCCACGCTCGTGAAACAGAGGTTGATTGGGTCAATGTGACTTCAAAGAAGCACACTTCCCATAAGTCTTACAAAGGGAAGTCCCACCCTAGTAGCTCTAGTGCAGGATGGGTAGCAATGCGATAGGATGCCAGTTCAATTTCTATGGGGATCACTACTTCGGCTCCGTAGACCAACGAGAATGGGGAACAACCCGTAGGGGTTTTGTAGATAATCTGATAGGCCCATAGGGCTTCGTGGATCTTTTCCCCCCAATCTCGTTTACGGCCACCCACTATCTTGGCCAGCAACTTGCAAAGAGTTTTGTTGAAGGTCTCGGCCAATCCATTGGCTTGGGGATTATAGACCGACGATGTTCTCCCGTCAATACGAAACTTGGATGCCAGAGCAAATACAGTCTTCTTTCTGAATGGTGTACCGTTGTCTACGATGATCTGTCTAGAGGTGCCGAATCTGTATATGATGTAGTGCCTCACGAATCGGGCAACTATTTCACCTATAACTTCTCGCAGCGGAATAGCTTCTGCCCATCAGGAGAAGTAATCAGTGGCGGCTAATATGAACTTTTGTCCTTAAGACGAAGGCAGGAATGGTCCCACAATATCCATGCCTCACTCCACAAACGGCCAAGTAGGCGCAGTTGGATGGAGCAGATTAGGCGGCCTCCGAAGCACTGGCTCAAATGCTTGGCATTGGTGACATGTACGAGCATACTGGTTGCAATCTATGTACATGGTGGGCCAGTAAAACCCTTTGAGCTTAATGATGTTTTTTTCATTTTGGCTCCTGCTTGATGGGCCCCGCACAACCCAAAGTGTACCTCGTGCATCACGTTTTTTGCTTCCTTAGGCGAAAGGAACCGCAAGAGGACCGATCGGTCTTTCTCATGGATGAGCCAGAAAAGCAAGTCGTCAATTAGCTGATAAGATGATGCCCTGTGTAGCAATTGCACTCTTTGAGCCCGATTAAGAGGAAGCCATCCATTTTTTATCTTTATAATCGGCTCACGTCAATCTTCTTCTTTTGGAGCGTCGTCCTCTTGAATATTGTTAACCTCATAGACAGTGAGGCCAGATTCTTTGTTGAGCACGCTTAGCATGAACCTCCGGTGTCTGACGATAACATTCAATTCTCTTTCAAGTGGGAGTTTTAAGACTGCTGCCAATTTTGCCAAAGCGTCTGCTTGAGAGTAATTGTCCCTTGGGACGTGACCTATTTCAAAGAAGTAGAATTTTTCTTTCAGCCTCATGATGGCTGCATGGTAGAGAATCAACTCCTTCTTTCGGACGTCATAGTCGCCTAGGACTTGTCAAATGACGAGTTGAGAGTCCCCATACACTTTGATGCACTTGATGTCCATCTGCAGTGCCAGCTGAAGTCTGATAATTAGCGCTTCGTACTTCGCTTCATTGTTAGTCAACAACTTCATGAGCGCCCAATAATTATAGAGAATGCCGCCTTGCGGAGATACAAGAACTATCCCAACGCCAGATGCAAGGTCTGTGAGGCCACCGACCCTCTTGATCATCCGAGAAGCACCATCAAAGTACAATTCCAAGAATGGCAAATCAAGAGCGAGAACATCATGCTCTGGCTGCGGTGGGACAACTTCAGCATGCTTCCCTATTTCTGGCGGGGGCACTAACACCTCTTCATCAGGCAGCTCGGTGTTGAGTGGCGAGTCTTCTGGCACAGGATGTGCGGCTAAAAACTTAGTCATCCCTTGCCCCTTAATTACCTTGCATAGGACGAAGGTGAAGTCGAACTCCATGAGAATAAGCGCCCACTTGCCGAGCCTTCCTGAGAGGACGGGCTGGCTGAGGAGGAATTTGAGCGGATCACACTTTGAAATGAGGTCCACCCGGTGGGCTAGAAGGTAGTGCCTTAGCTTCTTGACAGAGAATACCAAAGGTAAGCACACCTTTTCCATAGGCGCGTACCGATGCTCAGGCCCAATCAGCTTTCGGTTAAGATAGTACAGCGACTGCTCCTTGCCCTCTTCATTGACCTGTGCTAGAAGCGCCCCCAAAGAGACATTCATGGCAACAATGTAAAGGATAAGGAGCTTTCCTTTAACTAGTGCCCCTAGCACAGGAGGAGACAGTAGATGCTCCTTGATTTGCTCAAAGGCTCTCTGACATTCTTCATCCCATATGAAGGGTGCTCCTATCTTCATTAGTTTACCGAAGGGCAAGCACCTTCCGGAGAGATTAGAAATGAACCGCCTAATATAAGCAAGTCTTCCTTACAGAGATCTAAGCTCTGTCAAGTTCTTAGGCGGAGGCAGTCCTCTTATGGCCTTGATTTTGCCAGGGGCGATCTCTATTCCTCGGTACCTGACGATGAAGCCGAGAAATTTGCCACTGGAGACGCCAAAGACGCATTTCATTGGATTCATCTTGAGCTGATACTATCGAAGTCTTTTGAAGACTCGGCGCAAGTCAGCCAGATGGTCCTCTTGTCTTTTTGTCTTGACAACCAGATCATCGACATAGCATTCAACAAGATCATGCAGCATCTCATCGAAGATCTTGGTCATTACCCGCTGGTAGGTTGCACCGGCATTTTTTAAGCCAAACGACATCCTTTTACAATTGAAGACTCCCTTGGGGGATCGAAAAGTCATATGGTCTTTATCTTTGATGGCCATGCTGATTTGATTATGTAACCCCGACGACCCATCCATGAAGGACAAGGCGTCGTGACCAGTGGCCATGTCCACCATCGTCTCAATGATTGGGATAGAGAAGTTATCCTTTGGGCATGCCTTATTCAAATCCCTGAAGTCGATGCAGACTCAGACTTGGCCATTTTTCTTTTTGACGGGGACTATAGTGGCAAGCCACACAGGATATATGCATGGCTCTATGAAGTCCACGTCCAACATCTTGTCAACCTCAGCATTGACTTTCAACTCCAGCTCGTGGCGCATACGCCTTTAAGCTTGTTTGCTTGGCTTGACTGTTGAAAGTATTGCCAGCTCATATTCAGCCACAGAGGGGTCAAGCTCATGCATTTCTTTATAGGTCCAGGCGAAGCAGTCCCTGAATTCTTCAAGGAGTTGTTGATATACACGCCCTTCTTTCTCGTTGAGGAGAGCACTTATGAAAGTTGGTCGATAGTCTTCTTTACTTCCGAGGTTGATTTCAATCAACTCGTCCACAGTTGCTTGACCACAGTCTTTAAGCTCCGGCGGAGCTGGTTGGAGGTCGACGAAATCTCCCTCGTCATCAATATTAGCTTTATATACCTCGAATTCTTCGAAATCTTCTTCAGAGTTTGAATCTAAAGGATCTTTTTCGTCTTGCTGACAATTAGCAGACTGACTCGACTCCCCTTCGACAGGGGGGCAGTCGTTGTTGAGTTATGATGAAGGTAACATAGGCATCTCACCGGACTACCTTATAGAGTCATCCATCACTGTTGGCTCGTGAGGGGGAGGTAGCAGTCCTATGGTATTAACTGTGTAATGGACCTCAAAATCCCTCTCCTAATCATAACCGAGTCCCCTCGTATCCTTGCGAGAGAAGGGAGGTTGCCCCCGGACCTGTGAAGGATTCCACAGGTGACGGAAATATGCGGTCCGCGTAAGGTCCTGAGCTTGATGGATGTGTTGTTTTCCGCACATTTCCCTGATGTGCTCCGACATATCATCCATTTGTTGGACTAACTCCGGTGCATTGTCGGCGGGAGTACCCCAGCCAAAATCATCCTCAGGAAGGCCTGGTGGGACCAAATCCCCTTTATAAAAAACAATTGGTTTGTCTTTCATCCTTTTCTTGCTCCTCCTCTTCCACTGGTAGGAGACTATGAAAGTCTTCAGTTGCTCCACCTCATGCTCTTCCCTCTGGAACGAGAGCTGAACACAGTTGGGCGACAAGGAGATGCTCTGGTCGATGACCCAGCTGATGAGGTTGGCTTCAAAGTCAATGCTTCGCCTCCCTTGCTGAGTCGACTTCGAGCAAGCTTTAAGACTCAACCAGTGCAATTTCACCAAGTCATGGTTGACAGTAAACAGTTGTCCTTCCTCAACTTGGGAATCCACCTTTTACTTTCCTTTGTCTTTTGCAGACCCGGGGATTGCTAGAGTAGGTTCCCCAAAATACAAGGAAGCGTGTGTCAAGTGGCATTCGTTGGGACGGAATGGAGCTTGGTCTGCGAAGACGGTATATTGCTCCCCTCCCTTAACATATTTAAGGCATTGGTGCAAGGTTGAAGGAACAACCCAATTTTTATGCAACCAGGGCCTTCCCAATAACACCTTATAACATGTGTCAGCATTGTTGATGTAGAACGTCACTTTGGTGATGAAGTCACCCATGACAAGCTTCACCTCAACCCGACGAAGCGCCTCTTCGGAATCTTGGTTGAACCCCGAAATCTTGACGGCATTCACCTTCTGTAGGTAAGGTGTTAAATATATAGACTTAAAAGCTTTCAGAGGCATGATGTTTACGGCCGCTCCAGCGTCGACCAAAATTCGGTTCACATCATGCCCATTGATTGTCCCTCGCATATATAAGGGGCAATTGTAACACGGAGAAGACAAAAGTAGATCTTTATCCGTGAGCGTAATGTTGGTTGCAAATGCCTCATATGCTTGGGCCTGCAATTCTGCAACATGGGCTTCATAAGCCTCAGGGTCCTGGAGTATTTTGATAAGAGCCTCTCTCAAGTCTTTGCTCCAAGCGATGACTTCCTAAATGGAAACATTTGTTGGAAACCGCTTCATATGGTGAATGATCTTGCGGTCCGCCCGAGCACGGGTCTTATCAAATGGCGGGATAATTTCTGCCAGGGTCTTCGGCGCTCCGCGAGGCTTCTCCCGCTTAGATTGAGGCTCCTCCCTTTGGCCCTCGACTTTTTCTTGAAACAGTGGTGCTAGAGATTCCTCTAGAGGTGGTAAGGGTTCATCCTGTTCGCCCTCGTTAGAAGGACCTACTTGGCTTGTGGGTTCACCCCTGTCAGAGGGACCTGCTTGCCCTGAAGCCTTATCCTGTAGAGGAGTCGAATATGAAAGGGATACAACCCGGTCTTCTAGCTTCTAGGATGGGGCCCGACCCTCTAAGGAGTCGAGGATGAAGGGGATATCCCGTACTTGAGTTTCTGGGATAGGGCTTGGCTCTTCCCCTCTGAATAATATGACTCGATCGAGAGTTAGGGGACCTTTACGCCCGCGACCCCGTCCTCTGCCATGGCCTCGGTGGCTTCTCGCCGACAGTGTTGGTACGTTACCACGGGAGCCTTGCCCCCGGGGCCATCAGCCGTGTTGCCTTGTCCGGAAAGGGAATTAATATTATCAGGCGACAGGATCGCCACCATATTGCAGGAAAGCGCTTGCAGCATTTCCTCGAGCACCTCTGCAATGAGCTCCTCGTCCTTGTAAAATAAGGAAAGGTCTTCAGGGATTGAGAATTCTTCACCCTCTTCCAGTCAGCAGACCATCTCCCGCAACCATTGAAAGAGCCGGACTTTACGCCCAAACTTGTCTCAAGGAATGTATTTGTCTAGAGTGACGACCTTGGTAGGACAAGGGAGAATTGGCTCCTTAGTGCTTTCCATAGCCGCAGCCAGCTCGGCTTGTTTCTTTAACCTCCTTTTCAGGTTCTTTTTACGATTCTTCTCTCGTTTCTTTCGGCGTACCGCCTCTTAAGAAGAAAGTGGGACCGGCTTCGATAATGAGACTGGCTCGCCCTCAGCATTTTGCTTTCTGCTGCGGGTAGGCTCCTTAGGAGCCTTGACTCTACGGTTCCTTCTTGGGGTAACCTTGGTCCAGTCAGCTTCTTCTGGTTGCACCTGAAAAGTGGCATTGATCGTCTGAGCAATTATTTTCGGCGGCAACTCCTGGAACTCTACCAGGCCAAAATGAAGCCCTTGGGGGCTTTGCAATTCTACCGGTTTTGCTTTAGTTGGCGATTTTGCCTGTTCGAGCTGTTGAAGTCTTTCTACAATTGACGACCTTGTTGGCTTGACACGGGATTTAGCTTTGGACTCCCCCGCCCTAGCTTTGCCTTTGTTGCTTGGCTGAGGGTTTCCCCCCTTAACGATGCCAGGTTGACTCAGCTTGGAAAGGGGCTTGGAATCTCCGCCACAGCTTGGCTTTTTGGGCTATGGGCCTTAGGCCCCTCACACTTAGCCTTGCCTTTAGAGTTTGGCTGAGAGTTGCTACTCGTAGACTTGCTCGACAGGACCTACTGAGAGGTGGGCTTGGTCTCTCGTGGCTTGACCTGCTCCCGTTGAGCTTTGCGGAGAGTCTTCTCAGCGATCTCTTTGAGACGCTGCCTCGCTATTGAATTCCCCTACACATCGATATCCCGTTTTTAGATGAGGGCCTCGATGCAATCTTGGACTTCCGGACATTCCCCAGTGGGGTGAGACACCCTAACATAATATTTGCAGTAGCGGGGATGACTCTTGGCCGTTTCATTATAGTAAGACGGCGGGTCATGCGCCTTCACTCGACCTTCTTTCAAGAGCTTGTCGAAGATCTTCTCAGTGTCCTCCTTGGGGAAAGAGCACTGATGAGAGGGTCGCCATCCCGGGTACCACAATGTGATTTAGGCGGTTGAGAACTGGCTCCTTCCTCTCTTGGCTCGGGGAGTTGGAAAGCAGCCGAGGCATGTATGACGTTGACGGAGAAGTTCAAACTCTCCTGTCTACGTGGCTGTGGCGGGCAAACCAAGGAGTCACCCATATCAATCACTCCTCGCCTGATCAAGTCCTCAACGAAGTCCTTGAAGGCCTAACAATCACGAATGATGTGGCCTACAACCTCGTGGTATGGGCAATAGCCCTGATGTAATGCGGCGCCTGCTACTTACTGACTGGGCGATGACGGGAGGTCCAATAGCCCTTCACGACGACACGTGAAGAAAATTTGCAAGGTCTGCTCCCGAGGAAAAGAATATAACCTCTCCAGTTCCTCGTCCTCAGATGAGTCGGACGATTCCTCAGAGAGCCAGCCCCCCGACCTAAGAGGAGTCCGGGCAGTGGGTGATACACATGCCTCTCGCATATGTGTCGGAGTGGGTCCCCTGGCAAACGGACTGAAGGGGAAGGTGGCCAACGGCTCATCGATGCTTTTCAAGAATTGCAACAGTCGTTGTTGTTCCAGCTGCAGCTGCCGAATCACCCCTCGAATCTTCCGAATGGTCCTTCGCAGTGTCAGGCATTCAGGTAGTGAGGAAGGAGCGGCTCTCGGACCAGCATGGGGCCCTTGATTTGATGGCCCGGCTTCCGGTACATTGGAGCTCGAAGCAGTTGCCACCATGTAGACCACGTTGGCCGACCGGTTTGATCGGCTCCAGACATGAGGCTATGGCGGGTCGACAGCATGGCCCAACATATTTATCAGGCCCTTCTAAATAAGCTCTTCTGCTATGTTCTTGAAAACATAACAATCCCTAACGGCATGACCCAACCTTCGGTGGTACACACAATAAATAGGGTCATCCGTTGTATCTACCCCCGCGGACTTTCGCGGATCAGGTAGGGTGACAAGCTTTTCCTTCATGCACAAATCAAAGAGCATCTTTGTATGTTCTTTCTTGAAAGAGTAAGGCGTCTTCATACGCTCTGCTAACAGAGCCGCATTTGCCTTGGCATCAGGCCTTTTGCCATTGCTTTTTGATTTTCCTTCTCCCTTGTCTCCATTCGTCAGGAGGAAGTCCATCGAGTTCACCTCCTTATCGTTGACCGGGCGATCTTTGAAGGATTTGCCTTTGGCAGAAGCATGTGTCGGGTGATCAGCGAAGAACATTTCAATCTCCGCTACAACACCATGTTCAGCTGGTCGAAGCTTCCGATATTTGAGCCCAAAAACTTTTCGCTAACTTCCGTCGCTAAACCTCTGCGGCATATGGTGATCGCGTCTTCGGGCGTTAGAGGATTATCGCAGCACATGCTGACATCCCTCAATCGCTTGATGAAGTCTAATGCGGTTTCACCCTTCCTCTGTTTTAGGGCATAGAGTTCTGCAAGAGATACCTTGCACTCGGCTGTCTGGAACCAGTCGACAAACCTTTTCTGCATATCGGCCCAATCAGCCACTGAATTGGACTTTAGCCTGAAATACCACCGAAAGGCAATGCCTGTCAAGGATGTGGCGAAGTATCGCAGAAGATACGACTCTTCCAGTGCCAATTCATCCATAGCCGTCATATAAAGGTCCCACCGGGCGTGCCAATCTGTTGGCATCACGGAATACATATATATATATATATGGTGGTGGTCTTTTGAAAAGAAGATTATAAGAATTGCACATAGAGGGGTTGCGTAAATAGCCTGTGCAAGGTTTATTCTGTGGGTGCGTATAGTATCAAACGATTTGGACTCGAGTGTTGAACATTTTCCCACTGACCGCAGTCAGTGTTGAATTACATCGGCCTAACGTCCGAACACCTTTGTTTAACTATCAAAGAAATCTTAAGATGCTCTACGTAGGTTCTGATACTGAGGGCAGACTCACTTGCACGGCAAACAATTACCTCTCATTCACCACCGAAAGATTGATAGAACTAGGGCTTTCTCAAAGGCCTCATTAAGTTTAGGCGAAAACCCTATAATTTGGGAGCATGAATGCAATTCTGCAGAATCTATTGGCATTTTTGAAGTGTCGAGAGATTTTCTGAACTCTAGGGGTATTTTGGTAATTCTAGATTTTCAGAGGTATATTGCTAATTTCACCAAGCCATGGGCTCTTCAGTGATTTCTAGGTTGGAGAGAGACTACGATGTAATCTCTGACTTCCAAGGGCACTGAGATAGTTTCCGAAAGGTTTTGAAAGCTCTTAGGCCATTTCTAGATCACAGAAGTATTTTGAGGCGAACTTAAGTTTAAGATGACACTTTGGGGTCAGGTTGAGGTGACAAATTACCTAAGTGAAAGAGCAACAATAGACTTCATAGAGTATCGATGCTCGAAAGAGAGAGGGGCATATGCACAATTTCTCGAAAGTTGGGGTTCTTTTATAATTTTCCTTAACCGTCACATAAAGGAGCAACTGAGTGCATTTATGACCCATATGAGAACAAGGGTTGTCGGCGAGTTATCGATTGTACAAGAGAAAGGGGATCCTTGCACTAACGCGGGATGTGGGGGCATATCCCCAATTACATAAAGTTGCAGGATAAAATTGCAAACAACAAGATTTGAATTTTTCTTGCAGTCCCAGGAAGGGCATTTTTATAATTCCTCATTATGTGATGGAATTACATATTTTAGACGTCCCAGGTGCATAGAAAATTACAAGCATGGCCCTCAAAGGGGCATAATTACAAACATAGCCCTCAGGGGCATAAATACAAAGCTTGGGGTGTTACATACCCTTGATGGGCTAAAACAACGAACAATGCTCTTGGAAATGCCTTGAACTCTCGATCTCCCGATCACTCTCTCTTTATGTCTCTTCGTGTGTTCTTTTGGACCCCCGGGGTTCTATTTATAGAAGTTGGAGGGCCATCGGGGTTGATTTAACCCGTACAGGGTGGACGGGCTAAAAATGACCCCAGGAGGGTCGTTTTCCTTCTTTTTTTTCTTTTCTTTTTTTTTTTTGTGAGAGAGAAGGAGCGGCGGGGTCAAGTGACCCGGGGACCCCACCCGGGGTAAAGTGACCCCGAGAAGGCCCGCGCGGGACCTGCCCGGGGTCATTTGACACCAGGCGGCCCCACCGGGGTCGCTTGACCCCGGGCTGATCCCGCCCTCGGTCGGGCGGGCCCGGGGGGAGCTACTGATGCGGGACGAGACCACGGACACGACAAGCTCGCGGTTGTCCCTTAGCAAGGGAAGCGTCGGACGTGCACGGTTGAGAAACCGGCAAGAGCTAGGGTGGTCAGTTCGCACTTTCGTGCCCGGACCGGGTCACGGGACGGCTTCGCTCTCTCTCGCAGCAGCGGTGATATGAAAATATATGACAAGCTAGGTCCTAAAACATGCTCTCTAGCAGTGGCATAAACAAGTATATAGGAAAATAAGCAAATGCCAAGTGTAGGGAGCAAGAACGATACCTCCACGCGCTCGGCGTGGGGAAGACGGACCCGGCCGAAACTCGTACTCCCAGAACAATAATACACAATATTACAGTAATACACGTCGCTGCCCACTCCACGCAGGGAGGTAAAGGGCTACACAATGGGGTCCGGGAGGACCGAATTCGGGTTGACGGGCGGCTTCTCGCGTTGATTCGGCAACACCCGAACTAGTGATGGTGGGGCCCACGTGCTGTCCGGAGGGGCCGTGTGGGACCCGGTGGCACCGCTGTAGTGGAGACGCTTGGGGAAGCGTTCCCTGGGCTGGCGGCACGCTGCGCCGGCCGGAGGCCAGGCGGCTCCGTTCGGCACCGGTCGGAATGACCGGCCACGGATCTGCCGGTTCTGTTTTCCGGCGCGCGCTCCGGCGAGAACGGACGCTGCGATCAGCCCCGACGTCGGAATGCGACGAAACTGGCGCCGTTGGAAAGCTGCTTCGAAGGGCTTCAACCCTATGGGATTACAGAAAAATAACAAAGCATGTACTTCTGATTGGCGAATTTTGAATGTTGTTGTTGTACAGTGTCTGAACTCTCAGACTAGCAGGGAACTTTCCTGAGAGTTGCCTTTGACCGATATGTGAACGTCCGAATCTGAAGTTATGGTCTTCAGCAAAGTTGTAGGAAATCAAGCTAGGAAACCGGGACTATTTTTTATGAAGGGTTTGGAGGTGGCTGTGATTTGTTCTGATTTTTGAACTGGAAGGTGGTCGGATCTGGGAATTAGCTGAAAACACTGTAGCAGAGATAGAACACGAATTTTGAAAAATAGATAAAGGGCGGATCAAAAATCAAGAAAAATGGTGGATGTAGGGGATGATGGATAGAACGCCCAGTAAAATTGGGAGCCCCAACAAAAATCAAAAAGAAGGTCGGAGATGGGAAACTCAGAGCTGCTGTCACTGTAGACAGAGACAGGACAGATCTAGGAGTGATTGAAGACCGAAATTGCAAAAATATCAAACGAAGGATTTTCGACCTGAATTTTTTTGTGGATGATGGGATGGAAGATAGGAACACACCATAAAAATTACAAACCACGAAGAGGCCGTGGCTGGTATCAGGAATTTCGGGAAGACACCTCTGTCCAGCAGGACAGAAAACCGAAGACGGATTCGCGGCGGCTCGAAGGCGGCACGAACGGCGGCGGCGGCGGCACCAATGAAGATCAGAGGTTGAGAGGGGGAGATAGAAGATTGAAACACTCTAGAATGGGGGGTTTGAGGAGAGGAAACCAGGGGAAGAGAGGAAGGGGGCGCACCAAGCTCCAAGGATTCCAACAATTTTCTGATTTTTTCACTAATTTTCACATGAAAATACAAGCTTATATATGCTTCCAACCAAATCCAACCTCAACCCTTGGATCTAGGGATGGGAGATGGAGGGTCTGGATGGCATGCCACAAACACAAAAAAAAATACAATAAAAAAATTGAAGGGGGGGGCGGCCTATTGACTATGGAGTGGCAAGGGAGACAATTTGACTTGGTAGGTAGCCTACCAAGGAAAAATCACCCCCTTTGTCTACCCATGTGGCAATTGACATTCAACTCATCTAGAAGGCTACCTAGGCTGGTTGACCAACCCCACATGGTCTAGGTGGACCAATGGGAAAGGGCTGAGGGCCCCCTTGCTGGTCCTACCGGCAAATTACATAGAAACCCACACAATCTACGGGAGTGACGCATTGGCTGATAAAGCCGTACAATTGCGCGTATACTTTCCCGTGGATATAAAAATAAACTAAAGGACATAAATGCAATATGAAAAGTACTTGCTCGGCGTCGATTCCCATCAACTCTCCTCGGGTGGGAGGAACTCGACCCCGTCGAGTAGGGGATGGATGCTCGAGTACTCCGGCGGATCCGTCACCGTGCCAAGTAGCGCGGGTATGCTCCCCTCCAAATGATCGTCACCTGCTCATTCCATATATACTCGATATGCGCGAACTGCTATGGGCTAAAGGTGGACACTCCGAGTGGGGCACTCTCAAAAGGGAAGGAAGCAGCTCGAAGACTCACTAGGAATCACCGCTGAATCCCTATAGGTGACTAGATCCGGGTGTAGATATAGAACCGATCCCATACTCATCGAATGAGTCCAATCGCCTCTTACTCATAAGAGAACGACAACGAGCTTGCACAAGACACATGCAGACTCTCAAACTTACACACAAACCATGCAAACAAACCACACAAAACAAACCACACAAGGAAAAGCACACCGACTCATATATGACCCTAGACTAAGGTAGTGACAACAAGCCCACTAGGTGGCTGCATCCTGGGTGGCAGGAGAGCCGTCCAACTCTCCCCCCAAGGCATAGTACTCATCGGCTAGTGCTTGGTCGGCCTCATAATCGACACACTCAAGCTCAGGAGGTAAGGTATCTCCAACCCCTAGGGCTAGGGTGGCACGGGCGGGGCATTCACTGGCAATGTGGCCAAACCCGTGACAGTGGAAACATTGCACTCGCGACCTACTACTCTCTCCGATAAGAGGGGCCTTACCCTTATCCTCCCGACAGGTAAGGGGCGTAGGTAACAAGGGTGGAGGTGTAGGCGCCGTGGGCAACAGCGGGGGAAGTGTCGGGGCCAGGGGACGGGCCATGTGTGCCGGGGGACGGTCAACGGGTGCCGGTGGATGGGGTGGAGGTAGATCCCGTGGTGGGGGAGGTCGAGGTCTAGGAGCAAAGTGCTCCTGACGGGCGGGCTCCTGAGGACGAGCCATGGGTCCCCTCGGGTATGAACCTAAGGAGCCACGGGAATCACTACGGGGAGGAGCGGGACTCCACCGAGGAATAGACTCGAACTCTCCCTCGAATTGCTCCATCTCGAGAGCAACTTGATATGCATCCTCCAACTTGTCCACCTTGCGGCGGAGAAGCTCATACCGTAGGTGCGGGCGTAGACCACGACGAAACCGAGAGACGGTAAGGGAATCCTCCTCCGCGGCATCACATCGCAAGTAGTATTCATCAAATTCGGCGATGTAATCCGAGACGGACCGGTCTCCTTGGGTGAGGCTTTGCCACCTCTCTATAAGACGCTGGCGGTAGGAGGTAGGGAGGTACTTCTTCCTAAGCTTCTCCCTCATATCGGTCCATGTATCGATCGGGGGTTCTTGACGATGAAACAATAGGTTCTCCATGTTTCTCCAATAGGTTTGGGCTTGGCCTAAAAGTTTCATCCTGGCGTACTTGACTTTTCGTTGGTCCGACATCTCGAACCACTCAAAATATCGGTCCATACCAACCTCCCAATCAAGATAGACCTTTGGGTCTAAGGACCCGTCAAAGGTGGGAGGGTCGGCCCGAACGGTCCGAATGGCCCGTTCATCCATATCTTGGTCGTGGGTACGCCGCGTATGGCGGTGGTCACGACCATGTCCCCGTTGCTCATTATCGGACTCATAGTCATGCACCTCGGGGACTTCGTGCCTCCTAACAGCTACCCCTTGAACCCTTGGAGTCATGGGTTGGTGATCCGACTCCGGTTGACCTTGGGTAGGTGGGATGGGTGCCTGGGCTGGTCCTTTCTCTAGTGCTGCAACTCTCCCGACCAATCCCTGAACGGACTGGTTCGACCCGGCGGCCCTATCCTCTACGGCCTTCATCCTCTCTTCTAGGCGGATGCCTAGACCATTCACCTGAGTACTCAACCCTTCCATCCTATCTACTCGGATACTTAACACATCCATGCGCTCACTCAACCCATCCATTTTCCCCATAAGAGTTCGGAACAATGTGGCTACTTCATCGGAACTATAGACTCGGGATTCCGCCATAGGTGGTGGTGGGGGTGAGTATTGAGTACCTCGACGAGTGGGCATGCAAGACACGGAGTAGGAGACACCGACTAAGGCAAATGCACACTACAAGATGATGCACCTAGACGTAACCAAAACTCGGCACGTGGCGGAGTTAATCGATCCGAAGATCACTCGGGCAAGTGTGCGGCCTTCCCGATAGGCGTAGCCTAACGTTCGGACAACACCTTTTGATATACCGGGTTATTGGGATGCAATGCAAAAGACACTTTTTTTGTTTGTTTTAAAACAATGATGACCCTAAACACGACTTAGACGTAAATGACTAATGAATGACACTTTTTTTTTGACATCCTAGACTCAAACTCGCTCTGATACCAAATTGATGCGGGACGAGACCACGGACACGACAAGCTCACGGTTGTCCCTTAGCAAGGGAAGCGTCGGACGTGCACGGTTGAGAAACCGGCAAGAGCTAGGGTGGTCAGTTCGCACTTTCGTGCCCGGACCGGGTCACGGGACGGCTTCGCTCTCTCTCGCAGCAGCGGTGATATGAAAATATATGGCAAGCTAGGTCCTAAAACATGCTCTCTAGCAGTGGCATAAACAAGTATATAGGAAAATAAGCAAATGCCGAGTGTAGGGAGCGAGAACGATACCTCCACGCGCTCGGCGTGGGGAAGACGGACCCGGCCGAAACTCGTACTCCCAGAACAATAATACACAATATTACAGCAATACACGTCGCTGCCCACTCCACGCAGGGAGGTAAAGGGCTACACAATGGGGTCCGGGAGGACCGAATTCGGGTTGACGGGCGGCTTCTCGCGTTGATTCGGCAACACCCGAACTAGTGATGGTGGGGCCCACGTGTTGTCCGGAGGGGCCGTATGGGACCCGGTGGCACCGCTGTAGTGGAGACGCTTGGGGAAGCGTTCCCTGGGCTGGCGGCACGCTGGTTCGCCGGCCGGAGGCCAGGCGGCTCCGTTCGGCACCGGTCGGAATGACCGGCCACGGATCTGCCGGTTCTTTTTTCCGGCGCGCGCTCCGGCGAGAACGGACGCTACGATCAGCCCCGACGTCGGAATGCGACGAAACTGGCGCCGTTGGAAAGCTGCTTCAAAGGGCTTCAACCCTATGGGATTACAGAAAAATAACAAAGCATGTACTTCTGATTGGCGAATTTTGAATGTTGCTGTTGTACAGTGTCTGAACTCTCAGACTAGCAGGGAACTTTCCTGAGAGTTGCCTTTGACCGATATGTGAACGTCCGAATCTGAAGTTATGGTCTTCAGCAAAGTTGTAGGAAATCAAGCTAGGAAACCGGGACTATTTTTTATGAAGGGTTTGGAGGTGGCTGTGATTTGTTCTGATTTTTGAACTGGAAGGTGGTCGGATCTGAGAATTAGCTGAAAACACTGTAGCAGAGATAGAACACGAATTTTGAAAAATGGATAGAGGGCGGATCAAAAATCAAGAAAAATGGTGGATGTAGGGGATGATGGATAGAACGCCCAGTAAAATTGGGAGCCCCAACAAAAATCAAAAAGAAGGTCGGAGATGGGAAACTCAAAGCTGCTGTCACTGTAGACAGAGACAGGACAGATCTGGGAGTGATTGAAGACCGAAATTGCAAAAATATCAAACGAAGGATTTTCGACCTGAATTTTTTTGTGGATGATGGGATGGAAGATAGGAACACACCATAAAAATTACAAACCACGAAGAGGCCGTGGCTGGTATCAGGAATTTCGGGAAGACACCTCTGTCCAGCAGGACAGAAAACTGAAGACGGATTCGCGGCGGCTCGAAGGCGGCACGAACGGCGGCGGCGGCGGCACCAATGAAGATCAGAGGTTGAGAGGGGGAGATAGAAGATTGAAACACTCTAGAATGGGGGGTTTGAGGAGAGGAAACCAGGGGAAGAGAGGAAGGGGCGCACCAAGCTCCAAGGATTCCAACAATTTTCTGATTTTTTCACTAATTTTCACATGAAAATACAAGCTTATATATGCTTCCAACCAAATCCAACCTCAACCCTTGGATCTAGGGATGGGAGATGGAGGGTCTGGATGGCATGCCACAAACACAAAAAAAAAATTTACAATAAAAAATTGAAGGTGGGGGCGGCCTATTGACTATGGAGTGGCAAGGGAGACAATTTGACTTGGTAGGTAGCCTACCAAGGAAAAATCACCCCCTTTGTCTACCCATGTGGCAATTGACATTCAACTCATCTAGAAGGCTACCTAGGCTGGTTGACCAGCCCCACATGGTCTAGGTGGACCAATGGGAAAGGGCTGAGGGCCCCCTTGCTGGTCCTACCGGCAAATTACATAGAAACCCACACAATCTACGGGAGTGACGCATTGGCTGATAAAGCCGTACAATTGCGCGTATACTTTCCCGTGGATATAAAAATAAACTAAAGGATATAAATGCAATATGAAAAGTACTTGCTCGGCGTCGATTCCCATCAGCTACCCCCGCCGCACGCCGGGTCGTCCAGGGTCGGGCGACCCAGCGCGGGTCTGTCCGACCCCGAACGGGTTCCCCCGTCTTCTTCCCTACATAAACCCTACCTTTCGGGGTTTTTCAGCAGTCTTGCTCGCAATACACCGCGTGGAGAAAGGAAGAAACACGCCTCATGTTCATTGTCGTCTTCCTCGTGCCATCGGTGGGAAAAGGGGGTTTGTGCTTGTCCGAGCTACGTGATACACGTGTATTGGACTTCCCCGGAGGTGCGTATACCCTCTCTTGCGCACAATTTCTTTGCTGCAAGAGTTTTCTTTATTCACCCCGCACATTCGAGGGAGAAAATTCTCGCCTCTCGGGACTCGCCTGGAACCACATGACCCTGACAATCGTTGTGGATTTAAACCGACTCTCAACCACGTCGTTTGCTGCGAGGGGTTTATAATTGAAGTAATATACAGCCACAGAGTCCCGTTGTGTGGACATTCCACGGAGCGGCGGTATGCCGAATGTTGAACCTCGACCAACTCGAGGGGAGTGTCTCGATTCCTTCGAGAAAAATAACATGTGCAACAGTCACGTACTCACGCAGCGAAACAATCAAAAAACGATGATCCTCGGAGTTCAAGGGGTGTTCCCAATGTGCCGCGACGTTATCCATGCACTCCGAGATCCAAGGACAATAGAGCAACATCAAGAGGAGGTCAAGAAACAAACAAAAAGTCACCACCTGCAGCCACCTTGGAGAGAACAAGATCAAGGGTTTTGATAGTCCTTTTTGGACTTAGAAACCAGGAGGGACCCCCTCCTCTCCCTCTCTCTCTCTTAACCGGCGCAAGGAAGACCCGAAGGTACCCCTCTGAGTGCCACACCTGGGAGGGGTTCCCCCCCTCCGGTTCTGCAGACCCGGAGGGGGCTTCTCCGGGTTCTGCAGACTCGGAGGAGGTCCCTCCAGGTCCAACAAACCCAAACAGGTCCCTCCTGGTCGCACAGACCAGAAGGCGGCCCTCCGGGTCTCTCTCCCACTCTCCTGCCGTCCGGTAGAACAAAAAAAAAGGGGGGCGAAGGAAGACCAGAGGGAGGCCCCTCTGAGTCTGCAAACCCGGAAGAGCCTCCTCCACAGATGGCAGTATCGGCCGAAACTGATACGTTTCGGCCTAGCAGTATCGGCCGAAACTGATACGTTTCGCTCCTCCACAGATGGCAGTATCGGCCGAAACCGATACGTTTCGGCCTAGTAGTATCGGCCGAAACTGATACGTTTTGGCCGGCCGAAACGTATCAGTTTCGGCCCATGCCGAAACCGTTTCGGACCTGCTCACTGTAGCAAGTCTGAAACTAAAAAAATAATAATAATGGTTTCGGACTGAAACCGTCTGGTTTCGGTCCGAAACTAGACCTGCTCACTGTAATTTTTGCCTTTTTGAATGTTTTGAACTGGTATTAGCCGAAATCGAAACCGGTACGTTTCGGTTTCGGTCCTGGCCGAAACCAATACTGCCATCCTTGGCCTCCTCTGCCCCCTCTTTCTACACTCTCTCTCCCTAAAACAAAAAGGAAAGAAGAATACCAAGGGGCACAGGGTTTTCCACTCACAAACCCAGAGGAAGCCTTTCCTAATGCAATAAATGCTTCAAACCAGGAGGGACAACCTCCGTGTTTCCTTCTCTGCCTCCTATAAATAGGAGGCCTTGGTGAGGGAAAAAAGAAGAGAACGGGGAAGACTTCAAAGGGAGTACAAGAGTTGAAGCTTGGAGCACTTGGAGGAGCACTTGTGCAAGGAGGAAGCTTGGACAGCCTTCCCTTAGAGTTTGAAGATTTGAAGACCCTTCAATTGTGTAAAACCCTCAATTAAAAGAGTATATTACATAAATACCCTTATTTAAGGAAATTGAGTTGTAGGTTTTTTGAATTCAGGGAAATCATGGAAAAACCATTTTGATCCCAAAAATATCCAAAGTTTTGGGAATTTGTTGTCGAGTCATGGGAAAAACCCTAGTGTTTGCAAAAATTACAATTCTACCCTTACACTTTGTGAAATTGTAAAGGTACCTCAAAGATTATACAAAAATCTCGGAAATGCAGGAATTATTCAAAAAATGTTCAAGTTCATCTAAATATTCTCAAAATTGATGGAAAGGACATGCTTGTTTTCATAAAATTCAGAAATTGCAACTTTACCTCGGAAGTTTATGAAATTACATAAATGTCCTAGAGTTACATAAATGTCCTAGAGAGTCATGCAAAAAATGTGAAAATTGCATGGATGGATTATTTCCTTAAGCATAAACCCCCGGTTCATGAGAAACCACAAACAAACCCTAGTTTAGGAAAAATTACAAATAAACCTTATCTTTGAAAAATTGCAAATATACCTCCACCTTAGGGTGTGGAGGTCCCTTTCGGATTGAGCTCCCAATATCACAACAAATATCATAGAGGTTAAGGGGACTTTGGCAGTTAATCAAAAGTGTTCGGACTTGTACCGATATAAATTAACACCTAGCACAATCGATGGAAAAAAATCCAACACACGAACTTTAAATCGTGCGTTAAATATGAAGTACGGAAATAGTATACATGCTAATCAATTAGCTAAAATATATGCATATTTATCCAACAAATGGATATGTATATACAAAAGTTATTTTCCGCATGCAAACAATGCCCAATATACAAGTTAAGAATAAATACATTAAAGATTTTAGGGTTTTTTACATGAAAAGTATTGTTAGAGGTGAATTTGTAAAAAAAACCATTCCTGCAAATTGTATTAGCAGGCATATCACTGTGTAAATCTGAATTGTGTAAAAATGTCATATTTATTTACAAGTATATCACTTCTTTTTGCAAAAAAAAAATACAAAAAAATTACGCTTAAATGTCATTTATGCACTATTTGAATTAACCTAGTGATATATCTGCTAACACATTTCTATGAATGATTTTTTTTTGCAAATTCACCGCTAGCAATGATTTTCATGCAAAAATCCCCAGATTTTAATATTAAAAAATGAGAGAGAGAGAGAGAGAGAGAGATCCAATCCGAGATGGGGTGGGTTTGAAAAAGGGAGATAGGTTTTTACAGGATCCGCATAAAATGGATCATGTTATAGCTTCTGTGCCCAGACCAGGCAGCCCAACGCACCAAGGTGGTTGCCTAGGCAATGCCAAGGCGACCATGCGTCCTTAAGCGTTACAGGTTCAAAAAGTGTACTATAGTAATTAATAGATCTGCCCAGTCTAGAACTGAACCTTGCATTAGGTAGCTGATAGTGGTCAATGAAACATCAAGAATGGCATTCTGATAATGTGCATCAGCAAGGACCAACTAGTTAAGGACTGGTTAAATTGGGCTTTACTCAAGCAATGCTGGCAAACTATTGTGGGGGTTGGGGAGAGGCGGAAGAGACCCCATGGGTTAGGATAGTTAATTTGATGTACTTCAGAAGTGGCAGTAGACAGCGTACTTTTGCCGCACACATTTCTTTTCTCTCTTCCACTTGGAGAAATATTGTCAAGACAGTTGCTTTTTTAAGCGCTTCCACTACATACCAGGTGGACAATAGCAGATTGATCAATTTTTGAGAGGACCACTTGTTCTCTAATGCTTCTTTGCTATGCAAATTAAAAGTTTCTATGAGTAATTCACTGATAAAGGCAGATTTATGCAGCACTTCCAGATAAGTGGAAAGAATGGTGAGTGGAATACCCAGCTACGGGCCAGTTTGATAACACTCATTGGCACCTGCTGTCTGTAGCAGTCAAACATCTTAAGTTTCAGATTGTTTGGTAAAATATCTGAATGCACGTCTAAACCATCATTCTTATCTGAAATTTCCTCTTAAGAAAAGCCCCCAGTATTGTACTTTTCTTCAGATGCCTTGAAACCCCAATCCTCACGCACTAGCTGGCAGCTGCTCCTTCTGATGCATCATTCCCACCCACCTCACTTCCCTCAGCACCCATGTCCTCAGCAATTATGCTACCCAAACCAGCCTCCATGTCCCTGAGCTCAACACCTCCTACCCCCCTTCTTCTCCACCATGCCCCCGTGCAATCACCATCCATGCCAGCATCTCCAACGCTGCTGACGCCGCAGAGACGCCTCTATCAGGAAGGATATGATTCTCCGGCCATGTTAGATGCCACAGAGCAGGCCTTCAGCAGCCCTGCCCACATCCTGGTCACCTGTGCTGGCATGCTGGACCCCAAGCACCCATCATTGGCAGCCACTACTGACAAGGACTGGTATGTTGCCGTCGTCGTCAACATTAGTGGGCCTCCCTCTGCTGCCGCAAGGCCACCAACTGCCTGGTTCACGGAGACGGCAGGCAGATCATCACCATCTCATCCTCTGTGATCGGCATGCTCCACCTGAGGTTCAGGGTGTACATGGCGTCCAAGGCAGCAGTGGAGCTGCCTGGGACACAGATCACGGCCAACTGCATGGCGCCGGGCCGGTGGCAACAGACATGTTCTTTGCCAGGAAGAGCGAGGACATTAGGGTGACAGTGGAGGTAATCCCACTAAGGCTGCCCCCAGAGACTGCCTCCTTTGGCTTTGCCTTCTCGGCAGCACTGGACCAGGTTTGGGTGTCCAGGAAAAAAATATATCATTTTGGTCAGATTAGGTGTCCAGATTTATTTAGATGTCAACTAATCTACTTATCCAACGAGCTCTCTATGTACATCTTATTTATTTTAAGTACTTCTTTTGTTACATATTTAGATAGTAGACAGAGTTTTTTTTTTTTTTTTGAAAGTGGACAGTACCAGTGATTATAAAAAAAAAAGTAAGAAGTTACAAGCTAGAGGGAGAGCTCCCACAAAACTCCCACAAACAAAAGGTGGCAGACAACGCTCTGGCCCAGGAGCAAAACAAAGAGAGAAACAAAACCCCTTTCAACCAAGCAACCCACCCACAACACAGACATAGAAAACAAAACCACCAACCACCCAAAAACTGATAACTTCCCTACTCTACCCTCTCCGAAGCCCACACGAACCTACTCCGCACCCCCCTCCCCCAAGGGCCCACAAAATGGCTAAGTACAGAAGAACGGACTGCACACCCCTCGATTCTACAGACAGGCCTCAACTGCCCCTATATAGTCATCCTACCCCTAGATAGTAGACAGAATTAGATTTTGGATATTTGAAATAAGTTCTATCAAATGCCACCTAACAAGAAATTCTACAGACACTGAAGTGAACGAATGTCCAAAGCTTCACCAAAATTTTATCACAGATCCTTATTCTGAATGCAATAACCTGAGAAGACTAAGTGAACTTAAGAAGAAAGTATAAGCACAATTTTTAAAAGTACAAAGGAAAGAAAAAAGTTCCATTTATTAGGCGGTACTTTAATCCCCACTTGGGTCCTGATTGGGCCCATTTAATACATGGCAAGTTAGCCCACCGTGCCAACCCTATTGGGCTTATTGTCACCTTCCCAAAAGAAAACCTATTGGGCTTATTGCTAAAGCCCAATAGGATTTATAATTGACAGGCAGTTCCCACCTCTTCACAGCTTACTGCCTACCTCCTTTATACAAGAGGAAGGCTGGCCCTCTGTTGGAGAGTTTCAGAAAATCTTTGAAAAGTACTAGTTAAAATGCATGTGCAGATGCAGAATATTAATTAATATTGAATTAATAATTGAAAAAAAGTTGTTTTTGAGCTTTGTTCTTTTTGTACGTGTGGAGTAGACATCTCTATAACTTGCCTGCTGATGAGTAGCATAAGAATTTAGGTAGCTTTTAATTTCTTCTGAAGAGGAATCTCTCTTCTTCTTTCATTGTATCACCTCTACTTAACAAAATTGGTGGTGCAATCCACTTTTTCCTAAAAAAAAATCAATTAAATTGATAGAAATATCAAAAATATAGATAGAAAATAGATATGCATATAATAAAGTATTTTTATTATAAATTTAACGATATAATATTGTCGGTAGTAGATACATACATAAATAAATAAATCATTAGCTAAGGGGTTGTTATTTCCGCAATCAAAATTGTTAGTTGATTGTTACAAGTCTGAAGGATGTTTTAGTCATTTGACATGACCTAGGGGCTCATAGGTATTACAGTCGTTTTTAATGTTTTTTTGAAAAGTTAGTCATTTTTAATGTTGAAGACTTAAAGATGTCTTTTCATGTTTTGGGAAGGGTGCAAAATGCTAGGACATGTTTTAATCATCTATCATGGTCAATTGGACAAGTTATAGGGTTTTGAGAATCTTTAGAGTATCTTTAAATAACTTTTTTGGTCTTTTGGGCAGATTTCATCTTTCAAATAAAGTTTTTATTATGATGAAGATCTTTGAATGGTCGATTGTTTTGGGTTCTTCTTAAATTGAGCCCAAAGTTTAACGGCATTTGAGACGCTTACCACTTGTCTTGACTGGAGAGGTAGTTAAGGGACCTGACTAATAGATAGTCTTACATGTTTACTGTCCAAAATCAGCATAAAATGGAAAAATATTGGTGATAGCTCTAGAAGAAAGAAAAACACACCTTCCCGATGAAGAAGCCCTTAAAGCTCTTATTGGTGCACGCTCTGGCTTTTGCAGGATACGGAAAGGGCGATTGAGCCCACTTCGAAGGCAGGTTACAACAAGTCTATTTGTAAAGCCGCCTTTTTTATCATTGACCTAAATCGAACAAGTGATTATCAAAACGGTGACACAGACATATGAAAACCTATAAATGCAAATTATTAGGAACTGATGAAAGTTGAGCAGTCTAAAATGTGGAAAACTATGAAGGAAAGCATGCATGGTAAGCTAAAACATTTTTGCTATATATAAGAAAGACGAAGATAGCTGCAACCATGACTAATAAACCTGTTTTTGAAAAAAAAAAGTGAATGGTACCACCAAGTTTATTGAATAAATAGATGAGGTACAATCAAGACGAGAGAAGTCACTCCCACTAAAAGGAAAACAAATCAATCACAAAGAAGGGATGCCAAGATGATTTGTTTTCTTCCACTCCTCCACAGAAACACAGCTAAAATCTACTCCAAGACTAAAGAAAATGCATCAAGACAAATATTTCAAATAATTTATAATTCCCCAGAAGATATGATCATTCAGTTCCCTCCAAATGCTCCAGAAGATGTTATATCGGATAAACCGAGCTATATTATATTTAAGGGTTTTTACATAAATACCCTCATAAACATTAGTTATGCCAAATATACCCTTCATATAAGCATATTATCAACAATATCCTCTAAATATCGTTCATGATTGCGGTTGCACCCTTACCGTCACTCCCGTGATGTTGACTCGAGTTAAACTAGGGTTAAAAGATGAACTTACTAATCTACCCCTTCGGTTTACGACCCCCGCCCGCCCGATGTGGTTTCCCCCCTTCACAAACCCTTCACGATTGACCCCCTTTCTCACGGCCCCATCGGGATCGTCTGCCATCTCCGACCTGCAACGGCCTTCACGCAACGAAAGGGTTCTTCCGCTCCATCTCCGACCTGCAACGGCCTTCGCGCGACGGAAGGGTTCTTCTGCTCCACTGGGTAAGTCTCGCATACTCTCTCTGAACCTCTCACGGCCCCATCGGCCCCCCCCTTCGCATGGTCCCCCTCTCCTCTATCTCTGTCCCTCGATATGTAAAAAACCCTATTTTTTATCTCTTAACTGTGGATGCCACGTTCTTCTATTTCCTGGTCGACGCATAGTTGTCAAGGCGACAAGGCGACCCAAGGCGTTCACGGGGTCCCTAAGCGCTTAGGAGGAACAAGGCGTCCGCTTAGGCGTCGCCTAGGCGACACTTCGGCCACTAATTAAAAAATCTAAAATATATATCCTCCAATATATAAATCAAGAATAAAAAATATAAAAATATAAAAAATATAAATTACATGAAGAAATTGCTGTAATTAAATTATGTGACAATTATAAAAAACTAAATTGTATCAAAAAATTACAAAAAAATCAGAAGTAAATGCAAAAGATTCAAAAGTAAATGTAAAAAATTCAGAAAAATTATAAAAGAATATAATAATATCAAGAAAATAATAAAAAAGAAAGAGTTAAATGTACATAACCAGGTCGGATCCGGTTCGGACGGGTCATGGTTGGCCCGCCTTGGCGCCTAGGCTCCCGCCTTGGCGCCTAGGCTCCCGCCTTGGCGCCTAGCCCGCCTAGGCGACCGCCCAGCCCGCCTAGGCGACCGCCCAGCTCGCCTTTTCCAGTGTCAACAAGGCGCTGCAGCGCCTAGCCCTTTCAAGAGTGCCTAGGCGCCCGCCTTGACAACTATGGGTCGACGGTTAGTTAATGCGTCCGGTAGAAACATATGTTGATGAGGTTTCTTTATTAGGGTTTAGGGTGTCCATTATTTATTGTCTTCGTCTGAGATTGGGCCTTTTTGCTTATTTGCAGCTTCAGAACGAGACAGAGCAAGTGAATGAGTAAACCCTACAAAAATTAAACTTGCTGGATTGAAAGTGATTGTGGCCCCGCAGTACCTTTTTTGTGAGATAAAGTAGGAAACAGGTGACAAGATTGCTTTGTTTGTTTATAGTTCATTTGATTTATTTATTTGGAGTAACGTTTAGTACGGTCTTATATATGTGTAGGGGAGTATTCCCATCTAGACAGCAGTGAATCAAGGTGGCCCACAGATAGTTAGACCAGTTGGAGTGGACGTGCTTGTGGTCTATACCTATTACTTGAGGTTTGAATTGTAGTTTTTGCTAATTGTACAAGACCTATTTGCTAAGACTGTTTGCACTTATGTGTTATATACAAACTTATCATCCCCTTTATCTTGCTTTTGTATTCTATCTTATTTTAAGCATCGAAAGCACAGTTATGGCAGACACATTTACATTGAAACTTCATTATGGAGGGCATTTTAAGACTACCGAGGAAGAAGGAAGAATGATCCCCATAGGTTTTAGACAGAAAACCTACTCCTTTGAAAGAGATTATGCTCATTTGAGGGAGCTGAGTGTTAGCTTCTCAAGTCACCAAATGGGGACATGACCAGACGATTGATTTCTATGCTTTAGTACCAAATTTGAGGCCTAAGAAATATGTGAGAATTAGTTCAGATGAGGATGTGATTTCTCTTTTTGATAAGTATAGCCATGATTTGTGCATTGTGCTTTATGTCGCCACACAATACATTGGAGTGCCTTTAGCTTCTTCTGATCCACATATGAAGACGGTAACATCTATGACTAGAAGAAAGTCTAAGGCAAAAAATGCAATGCCTTCAGAAGATGATCCACACTGGAATCCATCAGGAGATGACAGTGAGTACGTTGAGGTTGAGCCTCCAAGCAATAATGAGGCAGAGACTCTATTTAGGGAGGGTGATATATCTGATGATGAGATTTATATCGATGACAGTCGTGATAGTTGCTTTTCCTCAGACTCTGAGTGTGATATGGAGGTGGATGAAGGGGACAATGAGGGTACCCCTATTGTCCGAAACATTCATGATCCGGATATGTCTTTAGGAAGTAGATTTGACAATATTAATGCATTCAGATTAACACTTGCCCAGCATGCAATCAAAAATGAATTTGCAGTCAAGTACAATAAATCAGAACCAACTAGGGTCACAGTAGTTTGTTCTGAGAAGAGATGCAAGTGGAGAATGCATGTTTCTCGTTTACCTGATGGCCATATATTTCAGATAAAGAACCTTCAACCTGAATTCACTTGTACGGGGGCAAATAAGACTGGGAATCATATGGCCACTCAGAAGTGGGTGGCAAGTACATGCATTGGGTGGCTTAAGACTGAAGGAGATGTTACAGTGAAAGAAATTTCAAGAAGGTTGAATGCTTAATACCATGTGGACATTCCTTACCACCGGGTTTATAGAGGCAAGCAAATGGCATTGGAGCAAATTCATGGTTCTTGGGAAGCAATGTATGACAGAGTACTCGACCTACAGCATGAACTAGTCTTAAAGAACCTGAGAGTGTAGTCAAATATCAGACAAATGACAAAGACAGATTTTTCAGGATGTTTGTATGTTTAAAGGCTTGTATTGAGGGTTTTAAGTTAGGATGCAGGCACCTAATTGGCTTAGATGGATGTCACTTGAAAGGTATCTTTAGAGGTACCTTACTAGCTGCCACCTCGTTTGATGGGAACAATGAAATTTTTCCACTAGCCATAGCAATAGTGGAAGGAGAAAATGCCGATAGCTAGACCTGGTTTCTAGATGCTCTGAAGCAGGCCATTGGTCAGCCTAGTGATTTGTCTTTCATGTCTGACAGACAAAAGGGGTTAGAAGAAGGGCTCCCGCTTGTTTTCCCAGGTGTTGAGCATAGGGTTTGTGTTAGACATCTGTATAAGAATTTCAAGAAGTTATTTCCAGGTGAATTCATGAAGAGACTCTTGTGGAATGCTGCAAGATCATATACTGAAGTTGATTTCTTGGACTGGATGATGCAAATGAAAGAAAATTCTCCAGAGGCACATGCCTATTTGACACCAGCGGCTATGAGGGGAGTTGTATGGAGTAGGTCACAGTTCCATCCACTTGCTAAATGTCATCATATAACAAACAATTTAAGTGAATCATTCAATGCCTACATCTCAGATGCACGTTGGAGACCTATATTGGACTGTATAGATGTAATTCGTTCCAAAATGATAAAGACCATGCACATTAGGAGGTCAAGGGCTGAAAAATGGACCGATGTCTTGGTGCCAAGGGCCAGGAAGTACATATCTGTCATGACAAGAAAATTGGAAGGATATTTAGTGGAGAAAGGATTTAACAAGACTGCTCAGGTGACAGGTCCAGAAGCACGTGAAGTTGTAGACTTGAACCAGAAAACTTGTACCTGTATGGCTTGGCAAAAAATAGGTCTCTCATGCTCACATGCATGTGCATTCTTAGCAAGCAGAAGGGGTATTAAATGGGAGGATTATATTGATAGATGTTACACAGTGACAGCTTATAAATCCACCTATGGTTTGGGCATCAGTCCTATGCCTGACAAGACACAATGGATTAAACTTGGAATAAAAGTTCTCCCCCCCATTGTGAGAAGGCCACCGGGAAGACCTAAAAAGAAGAGAATTCGAGACCCAGATGAAGTCAAAAAAATTACAAAGGCCCATAAGTGCAAAAGGTGTGGTCAATTTGGACATCATGCAAAAACATATAAGAATCCAGTCTCAACATTGGGTCAAACTTCTACTCCACAAGCAAGGTAATAATATATGGCACACTTTTGTATATGAAGTAATTTAATTAGCACTCATACATAATTATGTCATACATGAGGCCTCCTGGTAGGCCTAGAAAGCAAAGGGGTCCTAACCAAACATCAAGTCAAACACAGGGTCAGGTAGTCTTTTTACGTGACCATTTCATCATTGTAAATGATCCATTTAAATTCCTTATTACTATAAAATGTAATCCTTATATTTGTGCATTGTGTTCACAGGAGAGCTTGACAGGGCAAGCTAATGTGGAAGGGAGGACTAGTGTTGCAGCCATGGACATTGGTGCAATGCAGGTTGATCAGTCCTATGCCAGGACTAGTGTTGCAGAAGAAAGCCTCCACTCAACCATTCAAATTAATTCCAGTGCTGCGGGTGGATCCAGTGTAATTCCCTCCCAGACATCTTCCTCAAGTTCTATCCCAGTGCAGAGTAGGGCTCCTACAGTTCTTGTTCGGGGTCGTGGCCGGGTGGTGAATTCTAGGTTCAGAAATGTGTAGGGTTGGGTTGAAGCTGAAGTTGGCATGTGTCCTTTTATGATTGTCTTTAAAAATGTAGCTGTTTAATGTTGAAGTTCGCATGTTTGCTGTGACAATGACACTATTTGCTTTACAGAACTTGTGTCCCGTGGTGGTAATTATCTTTAGAGAACTTTAAAGACATGTTGACATGTGTCCTTTTATGACTGTCTTTAAAAATGTAGCTGTTTAATGTTGAAGTTGGCATGTTTGCTGTGACAATGACACTATTTGCTTTAGAGAATTTGTCCCATGGTGGTAATTGTCCTTTTGTAACTTAAAACTTGTGTCTTGTGAGTTTAATGTAGAAGTTGTCATCTTGCTGTGACAATGACACTATTTGCTGTGAAATGCCTAAAGCATTGTGCATTGTGTTCACATATGTCCCATGTTCAATCACATATGAAGATTGTGTTAGAACTGCGTGCATGGCAGGACTCATTTGTTGTCAGCCGTTTTAGTGTTTAGTTGTACACAGACATTTGATTCTCAAGAGGATGAAAAGGCAGGAGGATGTCAATGACAGATTATTTTCAATAGTATTGGTGGTGCTTTCCACTTTTCAATAGTATTGATGGAATATGCTTCTGTATGCGTTTGCAATACACTAAAGGATGATTCTATGGAGTTTCACAGTGTTACACTAAAGCCATATTCCTTTGCAGTCATGTTAAATTTCAATCTCCTTTTCAGTCATGTTCCCCTCCTTTGCAGTGATGACAGCCATATTGTCTTTAAATCTGACGATGCCGGATTTCAGTCCATTGATCTATTTCTATTTTAGATGGTGACATTTCATGAATCTGACCATGGTGTGTTAAATATTTCCATATTTGCTTCAAGCTGAGGGATGTGTGCATACATGTTACAACTGGACACTCGGCAATCGACCAGGTTAATATAAGCATGCTTGACCAAAGCAAACAACATTGGCAAGGGACATGAATTATTCTCTCGCTGGTTAGTGTGTACACATGCATCTCATCAACAGGAGAAAGTGAAGGCATCTCAAGGAACATTTCCTACGTAGGTAGCATATGTGTCCTGCAAATGCCACAATATTTAGACTCATGAGAATCCACTTTGACAGTGGATTCTTTTGTGGTGGAGGAATGTAGAAATGTGTGCAAATACACTTAAGGGAATATTTCCTATGGTCAGTGCAATGTAGAAAATATGGCAAGTTAAATCCCTTTTGTTTCTCCCTTTGTTGAGTAACGAGGGGAAACTAGATTTGATGCCCAAGACCCTTCAGTTGGAATGCCTAGCAGCAGCGGGAAAATGCATACCATGCAACTAGTATGCCATACGCTTCTGATGTGTTAATAAGGACAAAGCTGAATGAAAACATTAGCTATCTCCATATAACTTCAATTAAGAGAGTGAAGGAATGTCTGAATGCAGAATGATATGCATTTTGTGCCTCACAGGAGGAACATGATTCCAAACCAATAAAAAGATAAAAACATAACCACATGAAGCACGATCAGTAAACATTCTGCCATAACTGGCAGTACACTAAATGTCCAGTCCAACCAATTATTTTGACATTTAGATATTTACATGAAACCATTACAAACAGTGACACATAATCCCCTCCTAATCCCTTTACCCATTACAAACAGTGACACCTCTAATTCACTTGTTATAGATCCATTTACCAAATGTAGTGAAAGACAAAGTACAGTATGCCCAGCCCCAGTAAGGGCGATACCATCTTCTTGAATCTCATTTTCAGTTGTAAGCCATTCCCTCTTCCACTAGCAGCGGTTGTCATGTCTATCTTGGCTTGTATTATGTCAATTTTTCTCTCTAGCATAGTCAACGTCTTCTCGATCGATGATTCCATAGAAATTATTTGATGCTTCAAGTCCACGGTATTATGATGCACATCATCAACCCAAACAAAAAAGCCACAACAATCGTCCTCCTGTGAACATATATATATATATGATCTCTCAATTAGAAATTCAAGAAAGATATCTAAGAAACTGCGTCGAATACGTTGGAACTTCTTACCTTCCACCTTGCACATCGATAAAATCTTCTTCCTCTACTTGTTTCTTGAGACGAAATGTATACCCTACATCTTTTCCTGCAATAGCATTGTGGAACTTCATAGCACTCCGATGTATTTAACGAACGTCTAATACTAGATCGTCCGGTGGTCGTATCACTCATCTTCTTTATCCCCCACTGAAATCTCTTTGACAGTGATTGTGGGTTAACCTCGCCCTCAGCCTGCACCTCAGGGCCAGTGCACACTGTCTGCTCAGCCCCAAACGGTTCCGAGATGTGTCGCCGGATTTCTTAAGGGGGGAGGCACCGCGAGATGGGGAGGCTTCTTCGAGAGAGAGTGTGCCGCCCTAATAGAGGGTGTACCGAGGTGAGATGGGGAGGTTTCTTCGAAGCGTCGGCGCAGTCGGTTTTGAGATGTGTCACCGTGGCGTTGAGGGGGGGGTGTGAGATGGGGAGGCTTCCACAGAGGGTGTGCCGCCGTGGGCATGAGATGGGCAGGCTTCTTCGACGGCGTCGGAGCAGTCGATTCCGGGGTGTGCCGTCGTGGGCTCGAGGTGTGCCGCCAGTCGGCCGCCTGAGATGGGGAGCCTGCCGTTCGCGTTGTTAAAGATGTCGGGAGGTGGAAGAAGACCCTTCCAGTTATTACATAAGATTTAACGCGGGGGTATTTTAGATATTACATAAGATTTAACGATGTTCGTCACATATCTTTAACGAAAGAGAACCACGGGGTACAACCGCAATCATTAACGATATTTAGAGAATATTGTTGATAATATGCTTATATGAAGGGTATATTTGGCATAACCAATGTTTACGAGGGTATTTATGTAAAAAACCCTATATTTAATCTGAGTGCTATGACAGGGCTTCAGACTTTTAAAATGATATCCGAGTGCTATGACAGGGCTTCTGTTGCACCCGTAATTTTCTCGAAATACTTCGAGAATTTCATCCCGAAACAACCGACGAAAAAGATACGGTGTAGCGCTAATGTCGTCGGACCACGAAGTACCTCCGCGATTTAGGGTCTATCAACTCGATCATATTATCACAAGTGGCGTCGCAGCACTGGAAGTTAAGAGGAAGACATGCATGCATATCCGTCAAAGTGGCCGAGCAAGTGTATCACACGGCACGGGCGGGCGCAAAGATTCCTCCTCACGCGGCGACGCACAACCAAACAACAAACAAGACGGTCCTCCCTTCTCGCGTGAAGCTCCACCACGGCTTCTCTTTGACCCAGGGCGACAGAATCAGAGGAAAACGGCGTCGAAAGGAGCCAAAAGGGGTGCTCAGGGATCAAATGGCTCCTCTGGGGTGCGACGGGCTCAGAGGGAGGTCGCGGCCACCCCGCGGAGGCCAGGCGGGGCCGACCGACCCCGCTGCCTCCCAACGGGGTCGCACGACCCAGCTGGGACCCAGCGGGGTCACGCGACCCCGCGGGGGTGCCAGCGGGGTCAACTGACCCCGCTGGACCCCAGCAGGGTCGCGTGACCCCCGCGAGGTCGCGGGTCCACCCCCTTTCTCCCCTTTCCGTGTTTTAACAAGAAAAAAGGAAGGAAACAGAGAAGAGGAGTCAACAAAGCATTTTTGCCATCCCACCGGGGTCATTTGACTCCTCTGGTAGCCAGAGGAGTCATTTAACTCCTCTGGGGGCCATTTGACTCATCTGGTAGCCAGAGGAGTCATTTGACGCCTCTGGGGTTATTCCCCCATGCTCCAAAACCAAAAAAAAAAAAAGAGAAAAAGAGGCAGAGGGGTCAAAAATGCTTTTTGCCACCCCACCTTGACAAAAAAAGGGGGTTTTGCACTCCACCCTGTCAGCAATGGAGCATTTCTCCACGTTTCTGTCAACCCGGGTCCTCCCGCCTTCTATAAATAGACCCCCAAGGGCCCAAGTGGAGAACAGAGAACCAACACACAAGGAACGAACACGGAGAACTACGAAGACACACGGCAGCGCAAGGAGGAGCTTGTTCTGTTTGTTTTGGCCTGTGAGGGGTAAGTCCCCGGGTCTTGTACTTATGCCCCTACGGGATATTTTTGTAATTATGTCCCTCAGCGGGCCATGTTTGTAAGTTTCTACGTCCCGAGACGGCTAATTAAGTAGTTCCGCCCATATAATGGAGGAATTACGAAAATATCTCTCCCGGTTTGCGAGAAACAAAAAGTCATGTTGTTTGCAGTTCTACCCTACAATCTTTTGTAATTGGGACTACGCCCCTACTTCCCGCGTTAGTGCAGATCTTTGTACAGTCGACAACTCGCCGACAACCCTTGTACCCATTTGGACTATAAATGTATCCAGTGTGCTCTACAAATTTCCTTTATATGTCAATCGGAGAAAATTATAAGAAAACCCCTTCGACTTGTGGGAATTGCATGTATACCCTTCCTTCGACTAAGTTGACACGTGTGAGTCTTCTACGAAGCCCCTTCTAATTTCTTTGGTCCGAGAACATTGTCAGCTCAGTCCGACACTTGGGTGCCACCTCAACTTGGATCCACCTAAGATTTGGTAAAATTACCAAAATACCCTTATGACCCAGAAATGGCCTAAGAGCCCTCAAAACCCTCCAGAAAACTGCCTCAGTGCCCTCGGGAGTTAGAAATCTTATTTTACTCTCTCTCTCCAACCCAGAAATTTCGAGAATGCCCCTGGCCTGGTAAAATTACCAAAATACCCCTGGAGGTGTAAAATTACCAAAATACCCCCAGGGTCTAGGAAACCTCCCGTGACTTCAAAAATGCCTACGGCTTTCGCACATTTGTATTCATACTCCTAAATTCCAGGGTTTTGCCTAAATATGAGGGGCCTCAGTTAAAACCCTAATTCAGTCATTCTGTTGGTCGGTGGTAAGTGAGTGGACACTGTGACCCCTCCAAATGAGTTTGCCCTCAACATCAGAACCCCTATAGAAGGCTTCGGGATTTCTTTGCCAGTTAAACAAAGGTGTTCGGACGTTAGGCCGATGTAAATCAACACTGACTTCGGTTAGTGGGGAGAGGCCCAACACCCAAACCCAAATCGTCTGATATTATGTGCACCCATGGAATAAACCTCTACACATATAGGGAATGTTTCTTTTCAAAAAGAACATTTATTCTCAATTTTATCTACGATAAAAAATTTCGTGTTCCACCGACTGGCACGCCCGGTGGGACATTTCCCGCCTTTCTTCTTTCTGTCAAAGAAAGTCTCCAATTCAAGGTTTTGATTGTCCCTCTTCCTCTTACAGGACGGGAAGAGGAGGGCACACATCTCTCTGTTTGTTCGAGAGCTCTTTGTGCATTTGCACGCCACTGCATTCGTGCTACGCACCACCACCACCAAATGCAACGACGATGGCGGCGGTCACCTACGGCCCTCAAGTCGTCGCCAACCACGCCAGATTAAGATACCTAGCGACCCCACTTGTGTTCGGCGACTTCCTGCCAGTCGTCGGCTCGCCCTTCTTCTTGGGCGTGGTGCCTGTGGTTGACGCCAGCTCAACCACGCCTGCGACAACAACCACTGAGGGTGTCAGGCCCTCCACTTCAGCAACTGGTCGAGTCCGCTCGGCCAACAAACCAGCGGTCGGGGGTGTCAGGCTCTCGGCTGCATCAATCGGCCGGGCCCGCCCGGTCAAGAAGACAACTGTCGGGGGTGTCAGGCCCTCGGCCCCAGCAGCTGGCCGGGTCAGCCCGGTCAACAAGACCACCATTGGGGGTGTCAGGCCCTCAGCTTCAACCATGGGTCGGGTTCGCCCGGCTATCTCTTCGCGGACCAGGGGTGTCCGGCCCTTTGTCCCAGCAACTGGCCGAGTTCGCTCGGCTGCCATGATGATGGCCGAAGGTGTCAAGCCTTCCGCCCCAGCAAATGGCCGAGTCTTCTCGGTCAACCAAGTCACTGCTGGAGTCGCTCCTGCTCAACGGGGGCAGCGCCGTCGCCGCAAAGGCGCTAATTCAACTGCGACAGCCCTCAGAGGCACTGCTCCTGTTCAACGGGGGCAGCGTCGCCGCCACAACGACGTCGTGCCTACGGCGGGCGTCACCAAGGCCACCCCTGCTCAACGGGGGCAACGTCGTAGCCGCCAGGACACAAAGCCTGAGGCAGCTACATCCCGCTCCGGCAAAACTATAATTGTCGGAGACCTCCGCATTCGACTCGATGGAGGTGAGCCGATTTTGCCTCGGGATCGACACGTCCCGACCATTTCTACCTCCAATCGCTTCGAGCTCCTTCGACAAGTCCGAGAGGATGGAGCGAATATGAAGAAACTCACCGTATCGGTGGCAACTCAGGGTCCCCTGTAGCGACCCAAGCCACGAGCTCCCCGGTCAAGGACAGGGGGCAATCCAGTGGAGGAGCATCACCTCCAATTGAAGAAAATTTGGGTCACCAAAGAGGAGGCCCGAATTATAAGGAGAGCAAGGGCTGAAGCGCCTTTCCGCTTTTCGGAACTGCAACAAATACTGAGCCCGAAAAATGTTGAAACCTTAGCACCCCCGAGGCCTGCACCTCAACCCTCGCGTGGGCAAAAGCGCCGAGGAGCTGGCAAGAAGGTGCGGCCGACCTCTGCGTGGGCCAGTTCAACACATACGGACGAGGATTGTTCTACACAGGCTTCCACGTCCCGAGTATCTATTTTTGACAGAATTGGGATGCCACCTAAGCCGAGTAGGCAACTGCCCAGGAAGAAGCGGGTGGTTCAGGTGACCGATGACTCTGTCAAAGTGCTCACCTACTACACCACCTCTGCCGATAAGCAGCCGGAGGACACTGCGGGGGACCTCAACCAGCCTCTTCAATACTCAAGGCGGTCGAGGCCAGTCTCCCAAATCCCGACGCAGACCAAGCAGGCGCCGATTGCAGGGACATCTCAGCCCGAGCTGGCGCGACAAGAAGGACATCCATAGTGTCGATGGGGACAGTAATCCCACGCACGTGGAAGATCTTGGGAGAGAGACACAGACTCCCGCATTGGAAGAGCTCCGACGCGAAAACCAAGAATTAAAAAACCTCTTGCAAGCGCTATTGTGTGAAAAAGAGGTTCATGTCCCACCTCAAGCGGCGCCCACTGGAGTGGAATAGCAGCCTTCCCCCATTCCAGTCGCAGCCAACGCCTCCGTCACCGCGGCAAAATTGCCATTGGCGGTGGAATTTGAAGTGCCGTCACACGAACCCAATGCGCGGTCATCCGCCACTCCTGCTGCAGAGAGCCTCATGGCGCAGAGACAGATGATCCAGCGCATCGTGGAGGCGAAGTTTGCCCAACATGGAGAGGGGGTGGCTACCGTTGATTTGTACAGCATGCCATATCCCCTCCATCACCAATTCAAGAAACTTCCACCGGATTGCCCGAAGGCCCCGAAGCTTCATAAGTTCAACGGGCAGGGCTCCCCGCATGAACACCTGACCTACTATATGACGGCCATGGGTGAATTGGCACTGGAAGAGGCATACTTGCTGCGGTACTTCGCCACGTCATTGATCGGCACTACCTTCCAGTGGTACTTCAGACTAAAGCCCAATTCTATTTCTGATTGGGCTGATATGCAGAAGAAGTTCGTCGACCGTTTTCACATGGCCAAACGCAAAGTCTCCCTGACGGAGCTCTGTTCCCTCCGACAGAAGAAAGGTGAAACAGTGTTGGACTTCATCAAGCGATGGAGGGACGTCAGCATGCGCTGCGATAATCCTCCGATTCCTGAAGACGCGATCACCATCTGCCGTAGGGGTCTCTCGGCAGAAGTCAGTGAAAAGCTTCTGGGCTCAACTATCAGAAGCTTAGATCAGCTCAATACGGTGGTGGCGGAGATTGAGATGTTCTTCGCTGATCACCCGGCACAAGCCCCCGCCAAGGGTAAATCCTCCAAAGACCGTCTGGCTAGCGATAAGGAGGTAAATGCTGTGGACTTCTCCCCGACGAATGGAGACAAGGGGGAAGAAAATCAAAAGGCAATGGCAAAAAGCCCGATGCCAAGGCGAATGTGTCTCTATTAGCGGAGCGCATGAAGACGCCTTATACCTTCAGGAAAGAGCATACTAAGATGCTCTTCGACTTATGCATGAAAGAGCAGCTCATCACCCTACCGGATCCGCAAAAGCCTTCAGAGGTGGATAAAACAGATGATCCTATCTATTGTGTGTATCACCGAAGGTTGAGTCATACCATCGGGGATTGCTATGTTTTCAAAAACATAGCAGAAGAGCTCATTCAAAAGGGCTTGATAAATAAGCTGGGCCATGCAGACGACCCACCACAGCCTCATGCTTGGAGTCAATCGAACCGGTCGGCTAACGTGGTCTATATGGTGGCGACGGCTTCGAGCTCCAATGCCTCCAAGGCCGGGCCTTCAAATCAACAACCCAATAATGGCCGCGGAGCCGCCCCTTCTGCACTCCCTGAGTGTTTGGCATTGCGGAGGACTATTCGAAAAATCCGAGGAGAAATCCGACAATTGCAATTGGAACAAAGGCCCCTGCTGCAGTTCTTGAGAGCATTGATCAGCAGTTGGCCACTTTCCCCTTCGGCCCATTTGCCAGGGGGTTAGCTCCAGCCCACATACGAGAGACAGGTGTACCGCCTACTGGCCGGGCTCCGCTCAGGGGTTGGCTCTCTGAGGAATCCTCAGATTCATCTGAAGGCGAGGAGGACTCGTCTGAAGGTGAGGAGCCAGAAAAGCTATATTCCTTCTCTCGCGAGAAGACCCTGAACATCTTCTTCGCGTGCTAGCGAGCGGGACTAATCAGCCCATCGCCCATTGAGCAGGCACCGGGGCTGCTTTTCATCACGGCTATAGCCCAAACCATGAGGTGGTAGGCCACATCATCCACAACTGCCAGCCGTTCAAGGACCTCGCTAAGAACTTAATCAGGCAAGGGAAGATCAATATGGGTGAATTCCTGGTCGACCCACCTCAGCCACATGTGCAGGAGAGTTTTCATATCTCCGTCAATGTTATACATGCCTCAGCATCTTTCCAACTCCCGGAGCCGCAGGAGGAGGGAGTCAGTTCCCAGGGAATCAGTTCCCAGCCGCCCAAGTCCACATTATGCTACCCAGGGTGGCGACCCTCTCATCAGTGTTCTTTCTCCAAGGAGGACACTGAGAAGATCTTTGACAAGCTCCTGAAAGATGGTCGGGTGCTGACACATGATCCGCCGTCTTACTACAATGAGACGGCCAAGAGTCACCCCCGCTACTGCAAATATCATGCCAGGGTGTCTCACCCCACCCAGGAATGCCCGAAAATCCAAGATTGCATTGAAGTCCTCATCCAAAGAGGGAGATCGATGCGCAAGGGAACTCTATGACGAGGCAGCGTCTTAAAGAGGCCGCTAAGAAGATTCTCCAGCAAGCTCAACAGGAGCAGACCAAGCTGTGTGGGACCAAACCCACCTCTCAACAAGTCCAACCAGACAAGTCTATGGGCAGTGGTAATCCTCAGCCAAACCCCAAAGGCAAGGTTGTGTGCGAGGGGCCTATGGCCCAAAGCCCAGAAAGCCAAGCCGTGGGGGATGGCTCCAAACTTCTGTCCAAGCTGAGTCAACCCAGCACCGTCATAAGGGGAAATCCTCCACCAAATAATAAAGGCAAAGCCAAGGTGAGGGAGCCTCAAGCCAAGGCTCGTATCGAGCCAATAAGGTCGTCAATTGAAGAAAGACCTAAACAGCTCGAACAAGCAAAGCCGCTAGTCAAAGCAAAATCGGTGGAGTTGCAACGCCCCCAAGGGCCCCACTGTGGATTGGCAGAGTTCCAGGAGCTGCCGCCTGATGTAATTGCTCAGGCGATCAATGCCACCTTCCAAGTTCAACCGGAGGAGGTCAATTGGACCAGGGTCACCCCCAGGAAGAGCCGCGGCGCTAAGGCTCCTAGAGAGCCGACCCGGAGCAAAAAGTAAAATTCTGGGGGCAAACCAGTCCCACCTCCAAAACCAAGCCCACTTTCTTCTCAAGAGGCGGCACGCCAAAAGAAGCAGGAGAAGAACCGCAGGAAGAACTTGAAGAGGAGGTTGAAGAAACAAGCTGAGCAAGCAGCAGCTATGGAGACCCCTAAGGAGCCAACTCCCCTGCAAAGACTACAAAAGCTCATACATGAGCTAGAGGAGTATACTCCTCCTCGTCCCACCAGAGTTGTCACTCTAGACAAATACATTCCCTGGGACAAGTTTGGGCGTAAAGACCGACTTCTGCAGTGGCTCCGAGATATGGCTCATCCTCTCGAAGAAGGGGAAGACTTCCCAATCCCGGAGGAGCTCTCCTTATTTTACAAGGACGAGGAGCTCACTGTTGAAACGCTCGAGGAAATGCTGCAAGAGCTCTCCTGCAACATGGTGGCGATCCCACCGCCCGACAACATTAACTCTCCTTCGGCTGATACCCGGGAGCAAAACTCCCATGGCGACATATCAACGTCGCTCGGCGAGGAATAGCCGTGGTCGTGGCCGAGGACGAGGACGTGGGCGTGAAGGTCCCCTAACTCTTGATCGGGTCATAATATTCAAAGGGGAGAAGCTGGGTCCAGTCCCGAAAACCCAAGTTCGGGGAATCCCTTTTATCCTCAGCCCCTCAGAGGGTTCAGGCCCCATCTCAGCGTCTAAACCGGGTGGCGTCCCTTTTATAATCGCCTCTTCTGATGAAGAAGAGGAGCCAGCCAAGCCGCCACTGCGCGAGGAGGCGTCAGACAAGGCTAGCCCCTCTGACAGGGTCGAGCCCGCAAGCCCAGGAGGTCCTTCTAATGAAGACCAGCATGATGAGCCTTTGCCACCTCCGGCGGAGTCTCTGGCTCCGCTATTCCAAGAAAATGCGGAGAGCCAGAATGAGGAGCAGCGCCCTTCTAAGCGGGAGAAGTCTCGCCAGGCACCGAAGACTCTGGCGAAAATCATCCCGCCATTTGACAAGACCCGTGCTCGGGCAGACCGCAAGATCATTCATCATATGAAGCGGTTCCCAACGAATGTCACCATCTGGGAGGCCATCGCCTGAAGCAAGGATCTTAGGGAGGCTCTTGTCAAGATACTTCAAGACCCAGAGGCATATGAAGCCCATGTTGCAGAGTTGCAAGCCCAGGCATATGAGGCATTTGCAGCCAACATCTCCTTCACAGACAAAGACATGTTACTGTCCTCTCCGTGCCACAATCGCCCCTTATATATGCGAGGGACGATCAATGGGCATGATGTGAACCGCATTCTGGTCGATCTGGAGCAGCCATCAACATCATGCCTTTGAAGACTTTCAAGTCTGTATATTTGGCCCCTTATTTACAAAAGGTCAGCGCCGTCAAGATCTCGGGATTCAATCAAGATTCCGAGGAGGCGCTTGGTCGGGTTGAAGTCAAGCTAGCCTTGGGTGACTTTGTCACCCAAGTGACATTCTACATCATCAACGTCGACACATCATACAAGGTGCAGCTTGGGAGGCCCTGGCTCCATGAAAATTGGGTCGTCCCATCAACTCTGCACCAGTGCATCAAGTATGCCAAGGGAGGGGAGCAACATACTGTCTTCGCAGATCAGGCTTCGTTCCACCCCAATGAGTGCCATCTGATCGATGCTTCCCTGTATTTTGGGGAGCCTACTCTAGCAATCCCCGAGCCTTTAAAAGACAAAGGGAAGTAAAAAGTGAACTATGAAGCAGACGAAGGGCAGTTGTTCACTGTTAACCAAGACATGGTAAAGCTGCGTAGGCTAAGCCTCCAGGCCGCCTCCAAGCCGACTCAACCGGAGAGGCGAAGTGTTGACTTTGAGGCCAACCACATCAACTGTGCCATTGACCGGAGCATCTCATTACCGCCCAAGTGCCTTCAACTCTCGTCCCAACAGGAAGAGTACGATGTGGAGCAGCTGAAAACCTTCACAGTCTCCTATCAGCGGAGAAGGAGCAACAAGGGCAAGGGAGACAAGCCGATCATCTTTTACAAAGGTGATTTAGTCCCACCGGGCCCTCTCGAAGATGATTTCGGCTGGGATACTCCCGCCGATGTGGCACCAGAGCCGGTCCAGGATATGGACGACATGCCGAAGCGCATCAGGGAAATGTGTAAAAAGCAACACATCCCACAAGTCCAGGACCCTGCACGAGCGGCATATTTCCATCAGCCGTGGAACCCTCCACAGGTCCGTGGGCAACCTCCCTTCTCCCGTAAAGACACGCGGGGACTCGGCTACGACCAGGAGAGGGACTTCGAGGTCTATTATGCAGTCAATGTCATAGGACTGCTACCTCCTCATGGTCAAGCAGAAGTTGAGCCCAAGATTGACGACTCTGTAAGGGAGTCCGGTGAGACGTCAACCACACCATCACCTTCATCGAAGTCAACAACGACCACCCTTCAGAGGGAAGAGCAGCTCAGCCTGCTAACCATCAGCAAGACGAAGCAAGCCCTTCGGCTTCAAGCCACGAGCAAGAGTGCTTCGAAGAATTTGAAGTCTACCAGACAAACACTGATGATGAGGGAGACTTCGTCGACCTCCAACCAGCTCCACCAGAGCTCGAAGACGATGGCCAAGCAACTGTGGACGAGTTGATCGAGATCAATCTCGGAAGCAAAGATGACCATCGTCCCACCTTCATAAGTGCACTCCTCAGCGAGAAAGAAAGGCAGTCGTATCGACAACTCCTAGAAGAGTTCAGGGATTGTTTCGCCTGGACTTACAAAGAAATGCCCGGGCTCGATCCTTCTGTGGTTGAACACGAGCTGACAATACTTTCAACAGTCAAGCCAGTCAAGCAAGCTCAAAGACGTATGCGCCACGAGCTAGAGCTGAAGGTCAACGCTGAGGGGGACAAGATGCTCAATGTGGACTTCATAGAGCCTTGCATGTACCCTGTGTGGCTCGCTAACATCGTCCCTATCAAGGAGAAGAACGGCCAAGTCCGAGTCTGCATCAACTTCAGGGATTTGAACAAAGCATGCCCAAAGGACGACTTCCTTGTCCCAATCACTGAGACAATGGTTGATATGACCACTGATCACGAAACCTTGTCTTTCATGGACGGGTCGTCGGGCTATAATCAAATCCGCATGGCCATCAAAGACAAAGACCACACGGCCTTCCGATCTCCTAAGGGGATCTTCAACTACAAAAGGATGTTGTTTGGTCTGAAGAATGCCGGTGCAACCTACCAAAGGGCAATGACCAAGATCTTCGACGAGATGCTGCATGACCTCGTCGAATGCTACGTCGATGACTTGGTCGTCAAGACAAAAAAGCGAGAGGATCATCTGGTCGACCTACGTCGAGTCTTCGAGAGGCTCCGACAATACCAACTCCAGATGAACCAATGAAGTGCGCCTTCGGCGTCTCCAGCGGCAAGTTCCTTGGCTTCATTGTCAGGTATCGAGGCATAGGAATCGACCCTGACAGAATCAAGGCCATAAGGGGACTGCCTCCGCCCAAGAACTTGACAGAGCTCAGATCTCTTCAAGGAAGACTCGCCTATATTAGGCGATTCATTTCTAATATTTCTGGAAGATGCCTACCTTTCGGCAAACTGATGAAGAAAGGAGCACCCTTCATATGGGATGAGGACTGTCAGAAAGCCTTCGAGCAAATCAAGGAATATATGTTGACTCCTCCAGTCCTAGGGGCACCTATCAGAGGGAAGCCCCTTATCCTATATATTGCTGCCATGGATGCCTCCTTGGGGTGCTGCTAGCCCAGACCAATGAAGAGGGCAAGGAGCAGCCGTTGTATTACCTCAGCCGGAAGTTAATCGGGCCTGAGCATCGGTACACGCCCATGGAAAAGGTGTGCCTGGCTCTGGTGTTTGCCGTCAAGAAGCTCAGGCACTACCTCCTAGCTCATCGGGTGGAACTCATCTCAAAGTGTGATCCGCTCAAATTTCTGCTCAGCCAGCCCGTCCTCTCTGGAAGGCTCGACAAATGGGCACTTATCCTCATGGAGTTTAACATCACCTTCGTCTCACGCAAGACGATCAAGGGACAAGGAATGGCGGAGTTCTTAGCAGTGCACCCTGTGCCAGAAGATTCTCCACTCAACTTCGAGTTGCCCGATGAAGAGCTGTTGGTGCCTTCTCAAGCAACTGGGGAACATTATAAAAAAGTCCCACCACAGATGGAGCCCGACGTCCTCACTCTCGACCTCCCACACTGGGAGTTGTATTTTGATGGCGCTTCCCGAACAATCAAAAGGGCTGGCGGCCTTACAGACCGTCTCGGGTGCGGGGATAATTTTTGTATCTCCGCAAGGTGGCATTCTCCACAACTCTTGCGCTCTCATGAAGTCATTGACTAATAATGAGGCAGAGTATGAAGCGCTAATCATTGGGCTTCAACTGGCACTGGAGATGGACATCAAGTGCATCAAAGTGTACGGGGATTCTCAGCTCGTCATTCGACAAGTCCTGGGTGTCTATGGCGTCCGGAAGAAGGAGCTTATTCCTTATCATACAGCCGTCATGAGGCTAAAGGAGAAATTATACCTCTTTGAAATAGGCCACGTCCCCAGAGGCAGCAACTCCCAAGTTGACGCTTTGGCAAAGTTGGCAGCAGTCCTAAAACTCCCGCCTGAGGGAGAGTTTAACATCATTGTCAGACACCGAAGGCTCATGCCAAGTGTGCTCGACGAAGAATCTGGCCTCACCGTCTACGAGGTCAACAATATTCAAGGGGAGAATGCTCCTGAGGAGGAAGATTGGCGTGAGCCAATTATAAAGATAAAGAGTGGCTGGCTTCCCCCCGATCGGGCTCAGAAGGTGCAACTGCTACGCAAAGCGACATCCTACTAGCTAATTGACGGTATGATTTTCAGGCTCGTCCATGAGAAAGACCGATCGGTCCTCCTACGGTGCCTTTCACCCAAGGAAGCAAAGACCGTGATGCATGAGGTCCACTCCGGGTTGTGTGGAGCTCATTAAGCAAGAGCTAAGATGAAGAATAGCATCAAGCTCAAGGGGTTTTATTGGCCCATCATGTACAGAGATTGCAACCAATATGCTCGTACATGTCACCAATGCCAAGCATTTGGGCAAGTGCCTCGGAAGCCGCCCAACCCGCTCCATCCAACTGTGCCTACTTGGCCATTTACGAAATGGGACATGGACATTGTGGGACCATTCCCGCCGTCATCTCAAAGGCACAAGTTCATACTGGCTAACAACTGATTACTTCTACAGATGGGCAGAAGCCGTTCCGCTACAAGAAGTTACAGGGGAAATAGTTGCCCGCTTCGTGAGGCACTACATCATATACAGATTCGGCACCCCCAGCCAGATCATCTCAGATAATGGCACACCATTCAGGAACAAGATTGTTTATGCGTTGGCGTCCAAGTTCCATACTGACTAGAGGACATCGTCGATCTACAATCCCCAAGCCAACGGGTTGGCCGAGGCCTTCAACAAGACCCTTTGTAAGCCAATGTCCAAGATAGTAGGTGGCCGCTAAGCGAGATTGGGGCGAGAAGGTCCACGAAACCCTATGGGCCTATCGGACAATCTACAAAACCCCTACGGGCTGCTCCCCATTCTCCCTGGTTTACGGAGCCGAGGCGGTGGTCCCTGTGGAGATCGAGCTGGCATCTTATCGCATTGCCGTGCACGCCAGATTGCCAGGCCAAGACCAATCCGAGATAGAAAGAAGGCTTGAGGAGCTGTCCAACCTTGAAGGTGAAAGACTCAAAGCCTACAAGTACTTACAAGTGTATCAAGCCCGCATGACACGTGCCTATGATAAGCTGGTCAAGCAAAGGGCGTTCAAGAAAGGCGACCTCGTCATGATTAAGGAAAAGGAGGTTCTCGCGGGAAGATCCAACGGTAAACTCCAACCCAATTGGCGGGGACCTTACATCATCCAGAAGGTCTATGAAAGAGAGGCCTATACAGTCGTCGACCACAAGGGAGATAATCCCTTCCCTCCTCTCAATGGCAAGCACATGAAGCTCTACCATGTGCCACCGCAAGAGTTTCTCCAGCCATCCTCACAGGTACCTATCCCCAATGAAGGTTCCAATTTAAAAAAAAATGGGGTTAAAAAATTCTGATACCCCGGTGGACTTAGTCATCCTTCAACGGTTGACTAAGGACAAAAAGGCCATAGACCCGATCGAGGTGAAAAATCGAAAAGGCGCCTCGGGCAAAAATGGGCAACCCCTCGATGTGAAAACCCGCAAGGGCGCACCGAAAAAACTAAAGGGGGCCATCCTCGGCGAAAACCCAAAAGGGCGGTGAGGTTGGTAATGCGAAAAAAAAATCCTCTCTCAGTTTGCTTGTTGGGTGGCTCCATCATATTGATGCCTTGGCTATGCCTCCCATGTCATTCTATGACACCCAGCCCCATCGGGGCGTCCCGACATTGTTACACTCTGTCCCACCGGGACCATCAACACCACCATTGCAATGGATTTGACTCTTATGCGGTTGTCAAGTCTATCCATTTCTTTTCAAGAGTTGACTCATACGCCCCTCGGCATGTCAGCTCCACTCATCATTCGGGTTTCCCGGGCTTTGGATCCCATGCTTTTCCGGGCTATCCAATCCTGCCCCTCTTGTCCCACCGGGCTCGGCTTATGCATGCCCCTCTCGGGCTGCCGACCCATCCTTTGCCCATTGGCTTTCGGGTTTGACTCTCGCGTCCTACTAGGACTGTCAAATCCACCATCATTTTTGTCCCACTGGGTTTGGCCTACGTACGTCCCTCTCGGGCTGCCAACCCATCTCATGCCTATCGACTTTCGGGTTTGACTCTCATGCCCCTTTCGGGCTGTCGAATTCATCATTTCCTTCCCTTTGGGTTTGGCCTCAGTATGCCTTCTCGGACTGCCAACCCATCTCGTCTATCGACTTTCGGGTTTGACTCTCACGTCCCACTAGGACTGTCAAACCTATCTTTGTCTCATTGGGAATAGCCTCGGTATGCCCTCCCGGGCTGTCAACCCATCTCGCCTATCAACTTTTAGGTTTGACTCTCACGTCCCACTAGGACTGTCAAATCCATACTTTTCTTCTCTTGGCTCTGGCCCATGCACGTCCCTTTCGGGCTGCCAACCCATCTCGCCTATCGACTTTCGGGTTTGACTTTCACGTCCCACTAGGGCTGTCAAATCCACCCTTTTTCTTCTTCTGGGTCTGGCCTCTGCATGCCCCTTTTGGGCTGTCAACCCATCTCGCCTCTTGGCTTTAGACTTGACTCACCTATCCCACCGGGATTGTCAAGTTCATTCTTTTGTCTCCACGGGCTTGGCCTATGTATGCCTCCTTAGGCTACCAACCCTACTTGCCCATCGGCTTACGGATTTGATTCATATGTCCCACCCGAGCTGTCAAATCCCCTCTTTCATCCTATCAGGGCTTGGCCTACGCATGTCCCCTTTCAGGCTGCCAACCCATCTCGCCTATCGGCTTCCAGGTTTAACCTGCATGTCCCTTTCGGACTGTTAAACCTACTTATTTGTTGTCCCAACCGGGTTCGGCCTATGCACGCCCTTCTCGGGTGGCCAGCCCATTCAACCTATCGGTTTTTGGATTTGACTCTCGCGTCCCACTAGGGCCGTCAAATCCACGCACTTGTCCCACCGGTGTGGCACACGTCCCTCCGGGAATGCCACACCCTCTCCGCCTCTTGGCGTTATAGGTATAAGAAAAAAAGAGAAAAAAAAACGGGGTTAAAAATACTGATGCCCCAGCGGACTTGGTTGTTTCCATTAGGGGAGCAATCAAGGGCAAAAAGACTTTAACCCGACTAAGGTGAAAATCCGAAAGGGCGTCTTAGGCAAAAATGGGTACCCCTCAATGTGAAAACCCGCAAGGGCGCACTGGAAAAAGCTAAAAGGGGCCAGTCCTGGCGAAAATCCGAAAGGGCGATAGGACTGGTAAAGTGAAAAAAAAATAAAAAAAAAGCATACATGCAAGAGGATAGAGGCAAGTGCTGCTAAGCTATGTCCTTTATTCATCAATGTCATCAAAGAAGGGAGCCCGAGACAAGCCCTCGGGATAACCAAGACAAGCATGGGCACAATATAAAAGCCCTGCGTACAAGTACAAGAGACGGCCAGGCCCGTCAAGCATCAGATTTGCTCTGCCTCAGGTCAGCAAGGCGAGTCTCTCTTTGAAGAGCTTCCTCCTGGGGGCCCTCAAGCCTACGGCGGAGAATCTACATCGGCACGCGCAAGAGTGCGCTCCTCCTCGGTCTCCCGGACCACTTGCAAAAACTCCTCCACTTTTTGGGAGACGAACTATTCAAGCTCATAAGCGGCCTCGACCTGGGCGCCCACCTCAGCCTGGGTTGCCCGAAGTCTGCAAAGTTGCTCCTCCTCCCGCTGAATCATCAGCTGAGTCCTCCGCCTTTGCTCCTAAATAGCATGAAGGCGGAAGAACTCCTCCCATAAAGACGCAAGCTCAATCATCCAGGCGTCCTAAGGGAGACCAAATGCATGCGTCTGGCAATGCTACACCAAGTTGAGGACCATTCGGCCACTCCATCCCAAGAGCCAGGAAACTCTGGGGCAGCCATGAAGCCTCACCAGTTGAAGCTAAACGAAGAAAGGAGGGTAGTGCTATGTTCAAGTCTGCGCTGGATTGGATTTTCCTCAGCTCGTGTACAGCCGACATCAACCCAGACCAACATGCCCTAAGGGCTGGTCTACGTCAACTCTGGCTATCACGAGTCAACAATTAGCCAGCTTCAATATTCGGCGACATACCTAAGTGGTTAACTGGCACATCTTTGGCGACACCTCAGTAGTTAGCCAGCTTTAACTTGCGGTTACACACCTCAGCGATTAGCCGACACGTCTTTAGTGGCATCTCAGTGGTCAGCCGGCACAACGACTTTTGGCCAACCCAGCACCCCCAAGGGTCGGCCAATGTCAATTTCCAGCTATCACAGCTCAACAGTCAATCAACAACAACTCAGATGGATGCGCCTCTTCGAGACAGACCTACATCAACTTCAGGCCAACAAGCCTCGCCAGCTTTAACTTGCGGCTACACACCTCAGCGGTTAGCCAACACGTCTTTAGTGGCATCTCAGTGGTCAGCCGGCACAATGACTATTGGCCAATGCAGCACCCCCAAGGGTCGGCCAATGTCAATTTCCAGCTATCACATCTCAACAGTCAATCAACAACAACTCAGATGGATGCGCCTCTTCGAGACAGGCCTACATCAACTTCAGGCCAACAAGCCTCGCCGAGGTAGGCCGCATCAACTTCGGATCAATATGCCCTAAGGGCTGGTCCACATTAACTCTAGGCCAACAAGTCTCTCAGAAGCAGGCCTACATCAACTCTAGGCCAACAAGTCTCTCAGAAGCAGGCCTACATCAACTTTGGGCCAACAAACCTTGCTGAGACAGGTCTACATCAACTACAGGCCAGCAAGCCTCTCCGAGACAGGCCTACATCAACATTGGGTCAATATGCCCTAAGGGCCGGTCTGGATCAACTTTGGCTAATGCACCCCCAAAGATTGGCTAGCATCCAACTTCAGGCCAATATGTCCTAGGGGACGGTGTACATTAGCTTTGGCCAGTATACCCTAAGGGTTGGTCGACATCAGCTTCAGGTCAAAGTGTCTCGCCGAGGTAGACTTACGTCACTTCTAGACTGGTGGGTCTCACTGAGACAAGCTTGCATCAACTCTCAGCTTGTTGGAAAGCAATGAAGCAGTGAGGTGCAGTCCTACAACAATCTTCCCATGTCATGAAGACTCGGGAGATACCAAAAATAATACAAAGGACACGGACCGTCCGCCTCTGCCTCCGGCCTCGACAAACGTTCCGTGGGGTGCATTTGTTGAACCCTTAATTTTATCAAAATACTTCGAGAATTTCACCCCGAAACAACCGACAAAAAAGATACGGTGTAGCGCCGATGTCGTCGGACCGCGGAGTACCTCTGCGATTTAGGGTCTATCGACCCGATCATATTATCACAAGTGGCGTCGCAGCAATGGAAGTTAAGAGGAAGACATGCATGCATACATGTCAAAGTGGCCGAACAAGTGTATCACACGGTACGGGCGAGCGCAAAGATTCCTCCCCACGCGGCGACGCACAACCAAACAACAAACAAGACGGTCCTCCGTTCCCGTGTGAAGCTCCACCATGGCTTCTCTTTGACCCAGGGCGACAGAAACGGAGAAAAACGGCGTCGAAAGGAGCCAAAAGGGGTGCTCGGGGACCAAATGACTCCTCTGGGGTGCGACGGGCTCGGAGGGGAGGTCGCGGCCACCCCGCGGAGGCCCAGCGGGCCGACCGACCTCGCTGCCTCCCAGCGGGGTCGTGTAACCCCGCTGGGACCCAGCGGGGTCACGCGACCCCGCGGGGGTGCCAGCGGGGGTCAACTGACCCCCGCGGGGTCGCGCCACCCCGCTGGGTCGTGGGTCCGCCCCCTTTCTCCCCTTTCCGTGTTTTAACAAAAAAAAGGAAGGAAACAGAGGAGAGGAGTCAAAAAAACATTTTTGCCATCCCACCGGGGTCATTTGACTCCTCTGGTAGCCAGAGGAGTCATTTAACTCCTCTGGGGGCCATTTGACTCATCTGGTAGCCAGAGGAGTCATTTGACGTCTCTGGGGTTATTCCCCCATGCTCCAAAACCAAAAAAAAAAGGGGGAAAAGAGGCAGAGGGGTCAAAAAGACTTTTTGCCACCCCACCTTGACAAAAAAGGGGATTTTTGCACCCCACCCTGTCAGAACTGGAACATTTCTCCACGTTTCTGTCAACCTGGGTCCTCCCGCCTTCTATAAATAGACCCCAAGGGTCCAAGTGGAGAACAGAGAACGAACACACATGGAACGAACACTGAGAACTACGAAGACACACGGCAGCGCAAGCAGGAGCTTGTTCTGTTTGTTTTGGCCTGTGAGGGGTAAGTCCCCAGGTCTTGTACTTATGCCCCTACAGGGTATTTTTGTAATTATGCCCCTTAGCGGGGCATGTTTGTAAGTTTCTACACCCCGGAACGACTAATTACGTAGTTCCGCCCATATAATGAAGGAATTACCAAAACGTCCCTCCCGGTTTGCGAGAAACAAAAAGTCTTGTTGTTTGTAGTTCTACCCTGCAATCTTCTATAATTAGAGCTACGCCCCTACTTCCCGCGTTAGTGCGGATCTTTGTACAGTCGACAACTCGCCGACAACCCTTATACCCATTTGGGCTATAAATGTATCCAGTGTGCTCTACAAATTTCCTTTGTATGTCAATCGGAAAAAATCATATGAAAACCCCTTCGACTTGTGGGAATTGCATTTATACCCTTCTTTCGGCTAAGTTGACACGTGTGAGTCTTCTATGAAGCCCCTTGTCATTCCTTTGGTCCAAGGACACTGTCAGCTCAGTCCGACACTTGGGTGCCATCTCAGCTTGGATCCACCTAGGATTTGGTAAAATTACCAAAATACCCTTATGACCCAGAAATTGCCTAAGAGCCCTCAAAACCCTCTAGAAAACTGCCTCAGTGCCCTCAGGAGTAAGAAATCTTATTTTACTCTCTCCAACCCAAAAATTTCGAGAATGCCCCTGGCCTTGTAAAATTACCAAAATACCCCTGGAGGTGTAAAATTACCAAAATATCCTCAGGGTCCAGGAAACCTCCCATGACTTCAAAAATGCCTACGGCTTTCGCACATTTGCATTCATACTCCTAAATTCCAAGGCTTTGCCTAAATATGAGGGGCCTCAGTTGAAACCCTAATTCAGTCATTCTGTTGGTTGGTGGTAAGTGAGTGGACATTGTGACCCCTCCAAATGAGTTTGCCCTCAACATCAGAACTCCTATAGAAGGCTTCGGAATTTCTTTGCCAGTTAAACAAAGGTGTTCGGACGTTAGGCCGATGTAAATCAATACTGACTTCGGTCAGTGGGGAGAGATCCAACATCCGAACCCAAATCGTCTGATATTATGCGCACCCACGGAATAAACCTCTACACATAGGGGGAATGTTTCTTTTCAAAAAGAACATTTATTCTCAATTTTATCTACGATAAAAAATTCCGTGTTCCACAGCTTCATACTTCTAAAATGATTCCACATGTCTTCTATAGATTGAAAATACCTACTAATTGAAAGAGTCGGTATGCCACACTTGGATATATCACAGTGCATGCATACGTGGTCAACATCCTCAAGAAGCATCCCACAAAGAGAACAAAAGACATCATTATCTCTGCTCCATTTCTGTCTGCAGACCTTAGTCACTAGTCATTTTTGAACCACCAGCCACATGAAAAGCCTTGAGTGGGCTTTTAGCCTTCCAAATAACCCCATAGTGCTAGAAAACCGGAAGGTTACCTTCCAAAGCAGAATAGACAGATTTAACTGGAAAAAATGCATTATTAAGGCCCCAAACAAAACTATCCTGAGAATAAGGTACCATCCTTTGCTGTGAAAGCAACTCCAGTAAGGATAAGTATTCAGTCACGCCATCTTCTTTTAAACCCCTTCTCAGCACAACCAACCACTAAGACCGGTATCTTAAGATCTTCAATGCAGTCACTAACTGTACACGACGGGTGTGTGACAAGATGAAGTCATGAAACAAGCCAGGAAACTTAGAGAAACAATTACCAATCCATATATTGTGCCAGAAGAAAGCAGTTTCCCTATTACCTACCCTCCTTGTCAGACCCCCAATCCAACTGCCAGCCTTCAAGATATGCTTCCAGACAGGGGACACATATGTTAGATTTTCTATCTACAGATGGAAACAATGATAGCTCTGATAATGTTTATGCGTGATATTAGATTTCCAAAGAGGCTCATTATCAGAGAGTAACTCCCACAGCCACTTACACAACAGAGCCACATGTAAATCTCCTACCCCCCAGTCCACCACGTTTTGTAGGTTTACACACGTTTCTCCATTTAATTAAAGGAATACCTTTAGAATTTTTATGGTTACCAACGCGCAGAAGTCTACAATGAATGTGGTCAATTTCCTTTCTAACTGTCACTGGCATGATGACTAATAATAACAGTTAACAAAACGAACTCATCAAAGTCATTTGGCACCAGTTGTCAGTTTGCTCCCCTTTGAACTGTGATCCAAATGCTCTGGTTTTTCAAACATGGTTAGCTCAGGACCAGTTCTGTTGGTTTGGGACCAAATCAGACCAGGATCAGCCTACAATCTTGTTCCCAATCTTTTAATTGCATGGATTTCATGGTCCGGACAGAGTACAAAGCAACAAATGCATCTGGGAACCGGGGCCTACCATGTCCTCAAGCAATGAAACGGATACATTCACAATCACGAGCTTCAGACCATCAGCAATTCTCCGGAACGGAAAGCCACAGACAAATGGACTGGGTACACCACTCAAAACGGTCAACTCAAACTATCTAAGTACATTAGTTTCAGTGTAACAGCACTACATAAATATAACAAGAGATGTGCCTGCAAAATGATAAATATATGATCTCTGCTCCAGCAAACCACGTGTGCCACCTGACTGAAGAAGCTATGGTGTTAATTTTCTATCAAGATCATACCACAGTCTGATTGCTATGAATAATATTGCATTATATATAAACAGATAAGCAAAATACAGAAGCCTAGAGGTGAAGAGTTTATTCCTGAAATTTAGAATAGAATTGCAGCAAGCTCAAAGCTTGCTTCATAAATCTCAAATTAATCCATATATCCTGATTCCTGCCTTAAAAATCTCTGCGCGATTTTCAAAAAGATGGATCATACCACCAATTTTATTCAAAGATAAACAGAGGTAGTTGTCGCACCCTCTATTTTTCTCGATTTAATCGAGACATGTTTCCTCGAGTTAATCGAGGCAATCGACATTCGGCAGCGGGTGGTGTACGGCGTAAAGCTAATATCGTTGCTCCGTGGAGTAGCTCCACACATTGGGATCCACAGACCCAACCTCATCCCAAATTACAAATCTCTCACAACAACCGAGGTGATTGAAGCTCAAACAAAGTCCACAACGTCTGCTAAACAGCTTAGAGCCAAGTGTCTTGTGGTTCTGTGCAATCTCCCAAATTTCGGGAACCCCCGTCAGACGTCCAGGATCAAAAAGAAGCAAAGTCGCAGCAAGGAAGCACATCGGGGGTTTATTCACGCACCTATGGAGAGACCAAAACGCGTGTATCACGCGGTCCAGACAGATGCAAGCACCTCCCTTTGGCCGACGGTGCAAAGAAGGACAAACGAACAAGAAGTCAGCCCCTTTCTCCTCTCCACGCATCCCGACTGCAGTAAAAAGGCAAAAGGGTGATGGAGTAGGGTTTTAAGAGGGGCGGACCCCCTTTACAGCACGTCCGGGGTCAAACAGACCCACGGGGGGTCCATTTGACCCCGGCGGGCCCCGTCCGGGGTCCACCGGACTCCAAGGGGCTGGTTGACCCCGGTAGGCCCCGCCCTGGGTCAAATGGACCCCCGCGGAGACATTTGACCCCGGTGGAGCCCAGCGGGGTCAAATGAACCACCGTGGGGTCATTTGACCCCGGTGGGGCCCACCCAAGGTCATTTGACCTTGTTGGTTCTCATTTGACCCAAGTGGGCCAAAAAGAGAGAGAGAGAGAGAGAGAGAAGTGAGAAAAAAACCCACCTTGTCAAGGTGGGGTGCAAAACTTGGCTCACCTTGTCAAGGTGCAGTCCAAAATCAACCCATCTTGTCAAGGTGGGTCTAGCACCTACTATATATACACCATGAGTTTAGAAAGACGGAGACGATGCACAACGAACGAGGAGAAGAAACAGAGGACACCCGGACAACACTTGTTCTTTGTTCAGTCCATTCCGAGGTATGAATATATAAATACCCCTAGGTCTTATATTTATATCCCTAGCGGCTATGTGTTCTTTTGTACGACCCGCCCTTGGGCATTAAAATAATAATAATAATAATAATAAATACCCCAGGTCTTACACTTATGCCCCCAGCGCCTCTGTATGGTCGATTTCTGTGCCTTTGGGCGGCAGAATAATGTAATCTCTCAAACTAATAGAGAATTACAAAAATACCCTTCCCAAAGTGGCAATAAAACTCATAAGTCATGTAATTGCAGTTATACCTTGCAAATTTATCAAATTGTGACTATGCCCCTACATCCCGCATTTGTGCGGAGATCCATTGTACATTCGACAATCTGTTGGCAACCCTCCCTTGTATTCACATGAATCGTCAATACATCAACTATATTCATGTACATTTGTGTGATTGCATATAGATCTCGACTGTCAGTAAAATTATATATACGCCCCTTCCTTGCTAGGGATGATTATGTGTGCACCCTTTTCCAGCGACGAACTTGGTCTCACACCCGTGGGGATTACCTAGCTACGTTCGTACTCGGGTGTCACTAAACCCTCGCCCCTGACCTCCAAAGAGGAAATTACCAAAATACCTCTGGGGTCCAAAAATGGTCAAACAACCTCCAAACCTTCCAGAAATTGCTCAAGTGCCCATGGAAGACAGAGAGAGTGCCCAACTACTCACCCATCCTAGAAATTGCACAATGCCCCTGGCCTAGCCCCAAATTACCAAAATATCCCTAGAACCTTACAAATTACCAAAGTACCTCTGGGATCCAAAAACCAACATGATGCCCTAATATGCCTCCGGCCTCCTATAAATCACACGTGTGCATTCAAATCATAAAATTTTGCCTAACTAAACACGGCCTTTCCCAAAACTCTAATTTTTTCAATAGTTGTTGCTATTGATGTAGGGGGGTTCATTGTGAGCCACGCAAACGAGTATACCCTTGACATTAGAACCTATGTAGGGGACTCTAGGGCTTCCTTTGACAATTAATCAAGAGTGTTCAGACGTTATGCCGACATAAATCAACATTGACTGTAGTTAATGGGGAAAGGTCTCGCACCCGAACCTACATCGTCTGATCAAACCAAACCCACAGAATGAACCATACATGGGCTATTTAAACAGCCTCATATGTGCGCCGGTGTAGGTTTCCCTTTTCTTCGAGAAGGTCGAGAAGTCTATACCCTTCTATCATTACATGAGACAAAATAAAGATTAAAAAATTTCGTGATCCAACAGTAGTACATTCAAGAAACTGGTGGAGAGATTCCGCACAAAACCACAGAACTCAAGGGGGAGGGCACAGATCACAAGGGGAAACGACAAAAAAATGCCCTGCTACTTGCCTCAATAGGGCTATACACTGACACTAACCGGAGTCGACTGGCTCGATTCCGGGTAGCAACGCCAACACTATGAGATGCCTTCAACAAAGAGGCTAGCTCACATCCACTGCAGAGAGGTTTTGGCAAGTCCACATCTTGTTGAACGTTCCACAAAAGCCTCCGGAATTGACCCGCTTTACCCTCAATCTGTAAGCCAAGAAAGCTTGCTCTCTGCTCCAGCTCCTCATTGCTCCAAGAAAAAGAAAATCCTCACCTCCCTGTTTATAAAGGTGCTGTTGAGAATCCACAGGTGAATCTTAGCTTCTTCTGGCACAGGTACGGTTACCGCAGTCACATCGGTCATCATGCACTACCCCGGAGGCAGCCAGTCTGCTCCCAGCACACCCGCCACATCATCCTCCACCAATGGTGGACAGACCTATAAAAGAGGAGACGTCTCTCCCACCCTCGAACATGCAGGGAGAAGAAGTCTGCCGCCTAGATCACGATCCACACATGCAGCAGCCGAACCAGTAAGTGCGAGCTTGGGAGACGACGTGAGCTCTCCTAGATCACAATCCGGGAAGCCGATCCCCTTGGAAGCCTTGATGATTCTCCATTGCCGATAAACTTGGAAAGGCGGCCTAGACTTGCAGTGGCCCCCTTCCTTGGTGAAGCCCAACAACAATCCTGGCTGATATGGCCTGTGCCCAGATCTAACCTTCCGCCTTGGTGGTCTCTACAATACACACAATATCTATTGATTCGTTCCCAATCTGCCCGTTTAAAATTTGAACTGAGTGTGAGATACTTTCAGTACCCAAATTTGCTGCACTACCAACGGAATCGGATTGCACAAATATTTCTTTGCCTTTGTTGCGGCTCCTAGAGCTGAGGTGGTCCGTGATACCCACTGCCCAAAACTGCAGAAACCCTAACATCATTTCGCTATGTCACTACCTCCTCATAGAAACCTTCCATATGCAAACCAATACCACCCCTGCCGAAGCTGCTTCGACTTCCACGCACACCCAGAAATAACGATTTTGCCATCGAAGATTACATGTCGCAGAATGGTAACCATTGAATGAAGCTCGACCTGAAACCTAACGAACTGCAAATCTTCCCACGATTGAATATATTCATCAAGACCCACTAAGAAGCCAAAGAAGGACACCATGTGAGAGAACACCACCACACTCCATAACGGCAATGGGAGTCCAGATAGACGACACCACCTCACCAGACCTTTGGAACCCTCACACACCTCACCCCTCCCACTCAGGCCAATGTAGAGTAACATTGTTGAGTCAGAAAAATGCAGATTTAAGGACCCACTCTTTAAACTCTATCTTGAAAAAAAAAATAGAACAAAGTTCGGTGACAGAGAACTTATAAACCACACACCCTCCTCTTTCCATCGCTGCCTCATGGCTACAATAATATCTTCACGCCGAACCATCCTTCCAGGATCTCACCGATGAGCGCACCATTCAAAGCCTCATGTTACGCTCATACGAAAGGGACTATGTACAAGCAAAAACGGATGCGACTCTTCAAAACATTGCTTAGCATTGACCTAACATCACAGACTGCACCTTGCTCCCTCGCGACGGTAGATGATGCAGGTGGAACCTGGGAGTTACACCAGAAACTGAAATGGTCCTACTTCTTGCATCACCAACAAACAGCTCCTTTACTACATACAGATGTGTGATGTCCCTTACCAAGACATTTGAAACACAGATTAGACTTATGATCTGGCCGCCAGGAAGATTGCAGAGGTCACCCTGGTTCCCGGCCATTGCAATCACCGCTCTTCTCCTCTTTCTCACCCTCTCCCTCAGATGCAGTTGTGTGGTGGTCATCACTCTCTCTAAAAATCTCTGCACGATAAAAGAGTACAAATCACCTTCTCTTTAAATAAATTCCTTCTCGAGGCATCTCAGCTTCTCTTCTTCATGAATAAGGATGTTATTCCAAAAAAGAGATTATAAGGCACATCCCCCTTGTTGAACCACCTTGTATGACCTGGTTGACCCATAGCCCCAGACTAAGAACAAAGTTCCTTCCAAATGTCCTCACTAAATTTACAGAGTGGCAGATACCAGCTCCCTTGTAAAAGGGAGTGCACCCTCCCCCTCAAGCCATCATCGATTGACGATCTCTCGTGTGTGAACCATCAACCGTAAGACCATATGTTCGAAGGTTCTATTAAAAATACAATGTATAATACATTTATGGTATTTTGAATGCTTGAGCCCGAGATTGATTTTAGTGGCATCCTCTCTTTGGTATAGAATTTTCAGATTATCCCATATCAACATGACTCATGGCTGAGGAAATGCGAGCCTTCGGATGCTTTCAGTCAGGTCAGCCTATCGTATTATTGCTGATGGTGCAGTCAGATTACCCTTTTTGAACCATGTTTGGGCTCCCAAGAGCTCCCTGAAGGTCAAAGTCCTTATCGGGAGGATTGCCCTTAACAGGATTCCCACTTGTGATAGGCTGGCCCGGTTTTTGAGGCCTGGACACCATCTGCTATTTGTGTGGGATGAGTGAAGAATCTGCTGACCACTGTCTGGCAGGCCAAATTCTGCTCTATCCACTGCCAGCCGCCACAGGTGAATTCCGTGGTGGTGCTCCTCCGATTCTGGCATTCGGCCGGGATGCCCAAGGACGACCATAAGATCCAGCGGCTGATCCTGCACGCCACTCTTTGGACAATTTGGGGTGAGAGGAACTGGAGACTTTTTTGGAAAGAAGCCCTAATTGCTAACAGGGTCACCTCTTTTGTAGCAGGAAGAGTGAGGGAGTGGGCCTCACTCTTGTGTAATCAGGATGCCCGTATATCCTCCATTTTTGTTCTCTTGGGGTGTTCTTAGAGCCACACCTTTGTGTGTTCTTGTATAGGAGGATCTTGTGGTTTTCCTTCACATTCTTGCACACCTTTTCTCTTGTCAATATACCCGTGGTACTATCCACTTTCAAAAAACAAATTGAAGGGATTTTTACATATAAACCCTTGTTAGAAAAATATATATACAGATTTATCATTCCTGCATTTGCATTTGCACACATCATTAAAAATGGCCACAGTGTGCAAAAAGACCATAAAATGTCTTTTTGGACACGTTTAAGTGGTCTTTTTGCACATACAAAATGTGCAAGGTTTTTTTGTACACTATCAGCATTTTAATGATATATGAGCAAAAGCAAGATTGATAAATCTGCAATTTTCATTTTAACAATAGTTTATATGAAAAAATAACTATTTTGAATAGTTTTTTACTTCCTGTTGTAAATTTCTAATTATGAATCATTGGAATCAGATCGAACATCAGACAGTGGGACTTCTGTTAGTCCTAAATATAGCTAGCCTTCAAACCAGAAATTTGACAAAAAAGGAATTCAAATGAATTTGGGAATAAATTCAGTTAGCCTTTCTCTGCAACTGACTTGTTTGACTCAAATGAGCCCTTATGACTCATTTCGTAGAATCAAACTCTTTAGATCCCACTAGAAGAGAATAGAAGCCCTTCAATTTATAGAATGGGGTAATAATTTTTATCTCCATTGGTGGCTTATCTTACATGCAACCCTATGGGCCTAATGGGGAGAAAAGAACAACAGAATTTTCAGAAAAGAAGCAAGAGCCATGGATAGAGTTGTGTCTTTCATTTGTGAGGGACTGAGAGATTGGGCTGAACATCCTTGTAAAGTGGACTCACACAACTCCGTTTTTGTTTTGTTGGGGAACTAGGTGTGTGCCACACCGCTTTGGTGTGAAATTGTACAGGGATCTCCCAAGCTCGACTCGGGGGGGGGGGGGGGGGGGGGGGGGCTTACCTGACTCACATTTAATCCTTGAGGGATGTGAGCCCGGGATTTGCTAGGTTCCTCGTCATCAAAAAAAAAAAACTTCACTTCCATCTGAAGGCTTGTCCATTAACCATTTGTTTTTCCAAGCAACTAATACAAAAACATTTCCCAAGCTGTCAGAATCTTCTTCATTACCTTACTAAATATCTTGATTCTCCTAAATATACCACTCCCATCATACATTTCAATAATGTTTTCGATATATTATCTGCTCATAATGCACTTCATCATCTTTGGAAGGATTTAAAGATCGAACTTGTTTGTGCCAGATCGACCGATCAAATAATTTCGTGGCCTGACTTGTCGAATCCATTAACTCTGTTCCCCAATCCTGTGGCGTGATCAGCTGAACCAAGCAAACATCGGGCCTCGATCTGCTAAACCCAATTGCTCCAATTCCCAACAGCTAGTTTTCTAGCCACCGGAGACCTGTTGCTATCTATAAATAAACAGAAGGGGGCTTGAGGAGTATAAATAACCCTCATTTGCCCCTCCAGACCATATATCACTGCCCTCTCATTCTGTTTCATCATTCGCACTCTCGTTCGGTTTCATTCTCGTCCTACTCTCTTCACTCTCGTTCTCTTTTCATTACTTCTTTTTTCCATTTAACTCATGTGCCGTGCATTTGACTAAAGTAAAAAGACCCTTAGCAGAGGCAACCAAGTCCAAACAAAGGACAAGAGTCAAGGAGGAAAAAAGAGGAGGAAGAGGAGAAAGAAGATGCAAGGACTGATCAAGGGAACAACAAGAGAAACCCTACAACCCCACCATGCAATGAGTTCTAAGGATGGAGGAAGAAGAAGATTGTAGCCTACGGCTTGCATAGAGTGGAAGAGCAGTTGGCAGTTTCCGGTATATAGGGACCTGCAGGCTGCAATCTTCTTCTTACTCTGTCACTCCAAGATATCGAAGGTCACATCGTGCCATCAACACCTACTCTTCCCTCTCCCAATTGTATCTTTTTTTTAGTATTTCTCCTCTCTTTTCCAATTTTCCTCCTTCCTGACTTGTGTCCTTTGTTGGGACAGTTTTTCTTATACCATGATGCAGGATCACGATTGTTTTCTTTTCTTATACCACGATGCTGAATCACAACACAAAAGATGTACACACATGTAGTCCTTTCTAATTTGTGAGACTGGATTCTTCTTCTTTTTTGAAAGTGGGTGGTACCACTATGTATATAAACAGAAAAAGAGATTTACAATGAGAGAGGAAACACCATAAAATCTCCCCTATACAAAAACAACAACTTACAAGACAAAGTAACCCTCCTTACAAGACAACCTTATTCCCCCAGCAAAGCAAAAATAAGAGAGCTGCAGCTGTTAGCTTTACAAAAGAAAGGCACCCCATGCCCTAACCTGATTCCATGTGAAATTCATTACAACATCGGGATCTCAAGCTTCTTTTCTGAAAATACTAGCATTTCTCTCCCCACCCCAAAAGCACCCATAAAGTAACACGCGGGATCAAACACCACAACCTACGGTCCTCTTTGCGTGCCGAACCTCTGAACCAAAACTATATCATTTTCACAACAGGACCTGAAACATAAGTGTGCACTGCAGTTTGCAGCAATCTGCCTCCAAACTTCACAGGAGAAATCACAGCCCACAAAGAGATGATCCATGGATTCGTCCAAAACACCACACATGCAGCACCTGGGGATTTATACCTTCAATGAAGCAGGTGATCCTATCACAGGAAGTGGTCTCCGTGTGAAATTCTCGACATCAGAATTCTGGTTTTCAAAGGGCTCACCGATAACCACACTTGAGCTGTGAGCGGATGCCAAAGGCCCCCATCTGCAATCAAATCATAAGCAGATTAACAGAGAAGGATCCTTTAGGATCCCACCACCACAGCCAGGCATCAATCTTCGAAGCATCCACCCTCAATGGAAGGAGCATCAGGCAAAGAAGACCCACCTCTTCGACCACCTCATCTCTAAGCTGCCTACAGAAGGTAGGGCACGAGGCATTCCCATAGCCCATGTCCTAAAAAATCTGAGATGTGGTAGCCAATGGATCAGAGGCTATAAAGGAAAGCTTAGGGAAACAGTCTGCTGGGGGCCTGCCATCACAAAATCTGTCTTTCCAGAAGAGACGTCTTACCATCACCCAGATTCACTAGAACACTGACTGGAAACAGGTCAGCTGCTCGCAAAATACCCCTCAAAACTTGAAAAACATACGATAAAGAGGCTGGAAAAGATCCCAAGCCTTGTTTGAACAGTAGTATTTGCTTCTAACAACATCAAGCCATAGACCAGAAGCACTACTACCCAACTTCCACAGCCATTTGGCCAGAAGAGCTAGATTAAAGTCCCGCAAGTCCTTAATTCTGACACCTCCAGCATGTAATGTAAGCCTACAGTGAAGTGCAAGTCTACAACAATCATAGCATTTGAGCATTTTATATCTACATTGTCATTTTTCATGTTCTTTGTCATAGTTCAGAATACCTTTTTCTTATTTTTTTAAAACTTTCCTGTATTCTTCATTTTTTGTATGCTAAAAGCCAGGTCATCAGGTTTGGTCCTCGGATCAGCTGAATTGGGTCAACATCAGCTGATTTGGGTCAGCCCAGGGCAGGCTCATCCGAACCATGATCCCAATCCATGAACCTTGTTTTTTACAGTTTCTTCAACTTCTGAAGTCAAGGTCAAATTTTGCACATATAATTAATGCCTCAGATAGTAGAACTTTAAAGGCCAGAGTACAAGATGCTCAATTCTAAAGAGCAACCAGCTAAGATATTATGGTACAAATATAAATGCTTCAACATCTTTTGATAGAGGTAACAATTATAAAATTGCAAAAACAATTTTTTTTCATAGAGATAATCTCCATATGCAGGAGTCCCACATACTTGACTGTATGAAAATGACACAAGCCGAGAATTTCCAAGCCAGCGTAATCCCCTAATAGCACTACTATGAACAGAAAAGCTTGAAGCAACCGCGTTGGCGGACACATCAATGACATCAATATTCCCACTCTGAGTCCCCAAAGCGACAAGTGGAACTGCTGCTGCTGGATGGTTACCCCCACCTTGACAGAGCACAAACTAAATCAGTTTAAGACATGTAATGGATAGTTTAATTGAATCCAAAAAGTGAATTCGAAACAAGGAAAATGAATGTAGCAGCGGAGGATTTACGAGCCAAAGTAGCAGTTAAGGATGGACATGGGACAGCTAGAGTAGTCACAGGTGATGATAGAAGATGAAGTTGACCAATCAAGCTGAACTGCAGCAACAAAAAAGGACAATTTCTCAATTTCATTGGCACATTAAAAATTTAAAGAAAATCATGTACATTTTCAACCATCAACAAAAGTGGAAATAGAAGTAAAAGTAAATCATAATAAAATTTTGCCAAATAAACAGAAGCACTAAAAGCAGTTCCCACTAAACATAAAATTAGATAGGGAAATCTTCATGTACCAACCTAGTAACAAATTTAACTGAAACTAAAACAAAAAGGGAAATCTAAACATATCTTCTACCATTTGAAATTAGGTCGCACCACTTTTCCTTTTCTCCAAGCAGAACAAGATGGCTCTTGTTAATTGCCTTTCTTATATAATAGGAAAAAGGTTAGAAGGTTACAGCTTAGAATATAGCCTCTCCTACTGAGGAAAGGCTTACTTTATAAAAAAATGAGAAAATTCTGCATAAATTTAGCATTTATTCTCATACTTTGTTGTCTTCTTTACATCCTTTTTTCTGGTAGCAGATTAGGGCTGTCAATGAATCCGGATATTATTCAGATCCACATCAGATTACCCAGATGCTTATCCGAGTATAATATTCAACAAACATAATCAGATATCCATCTAACTATCTGATTAATAAGTGGAGCAGAAATGGAAAATGGGCGGGCATCTACTCCCATTATTATTCGGCCGATGGTGTCTTCTTTTTTTTTGAAAAGGTAGTGAATTGTACGACCAATTTTATTATATAAACAGCCAATGGTGTCTTTTATATTAACCTTTAGATTTCATATATAATGACTGTAAATTCTTCTAGTTTTATTTACGCTTACTTGTTTAGATAAATTATTAAAGTCATGTTCACAAGTTATTACTTATTTGAAGTTTGTTTAATAGACGTGTATGAAAATATGATGATTAAATTCATTGTGAATTTTTTCTTATTTTAGTAATGCTTATTATCAAATTGTTTTAGCAATGTTCATGTTATTACTCTTTTTCTAAGAAAGTGGATTGTACCGCCAATTTTATTAAGAAATAATCAGAGGGGGTACAACCAAGGAGGGGAGGAGACGCTACTCCCTCTCCAAATGAACTACATAACTATGGGAAGGGGATTATTAAGATTCACTTATCTCCTCCGTACATCAACAAGAACAAGCAATAGAAACCTACTCCACAATAAATGAAGGGCAAAGCATGAATATAGATATTTTCAATGTCCACTACTTCCCCCTGAAGATGGCATCATTATGCTCCTTCCAGAGACCCCAGCAGATCGCATGTGGCAGAATGGTGAAATCTTGTCATTGATAGAGTGCTCAGCTGCTACCATGGAGTCTTCATCAGGAGGCATATCATTCTTGACAACTTCTTGGTCACTCATGAATGCCTGCATGCTATGAAGACACAAAGATAGAGAGAACTAGTGCTCAAGCTTGACTTTGAGAAGGCCTATGACCAGGTTAGCTGACAGTGTATGCATGATGTTCTTAGTTTGATGATAAATGGGTGGGGTGGATTCATACTTGCATCCAATCAGCCAGATTTGCCATCCTCATTAATGAAGAGCCTTCTTTGTACTTCCATAGTGGAAAAGTCTAAGGCAAGCTGACCTAATGTCTCCACTCCTCTTTGGTTTGGTATCACATATTTTAAGTAGGATGTGGATGAGAGCTGAACATCATGATCTGATCAGGGAATTCCAAATTGCACCCCAGGGACGATCCATTTCCCATTTGCACTATGTTGATAATACTATCTTATTTGTGACAGAAGGTGAAGAACAATTGTATACCATCAGGCTGATGTTGAAGCTTCGGTAGGAGGTCAGTGGTCTTAAGTTGAATTTCAACAAGAGTCAGGTTATTGGTGTTAACATGGAGTAGATAGCTATCAATAGAGCTGCTGCCATTCTAGATTGTTGTATTGGCCAACACTCTACAGTGTAGGGGGTGGCAGATTATGGTGCAAAGATTTGATTCTAGACTAGCGGGATGGAAAGGAAAGTTGCTCTCATACGAGGGTCGATTGGTGCTTTGCAAATCCATTTTGGAAGACCTCCCTATCTATTTTTTGTTCATTTTTTGGATCCCTATCTCAATGACAAAAAAGCTCCAGCCGAGCCAAACAAGATTCTTTTCACATGGCAGTGAAGAGAGGGGCACATGTTGGCATGGCATAGCTTGGGGAAAGGTTTGCAAGTGCAAGGAAGTAGGAGGAGTGGGATTAAATAACATCCGGGACTTTAATGTCACTCTCTTGAGTAAATGGCTGTAGAGACTTGGCATAGAGGAAGAGGGGCTATAGTGAACAGTTATCTGCCAAAAGTACTATAGCCGAACAAGAGTTTAGGATTTGACTAGCCTACCACAGTATCACACTTCGCATATCTGGAGGGGTATTTGAATAGTATTGACATTGTCAAGACAGGAGTTAAAGTGGGCTTGAAAAATGGCCAAAAGTGTCAGTTCTGGAAAGATAGATGGTGCACTAATGATCCACTGGGTGAGGTGTTTCCACAGTTGCTTGCAATTGCAGTGGAGCCTCTAGCAGCGGTCAACCAACAATTCGAAGGGCAGCAATCAAGAGGCACCTGGAGCCCAGTTTTTAGGAGACATCTGCAAGAGGAGGAGGCCAGCCAACTTGACGAATTGCCAGGTATGCTACAACAGATCATGCCTAATACAGCCAAGGCAGATAAATCGAGGTGAAGATGGGATAAAGATGGGCACTTCTTAGTTAGATTGGCCTATAATGTAATTGATGATGGGGATCTGCGGCATCCTCTAAAGAGACAAGTATGGAAACCAAGGAGTCCTCTTAAAGTCAAGGTGTTACTCTGGAGAATCTCCCATGGAAGGCTCCCAACTTGTGACAGACTAGACACTTTTGTGGATACTATTCAAACCTCTTGTTGTCTATGCGGGAGGAAGGAAGAGAATATTGATTACCTCTTCACCAAACCCATTCTCTATAGAGGTTTGGTGTCTCATTTTGAATAAAATCCAATGTGGCTGGCAACCCATCGAGAATGTCCAACAACTCATGAGGGAGTGGTACAGGCATTGGCCTTACAAGAAAGATAGGCAGATCTGGTGATTCATCCTCCATGCCACCCTATGGACCTTATGGGGGGAGAGAAAAGGAAGAATTTTCACGAAGGAGGCCACCATTCCAGAGAGAATCGGGGATTTTGTTGGGAAGAGGGTGAAGAGTGGGCCAAGCTGCTTTGCAATGCTGAGACACGAAATTCTTTTCTTTTGCCTATGTTGGGGGGCTAGGCGATGCCATTTCTCCTCCACGTGACTTTTTTGTATAGAGAAGTTTGGGGATATTTTGAGATTTCACATACTATACTTGTAAATCGATCTTTTCTTATTAATATATTCAATGATACCACCCACTTTCAGAGAAACAAAGGAACCTTAACTTACCATGTATCCTTGTGGAAAGAAGTCAGGAAGAGTACCCTCAAGCATAAAGTAAGCAGCCTTGGCAGTAAACAGACTTTATGATTTATTTATTTTGAAAGTGGGTAGTACCACTAATGTATAACATGAAAAGATGATGTACAAGTATAAGCAAAACCAAATCCAAAAAAAAAATTACACAAGTATAGGCCACACTAAGCCAATGTGGATCACTCTATCCCCCCAACAAGCCAAAAAGAGAAGAGGTGAAGGAATTCAAATTACAAAGGATGGCGGCCCATTCCCTCACTCTATCACAACCAAAAAAGATAACTATATCCTCGACTCTAGCCTCCCTCCTGAAAACCTGATTGTTCCCCCCCCCCCCAATGTCCACGGTGTGACATGAAGGACAAGCTACCACACCGTCCTATCACCCCTTAGAAGCCAACATCTGCCCCAATGTTGAATCAAGTGGTGCACCTCACTATGCTGCCCAATGATGCTAGGTGTCCTCTTAGGGAGCTCCCTCCACACCCCCTGCGAGTAGGAACAACTTACGAACATGTGATCAAAGGTCTCGTCATCCTCTTCTCAAAGACAACAAGTTGACTAAATGCCCGGAAGTAAAGAGAGCAACCTGTCCAGAGTAAGTAATTTCCCATGGGAGATCCTCCAAAGCAAAAATTTCACCTTCAACGAGTTCTTCGGTCTCCACAGCTGAGCATATAAGCTGTGACGAGCACCTCTATCCGAGATAGCGGCATAGGCAGATCTAACCGAAAAGGAGCCATCCCCTTCCCACCTCCACGTCACTCATCCTCTCTATCTGCCCGAGGATGAAAGGACAGGAGGAAAGAAAGAAGATCTTGAAACTACACTATCTCCTCCCGCTTGAGATCCCTTTTGAAAGTCATAGCCCAAGTTCCTCCTGGAAGAAGGGAGTCAAACGCCTAAGAGACTGAACCCAAAGGGTCCACTGCAATCGCAAAGAGACTAAGGAATAGAGCCTCCAAGGTGAAGTCTCCACACCATTGTCTTTCCAAAAATGGCTCCTATCGCCTTTACCCAAAAGAACCCGGACGCCAGAGATGATAACATCTCTGACAAGAAAAGATATCCCGCCAAAGAGGGGAAGCTATATGCTGTGGAGTAGGTGCCAAGTTTCAGACTCTCCTCCTGCCAAAGTATTGCTACCTGATCAACTGTGCCTACAACCCATCCACACTATACCCCAACCTCCACACCCACTTACACAAGAGAGCTCAATTTAAGTCCCTCACATTCTTGATCCTCAGGCCTCCCTCTTCCTTGTTAATGAGCATCTTGTCTCATGATGTATCATGTCATCCCCTACATCTCCCTCCACTGCCATGTCAAAAAAACTTGCTCTGAATAGAGTCAATCTTCTTCGCCACCGTCTTCGAGATCCAGAACATGGAAAGAAAATAGATAGGGAGACTATCCAACACCAATCTGCACAGAACTAATATGCCTTCATAAGATAATACTCTAGCCTTCCACTCAACCAACTTAGTCTCGTACATTTGAATAATAGGAAGTCAATCAACACGATGAAGAGGGCTCGGGGTAAGAGGGAGACCCAAGTAAAAAATAAAGAACTCTCCAATCCCATCCCACCATGCAGGCCGCCCTCTGGAGAGACCCATCCTCCATATTCACCCCTACTAGTATACTCTTATTGAAATTGACTTTAAGACCCATGACCTCCTCCAACAGTTACAACAAGAACCTGACCATAAAAGATTGCTCCTCATCATCAACTAGAAACAAGATGGTATCATCAAGATACTACAAGTGAGTAAAAGGAGGACCCCCTCAAACCACCTGAAAGCCTTTGATCAATCCAACAGTCTCAGCTCTCTGCCAGACCCTACTCAAAACACTGACCACAAGCACAAAAAGGAGATGGGACATAGGGTCCCCCTGGTGAAGCCCACGACCACTGTGGAACCAAGAGGATGACTTCTCGTTGACGAGGACCGCGAAGGAAGCTGAAGAAATGCAAGTCCTGACCCAGTCGATCCACCTCTCCCCAAAGTTCATCCTCTTTAGCACATCAAAGAGACACTGCCAATTAACTCTATCATAGGCCTTCTCAAATATAACTTGAGGACCACCCTTTTCTTCCACTAAATCTTCATAGCAAATAAAAACTCATTGGCCACCAAGAAGTTATAATAGATGTCTCTCCCTAATAAAGATTCCCTGGAAGTAGCTAACCAGCATGTCCATCACATTGACCAATCTCCCCACTAGCAGCTTAGTGATGATCTTGTAGGTACCATTCAGCAAGCTAATAGGCCTGAAATCCAGAACCTAACTTCTTAGAGATAAGACCCAAAAGGGTTTTATTGATATCCCCCAAGTGAGCCCTCCCCTCCTAAAATTCATTCACAGCTACCACAAAGTCGCCTTTGATGACCTCCCAACACCTCTGAAAGAAGGCCAGAGAAAATCCATCCAACCCTAGAGCTCTATCCCATGCAAGAGAGAAGACCGTCTAGTGTACCTCCCCCTCTGAGAATGGCTAGGAGATAACATCCCTCTCCTCAGGAGAGAGGCAAGGGAGAAGGTCGTCTGCAATCCTCGGCCTACAGAACTCGTCCTCAGTAAACAATCTGCAGTAAAAGTCTCTCGCCTGTCTCCTGATCTCCTCATTAGAGGAGACGAAGAGGTCACCCACCCAGATGCAAGTGATGGTGTTGACCCTCCTCACTAAAGCAATATGTTAAAAGTATGTAGTGTTCTTGTCCTCTTCTTTAATCCACCTGTCCCTCGATCTCTGCCTCCAGAAAATCTTCTCTCTAGAGAGAATCTCATCAAACTGATCCCTCAAGATATCCCTAAGTCTCCGATCCTCATCATCCATAAGACCTACCTCCTCAAAGTAATCTAGGCCCTCAAGTTGTTAAAGAATTATGTTCTTCGCTACCCTCCCTGGAAGGGTTTTATCAGCTCCACAAGCCTAGAGAACTTGAGCAGTGTGCTGCAATCTTCTCACCAAGGTAGCCATAGTAGAAGTGCCCGCCCTCTGTGAATTCCAAGCGCTTGTGACAGTCTCCAATAGGTCAGCATCTCTAAACCAAAACGCCTATCATGCACTTGTCTAGTCTTCAAAATGATGGGCATATAGTCAGAAACAGATCTCGTCAGTGGAAGTACCTGCACATGAGAAAAGTGGTCCTCCCAATCAACAAACACCAAGAACCTATCCAGTCTACAATAAGAAGTATTTACTCTCAGGTTAGATCAAGTAAAACAACCATGTGTCATGCCAACGCCCACCAAAGTTGCCTCCTAGATGAAATCAGAAAAGTCCCCCATGTTTCCTACATAAGAGCCATCCCCTATCCTTGCCCACAAGGCCGCCACCAAATTGAAATCTCCACCACACACTAAGGCCGTCCAGAGAGAGATGATGTCGAATCAAGCCATCCCATAGTAGTTGCTTCTCCTCCCTGGACTGAGGACCATACATACCACTGAAATCCCAAGAGAAACCATCCCTGATGCTCCTGAAGTGTAGAGAGATGGCCCATCTGTTAACCTGCCTGTCGTGCACATAATACCCCCGGACCTTCCCACCACCGGGGAGGCAACCCCTAAAGAAAGGCGGGGACCTCCTGTTTCCCTCAATAGGGAAACACTATCCCTCTCACACTTCGTCTCCTAAATGCAAAGAATATCAATTTTGCACCTCCTAATCAGCTCCCTCACCGCCCTCCTCTTCTCCACTCCACCTAATCCCCTCACATTCCATGAGGCAATCCTCATTGAGAACTTGGAATGCCCCTTTCCTCCTCACCATCCTTACCCTCCCTCGTCTGAGACCTCCCTTCGGGAATGCTCGCACCCCATCTCCTATCAATTTTGGATTAGGCCCCCCTCAAGTCCTTCTCCCGGCCGAGAAGAAGATCCCTACCTCGTTCGCCACCTCCCGCAATTGCTCAGTAGATATTTTTTCAGCTATCCTCAACATCTCTTTCACTTCCTCTGTCCTCAACCTAGTTCTACCTCTGAGAGCCTCCCCCTCGGCTTGCTGCTCACCCCCTCCACCACCAACTTCCTCCTCGAAAAATAGCTTCAAACTATCGAGGTATCCATCATGGACTAAAGTTTTCAAACCCAGTACCGATTTTGGTACCGTGAAGGGACAGTACCGATATTAGCCGGTACAGTACCTGTCCCTCCCTGTCCCCCTTTTATATAAGTATATATAATTATATATTTATATATATGTTTAAAAATTAGATAAAATGTTAAAAATCAGAAAAAATAGAAAAACATAATAGAATGGAAAATCATATGTTGATGGACACAATAAATAATTTAACACAGATTTCAAAGTTTAAAACCATAAAAAAGCATCATTTGTTCACCATAATACATTGGATATTTGAAAGCTTGAAACATAAAAATACAAACTCGATAAGGGCCATATGAATATGGTTGATAATTTCAAGATCCATCTTCATGTTGGTCCCTTAGAGCATATCCATAACTGAACAATGTATCCGCCATGTCATTCCATTGTCCCAAGAATTGTGCATCATCAGTGCTCCTTGGGTTGGCAATACTAGATTCTCCAACTTGGCATCCAGTGTGCTCACCCTAAGACTCCCAATGAGATAAATAAAAGCCCCCTACATGAGGTTGCTCTTGTTAGTTGTGCCCAAGGGTCTTGCGGTTGTGTACTATAATTTTCTGACCATGCCTCCCAAGGAGAGTGTGAGTTACCTGAAAAAAAATAAGAACCCTCATTAGGGTGTTGTCGTCTCATCATCTCATGCCACTTGAGAATAATAAAAGTTACCTAAAAATCCCCAAATTGAGACCTTACCTTCATGATCACAGTGTTCCTGCCCCCAAGGCTGCCAATCATGATATTGTGATGTAGTGTCTTGCCAGGCCCAAGTTTCCCAATGAGATGCACCTCCATAAGCACCATAACTTTGTTCCTCTTCTTGTTGTTTAGCAGCTTGTATTTCCGAAAAAGTTGGACCACCTCCTCCAAATTGTACAGGTTATGTGCATCTATCATCATCATCATCTCTTTGAATACGAGAACGAGATGATTTAAGATGGCCCTCATCTTGTTGTCTTGTGCTTGATTTTCTTTTGTATATCTGGCTCTGTTTTCCGTTATTTGTAGATCTGAATGCAATAGAACACTTAGAAATCCTTGGGGGCTGAATATCAAACTCATCATGCTCTCTTCTGCGGAGAACAGACACAGAATGCCGACGTAGGATGCGAGGGTGGACCTCAAGGTCAGGCTAAGAAGCAAGTGGATCCCCCTTCTCCTGAAATTCTTTATCAAGTTGGACATTATCCAACTCTCCCTCCACTCAATCACATTCTGAGGGGTTAAATAAGGATTCATCTAAAGACTTCTTGCCTCAACCCATGCACTCAGTGGAAGCTCTTCTTCAAATAGTTGATCTAAATCAATTTGCCCTTCACTTGGTCACCGGCGGGACGGTGGTCGACTGGCAACAAGCCTGGAGGGAGCAGAGGAGGGTGGCTATGGCTAGAAAATGGGGGAGGGGCTCTCACGACATGCACTGCACAATGCAGCCCGTGAGAGCCTCCTAGCTCTCAATATCGGGCGATCCCGATGGTTGAACCAGGCGGTACAACCCGGTTCATCCGATTTTTCTTTCTTTTTTTTTGAAACTATACCTGCCGATACCAATAGAAAATAGGTAGAACCGGACAGGTTGCAGCCGATAGCGATACGTACCAGCCCGGTACAGTACGAACCGGGCAGTATTGAAAATCATGTCCTAGTCTCCTAGACAGAATCCGCTCTAGTCTGAACTTCCCCCGACTAGCACCAACATAAGAGGAGGCGGGCCCTCCAAAGACCCCACCACACCCTGAGAATCCCCTCCATCGGGGACATCTGCAACAACAGCCGCACCCGGCATCCCACGCCTAGAAGGCCTAGGGCAGGTGTCGAAGGCGAGACAACTTCCAGACTTCGGGGCAGGCATGGTATGCTATCTCGCGAGATCTCGGCGAGATCTCGCCGAGATCTCTGTTGCGACGCGTCACGAGGCACGAGACGGTCCCGAGTAGGCGCATCTCGGCGAGGGGTAGCTGTCTTGGGAAAATAGTGAATTCTTGAAGAATTATTTAAATTTTATAAAATATAATTTTAGATTTGTGTAACTTTTGATGCATATTGATATTAGTGCATGTGAAATTGAGTGGTTAGTATAAAAGCATTAGGATTTTCTTAGAAATAGGCTATATATATGAAAAAATGTTCCGAAATCCCCGAACCCGATCTCCCGAAATTTTTTCGAGATCTCCTCTCTCAAACCCCCCCGAGACGAAGCCGAGATCCGATATGGCAAACCATGGGGGCAGGGGGTCCTCCGACTGGAAGAGAGCAGCTAGGTCCTCCGAAACCCCCTTGGCAGGCTCCACCTCGTACAGTAAGGGCACTGTAATGACCTGCTTCCCCTTCCCCGAGCCTGTTCCAGCCTGAAGTTTATCCGCCGGGGAATATCGTCTAAGCCCCCTTCCTTCCGTCTAATGCTATTGTCTAAGTTTATTGTCTTATCGTCTACTCTTCTATTGTATCATCTACTTTTCCATCTAGCTCTCCAACTTAGACAAACCATTGTCTAACTCGATCATCCAATTTCCATACTTAGGCGTTGCATCGCCCAACTCTATCGTCCAATCTTCATCGTCTAACCGTTTATTGTTCATCGTCCAACTTCTTCAACTTTACGCAGAATATGGTCTAACTTACATCGTCTAAGGTCTTCCGTCTAACTTCACCAACTAGGCAAACTATCGTCTGACTCCTCAACTTGGGCGGAACATCGTCTAACTTCTTCCGTCTAATTTTAGCGCATCGTCTAACTCTTCTAACTTAGGCGATACTTCGCCTATCTTACTCCGTCTACCCCTTCCAACTTAGGCAATCCATCGTTTATCACAAATCGTCTAAGGCTTTCGTCAAAGTCCCCAATCTAATTTCCTCCTTCCGTCTATCTGTGTTTCGTCTATCTCTTCCCACTTAGACGATATTCCCTCTACTTTCCCGTTCTTAAATGATCTTCCTTCTATTTTATGCTTCATCTAACTTCTCTATTTCATCTAAACTTTTAACTTGGATGGTCCATCATCCAACTTTTCTCCTTTTGTCTATCTATATCGTCTACGTTCTTCATAATCTAATCCCTCTGTCATTTAACTGTTTCGCCTAATCTTTCAAAATCTACATGACTTCCATGATTCTTTCTAGGTTAAATTATACTATAATCAACGAACTACTAATTTAAATAAACTCGTAATATACTAAGGGGATCAATTGCCAGCTGCTAACCTATTGGATCCTTATCACAATATCATATATATATTTATATGAGAGTCCTAGATTTGGGGTGTTACACTACAACTCCCTCTCCACCCAAAAATGCAGGATGACGACAGTGCCAGCGAGGTCCCCGGTAGCCACCGCCGGAATGGCCGATGGATATGCCACCTGAAGGGTGGCAACAACAGCCGTTCTAGAGCCCACTAGAGTGAAGCCCAGAAAGCCATGCTCCACCCGCCCAAAGCTTCTGACAAGGAAGCCCACACCTCCCTCATCAAGAGGAAGATGGGGATCCCCTCAATGACCACTTGGAAACATCTCCTCGGTGGGTTAGGAAAGGTTACCCTCGACTGCGACTACCATTGAAGGCGAAGGATGGCTCCGCCTGCCGCAAGGAGCCTAGCCTCATCCATCCGATCCACAATTGCCTCTTCCTGCCCCACCGCTAGGAAAGAGAAACCTATCACCCAAGAGACCTACCAATCGCCCATAGCAACCTCCGCCAGACCTTCGCTGCATCCACCGTCCCTTCCACAAGGGAGACAAAGAGACATCTTTGCAGCCACCCTAACCGCCCTTGCAGCAAGTCCGCCGGGAACTCCCCTACATCAATCCAATGCTTGCTTGGCTGACCAACCGAGGGTAGGGGACGCCGAACGACATCAGTAAAAGAGCGTGCTCTCCCTGGGGCACCCTGCGACACAACCAATCCTGGAGCCTGACCTCCGTAGAAATGCAGGATGTGGCCCCTCTGGCCACAACCAAAGCATGTCGGGGGGGCCCTACTACCTCCAGCAAGTCCCCCTGCCGCACCACCACCTCCAGACCACCAAAGCCCCTCCCTGCCGCAATACCTCCACTATATCTGCCTCCTCCCGCTGGCCCTACCTGACTCAGGATAATCGGCGAAGGTCGGCATGGGGCACTGCTCCCCACAGGATGCGGTTGGGCCAGGACGGACGCATCAACACCCCCTTACCCAAGAGTCTCTCTCTCTAGAAAAGGCTAGAGAGAGAAAAATCACTTCATAAAACTTCCCAGCAGAAACTTAGCTTTAACATCCTCCTTCAATTGGCACTGAGACAACAACTGCAACAAAGCAATATAATTTTCCATTTCATCATCCTTTAGCCCCTTCCTAAAAACTACTGACCAATCATAATCCCTGATGTGCAAATTAGCGCATTCCTTTATACCATTGATTCAGAGCAAGGATAAAAATGCTCAACCTTAAGATCAGGATCCCCAATCCATTTGTCATACCAAAAGAAAGTATCCATTTGATATATATGTGTAAAATTAATTAGTGAGGGAGGAATCTCTCCTCCTGAGCTTGATTGTACCTCCTCTATTTATTCTATAATAAAAGTGGCAGTGCAATCCACTTTCATTTGAAAAAAAATAAGTATATGCAAATCTAAAGAAGCATGAATGATTTCATAGACATATACTGCTAACATCCTTGTGTCCAGATTCAGAGTGTTGCAATGCTTGATATGCCTATGCCGGCACTTCAGATATCTTTCAGTTTATAAACATTGCCATGTCAAGATGGGATCAATATTAAACACCCCTATGTGATATAAAATATATATACTACCAAAAATTTGGTGTGAAAGACTTAATAACAGAGAGAACTATGAAAGATTAATTTGCACAGGAATAGAGTGTCAGGAGCAATTAATAAGTGAACCAAAAACTCAGTTTCACTTGCACAATGAAGATGGCAGCGAAGTGACATGTAATTATTGACTTAGCAGAGACAGATTCAGAGGGAAAAAATAACAGACACAGATACAAGGTATAGAATTACAAAAGACATCAGGAACTATTGATAAGTAAAAATAAAAAAAATCTGGTTTCTCCAACCCAGTGAAGATTGCAGCAAGGTTACATTTCACCATTAACTTAGTGGAGAGACAGATCTGGAGGTTAAGCTATAACCTTGAATAAAGTTTTCACTTCACTAATGCTTGGTGTAGTAGCTTTTGTGGTATTGCTATTCTCCGGCACCAGTTCTTCACCCTCATTCAACCCTTGTACACAAGCAGAAGTATCACTTGATCGTGTTTGGATCTTCAGAGGTTTACATCCTTCACTATCAGTAGCTAAGAACTGATTTGGTGGAGTGCCATTGCCATGACTTGCCAAGTCAGAAACCAGGAGCCAATTCCATATTTTCCCATCATCAGAAATTGATAGAAAGTATTTCTTGGAACCAAGAGTTGATTTTCTATGAAAATCTAAAAGTGATTCATGAATCACAGGAGATGAAGATCCAGTTTTTAGTAAACCAACAGAAATATTGCCCACATGTTGAATAGTTGATTCAGATTGGCAAAGGATCACAGCAAGAACAGCAGGGGAAGGAACTTGTGTGCCAACTGAAGGCATTAAATCTTCCATTGTACACAGCACATGGACCTGTTCACCACTGCAGTAAGCTCCAATAAGCATGGCCAAATAGGCTCAGAAAAGACTAATGTAATGAGTGCTATGAGATAATTTATGACAAGTTTTTAGACTAATATTACAAGTAATATAGCATCAATCATGATGAGTTTTGTTCGACAATCGTCAGGTTATGAACACAGGTTAGATATCACAAAAAAATGGAATTGCATGTCAATCTTATATTGACAGTCAGTTGCAGGAGAGAAGTACCAATGCAACATATGCAAAATTCTTGGCCATCACGATGAAACGTCAAAAGACCCATCTCAGCATTTGGCTACTTATAAACAAGTCTGTGTGAAATGTACGTTCTTATGACTGAAACCATAGAGTAGATATCAAATAACTCAAACCCCAGAATTCGTGGCAAGGTCCGGATCAGAGACAGTAAGCATTTAAAATTGATAGTTTGATGCATCAATGCCAAAGTTCAAGTCATAATTATTGGTGAGTAGTGTGATCTGAGGCCACCTCCATGTCAAGTTGATATGCTTCTTTGCCAGAGAAATCAACTTTTGAAACATAAGCAACATAGAGGGTCAATGTGAAATGTAAGGGCGTATAACTCTAACCATAGAATAAACATCAAATCACTCAAGTCAAACCCCAGAATTCATGGCACAGCCCCCATTAAAGTCAGTAATCATTTAAAAATGTGGGAGGCCCAAACTCTAACCCAAAACCTAGGCATTGAGTTGAGAGAATCCCCCACATGTATAGAGGAAAGATTCCCATGGATTTTCAATATGGGACTAAACCACAACCCGCCCCCCCTCACGCAGAACCAACCTGTTTGGGGCACATCACGCGTAGGGCCAAGTGTCCACAAACGGATCCAATGGGTACACCTGGCTCTGATACCATGTCAGAGGCCCGAACTTTAACCCAAAACCTAGGCATTGAGTTGAGGGAATCCTCCACATGTATAGAGAAAAAGACTCTTGTGGATTTCCGATATGGAACTAAACCACAACAAAAAAGTCAGTGATCATTTAAAATTTGCCCAGTTTGATGTGTCGATGAACCACAGTCACTGGTGAATGGTGAGATCTGGGGCCTATGCTAATGTCTTGTTGACATGCTTTTTGACAAGTCAATTTGACACAAAAGCAACATGGAAAGGATGTCCCCAAAAGGGTACACAACCATTGGGGGAAGGAAAGATCAAGGTCAACATGGCAATTCTGTATATGTCCACCTCTCCCTAGACAGTAATCCAGGGGGGCTGGGTGTAATTGAACCTTAAGATCAATGTGTTAAGGAAAGTGCCCTTAAATAAGTGAAAAATGTCTCGTGGCAGTTGAAGCAGCGAAGTGTGTCTGGACTCTGGAGTCCTTTGTGATTAGCAGGTACTCTAAATGCTTAAAGAGAAATTCCATAGGACCAATGTGGAACCTGCTACGTTGCACGGGAGTGACTGTTGGCAGTGAAGATAGAACACAGAGAAAATGTGTGTAGCAAAGATGAGCACGTTGACATAGATGTGCATAAAGACTAAAAAGATAAGATACAGAATGAATTTATATGTGGAGACCTGAAGTAGCTCCCTTCCTTTTCTGGAAGGTAATTGCCGAGTGGGTAAGATTCTGCTATGATGCTGGAATGATTGCCCATGATGATGACACCAGTCAACCCATTGAAGCAGCCTCCAATGAGGATGGAGCGGTCATCACCCATCGACAATGGACAATCCTCTGTGGAATAGACAGAGTGAAACCCTTCCCTTTCCACTTCAAAAGGGATAGCTAGTCGTGGACTAGCAATAATGGGACTCCACAGCTCCTGACCTAAGAACTCAATTGGCTTGTACGAAGTATCATCCTATCAGGTGCAATCAGTAGACCTGCTGGAGCATCTCATATACCACACACAGGTTTCCCTGATTGACTTACCCAGGTGGGAGGCCCAGGTCGGATAACAGAGGTCTGTTATCTTCGTTAGCTACAGACTAGGAGAGCCATCTACTTTTGCCCCCTTCATTCTTGGCTGGCATTGAACTTGCTGGTGTTTCCTTCGGTACACCCACGTGCTGGTGAGGACACCAGAGGACGAGTACGGCCCGACTCAGCGAGCCGTCGATACCGGACCCGCAGCACGACTCGGTCGACAACGACATCATTGTGGCTGGGCGACAGTATGGAGTCCCTACCTGAGTGTTGATACTTTCCTATGTTTATTGTGAGTGTATTACCATGTATTTGCTTATTGTGAATGTATTAGTGTGTATTTTGTATTTTAGCTTCTAGTTAGGTTAAGATTGTAATGTGGGGGTCCAAATTCTAAATTGGGCCTCAAGACCATTAGGAGCCCAATTGGACTTCTACACATGTGGGCCTAAAAGGCTGGCCCGAGGCCCAAGATGGGCTTCTAGAAGACTTGGACTATTAGACCAAGGAGACAAAGGTGGAGGATGCCCCCTCCTTGTCCCCCATGCTTGTCTCCCACCCACCCTTGACCAATGTTAGTGGGTGTCCTTTGGTGTTAGTGGATGTCCTTGGATCTAGATCTAGGGTTTTCATATTTATACTCTCTTGTTGTATTTTGTGTGAACTAATGAAAAATTCAAGAGAATTATGCTTGGTGTGCACCCCCCCTCTTTCTTCTAGTGTTCTTGGTGTTCTTCATCTCCTTCCCCCTCTCTTCTCCAGATCTAGATCTAAATCCCTCCTATCTCTCAAATCACTTCCCCTTCTCTTCTCCCTCTACCTATTGTGAATGTCCACTGCCGCCGTCGCCGCCGTTCGTGCCGCCATCAAGCTGCCACCACCACTTCTCCGAGTTGCTGTCCGGGATTCCGGCCTACAAATCTGAAGCTTGAAGAGGAGGCCATAACTCCAGATCCGACCGTTGGATCGAGCTGATATTTTGAGGGTTGGTTTCCCCATGTCTCTTACATCCCCAGTTTAAATTTCACGCCGATCAGAGTTCGTTTGCCCCCCGTCCCAGTCAGTAGTTTGTTCCCCTCACAGTCTGCCTGTGAGCAGGCCAGCGAGATAGTCTGTGGTAGGCGATTTTTCCAACGCCCCAAACGTGATCAGAATCCTACAAAAAAACTATGTGTGTCACCGTGTCCCTCCCCTCTACCCACCATAAAAATCTCAGGTCCTACTTCCTTCCTTTGATCCACGGTCAAAGCCCATAAATAGGCTGGTTCTAGTCTGCCCTGTGGATTCTGAGTTTCGGGACAGAACCATCACTCAGTTTGCAGAGCTATTCATTTCCATTCAGACCGTTGATGGTTCTGAAACTCCAGTATGTTGAAGTTCTTCGAGTGCTCTTCGCAACGGCGCTAACCTCGTCTCGATCTGACGTCATGGCTGGGCGTACCGGCTGATCTCGTCGGAGCACGCAGATCTGACCAGAAGCGGAGCTGCGGGACAGCATTGGGGATTAATTCCCAATAAATTCCCCAACTCACCACCGACGGCCAACGCTCCCGGGGATCGACCCGGGGCACTTCAGGGACTCTCCCTCCGGTCGCCGATGCCAAGAGACGCCCGAAAGCCGCTGTCCCAGTAGTCGGGCCCACTTGGAGCCCTGTGGGCCCCACATTGAGCGCCACCACCGTGCTATCCCGCCACCGCCCGAAACCGCACATTGCTGCCCGCCAACCCCTGAACGGCGCTCCCGGATAGCTGGTTGTGGCCTTTTACCTCCCTGCGTGGAGTGGGCCGTAGTTTATTTTTACTGCTATAATTAAATATTAGTTTGTACCGGGAGTGACGGTTCACTGCCGGGACGTCGTCGCCACGCCGTGAGCGTGGAGGTACACCCATCACTCTTATTGTCTTTCTGCTTATTTAGTATGCACTTTACTGTCGCTGCATGTGAGTAGTTATCTTTCCTAGCTAGTTTAATTTTAATCACCGTTGTGAGTTGTGAGAGCGAAACCCGTCCCGTGACTCATTCCGAGCACGAGAGTGAGCCGACTACCCAAAGTCTCAAAGCCGGTTTCCCAACCGTGCACGATCGTCGCGTTTCCCTTGATGGGGACGACTGTGAGTAGCGCTTCTTGTTTGGGGGCAAGTTCGTCTCTTCTGGAGCTCGTCGGTGCCGCGTCGTAGTGTGTTGCTGGTCGCGTCGTCTGTCTAGTCGAGTCTCGTAGTTGTCCCGCATCAAATTGGTATCAGAGCCAAGTTTGAGTCTAGGGTAGTATTGTCCAAGGTCTTGCATTGCATCCCAATATTCGATATATAAAAAGATGTTGCCCGACCGTTAGGTTACGCCAATCGGGGAGGCGATTCACTCGCGTGAGAGGATCTTCGGATCCCCGGACTCCGCCAGGTACCGGATATCGGTTTAAGTCAAGGGTCCTCAACTTGCATCGATCCATCCATATAGGTCTAGTGAGTCACCCTTAGTTCTCTTTAGGCCTCATTGCATGCCCACCCGTGGAGGTGCCCAGTACCATCGCCCTGACACTATGGGTGAACACCGAGGTGCCAACCCGGGAGGCCGTTCCCTAGAGGACATGATAGCCCTACTCATGGAGCGCATGGATAGGTCCGAGCAAACTCTTAGGGAGCATACCGAGCGTATGGAGAGCCGATTCAAAGCCATGGAGGACCGCGCCGAGGCTTCTGACCGATCTGTCCAAGGTCTGGTTGGAAGGTTAGAGAGTGTGGAGAGAACCCCTCGCCGAGACCTACCCGGCATTCTCCCGGTCCCTCAGGCACATGCTGCCCAGCCCGTGGCTGCTGCCCAGCCCGCGCTTGCTGCCCAGCTCGCACCACCTCGGGCTGAGGAGCAACGGCAACGTGCCCCCCATTTTGAGGACTACGAGTCCGACAACGATTATGAGGGAAATGGCCGGCGCCGACATGGTCACCGACCACATAGGGATGATGAGGACGAACGGATCCTCAAGACCGTCTGTGTGGACCCTCCCACGTTTGATGGGTCCAAGCCTTTGGAACCCAAGATCTATCTTGATTGGGAGGCCAGCATGGACCGGTACTTTGAGTGGTTCGAGATGACGGACCACCGGAGGGTCAGATATGCCAAGATGAAGTTGTTGGGACAAGCACAGACTTACTGGAGCAATGTAGAGAGCTTGCTCTTTCAGCGTCATGAGTCTCAGATAGGTTCTTGGGATGAGATGAAGGACAAGCTTAGGCGTAAGTACCTTCCTGCCACATACCGTCAGCGACTTATTGATAGGTGGCAGAGTCTCTCCCAAGGGGACCGATCCGTGTCAGACTACATCGCGGAGTTTGACGAGTACTTTTTGCGATGTGGCGTTACGGAGGAGAGCACCATGCCTGTATCGCGCTTCCGTCGTGGTTTGCAGCCCCACTACCAATATGAATTATTTCGCCGCAATGTTACCACCTTGGAAGACGCATACCAGGTTGCTCTAGAGTTAGAGCAGTTCGAGGCGGAGTTTGCTCCCGTCCAGCGCCCGGGGTTCACTTATCAGCGTGGGACCGACCCTCGTACCACGCCTACCTCCTATAGCCGCTTTCCGGTGGCCCGTCCCCCGGAACCCCCTCGGCAGGACCCCACTGCTCCTAGGCTCCGCACTTTCCCTCCGAGGGACCCTCCCCCTCGCCCGCAGGCACCCATCCCTGCCACTAGGCCTTATCAGCCTGCCGTACCAGCTCGGCCTCTTCTTCCTACACCCTCAGTCCATCGAGAGGACAAGGGTAAGGGTCCAATGATTGGTGGAACATCTCAGGGCAATGGGACACGAGACCGTTGCTACACTTGTGGTGGAGTTGGCCACTTTGCCAGCAAGTGTTCCACCCGGGGAGCACTTGTTATCGCCGACACACCGGTCCGTGACCCCACGCCTGAGTTGGTGCCAGTCAGCTACGAGCCGGACCAAGAATTGGCCGAGGAATTCTTTGACGAGTTATTGGAGGGCGAGCAGGTTGACGTCCCTGGTACCTCATATCAGGATGACGTACATTTGGGTGTAGTCAGGTGCATCCTTACCCAGCCTCAGGTGAGCGACGATTGGCGTCGCACCACCATATTCCACACATTTTGTAGGCTGGAAGGGAAAGCTTGCAAGGTGATTATAGATAGCGGGAGTTGCATCAACGCTATCTCCACAGGCACCGTCAAGCGCCTTGGTTTGACGCCCGTGGATCACCCTGCACCTTACAGAGTTTCTTGGGTGGATTCCACTTCCATCCCGGTCAGATTGCGATGTCTGGTGCCGCTGCAGTTCCAGGCATACCATGATGCGATCTGGTGTGATGTACTATCTATGGAGGTGGGTAGTATCATACTTGGTAGGCCTTGGCTCTTTGACCGAGATGCCACCCTCCATGGCAGGTCGAACACATGCACATTCGACCATGATGGCCACAGGATTACCCTCCACCCCGTCCAGCCGAAGGACCCATCTGTCCGAGGACCAGCTGGCCCCAGTACTGTGACCTCTCCTAGTCAAGGGAAAGTCGGTCCACCCACTTTGTCCTCGGCACGGGCTACCACCTCTTCGACTGCTCCTAGCATAGTAGATCCTCCACCCAGGAGGTTGATGATGATCAGTCCGAGAGAGATGAAGCAGGAGGTGACCGGGGTAACCCCATTCTAGCTGTCGTCGTCAGGGGCGTTGAGAATGTTGCCCCTAGGTCCGAGGATGAGCATCCCCCGGAGATAGCTGCAATATTGCGGGAATTCGCCGATGTATTTCCCGAAGACCTCCCGGGAGGCCTTCCACCTATGAGGGATATCCAGCATGAGATCGACCTCGTCCCGGGCTCATCCTTGCCCAACCTTCCCCACTATAGGATGAGTCCCACGGACCATGCCGAGCTACAGCGGCAGGTCGAGGAGTTGATGAGTCGGGGATCTCTTCGGGACAGCAAGAGCCCTTGTGCTGTTCCTGCACTATTGGCCCCGAAGAAGGATGGCACATGGAGGATGTGCGTTGATAGCCGTGCAATCAACAAGATCACGGTGAAGTATCATTTTCCCATTCCCCGATTGGATGATTTGCTTGATATGATGTCGGGAGCCACTATCTTTTCAAAGATAGATCTTCGTAGTGACTATCACCAGGTGCGGATCAGACCTGGGGATGAGTGGAAGACGGCATTCAAGACCAAGGATGGTCTTTATGAGTGGTTGGTTATGCCCTTTGGGCTTTCCAACGCCCCTAGTACCTTCATGCGGTTGATGACCCAGGTCTTACGCCCTATGATAGGGGTCTTCTTGGTCGTCTACTTTGATGACATCCTTATCTACAGCCGCACTAAGGAAGATCATCTAGACCATCTTAGACAAGTCTGCATTGTGTTGAGGCGAGAAAGTTTATTCGCCAACCCAAAGAAATGTGCTTTCATGTCTGATCATATCACTTTTCTCGGGTTCATTGTGTCGAGAGATGGAGTCTCCGCTGACCCGGAGAAGATTAGGGACATCAGAGAGTGGCCCGAGCCCCGCACCCTCCACGATGTCCGGAGCTTCCATGGCTTAGCGACGTTCTATCGTCGCTTCATTCGTGGCTTCAGTTCTATCACTGTCCCGATCACTGATTGCATAAAGAAGGGGGCATTCATATGGACTAAGGCTGCAGCGACGGCCTTTCAGGACATTAAGGAGCGCATGACCCAGGCGCTTGTCCTTGTTTTACCTGATTTTTCTAAGGTGTTCGAGGTCACATGTGATGCTTCTGGTGTGGGTATTGGTGGCGTATTGAGTCAGGAGTCTCACCCCATTGCATTCTTTAGCGAGAAGCTTAATGATGCCAAACTGCGATATTCCACATACGACAAAGAATTCTACGCAGTTGTCCAGGCATTGAGGTATTGGAGGCACTATTTGTTGCACCAGGAGTTTGTCCTCTTCTCTGACCATGAGGCCTTACGATTCCTCCATACCCAAAAGAAGCTGAATGCTCGCCATAGTCGTTGGGTGGAGTATCTCCAGGAGTACACCTTTGTGCTCAAGCACAAAGCAGGGGCGGAGAATAAGGTCGCCGATGCACTGAGTCGTCGGGTGATGATGTTGACCACCATGAGTGTGGAGGTGGTAGGGCTAGAGAGGCTGAAGGACGCTTATGTTGACTGTCCAGACTTTGGTCCGATCTATGCCGTCCTTCAGGATGGTCCCTCGCGCGATTATAGCGAGTTTGTGTTACAGGAGGGTCACCTATTCCGGGGTGACAAGTTGTGCATCCCACGGACTTTTGTTCGTGACTTTCTTATGTGGGAGATGCATGCGGGAGGTCTTGCTGGCCACTTTGGTCGGAACAAGACCATAGAGGCGGTTGAGCATCGATTCTATTGGCCTAGCCTAAAGAGGGATGTTGCTCGTATTGTGGCCCAGTGCCGCACTTGTGCTATGGCCAAACAAAGGAAGCAAAGTACCGGCCTCTATACTCCCCTTCCCGTCCCGGATAGTCCATGGCAGGACATTAGCATGGACTTTGTGTTAGGATTGCCCCGCACCCTCCGAAAGCATGACTCAATCTTTGTGGTTGTCGATCGGTTCTCCAAGATGGCATTATTCATTCCATGCTCCAAGACCTCGGATGCCACTATAGTTGCCCGCCTGTTCTTCTCTCATTGTGTCTCCAGGTTTGGCCTTCCCCGTACCATAGTGTCAGATAGGGATGTACGATTCACTAGCTATTTTTGGAAAACCCTATGGCACATGATGGGCACACAATTAAAATTCTCCACTGCATATCACCCCCAGACCGATGGTCAGACTGAGGTTGTCAATAGGAGTTTGGGGGATCTTCTTAGGTGTCTTGTCCGAGATCGAGTCAGGGATTGGGATTTGGTCTTACCCTTGGCCGAGTTCGCTTATAATGATTCGGTCAATAGGTCTACAGGTATGAGCCCCTTCGAGATTGTCACTGGCCGTAGACCTAGGAGACCCATAGACCTAGTCCCATCTCCCATCCAGTCCCGTGTGTCTGAGTCAGCCGAGTCTTTTGCTAGCCATATTAGACAGTTGCATGAGCATATTCGTCGTCACATTGAGTCCAGCAACGCACGATACAAAGAATTGGCTGACGCCCATAGGCACCACCGTGAGTTTCAGGAGGGCGATTCTGTCATGATCAGGGTCAGACCTGAACGGTTTCCCTCAGGAGCCGTGAAGAAGTTGCATGCTCGCGGTGCCAGTCCCTTTCGGGTAGTGAGGCGAGTAGGATCGAATGCATATGTTGTGGACTTGCCAGAGGATTACGGGATCAGCTCTACTTTCAACGTCTCGGATCTTGTCGCTTATAGGGACCCAGCGGTGATACCCAGTGAGCCCTTTGAGCCGTCTCCACCCATTATGAGTGACACCACCCTAGAGTGTCCACCTCCAGCCTTGTTACCTCAGCAGCGAGAGCAGATAGAATGTATACTAAATGAGCAGGTGACGACTACTCGAGGCGGAGTGTACCAGCGCTACTTGGTGCGTTGGAGGGGACGGCCCGCGTCCGATGACAACTGGATCACCCGGGCAGAGCTATAGAGGATAGATCCAAATCTGCTGGATCGGTACCAGAGCGACCCGGACCCTTACTCAACGGGGTCGAGCTTCTCCCACCCGGGGAGAATTGGTGAGGACACCAGAGCACGAGTACGGCCCGACTCAGCGAGCCGTCGATACCGGACCCGCAGCACGACTCGGTCGACATCGACATCATTGTGGCTGGGCGACAGTATGGAGTCCCTATCTGAGTGTTGATACTTTCCTATGTTTATTGTGAGTGTATTACCATGTATTTGCTTATTGTGAGTGTATTAGTGTGTATTTTGTATTTTAGCTTCTAGCTGGGTTAAGATTGTAATGTGGGCTACACTTCATGTAAGGGGTCCAAATTCTAAATTGGGCCTCAAGACCATTAGGAGCCCAATTGGACTTCTACACATGTGGGCCTAAAAGGCTGGCCCGAGGCCCAAGATGGGCTTCTAGAAGACTTGGACTATTAGACCAAGGAGACAAAGGTGGAGGATGCCCCCTCCTTGTCCCCCATGCTTGTCTCCCACCCACCCTTGACCAATGTTAGTGGGTGTCCTTTGGTGTTAGTGGATGTCCTTTGGTGTTAGTGGATGTCCTTGGATCTAGATCTAGGGTTTTCATATTTATACTCTCTTGTTGTATTTTGTGTGGAACTAATGAAAAATTCAAGAGAATTATGCTTGGTGTGCACCCCCCCTCTTTCTTCTAGTGTTCTTGGTGTTCTTCATCTCCTTCCCCCTCTCTTCTCCAGATCTAGATCTAAATCCCTCCTATCTCTCAAATCTCTTCCCCTTCTCTTCTCCCTCTACCTATTGTGAATGTCCACTGCCGCCGTCGCCGCCGTTCGTGCTGCCGTCAAGCTGCCACCACCACTTCTCCGAGTTGCTGTCCTGGATTCGGCCTACAAATCTGAAGCTTGAAGAGGAGGCCATAACTCCAGATCCGACCGTTGGATCGAGCTGATATTTTGAGGGTTGGTTTCCCCATGTCTCTTACATCCCCAGTTCAAATTTCACGCCGATCAGAGTTCGTTTGCCCCCCGTCCCAGTCAGTAGTTTGTTCCCCTCACATTCTGCCTGTGAGCAGGCCAGCGAGATAGTCTGTGGTAGGCGATTTTTCCAACCCCCCAAACGTGATCAGAATCCTACAAAAAAACTATGTGTGTCACCGTGTTCCTCCCCTCTACCCACCATAAAAATCTCAGGTCCTACTTCCTTCCTTTGATCCACAGTCAAAGCCCATAAATAGGCTGGTTCTAGTCTGCCCTGTGGATTCTGAGTTTCGGGACAGAACCATCACTCAGTTTGCAGAGCTATTCATTTCCATTCAGACCGTTGGATGGTTCTGAAACTCCAGTATGTTGAAGTTCTTCGAGTGCTCTTCGCAACGGCGCTAATCTCGTCTCGATCTGACGTCATGGCTGGGCGTACCGGCTGATCTCGTCGGAGTACGCAGATCTGACCAGAAGCGGAGCTGCGGGACAGCATTGGGGATTAATTCCCAATAAATTCCCCAACTCACCACCGGCGGCCAACGCTCCTGGGGATCGACCCGGGGCACTTCAAGGACTCTCCCTCCGGTCGCCAATGCCAGAAGACGCCCGAAAACCGCTGTGTCCCAGTAGTCGGGCCCACTTGGAGCCTTGTGGGCCCCACATTGAGCGCCACCACCGTGCTACCCGCCACCGCCCGGAACCGCACATTATTGCCCGCCAACCCCTGAACGACGCTCCCGGATAGCTGGTTGTGGCCTTTTACCTCCCTGCGTGGAGTGGGCCGTAGTTTATTTTTACTGCTATAATTAAATATTAGTTTGTACCGGGAGTGACGGTTCACTGCCGAGACGTCGTCGCCACGCCGTGAGCGTGGAGGTACACCCATCACTCTTATTGTCTTTCTGCTTATTTAGTATGCACTTTACTGCCGCTGCATGTGAGTAGTTATCTTTCCTAGCTAGTTTAATTTTAATCACCGCTGTGAGTTGTGAGAGCGAAACCCGTCCCGTGACTCATTCCGAGCACGAGAGTGAGCCGACTACCCAAAGTCTCAAAGCCGGTTTCCCAACCGTGCACGATCGTCGCGTTTCCCTTGATGGGGACGACTGTGAGTAGCGCTTCTTGTTTGGGGGCAAGTTCGTCTCTTCTGGAGCTCGTCGGTGCCGCGTCGTAGTGTGTTGCTGGTCGCGTCGTCTGTCTAGTCGAGTCTCGTAGTTGTCCCGCATCACGTGCTCTCCTGCAGCCCATGGAAACCAGCTAGTCTTCCAAAATAAAGCTACTGCTCCAATACACCTTTTACATCTCTTATGTAACATCTCTAACCCTTTCCATTACCCCCTGGTTCCCTCCTGATGCAGGACCTCTCATTGCCTCAAATAACTCCAAATCAGACTTGTCCAATTCCCCAAGTCCACCAATCTCAAATCTTGTTACTCATTCAACTTTGCAGCCTCTCTCCTCACCTTCACCAGTCCTGCACCTCCTGACCTGCCTTTGCATGTCTATACCTTCTGTACGTCGTTACCACCTCCCCCATATCCAATCTCGATGTTCACATGTTGCTGATACTGGATTTTGGGAAGGAAGATCCACCACAATCCTAACCCAATATATCTTCCATTCTAATTTGCAATCCTTCAGGGACACTGAACGGACATTTTATCTCAATAAGCATCCTTGCATACAGCAGACTTTCTCCATTCATCATCCACCTCTTTAAGCATCAAGCTCATAGCAACGGTCCACAATTCCACATTCCTAGTCTACACCAAAAAGCTTGCATTCTGGGATTGCTTCAGTTGCAACAGCTGCACACCAGCATTTGAACCCAAAACTCATACCATAGATTGGAAGAGTCTCTTATATGACAATCATCCCTCCCGCCATCCTTTACGCACCAATGAAATGAGAGCCATCACAAAGTTCCTGCATCCACCAGTCTTGCTCCTCCAGCCACTCACTTCCAAGAACCTCAGCAGGCTTCGCCTTTTCTCACCCACGCCCTACACTGACAACATAGCACAGACCTTTAACCTTCTCTCTGCACCATACACAGATCATCACCATGGAATGTCAATCTCCCTTGCGAAGAGGTCCTTGAGGTAAGAATCACCCCCTCCCTTCCTGCTTCATGTGTTATGTGCTACCTTCTGCCTCTTTTCTTTCTACCTTCATGTTCATCAGCTTACATAACCTCCTCCAATGTCCTGCACTCTCACACTGAAGACATTTGACAGCATTCCTGCAAGCGTTAGCTCAATGACCCTAAGTGTTTGATGCAGCTATCCAACTCCATTGGGAGTTTCTTTCCATTAGGCTCTTCGGCTCCCTTGTAGCTTTGAGAGGTTTCCTTCCTCTGCTTGTGTTCTTCATCCTCTCTTTCCCTCCTCTTGCATCCTCTCCCTCCCTCTTTTGAGGAGTTGTTATACGATCAAAAAAAGATCTGACAAGGCTCTGCTATCACACCATCTATCCTGCAGAAAAGAACATTCCACATGTGGCCCAAAGAGAGGGAGATGCCTGTGAAAATCATGTCCCTAACAGACGCAATCCCCTACCATAAACCAAAATACTGGATGACAGGCAGGGAAGGATATCCTAAATTCTCCAATTTTTTATCTTTCAGCATTTCCTAATTCCTACATTATAAACTTAAATAACTATAGCAGCGTATTTCTGCTCCATCCTATTTCATATTTGTTTTACCCACTATTATTGTTCTTTTTGCATCTCATCACCTTGCTGGACTCCACTGCTGTCCAACTAGAATATGGTAAGAAATCTTTGAATGCCTTCCATCAAAAGCCAAGCCTCCGATCACCATCTAGTCTTGGCTTGGTTCCAAGATAATAAACGGGATGTCATGACAGGCTGACAGCAGGACAAAAGCTTTGTTCAAAACATTCGAGATTTGGTACCTGTTTACACGCGCGAAGAAAATAAATAATTGCAGGAGAATATGCTCATAAATTTAGGCTATTTACTTATTTAGTTTGCATGTTATGATTTCCGCACGTGTGATTTATCAGACGATTTAAAGTTCATGTACGAGACATTTTCCCACCGACCGAAGTTAGTGTTAATTTACATCGGACTGAGCCAGAACACCTTTGATTGACTGCCTAAAATCTCTTTTGCCCTTGTGACACCATCTATGATGAAGAGTTCTTTTTTTCCTCTTTTTGTTTGCCCCGGGGAGACATCCCCTTGTCTCCGGGTATTACTATGATTTTCCCTTCATGTGAGGGCTTATTTGTAATTTTCTTCTTAAGCTGAGTTTATGCGCAATTTTCCCCATAAGAGGGTTTATTTGCAATTTTCCTTTAGAAGGGGTTATTTGCAATTTTCCCCTTAGGAGGGGTTTATGCGCAATTTTCCCCATTATTAGTGCATCCTTGAGCATCCTTGATTTTTTTGAGCTTCCCTTTTATTTTTCTATATTTTTTCAGGCCACCGTGCAATTTATAAGAGTTTTGGGGCAAAACCGTCATTTTGGACCCTTTGAGATGAAACAAGGGTATATCTCTAATTTAGATAACAGCACCATCCATTTGAACCGTCTCTTTAATTTCAGAATTTTTTCTGGGATTTTGCTTGAATTTCATGTATATTTGCGCAATTTCATGAAACTTGATGGCAAAAATGCAATTCTCAAATTATGCAGGGACTTCTCCATAATTTTCATCAATGTAACAAACTTTGATACATTTCTAACATCCATCTATTTGTGTACTAATTTTCATGATATATTTCAAACAATACAAGGCTATCTTCTATGCCCGGGGTATTTTAGTTAACATACCCTAATAAGGACCTTCTTGTAATTTGTTGTCTTTTCCTCAAACTTGGGAGGGAAGAGGTAGCAAGAGGGCTGCGCAGGCATCCTCTTCTCTTCTTCTTCTTCTTGAAGCCTTCAAGTCTTCTTCTCTTGAGAGTCTTGAGATCCCCTCTCTTCGAAGCCTCCTCTTCCCTTTTATAGGTGCTACAAAGTGAAGCGGAAGGTGGAAGGTAGCTCCGGAGGAAGGTGAGGAGTCAAGGTATGACCCCCTCCCCCCCTTGCACATTTCTTCTCTTTTTTTCTATCTTCTCTTCCTTTTTTTTTTCTCCTTGCACAGACAAGAGAGGACCGGAGGGGGTACCCCCTCCAATCACTGTTGTACCGGAGGGACCCCCCTCTATTATAACCCACCAGAGGGGGATCCCCTCCGGTTCAATGGTGACCGGAGAGGGTTCCCTCCGGTCCTGCAGAACCGGGGGGGGGGGGGGGTCCCCCTCCGATACCTCATGACCCGAGGGGGTCCCCCTCCGGTCCACTGGTACCGGAGGGGGTCCTCTCCGGTGTTGCCTGGCCAGAGGGAGGTCCCCCTCTGGTCTCCCTGCTGTTTTCAAGAGAGAGGAGAGGGGCGGAGAAGGGGTCGACCCCCTTAGTGCTTGGAGTGGCTATAAAAAGGAGACCCCCCATCCCTTTCACCCATTTTTTATTGTTGGAATCCAGGCTGCAGCACGTGGAGAGCTCTCCCTTGTCTGACTTTGGCCAACTTCTACTGCACGGGACTACGGTCACGTGGGGAACAACACCCGGGCGCGCCGAACTTGGTCTAAACGACCTTAAAATTCCTTTTATAGTCAATTTCTCGCATGAGTAACTCCACTCCGCCCATAAACTATTTGATAAAAATTTTCATGCACAGAAGCACATGTAAATTCGTGACTAGTCTTATTTAGCAGGACCCTTAAAGGCACCCATGTGATGACGACGATTCCATGTCGTTTTATGGCCATCACATGATGCATTTAACCTTTTCACTTCTGAAAATTTCTGAAAATATCAGAAATTGATTGTGAGCTTTGTGGGGTTCAACAGTGCCCTAGGATCAAAGACAAATGGATTGATGAGGTAAGGCAAGACAATAAATAGGCTGATTATGAATCTCACCATTTTTTAAAAGTAAAAGAATACCGCAGTGAATACATGATACTGATCTTTATTCTCTCCTTGGAAGTGAAATATTGTACCATAGTTTACCCTTTTGTACCAGAAGTTTGCTCCCCACAGTTTCCCCTTCAATGTACAATCCACTTTGAAAAAAAAAAGCCTCCTTCAGATGTGATACCACCACTATGCTAGTTATGCTCCTAATGGTTCCTTCAATAGCATTGCCCATCTTCTCAAGTGCTCTGCTAACAAGATATACATGTCCCAAAAGGGGGAAAATCATGAGGAAAGTGGATCATGTGGAAGTAGATATCAGTAATAGAATTCTTCTTTTTCCACACTACAATATAAGCTGCAGTCATTCACATGCACTTTTCTATCACAGCAGGCAGAAGGATATGAAACACTAGATTTCAAAACTTGGCATCCCCTAATTGCCATGTTTTTGCTCACCTACTGCTTAATCAGAGGTTAGCAGGTGGCAGTGGATTGCCTTAGCTGGAGTATTGCCCAAGTAAGTTTTGGCAATAGCTAGTTGGATGATAGAGAGTTTATCAACAACAATAGTAGGAAATGTTTCTAAAGGTTTCATGGATCATTTGAATGCAAGTGCAGAAATGATGAGAACGTTACCCCACTGGAAGGCTAATTCTTCTGGGCTGCAACTACATTGAAGACCTTCTTCTAACTTGAGCTAGATGAGGTTCATACATCATTTATCTAAGGAGAAGAATAGAACTCCTATATGATTCTGAACACACATCTGTCTAATCATTCTACCAAGATTCTTGTTGTCTCCATCATTGTATTGTTTCAAAGAAAGGCGGATTATACAACCAAACTTCTTTCTAAATGTAAATCATTGCATTCCTTTTTGGCCTTGATTCTGAAAGCCCCCCTTTTTCCCAGGTGATGTGAAATGGGAAGACATGTATTTCCAAGTTTGAAGTCAAAATGGTCCTAAGATTCATGTTTAAAAAAAATTACTTTTAGAATTTCACTTCACAAAAGTAATAAAGACAATAAAAGAACAGTAAAAAGTGACCCAAAGAGAAAGGTTCAACTTAGCATGGACATCTCTTGTACAGAAGACGTACACCTCTAACGTAGAAAACTATGTTTACGGACACAGTTTCAACAGCGGCTAGGTCAACTGAAAAGAATAGTTGATGGGATTTTAATAAAATTTGGAACTGGGGGACAATGGTGCAGAAAATGTTCTATATTGCCCTGTGCCGTGGCTATGATGGTGTGGAGGCTGGAAGAAAAGGAAACCTGAGCCATGTGAAGAGTTTTGACACGTGAAGAGTTTTGAGTGTCAAGTGCCAAGGGTTTAGTGCTACTTTAGAAGTGAGCAGTTTAGAAGATGAAGATGATGGAGCAGAAGATAATTTTGATTGTACAGTGTGTACTGGCAGTAAGATGTTTGGTTTCTGAGTTGTTGTAGTGTCTTTTATCTATTTTGCAATATTGCGTCCAGTTTGATTTTTTTCATTAGCTGTCTTCTAGTTTGGGGAGGGTGAAGAATCTCTCCTCTACATTTCAATTGTACTTCCTCTATTTATTCGTCAATAAAATTGGTGGTATAATCCACACTTCATTTCAAGAAGAAATTTTGATCTGCTCAAAGTCTATAAACCTTCGTAGTAAAGGAGGAATTCGGAGGAGTTCAACACGGAGGCGGTTCCACCAATGGTCGTGGAAATAATTGATCGGTAGCGTGGCAGGGGAAATTAAAGATCGAGCACTTACTCCTTCCTCTTCCACGTGCTTAGCTTGCCGTCGAGATGCACACAGTACGCGAGATCTTCATCTGGGTCCGCAATCACATCCATGATCTTACCACACCCGCGCGGCAGGGAGAGGCAGGATAGGGACGTCCCGTACTGCAGGTCGAATACGATCATTTCCCTGGGGAAAGTGACCAGAAGGATGTTCCGCCAGAGGCGTGAGAAGCAGAACCTCGCTACGGGGGGTGGGAAGACGGCGAATGCGGGGGCCGACGCACTTGCCGTCCCAGAGGACAAGGCCTCCCTTTCGATCCTCTGGAGCTCCGCCAGGTCGCCCGCTACCCCCGGGACCTGGTGCTCCTTGAGGATAACGTCGATATCCTCGCCGGTCCCCCCACCCAAGAGCTTGGCGGAGAGCATGAATCCCCGGAGGCCAACGGTGCAGAAGTGCCTGGCGTCGAAGGGATCACGACGGATGCACGAGAGGAACTCCGGCGAGGCGTCGTACTTCCAGATGCAGCGGCCGGAGGCGGCGTTCCAGAGGGCAACAAAGAAGGGGCCACTGATGGAAGCCAGGATCCAGCAGTCGGAGCGAACCCAGCAGAGGTCTTGAACGCCGAGCCTGACCCTATCGGAGGAGGAGGAGGAGGAGGAAGAGGAAGAAGAAGAAGAGGAAGAAGAAGAGTGATCGAACTCGAGCCAGAGGAGGACCCTCCTGGAGCGGAAGTCCCATATGGCGATGCGCCCCTGGCGGTCCCCGACGGCCAGGCGGAGGTGGGAGGCAGAAGGCTCGTCAAGGGTGAGGAGGTCCCGGGGGAGGGGCTGCGGCGTCCAGCGGACGGAGGTCACGTAGGGCGCAAGGGCGGAAGTGGAGGAGGAACCCGGGCGGGAGGGGGCCGGCATTGGGAGGACGGACACGAGCTGCATCGAACGGGGGTCCGCCACCACCACGCTGCTGCCGGCGCCGTAAGCCAGAAGGCCGGCGGCGCTGATGTCGGCGCAGCCGCCGTTGTCGCGGCTGGGGGGCCCGGGCAGCATGCTGTCCCAAGAGTCCGGCGACGGCGTCCCGTGGTGCCCCCTCGCCGACAAGGCGGCAGACGCGGCCATGACTCCTGCTCTCTCCCCCTCTATCTCTACCCGTCTACTTCCACGCTACTAGTCTACCACCACCGTCACCCCGACCAACGCGGAGCTGCCCACTGAGGAGGAGGAGGAGGAGGAGGAGAGGGCGTCAGACCGGTGGAACAACGGCAGAAGGCGGCCCGGATCCGGAGAGGGAGTTGGAGCCTTGGAAGAGGGGGGGAGGTAGATCAAGATCCCATGGGAATTGGATCTCGGGCTAATTTAGGTCTATATATGGAGCTGGCAAAATACCCGTAGACCCACCCAACTTAACTTTGAAAAAAGTGGATTAAGGTCTTGATTTTTGATGAGTTGAATTAATTTTAGGTAGGATCACTTTGACTCACGCATCCATTTCGTTTTCGGTCGGAATTACCCACCTCAACTTGAGTGGAGTATTTGCCTCCACCCATGACCCCACCCAACTCAATCTATATATGGGCCTCTTTGACATGGGGTTAGGATAACTCTACAGATGAGAGAGAGAGAGAGAGGTGGACCTCGCTCTCTCCTCACACACAACTGATCTAACCCGGCTGGCTCGATTAACTTACAGTAAATGGGTGGTAATATAGCTGGGTGGATCGAGTGAGGTGTTTTTGGTCTGGGTTAGTTGTGGTCGGAGAGTCTCATTGTAGATAGCTTGGTCCAAAAGCAAGGAGGTGGATCATTCCCTATTATTGGTTTTAGATGCATGTTCGGTTAAGATAAGTGGGCATGTTTGCTTTGGTATGGTTTGGAGTAAACAGAAGACCTTTTTTAGGATAGGGTAACAAGTTGGGCTGTGGCTTTTTAGATCACAGAGCTATCAGAAGTTCAGAACCGGTGGGTTCAACCTTGGGTTAGCTAGGTTAATGGGACTGGATGGCTCTTTGGGGAGCGTCTCAACTCAACAGTTACGTCATGGACCAACCTACTGGGATTAAGCTTCCAAGAGTCGTGTTTGTGTGAGGCAAGTGAGAAAGGAGCCATCTTACTCATCCTCGATAGGCCAACATTGTTGGCCGATATATATATGGAAGGAGGAGTTGTCAGAGAAGAAGACGGCAGTGCCAATGCACAACAGGATGCCATGGATAGTAAAGCGAGGGTGGCAGCAGAGGAGGTTAGGGAGATGGCTGATAATGGATTCCCACGGTAGCAAATGAGATAAAAATGAGACGAGGTAGAGGAGCAGTTGTTGCTGGTTGTTGACTTGCTGATGCGTGGAGAGACAAGGAGCAGGAGGGGGATGTGCAGGTGGCAGCCACGAGGTGTGCGGAACCTGAAGGTAAAAGGGAGCATGTGAAGTACATAGTCGTGAGATGCCACGGTGCGTGTTAATAAAAGAGAAATGTTTATTACTTGTGTAGGAGCGTAATTTTATTATCTGTCTTATATTTTATGGGGCCACATATACATTGTGTCGGACTCATTTTTTGTCACTTTTATATTTATTTTTAATATTTTTTAATATTATAAAAATGACAAATAATTATTTAAGGGTGAAAATAATTATCTAAGTGTGACAAATAACTATATAAGGATGACAAATAACAAACTCCTATCAATTTTTGCACATTTTCGAGATGACCAACGAGACTTTCAATACGATTTAAAAGTGACAAGTAACTATCTAAGGGTGAAAAATAGTTACTTAAAGGTGATAAATAATTATGTAAGGGTGACAAATAACTAACTCCTGTCATTTTTTGCGTATTTTCGAGACGACGAATGAGACTTTCAATATTACTTAAGGGTGACAAATTAACTATCTAAGAATGAAAAATAGTTATTTAAGAGTGACAAATAATAATGTAAATGTGACAAATAATCAACTCTCGTCAATTTTCATGTATTCCCGAGACTACTAACGAGACTTCCAATATTATTTAAAAGTGACAAATTACTATCTATGGGTGAAAACAACTATATAAAGATGATAAATACATGAATAAGAGTGACAAATAGATGAAAGTGTATATAAATATTTAAAAAATATTTAAGAAACTTAATGACTGAAATTCACGTGCTAATGACATAGGCAAATAGTATATTAGACGGATAAATTTTCTATCCGTCTAAGAGGGTGGCTAACATTTCTCAAGAAAATAAAGAGAAGAAGAGGACGAGAGATGGAACTTTGTTTTTTTTCAATTTAATAAAAAAACGATGCTAATAGGAATGATGCTAATATTCATGCAAAAAGTCTAACAAAATCTAACTTTTATATACGATCAATGTAAATGTATGTAAGTGAAAACTTATTAACAATGAGCTATTTGAGAGCACACAGATTCTCATGTTTTATCATATTTTTTTTAATATGAAAGTGATGCAAAGATGAAAAAACTATGATGTACTGAAGAGACCACAGAAGTACATAATCAGTGGGGAAGAAATTCACGGCAGCAAAAGCTAGCAACGGTTTCCCATCGTAATTGCATCAAACTGCGAAACTTTCGTCTCCAAATAAAAATGAATAAAAAATAAAGATAGAGAGCCAGAAACGTACGTATTAGATATCTTGGTGGAGAATGATCGTACTCACCACCCATACATAATCGACTAGAGATATCTAACTTAGGCCTTATTTGAAAGGCTGATAGATTATAGATTATTTTCATAATCTAAAGGAGAGAGAGAAAATAGTCTCGGGAGGATTTTATATAGAGTTCTTTACTTAAAAATTATTGTTAGAGGTTAATTAAAAAAATCATTCTTAAAAATGTATTAACATATATATTAATGTGTAAATCTGAACTGTATAAAAAAGTCATATTTATTTACGTGCATATCACTTTTTTTATCAATAACTTAAAAAAATTACGTTTAAATGATATTTATACACTATGTGAATTAACTCAACGATATGTTTGTTAATATATTTTTATGAATATTTTATATAAATTCATCTCTAATAATAATTTTTATGCATAAATCTTTCTATATATAGATTTTTCAAATCTTCACTTCTTAATCTTTTTTTATTTTAAAATTCATATTTTAAAATTTTGACGGGACTATGACACATTTGCAAAATTTTATAGGGGGCGGGGATTCCAAAGGTCATAAACTCCCCCCCCGCCCAAAAAAAAAAAAAAAAAAATCTTTCCAAACGCTGTAGATGTGGAGATTTCCTCCAAAGACCTGATACGGCAAACTGGCAAAGTATAATGGTACCAAATACATAAACCCATAGTTAGAAACCCGTCACTTTGCTTTATCTTCTCTTTGGATCAATCGTTAATTTGAGGATTGGAAGGATTTCTCCGTGGCTACATCAAGGAAGGCATATTTAGGATCTAGATCGAATCGCACAATCTCAAATTGATTCAGATCGCTGGGATCGGCCGATCCGATTGATCTCGGACCGATCTCGAATCGATCTAATCAAGTTTAATTTTCAAATATTTAAAAGTTAAATTGCATGTATACAAAGTTTCGGGGTTTTTATACCAATGTTCATCCCCCCTTCCCTTTCGTGTGCAGATGGCGGCTCGACTGTGTCGCAGGAACGACGGACGGACGGAGGAAGAGATGGCGGGGAGCGGCATCGGTGGAAGGTGGCAACGGCAACGAGCCGGAGGCAGGTGATGACGGCAACAATGTCGATGGCAAGGAGCGACGACGACGGTGCCGACGGTAGATAAGTATATGTTTCATTTTTTTTCATCTTCTTCTTCTCCTCCTTATTCTTCTTATTCGGTTCTTTCGATTCTTCTTCTTCTCCTTCTTTTTCTTTTTTTAGATGGGTGGGATTGACCCAGACATGACTCTTGATTGGCCGATCCCAGTGTGGGAATCGTCGATTCAGCCCGATTTGAGATCGATACACCTGATCTGATTGATATTCAATATGAATCGGATTTGGACGGCTCGAAATCAGATCGGTTTGACACAAAATCGACTTTCATGATTTCTTAACTCATTTTTCTTTGATCATAGATATAGCCTAGCGACGGGACTTTTTTACCATCCCTCTTAAACATCAAGAGGTGTCAGGATATGATCACTGATCAGTGTTTTAGATCTTCCGATCATTTTTCAACCTCCACGGTTATCATTTTATGAAGATTGATCATGGGTTTGTTTTAAGATGAAAATATGTAATATACTTTTTATGGTCAACAGGTTTTCGAAGGAAAGAAAATGCCCAGGCATACGGGTGGAAAACAATGTTTATGTACGGTTAAGAATGTGTGGGTTCATGAAAACGATCCCTCGAGTAATTTGACGTCGGTAAAAGGCCAAGTAATTCACATTTCTTCTATTTTTTAAATATAAATATTTAGTGCACCACGTGTACTAATTACACATGGATATAATTAATACAACACTTAATTTTTTTTAATTTTTTAAAGTGATCTTCACCTCAAATTATGCGGGCGTGAGTGTCACTTCACCGTATGATATGACACGAGAATTAAGTAAAAATAAATTTATTCATTCTAAATATTAAAAACTAATATTCACATTGTTTGATTTTTATTTTTATTTAACCCTCACATCGTGTCACCTGATGATGTGACATTCACACCTAAATAATTTGAGGTGGATATCAGTTAAAAAAATTTCAAAAAAAATTTAAGTGTTAGACTAATTAGACTGATGAGTATAATTAGTATATATGTTGCACTATTAATTTTTTTTAAGTTGTTTCTAACTAGTATAAACTATGAGAGAAAAATAGTGGTCGAGGATACAGATAGTTTCACTGATGGTTGATGTAGCTAGTTATTCTAGGAAAAATTGTAGTAGAGGTCCCCTGCTCCAGCATTAGCCAATTTCGCAATCAGGGCCTTGCGAGCATTGGCACTTCGTCTTGTTAGGATTAAAAAGGACACGTAGATTTGAGTCTCCTAATAATTGGAAGTAATCGTCCATGTAATCGATTAGATGAGTTTAGGTTCGAACAAAAGCATCCCTACATGCTCAACTCATTTATATTGAACAACCTCGATTAGGTTCCAATAACGATTATTTAATAGCTTGTTCATGTTTGTTTAACAAGCTGCTTGGAATATCTGTATATAATTTGATTAATTACGAGGACAAGATACGAATACATCTTTTCTCTCATTTTATAACTCAACTAACTTGGGGGAACATAACGTGACTTTAGTCTCATTTAGGCCCAATTTATTTTTCGGTTAAAATAAATGGGATAAGTTAACCGGTGAGAGAGAGCGGCGTGGGTCTCACCGCTTCTCCCTCACATAATATGATTAATCGGGTCTATTAACGTGTTTGACCCTCTAAGGTAAAATGCGTTAACCCCACCTGATTAACGAAGTTGCGCCCATTGATTTTGTCTAAACTATTGTACATGTTTGGCTCAGCGAGCACACTCAACCTTCACTTATATTCGGCTGATCAGTGATCCCGCAGTTGTGTTAAGAACAAGTGGATGCAGGTTTGGGCTCATTTGGCATCTTTTAAATAGAAAATTGTTGTTAATGAAAAACCATGAATGTGAAACCCCAAAATTACATGTCCTAAAAATAAAACTGAGAAATAGGATTCTAAGAAGGATTCTATGTGTACAGTGTTAATTCAGTTTTTTACTGTGGGCTTCATTTATTTTTTATTATTCTTGTTGCTGTGGTTAAAGTGGACACGCTTCTTTACCTTGCGTTAAATAAGGAGAAAAGAGAATTGATGCTGCTCTGTTCCATGGGTTGCATCTGACGGGTGGTAAAAATGAAAAGGACAGAAAGATCTAATAGGGTGTTTGGCAATAATTTTTTTAAAAAAATTACTTCTATCTTAAAAATTATGATACGTTATTTTTTAACTTAATTTTTAAAATTGACGAAACGATTCACTCTTTGTTTGGCAAAAATATCATAATTTTTAAATTTTAAATACACTTGTTTGGGAGCTCAAAAAGTGCATAGATCCCCCCTCCCCCCCCCCCCCCCCCGCCGAAACCGACACCTGCCCCGCTGCGCTTCAAGATCTTCACATCGCCGACCCTGCCCCGCTACGCTTGCAGAGCGGCCTTGCCCGCTGCCTTCACAGCACCCTCCGGCCGCAGGGGAGGGGAGGGGACGCCGGCCGCGGCGGATGGGAGGGGGAGCTGCGGGTGACGCCGGCCGCGGGGGAGGGGAGGGGGGAGGGGACGCCGAGCGAGGCGGATGGGAGGGGGAGGGGGAGCCGCTACTACTTCAAGCATATGAAAGAGGAGCTGGAAAGGGAGGAGAAGAAGTTTGCTACGAGGAAGAAGAAGGAGAAGGATCAGAAGAAGAAAAGGAAGGGTAGAGGGCCGCTGTCCAACAGCTATGGCTTCACCAGCTCTTCTTCCGAAGGCAGCGACAACGACGACGTCGGTGACTGCTTCAGCAGCTGCGACGAGGGTGGTGTTGGGGCCGCCAGAGATGGCCCGTTGTTGAAGGAGAGGGACAGGGACACGGAGCTGCTCTTCTCTTCCAGGAGCATCTCCTCCGACTCATCTGATCAATTCTACCACCACACGTCCCGTCGTCATCACAGTCGAAAGAAGACTTGGCGACGACAGCAGAGGCCGAGAAGAGGAGACGGCGAGAGCAGCAGGCACTGGGACGACAGCTTTCGACCGCCCGTATCGGTGTCTACCGCTTCTTCTTCGTCTCATTATGCAACTGCCACCAGGACGAACGAAGACGTAGCAGCGGCCATGTTAATGGAGGAGAAGGTGGAGGTGGGGAGAGAGGGGTTCCCCGTGGAGAAGCAGTCGAGCGACCTGTATGAGGACTTCAGGAGCTCCATGCTCGAGATGATCGTGGAGAAGCAGATGTTCGGGGCCAGGGAGCTGGAGCACCTCCTCCACTGCTACCTCGCCCTCAAACTCCCCTGCCACCATCCCATTATCGTCCAGGTCTTCTTCGAGATATGGGAAACTCTGTTTAGCAACTGAACAAAAGTTGTAATCGCCTCCCTGTTACCGGCCGCGGCAGATGGGAGGGGGAGTCGCGGGGAAGGGGGGACGTGGGGGAGGGGGGGTCGCGCGTGGGAGGGAGGGGGAGTCCCGAGACGTAGTTGGTGTTTTTTTTTAAAAAAATAGTCTATACTTAATTTTTTTTAAGGAAGATTTATACTGGATGAGATTCTCTCCCTAAAATTTAGGAGAGGAATACCAAACGGGATTAGATGATATGTTATTCTCTTTTTAAAATTTGAGAGAAAAAAGAGAAAAACATAGCAATCAAACACCCTATAATCAATGGATCATCTGATAAACTGTCTTCGTTTTGGCCCCCTAAGTTTAACCACGGAGAGGAAATAATCGTTGTTATTTGAAGGTTTCTTTATTAACAAAGTTAACATATTGAGACTGATAGAAAATAGTATTGCACGGGTAGAGATATTCTACTAGATCGAAGCACAGAAATCAACGGGAATTAAGATCAAGAGGATCAAACACAGGTCGAAGCGCATATTCGCTTTCTTTAGAGTCGTTCCGCCCCTACTCCGGTGCAGATAGGCTTCGCGACGGAACTTCCCCCAAGATACGACGACCCAGAACCGGTGGCGACGCGAAGGTGCACTTCAACTCGCGTTGCCGGGGGCAAACACCACAGAGACCGACGGCTCTTGCAAGAGGAAGAAGACGATGGGAGAGAGGAGTTCGTGAGAGATAGCTTTCGGGTTAGAGAGAACCGAAAACCGTGCCTCTCCCAGAAAATGACCCTCGTCATATACCCCCTTGGGAAGCGACCCTAGACCGAGTCACACACAACCGCCCAAGGAAGGGAATCCGAAGAGACGCGGAGAGAATCCAAGAGACGCGTAGTCAAACGGTCACAAAATAAACTAAAAGAAAAATAAAATAATCTAATGAGAATCACACGCACGCACGACACGGCCACGGCAAGGCAAGGCAATTCGCGCGTGTGTGAAATAGAGGATATGGGCCAAGGAGCCCACTAGCCCAAACGGGTCAACCTCCATAGTCTCCTCAAAGGTATACACAATAAATACACAAGTCCCAACTAAAAACAAATGGAAACTTTTTCCATTTTCCAATGTGGGACTAAACAATATAAAGAGAGACTCAAATCTTTTAAAATTTAAAACATAAATTCCAACTGAGACGAGGGATGAGATGCACCTTAAAGTCTAGATGGTGCCTTGAAGTTGATTTTTTTAAAAAAGAATTTTTTTGCATGAAAATTATTGTTAAAAATTAAAATAAATTTTATAAAAAATATTTCTAAAAATATATTAACAATCATATCACCATGTAAATATATATTATGCAAAAATGTCATCGCCGTGACCTTTAATTACGAGCTGTGAAGCTAATCATAGTTAAATATAACTAGACTTATGAAATGTCAATAATATCCATGATTAATAAAAAAAATATTTTCCTCCAACTCAATCCTCCTTGAAACCCTAATCAACTAGGGAAGAGGGGGGCATTCTCGAGGGGAGACTACCAGGAAGAAGGGGTGTCTCGGAGGGGGCTTCGTAGCACCATCGCCGAGAGGAGGGGACATATCGAGGTGGCTTTCTCCTCTACACCAACGTCGGGGTAGGGTTTGGCTCGAGGGGCTTCATTGTAAGAAGAAGAGGGCATTCGGGGTGAGGGGTGTACAGGAGGGAGATCAGGGGGGTCTAAGGGAGGACATGGGTGTTCGGTTGGGGGATCGACATACAGGAGGGAGGTTAGGGGGGTCGAGGTCGGGGAGTGTGCCGTGGGAAGAGAGAGGGGGTTCGAGGCACTGGGATAGCAAGAGGCTCCTCCCCTTGCTCAAATCCCTCCCACTTCCCCCCTTTTCCTCCCTCTCATCCCCGCCCCCCTCCGCCAATGTCGTCCCTCCGGCCCGATTGCTACCTCGCCTGACTCTGCAAGATGATCGCCCTCAACTTGACCCCCTCCTCACCAACGACATCTTTGACCTTTCTGCCTCCCTCTGCCCACTGGACCACCTCTTCACCGCCCTCAAGCTGTTCAGGTCATCCTGCCCGATGGTGCACCCTCCCTTTCTCTCCACCCCTCTCTCTATCTCTCTCTAACCCTCCCAATAGGGGGGTTGCTGGCGCTAGAGGGGAGCGCCTCCTGCAACCCCTCTCTCTCTCCTATGTCTCTTTCTCATCTACTAAGGTCCTCCGCCTCTATTTCTCTCTCTCCTCTCTTCTATCTCACTCTAACCCTCCCAACAGGGGGTTGTCGGCACCGGAGGGGAGCATCTCTTTGTGTGTGTGTGTGTGTGTGTGTGTGTTAACCTCCCATGCAATGGCTGGAGTCCGATCATTGTCTTGGTGGTCTCTCTCTGTTAACCTCCCATGCAATGGCTGGAGTCTAATCATTGTGTTGTTGCCCTTGGTGGGGAACTCTCTCTCTCTCTCTCTCTCTCTCTCTCTCTCTCTCACGCACACACATCTCTGGATTGTAAGGGTGGATAATTTAGAATTGTGAAAAGGGTATTTAGGTCATTTTTCATTGCCGTAATGGAAATATTTGAATCTTTTTAGAATATTCGTCTTCTCGTGGACGGAAGTTAATCACGATAATATTTTTGCACAATATAGATTTACACCGTGACATGCCTACTAATGTAATTTCAAAAATACTTTTTTATATAAATTCTATTTTAACAATGATTTTCATACAAAAATATCCAAAAAATAGTTTTAGCCACTGCACAACCGGCGGTGCATTAGCTTGCTGTGCCTCCATGCAATGCAAGTATTTTCTTTTATTTTTAAAAATTTTAAGATAACTCCTCTCTCAAGTTGATTATTCTTACCATCGGATCTTAGATCGGGCAACTATAAAAATCAGAAAATAGAACTGACGTCCTTAATGTGCCAATTTGATCGTCCTATTTCTTGTGATTAAAAAGGTGACGTTCTATTTTTTGTGATTTTTTGTAGTAATCTGATCAAAGATCGGATGAATGGTGTGTACTTTGGGGAACAAGCTATCTAATATTTTAAAAATGTATATTTTATTGGGATTTTGGCATATATACTCCTATAAAATTCAGTTTTATCAAACATATCCCTCAACTGAGCATATTATAATGAATATCTTCAAAATATGGATAATGTCACGACTATGTCCTCGCCGTAACTCACGTGTGTTTAACCAGAGTTAAAGATGAGTTAAAGAGTAAAATATCTAATATATCCTTGGTTAACAAAAAATTAAAAATAAAAAAAATAAATCTCTCTCTCTCTCTCTCTCTCTCTCTCGTACTAAACCCAAGGGCAGTGCCACCAGCTACGAGGTGGGGGGAGAGGGGGAGAGGGAGAGGGCCCGGTGCTCGCGATGAGGGGGAGGGGGAGATGACGGGGAGGGGGCCTATTGTAAGGAGGAGAGGGGAGGGGGGCCAATGTCGGCTATGAGGGGGAGAGGGGAGGGAGGGCCGGCGCTGACTGTGAGGGGGACATGGGAGGGAGAGACGATAGGGAGGGGGAGAGGGTGCGAGGGGGAGAGGGGAGGGGGGCCGACGCTAGCTGTGAGGGGGAGAAGTGGAGGAGGAGACGATGGAGAGGGGGTGATGAGGGCATCTCACAGCGCTCACTTTGGCTCGGATCACCTGCATCATTTGGATGAAGCCCGGCTATGTGTTCACATGTTATTTTCCTTTTCTTTGAGTCATATCTTATGTACTTTTCTTTATTGAGTCATGTTATCTTAGTCATTTCCCTTGTTATATTTATTTGGGCCCAAGTACCTTAGTTATGGGCCCATAGGAGTGAGTCTAGGATATGCTCAGTCCTTTGTCCAAATGTCAAGGGTACTATAGTCATGTAAAGAGTGGATGTCTATATATAGGCCCCATCTCCCCTCATGTACTCAACTTTTGATGAATGAATTTGACTAGAATCATTTTCCACCTCCACTCTCTCCTACCAAAGCTATTCTCTCTCTCCCTCTCTCTCATTATCTCTCTCTCTCTCTCTTCAAGAAGGGGGCGAACCTCCCTCTCTCTCCTCCTTCTCCCACCTGCCACCTAACTCCCCTCCCTCATTCAAAGTCCTCCCCAACTACCCACCACCCCCCTAAACTCACCCCAGCCCCAAGGCACCCTCCACCAATCCAAGCCCCACCTCCCAACCACCACCTACCCCATCCACTTCCCTAAGCACCTCTCCACCTCCCCAAGGCTGAAGGAGCTACTCCCAAGGCCCATTTTTGAATTTCCCTCCCATCTTCTACCCCCCATAGCACCCTTGGTCGCCCAACACCAGCCCCAACCCAGCCAAGGTCGCCCCCCTCACTCCCCTCTCCATTGTCCACCTTGTGCAGCCCTCCCCATCCCCTCTCACCCACAGCCAGCTGTAGCCCCCTTCACCCACCCCCTCCTTGTTTCTCCAGCCATCACAACAGCCCTCCATCAACCTCCTCCAGCCACCCCATTTCCCCCACTACACCCCCATCACCTCTCCACTCATATCCATTTCCTTTGCAGATCAAGTTTTGGTTGCAGGTAGCAGATTGGCCTCAGGTTGCAGAGGCCACCCCGTTGTCCCCTGGGAGCTTATGGCGACCTACCTTATATCGTTGGAATCGTCCCCGAGTCAGCTTTCCAACGAAGGTGGTCCCGCATCCATCCGAGCTCGGAGCTGATTGGAGGAGCCGTTCTCGCCAGACTGCGCTTTCCGACTCCGGCTGGTGATCTGAGGCTGAGAGCAGAGGCCGCCACGACCTGTTCGGGAAAGTTCTGAGCGCCATTTTCGGAGGAGAGGAACTACGACCAGTCCCCTTTCAGTACGAGGAAGAACAAAGTCAATCGCCCTCCCGAGCTCTCAGTTCCAAATTTTCCCGTCGAAGTGCGCAGGCTGCACCCTGCTGTTCAAGGTTGAACCACCACCAACTCTTCTGATCATAAGTTTCTTCTCCAATCTCATTTTGGAGTCCCGTCAGTTCCTGCTCGTCTCAATCGGAGTTCGATAGCCTCCGTGGCATCATCTGCAACCAACCTCATCAGTTCTGCACCAGACAGAGATAGAACCACTCAGTCCGGTTCCAGAGTCTGCCCTGGCCAGCAACGACTTCACGAAGCTCACCCAAAATTTAAGCGTCATCCCTGGTCAGTGCAGAAAGTTTTGGCAGTGGTTTCGTCGCATTCTGAGCTCCGCTGAGTCCGTGGCGGCGCCAACATCAGCAACCTGTCCAGTTGTTCCTGAAGCTAGCAGAATCGGTGCAACTCGGCAAGTCGACTTTTCTCGCTTATTTTCCCCACCCGCCTGGCCGGCTTACAGCCCCTCCCTGCGTGGAGGTAGTGTTTGGTAGTAACACTTTAACCCCGACCCCCTTGATCCACCCTCCTGCGTGAGGAGTAGTGTTGTACTTCTAAAATTTTCAGGTCAAACGGCATCGACGCGGCGTGCGGGTGCATACCCACGCCTCCCCGCTCGCCCTCGTCTTCGGCCGAGATCGGTGTCTTCACACCGATCAGGTGAGTGATTGGTCCCTACCTTGTGTTCCATGCTTTGCTAGTGTAGTATTGCTTCTTGTGCTCGTCGGCCGGTGAGAGAGCGCTCGGACCCGTAATTGCTCGATTTGAGTGCCCACCGCGGATTGTGAGTGAGAACCACCCAACCCCACGCCCCGACGTGCCATCTGCCCACTAAATTGGGAATTCCCAGACCCTTAGGGGTCAGCCTAAGCCCACATAGTCTTTAGAATACTTGGGTCCCACCTCGGACCCTCACCACCATCCCCCAGCCCCACCGGGTGATCTCGTGTGTGCCGTGTGAGTGAGCCGCTATCGTGATATCATTGAAAGTGTTTGTATGCTTGCAGGTCTAAGTCCTAGGGTCAAAGAGTCTCTCATTAGCACCTTTGGGCTGTGCCACATCAAGTGGTATCAGAGTGGTCATAGGCTTGTTCTTACAAGTCTAGTCTTGTGTCGTCTTCACACTAAGTCATTCATAGGTGCATTCGCACACCCGTGCATAGCCCACCCAACTTTGCATGACCACTTGTAGTGGAACTCATTATGAAACCAATCCATCCTCTTCCAATTCCACAATGAATCCCAATCCCCAAGGGAATCCCGTCAACAACGAGCATGAGCTCCCCGATCATATGAGATTCCTAGTGGAGGGTATGGCTAGTATCTTAGGACGGCTCGATGACATAACAACCTGGCTTGAGCAACTTGAGAAGAATAGGCCCGCCCTAAGGGTAGGTGATAGGAGGGCACCTCCCCCACATGAGGAACCAGCCATAGGAGAGCTCAACCTTGACCCTCCTCCCGAATTGGAAAGAGACCCACCTCCAAGGAGGAATGAAAGACCCCCCCGGGATAACCCGGATGACCACCTTATGAGACTTGTGAAAGTAGATGCCCCCACCTTTGATGGATATCATCACCCAAGCATCTATAATTGGGAGGCGGCTATGGACCAATATTTTGATTGGTACCCAATGACCGATGATAGGAGAGTCCGGCTTGCAAAAATGCAACTTACCAAATTAGCTAAGACTCATTGGATGAACATTGAGGCATTAAGGATAGTTAGGAGGGAAGCCCCCATCACCACATGGGGGGCCATGAATGAACAACTCAAACTCAAATATGTCCCTCCCTCCTACCATCAAAACCTCCTAGATGAGTGGCAAGCCTTAACACAAGAAGGGAAGACCGTTATGGAGTACATTGAGACATTTGACTACTACCTTCTTAAGTGTGGAGTCCAAGAGGACCCCGCCGTCACACTATCCCGCTTTAGGAATGGGCTTCAATTCCACATAAAAAAGGAGCTATTCATGCGTCAAGTAGCCACTCTAGAGCAAGCCTACCAAGTGGCCCGAGATGCCGAGAAATTCTCTCGATACACCCGAATGTTGACCCAAAATCCATGGTACCTAGGACCAACCCCTCACCTCCTCAACGAGAACTCCTCCCCACCCCCATGGGAACTCCTCCCACCCGGGCAGCCCCTCCTAGTGGCACCCCTCCTCCTCGCCCCACAAGTGGGCCCCCCAACCCCACTCCCAATAGACCAAATCCGGCACCCACTCCCCCTCACACTAGGGCTGCCCCAAACCACCAAAGTGGGCAGCAATGCTTTAGGTGCCTTGGGTATGGACACTTCGCCAATCAATGCCCCACCAAGGGCGCATCTAGCTTGCTCATTGAGGAGACAACCTCTTTGCCCCAAGATGAAGTTATAGAAGAGGTTGAGGTGTACGAGGTCTCTCCCGATTGGGAGGAGAAGTATGAGAACCACTACATGCAGACCAATCAAGAACAAAACCCTCCATCTACCAACTCTCACATTGGAGTAGTTAGGTGCACCCTCACTCAAACCTAAGAACATGATTGGAGAAGAAACACCATCTTCCATACCTACATCCGGATATGGAGTCATACTAGAAAGGTCATCTTGGACAACGGGAGTAGTGTGAATGTGGTGTCACCGACACCATCAAACTTTTGGGCCTTACCATCTCCCCACACCCACACCCATATCGGGTAGCTTGGATTGATGCCACATCCGTACCTGTTAGCACTCGTTGCCTTGTCCCTATCACATTTCAATCCTACCAAGGCCAAGTTTGGTGTGACATTCTACCAATGGAAGTTGGAAGTATACTCCTAGGATGGCCTTGGATCTACGATGTAGATGCCACCTTCCTTGGAAGGACTAACACTTACATTTTCACTCATGAAGGGAAGAGAATCCAACTCAACCCCTCTTCACCCCGTTCCCTTCCCAAGAAGGCATCTCCCTCCCTTGAGGAACCCACCAAACCCCACCCCATCAAGTCCTAATTTGAGCATTGGGACTATTAGGAACCTACACCTCATCACTAGGAAAGAACTTGAGGAAGAAGTCAACCAAGGGAGACAAGTGTGTGCCATTATTATTTGCCTTGGGGAATCCACCCTAACCGACCCACACCCAATAGAAATTCAACAAATCCCTGAGGACTTCCATGATGTGTTTCCCGATGAGCTACCGGATAAGCTACCACCCATGCGCGATGTGCAACATGCCATCGACTTTGTGCCCAGAGCTACCTTACCCAACCAACCTCACTTTCGCCTCAACCCCACCGAGCATGCTGAACTTAGGAGGCAAATTGAGGAGCTCATCAAGAAGGGCTTCCTCCGCATTAGCAAAAGCCATTGTGCCGTCCCGGCCCTCCTCACACCGAAAAAAGACGGAACTTGGCGCATGTGTGTGGATAGCCGGGCCATCAACAAAATCACGGTCAAATATAGGTTTCCCATCCCTCGGCTAGATGACATGCTAGACATGCTTGCTGGAGCCACCATCTTCTCTAAGATCGATCTCAAAAGTGGCTACCACCAAGTTCGCATGAGGCCCGGGGACGAGTGGAAAATCGCCTTTAAAACTAAGGATGATCTCTACGAATGGCTTGTCATGCCTTTCAGCCTTGCCAATGCACCTAGCACATTCATGCGCCTCATGACCGAGGTCCTCCGGCCCTTCATTGGCATCTTCCTTGTCGTCTACTTTGATGACATTCTCATATATAGCCAAACCAAGGAAGCCCACCTAGATCATCTCAAACAAGTTTGCACCGTTCTTAGGAAAGAAAGTCTCTTTACCAATCCCGGGAAGTGTCATTTCTTAACCAATCAACTAGCCTTCCTAGGATTTATTGTCTCATCCCAAGGGGTATCCATGGACCCCGAGAAGGTCCAAGCCATTCTTGAGTGGCCCGAGCCCAAGACCCTCCATGAGGCCCGAAGCTTTCACGGACTAGCCACTTTCTACATGAGATTCATCCGTGGGTTTAGCACTATCACCGCTCCTATCACGGATTGCCTCAAGAAGGGCACTTTTATGTGGACTAGGGCAGCCTCCAAAGCGTTCCTAGAGCTTAAAGAAAAGATGACCCAAGCCCCGGTCTTGTGCCTACCCGACTTCTCAAAGGTCTTCGAAGTCACTTGTGATGCATCCGGGGTAGGGATTGTAGGCATTCTTAGCCAAGAGGGTCACCCAGTAGCCTATTTTAGTGAGAAACTTTGTGAGGCTAGGACTAGGTACTCCACATATGACAAAGAGCTTTACGCTGTTGTTCAATCCCTTCGGCATTGGAGGCACTATCTCCTCCCCAAGGAGTTTGTGATCTTCTCGGACCACGAGGGCTTGAAGTACCTCAACACCCAACAAAAGCTCAATGCCCGCCATGCCCGTTGGGTAGAATACATTCAAGCCTATACCTTTGTTGTAATGCCCCGGGTTTTTAAGATCCCTCTTTGTGGGTCTAGATCTGGTTTCTCGGAGTGTCCGACTCCGTTGTGTCTGAAATTTCGTTTCGGACATCTTTTGTGTTCGGATCGGCGCGATCCGGAGTTGTTTCGGAGGCCCGGAAGAGCTTCGCGGCTTTTCCACGTGTGTTTTCCGATTCCCGGTGTGTGTTTCGGAAATTCCTTCGGAACCTCGTTGCGGGTGAACCGGGCCGTTCACCTAGGCGAGTGTGGTATCGTTGCGATCGATGCATTCCGAGGATCGCGAGGGTGTGATTTTCTATTTTTCGGGTTTTTTTTTTCAAATTTATGGATTTTCCTATATAAACCCCCCACCCTCTCTCTCTTCCTCTCATTTCTCACTCTCACCCTCTCTCTCTTCTCCCACTCTCTCCTCTCACTCTCTCCTCTCCGGCGGCCGATGGACCGAGGCGGGCGAGGAGGATGGCGAGGATGGGTCGAGGATCGAGGCTCGAGGGCGCGGTGAAGCCGGTTCGCGGGCGTGGAGGCACCGGCGGGGTTTCGGAGGCGTTTCTTCGTGGATAGCGTCCACGGTGCGCGAAATCTTCGGTGGAGGTAGGGTGATGGACCCCCAGCTCGTGCGCTTTATTTCCCGTGAGTTTCGTAGGCCGTGGTGAGCCGAGCGGGTTTATTTGAGCGATTTGGGGAAAATCCATGTTTTTGGGGGAGTGATCCGGTTCCCTCGTTTTACGGCGTTTTTGGCCGATCCAGGGGTTTAGATGCATGCCTAAGGGCTTGGGGATGGATTCCCCTTTGTTTCCCCATCACCCGGGGGTGATCGGGGCATGGATCGGATTTTTGGGCATTTTCCCGCCGTTCTCGGTTTTCTGAAATGGTCGCGGTCTACCAGTAACCGCTTTCATTGGTCGCGGTCCTGGGAGAACCGCGTTTGCCCAAGAGCGTCGGCAAGCGTCGCGGACGTGCGATAGACCGTTTTTGTCTAGTCACGGTCGTGACCCGACCATGACTGTGTGGTCGCGGTCCATGGGCGACCGCTACCATCGGGTTTGCGCGTGGCTAGTTGCGGTCGTGAGGTGACCGTGACTGCATGGTCGCGGTCCTCGGTCGACCACTACTGTGTGGTCGCGGTCCCCAGTCGACCGTGACTATGGTCGCGATCCTCAGGTGACCGTGACTACGTTGCGGTTCCCGTCTGCGTGGTTTTGACCCCCGGTCGACCCGGTTGTGACCCAGTGGTTGACTTTAGTCTCGTGAGTGTCCCGGGCACCCCGTGGGCTCCGTGTCCGTGTTTCTGGGGTGTCGGGAGGCGCCATGTTACCTCGATTAGCGTACCCGTAGGTGTAGTGGGTCCGGGTGACCTCATGTGTTCCGGGCTTTCGTGTTACGCTTGATCGAGTCACCGTGTATCGGTGTGTGTGCGGTGGGGTCTCCCCCGCATGTCGTGGGTTTCTTTGGAAGGCGATTCCCATGTGGGCCACGTGTTTGGCCTTGGACTGCGAGTCCAGTTATCCGGCCTGGGGCTGGAGGTTTCCCGCTTGCCATGGGATGGGAAATCGACATGGCGGCTTGTGTGCTGCCCTGGGAATCATGCTTCTGTGTTTTCTGTGTGGCCCGTGTGGGTGGCCTTAGTCCCTTGCGTTCCCTTCCCGAGGGCGTGGCCTTGGCGGCTAGTGAGTTGTCTCGGTACTCGTGCCACCGTGGTTTTAGACCTAGAGATTAGACTAGATTGACGGCCTTGTGCTGTTGCGTACAACGGTCTTGACCCCGAGTCTTGTGACTCAAGGACCGTTGGGTGTAGTGCGTCTAGAGGACTGTCCAGAGTCCAGTGGCTTAGCGCCACTTGAGTTTTCTCAACTCTCGCGCAGGGTGCGTGCATGGCCGTGGACTGCGAGTCCTGTTTCTTCTCCGACTGTGGTCATCGTGCGACGGGGCCGGTACGTGGGGTGGTCCCCGTACGTCGTCGGATGCGGACGTTGTTTTCCGTTGACTTGAGAGTCTACTCCTTCAGTGGCATTCCACTAGTCGTAACCCACCAGTACGCGTGTGCTGGTCTCACCTGGGAGTGGTGTACGGGCACTCACCCTTCGAGACGGTTTTAGACTGGTTACCGTCGGGCCCCTCGTCTAATCAGAGTCCAGTGCCAGGGGAAAACCAGTCAGAGGGCCAGACCTAGGACGCGTGGTCTGTGTGTGCACACGTGGTTGGGGACAGTGGACGCACGTCGACGGGCATGACCCCAGCTAGTCACTTGTTTGTGGTTACTTGTACGGTGTTCGTGCCTTTGGTAGGCGCTACCACATTAGGCAGTTCACCTGCGGTGCGGTGTAAGTCGTCAGGGGATGCTACCGACTGTGCTTCTAGTGGGAGGTACTCCTGTTCTGGGCAGAGAGTGACAGACTGTCAGTTTCCGTGACTTTGACCTTCGGGTTTTCGGTCGTGTTGATCGTTGAGTTTCGGTTGTTTCATCGTGGCGCGTGTGTCGGTTCTCGCGCCGTGAGACTTGTGCTAGTGGCTTTACCGAGGTTGCATCTGGTTGTGCGGTACCCGTGATCGGATGGTCGGGGTTGCACCTTGGACAGCGTGTCTAGGTCGGCTGTGTCCGGGGGACAGGCCTCTACGGCGTGGTTGCCATGGGTTTTTACTTCGGTAAGCGGTACTAGTGTAGTTCGGTAGCCTCGACTGCGAGATCGGGGTGTGTTTCCGGTACAATAGGAGTAGTTGTAGTGCCGGGTCTCGACCGGCCACCGGGTTTGATGTTCCTGCTGTTACGGTTGCTCTTGTAGCCTTCCTTTCCGCTACCGCCATGGTTTCCGGTTGGGGTTCCGCGGGATCCCTGCTGAGTCTCTGTTTTGGAGACTCATTCCCTGCTTTTCAGGTGTGGCGGTTCTTCCTCGAGGTTCGAGGGTGCGGAGCGGAGGTTCTCAGTTGCCAGCTTGCCGGGCCGAGTGTTCACTTGGCATGTGGTACGCTTTACTGCTTTAGACTGTACTTTCTGTTGGACTGGACTCTGTTGTAGCTGTAGTTGTTCTTTCTTTCAGCTTATTTGTTGATTGTCCTGCTTTACTTCCTATTTCTTTGTGCCTCCACACTCCTTTTAGCCCTTCCGAGCCCTCCCGGCTCGTGGGCAGCGGTTCGAGTCTCGGGTTATCGGGCCTTCCCGGTAATCGGATTCTCGGGTCGTTACAGCTGGTATCAGAGCGGTGGTTGTGGACGTACATAGGAATTCGAGATATTGCAGTGATCAGAGTCCGTAAGGTCCAGTACAGTCGGCAGCTGGCTTAGGGTTTTGTGTTCGCTTTCCGCCTAGTTTCTCGCTTGAGAGCTTGAGTGCGCTGTGCGGCGCTGTGAAGGTGGTTGCTGTCCGCGGCTTTCGTGCCAGCATGGGGCCTAAGGATCGAGGTCGAGAGCCTTCTCCCTCATCGGTGGTGGCCCTGGTTGTGCTGCGTGGGCCAGAGGTTGCTGGCAGGCGTGAGCTTGCGGTGCTACGTTCGAGGAATCTGCGGCATGGTCAGGTGGCTGGGGAGGATTTTTCGTGGTTAAGTGGCCGTGAGCGTGCTCTGAGGGAGCTGCTGTCGATTTGGCCACTCCAGCTTGAGGTTTGTTCAACCCCTGAGGTGTTTTGATCGAGAAGTGTGCTCGGGAGAGCGGAATATCTTCTCGGTGAGCTGCTGTTTCGTCGAGCTTGATGTCCTTGTCGTGCTCTGTGGCGTCAGAAATGACGTGTCGGTCCCGATTGTTCTGCGGATTTCGAGGCAAGATTGGGCTGTGGTGTCCCAGTAAGTCTTGCTCCTGCGCTCTTGTGTGCGATTGGGTTGTGTTCGCCCTGGAGTTGGCTTGAGATGTGAAGGCCCCACGGCGAGTTCGGGACTCGAGGATGAGCGTCGGCGATTGTCGGTTATGGCTCGTATTGCGGCTCTTGGCGTGGTGTGTTGCAGTTCGAGGAATTGCAGCAGTGGTGCATCGAGAGATGCTGTGATTGTGGTCCGACGTGGCACTCATTGAGTGTGTCGGAGGCGCTGACCTTATGGAAGCGATGGCTTTCCTTGGTGCTGGATGGTGCTGTTTCCAGCATGCGCGAGGTTCGAGGTCAGGTCGAGCGTGGAGTTCTTCCGTTGGTCGGAAGTGCACTGGTTTCTCCTTTGGTTGGAGAGCTTGCGTTGAGCTAGGGTTCGTTGTCTTGCATGGCATGTTCGGATTGGTTGGCCTTGTGTGCCATGAAGTCCGTGCGAGACGTGCTCCTTGTCTTGTCAAGGTGGTTGCCTGTGAGAAGTCGCGCCCATTCCCATGTCGTGTGAGGGTGTGCTGGTGCTGTTCCGGAGGGATGAGTGTCGGTTGGGCGGTGTTTGCTTTCTCGACTGTGCACGCGGATCTGAGTGCGCAGCGGAAGCGTGGTGGGCTTGTGACCCACTAGCTCAGGATCGTAGCTTTGGTTGCTACGGGCGGATTCCTGAGTTTGCGTTGAGCATTGGAGTATTGGTTTCTCTGTGTGAAATGTGTTGTTGTCGTGCCGTTGCTCGAGGTATTATGGTTGTTGGCACTGACAGGATGGAGTGTTGGGGAATGTGCTGACTAGTGCGCCGCATGAGTACCATGTTCCTGTGATGGAAGCCGTGTCAGGCGTCGATGTTGGACCTGGAGGGGGTTGTTGAGGATGTCGCCTGACGGAGGTCGAGGACATGTTGGTCAGAGTCGGTGGCTTGGTGTCCGACTTGTGCTCCCAGTCATGTCCTCGAATGAGATCATTTTTGGAGAAGTGATCTCTGGCAGGCTGTGGGTTCCTGTTGGTAGCTGCGAGTGGCTGGTAAGGTTAGTCTCGTAGCCAACCGCGGTGAGATGTTTGTTGCTTTGGGGACCCGTGAGCATTGTTCAGGTGGTGTCCCGTGGCCATGTGGGAAGGGCGGAATCGGGATTGGCAGGTGTCCACTTGAGGTTGATCGAAGGATGTGATGAGACCAGATGGAAGAGTGACGCCTTTGGGCGGAGGCCTTTTTGTGAGATGGGCGTCGGAGGATGGTCCTTGACGGGACGCTGGTGTCGTGATGTTTATCCCTGGTGTGGTGACCAGTATGGGATGGTTCCCCTGTAAGTCTGAGTCGAGTGAGGTGATGACTGAAGACACCATGATCTTGTACTTTGGTTTCATCGTGCTCCCCGAGAGGGTCGAGTTGGCATGTTGTTCGAGCTCGGATGTGGAGTCCGAGAGAGTGAGCCGAGTGGCATCGGTCTGTGTAACGACCCGAGAATCGATTACCGGGAAGGCCCGATAACCCGAGACTCGCACCGCCGCCCACGAGCCGGGAGGGCTCGGAAGGGCTAAAAGGAGTGTGGAGGCACAAAGAAATAGGAAATAAAGCAGGACAACCAACAACAACAACAACAACAACAACAGAGTCCAGTCCAACAGAAAGTACAGTCTAAAGTAGTAAAACGTACCACATGCCAAGTGAACACTCGGCCCGGCAAGCTGGCAACTGAGAACCTCCGCTCCGCACCCTCGAACCTCGAGGAAGAACCGCCACACCTGAAAAGTAGGGAATGAGTCTCCAAAACAGAGACTCAGCAGGGATCCCGCGGAACCCCAACCGGAAACAACGGCGGTACCGGAAAGGAGAGCTACAACTACAGCAGGAACAGCAAACCGGTGGCCGGTCAAAAACTCGGCACTACAGCTACTCCTACTGCCAGAAGGCAGACCTCGATCACGCAGTCGAAGCTACCGAACCACGCTAGTACCACCTACCGAAGTAAAAACACACGGTAACCACGCCGTAGAGGCCTGTCCCCCGGACAGCCAACCTGGACACGCTGTCCAAGGTGCAACCCCGACCATCCGATCGCGGGTACCGCACCACAAGACGCCACCTCGGTAAAGCTACTAGCACTAGTCTCACGGCGCAAGAACCGACACACGCGCCAAGGTGAAACAACCGAACTCACCGGTCAACGCGACCGAAAACCCGAAGGTCAAAGTCACGGAAACTGACAGTCTGTCACTCCGTACTCGACAGGAGTACCACCCACTAGAAGCACAGCCGGTAGCATCCCCTGACGTCTTACACCGCACCGCAGGTGTACCGCCTGACGTGGTAGGTCCTACCCGAGGCGCGAACACCGTACAAGTAACCACAAACAAGTAACTAGCTGGGGTCACGCCCGTCGACGTGGGTCCAACCGCCCCCAACCACGTGCGCACACACAGACCACGCGTCACTAGGTCTGGTCCTCTGACCGGTTTTCCCCCGTAGCCGGACTCTGGCTACCGACGAGGGGCCTACGGTAACCGGTCCACAAACCGCCTCAAAGGTGAGTGCCCGTACACCACTCCCACGTGAGACCATCACCTCGTACTGGTGGGCTACGACTAGTGGAGGGTCACTGAAGGAGTAGACTCTTAAGTCAACGGAAAACAACGTCCGAATCCGACGACGTACGGGGACCACCCCACGTACCGGCCCCGTCGCACGGTGACCACAGTCAGAGAAGAAACGAGACTCACAGTCCACGGCCACGCACGCACCCTGCGCGAGAGTCGAGAAAACTCAAGTGGCACTAAGCCACTGGACTCTGGACAGTCCTCTAGACGCACTACACCCAACGGTCCTTGAGTCACAAGACTCGGGGTCAAGACCGTTGTACGCAACAGCACAAGGCCGTCAATCTAGTCTAATCTTTAGGTCTAAAACCACGGTAGCGCGAGTACCGAGACAATTCACGAGTCGCCAAGACCACTCCCTCGGAAAGGGAACGCAAGGGACTAAGGCCACCCATACGGGCCACATGGAAAACACAGAAGCACGATTCCCAGGGCAGCACACAAGCCACCACGACGATTTCCCATCTTGAAGCAAGCGGGAAACCTCCAGCCCCAGGCCGGATAACTGGACTCGCAGTCCAAGGCCAAACACATGGCCCACATGGGAATCACCTTCCAAAGAAACTCACGACATGCGGGGGAGACCCCACCGCATGCACACCGATACATGGTGACTCGATCGAGCGTAACACGAAAGCCCGGAACACGTGGGATCACCCGGACCCACCACACCTACGGGCACGCTAATCGAGGCAACACGGTCCCTCCCGACACCCCAAAAACACAGACACAGAACCCATGGGGTGTCCGGGATACTCACAAGGACGGAGGTCGACCACTGGGTCACAACCGAGTCGACCGAAGACCAACACAACACAATCGGGACGCTAAAAGGTCACCCGGACCCTTAAGCTCACGACACGTAAAATGAGGTAATTGGGACAACCTCTGGACACCCAAAGACACGGTCACGGAACTCCACGGGGTGTCCGAGACACTCACGAGACCTAAAGTCAACCACTGGGTCGCAACCGGGTCGACCGGGGGTCAAAATAGCGCAAACAGGAACCAGAACATGGTAGTGGTCACCCGGTGACCGCGACCAGATGGTAGCGGTCGACCGGCGACCGCGACCAGGCTGTCACGGTCGCCTCACAACCGCGACCAGCCACGCTCAGCCCCTCTCGTAGCGGTCGCCCGAGGACCGCGACCAGGTGGTAGCGGTCATCCCCTGACCGCGACCAGACAAAAGCGGTCGATCGCACATCCGCGACGCTCGAAGGCCTTCCGACCCAAATACAAAGGATGGAAGCGGTTCTCCCAGGACCGCGACCAGATGGTAGCGGTTTCTGGTGGACCGCGACCATTTCAGAAAATCGAGAACGGCGGGAAAACACCCAAAAATCCACGCCACGCCCCCAAACATCCACGGATGAGGAGGAAAACATAGGGGAAGCTCCCCAACAACCCCTAGCATGCATCTACGGCCTCGGATCGGCCAGAAACGCAATGAAACGGGAGATCGGCCCACAAGCCCTAAAACATGGATTTTGCCCAAATCACCCCGTTTGGCCCGCTCGGCTCACCGTAGCCTACGAAACTTACGGGAAAGGAAGTACACGAGCTGGGGGTCAATCACCCTACCTCCACCGAAGATTTCGTGCACCGTGGACGCCGATCCACGAAGAAAACGCCGTTGAAGCCTCGCCGTTCCACGAACTCACGGCCAAGCTTCACCGCGCCCTCGAGCCTCGATCCTCGACCCATCCTCACCGTCCTCCTCGCCCGCATCGCCCCGCCTCGCCCTCGCCTCGGTCTGTCGGCCGCCGGAGAGAGGGAGAGAGGAGAGAGCGTGAGAAGAGAGAGGGAGAGAAGAGAGAAATGAGAGGGGAGAGAGAGGGTGGGGGGTTAATATAGGAAAATCCGGAAAATCAGAAAAATCCCAAAAAATAGAAAATCACGCCCTCGCGATCCTCGGAACGCACCGATCGCAACGGTACCACACTCGCCTAGGTGAACGGCCCGGTTCACCCGCAACGAGCTTCCGAAGGGAAAGCCGAAACCCACGCCGGGAATCGGAAAACACACGCGGAAAAAGTCCCGGAACGCCTCCGGGCCTCCGAAACGACTCCGGATCGCGCCGATCTGAACACGAAAGATGTCCGAAACGAAATTTCGGACACAACGGAGTTGGACACTCCGAGAAACCAGATCCGGGACCCACGAAGAAGGATCTGGAAAACCCGGGGCATTACAGCCCTCCCCCCTTAAAGGAATTTCGTTCTTGAAATTCAGGACCAAGCACGAAGTCACAGGGGAAGAACACAGAACGAACTGACAACGCTGTCAGAGCCCCAGCACAGAAAATCTCGATTCTCAAGAAAACACCGATCCTGAGGGACACAACCAGACTTACAATCACAAGCAACACCTCGCTCCTCGCGCCGAGCACACGGCCAACAGAGCAGGCATATACCAAAGGACACAGTCCGGCATCACCTCAGACAACGCGCGAATCCACATGGCATCGCAGCCACAATCTCGCCCACCGAGGAACCACAACCCTCGACACGAGCAACAGCTACCGATTCATCCAATGGTCGGCAGACAAATCGCACATCAGCTTCGCAGCCAGCTGACAGGTCGCACACCCTCTCAAGGGAACAACCAAAAAAGAGCCTCCACCAGCTCAAGCAGTCCTCTCTGCAGACCGCAACCAGAACATCGGCTCAACATCAAGAAACACCTCACACATGGCAAGCCGAAAGCCGGACATAACACTGTGCCAACTCTGGTCAGAAGACAAACTTCGACAAAGTCCAGATCCCATCCGGAAAGGCACATCACAAAAATGACCACCAAAGGTCTCGCTGGCACACGGCTCTCGCCACGCTCGAGCCCCAACAACCAGCATCTTCTGTCTCTGAAAAGACCATCCACTGGTCACCAACTGCTCGTCAACGGGAACCCTCCGCTTGCTCAGCTTCTTCCTTCTTTCCTGGTCCTCGACCGGGTCCAAAGGAAACATTCCAAACCTCGACAAGCCATCCGTCGACTCACACACAGACTGATGCCGCATCTCGAGCTGCACTCCTCTCGGACACCGCATCCGAGCTCGAACATCGCTCCAACTCGACCCTCTCGGGGAGCACGACGAAACCAAATGACGGATCCTGGTGTCTTCAGTCATCACCTCACTGGACTCAGACTCACAGGGGAATCATCCCATGCTGGTCACCAACCCAGGGATAACCATTGCGACACCAACGTCCTATCAAGGACCATCCTCCGACGCCCATCTCACAAAAGGCCTCCGCCCACAGGCGTCACTCATCCATCTGGTCTCATCAAATCCTTCGATCAATGCAAGTGGACACTCGCCAATACAGATTCCGCCCTTACCACAGAGCCACGGGACACCACCTGAATAATGCTCACGGGTCCCCAAAGCAACAAACATCCCACCGTCACAATCCGACAAGACCGTAGAACCAACAGACACTGCTGTGGTCGGTCACACGGTTAGGCTCACCAGGCACTCATGGCCGTCAACCGGGACCCATAGCCTGCCAGAGACCACTTCCCCAAAAATGATCTCATCCGAGGACACGACTGGGAACATAAGTCGGGCGCCAAGCCACCGACTCTGACCAACATGTCCTCGACCTCCGTCAGGCGACATCCTCAACAACCTCATCCAGGTCCAACACCGACACCTGACACGGCTTCCATCACAGGAACATGGTACTCATGCGGCGCACTAGCCAGCACTTTTCCCAACACTCTAACTTGCCAGTGCCAACAACCATAATACCTCGAGCAACGGCACGGCAACAACACATCTCACACCGAGGAACCAATCCTCCGATGCTCAACGTGAACTCAGGAATCCGCCCGTAGCAACCAACGCTACGATCCTGAACCAGTGGGTTATGGGCCCACCACGCTTCCGCTGCGCACTCAAATCCGCGCGCACAGCCGAGAAAGCAAACACCACCCAACCAACACTCGTCCTTCCGGAACAGCGCCAGCACCCTCACACGACAAGGGAATGGGCACAACTTCTCACAGGCAACCACCCTGCCAAGACAAGGAGCACGTCTCGCACGGACTTCATGGCACACAAGGCCAACCAATCCGAACACACAATGCAAGACGACGATCCTTAGCCGAACGCAATCTCTCCAACCAAAGGAGAAACCAGCGCACTTCGACCAACGGAAGAACTCCACGCTCAACCTGACCTCAAACCTCTCGCATGCCGGAAACAGCACCATCCAGCACCAAGGAAAACCATCGCTTCCATCAGGTCAGCACCTCCGACACACTCGACGAGTGTCACGTCGGACCACAATCACAGCATCTCTCGATGCACCACCGCTGCAATTCCTCGAACTGCAACACAGCATGCCAAGAGCCGCAACACGAGCCGTAACGACAACCGCCGACGCTCGTCCTCGAGTCCCGAAACTCACCGCGGAACCTTCACACCTCAGACCAAATCCAAGGCGAACACCCCCATTCGCACACAAGAGCGCAGGAGCAAGACTTTCTGGGACACCACAGCCCAATCCTGCCTCGAAATCCATAAAATAATCGGGACCGACACGTCATTTCTGACGCCACAGAGCACGACAAGGACATCAGGCTCGACGAAACAGCAGCTCACCGAGAAGACATTCCGCTCACTGGAGCACACTTCTCGATCAGAACACCTCAGGGGCTGGACAAACCTCAAGCTGGAGTGGCCAAAACTGACAGCAGCTCCCTCAGAGCGCGCTCACGGCCACTTAACCACGAACAGTCCTCTCCAGCCACCTGACCACGCCGCAGGTTCCTCGAACGCAGCACCGCGAACTCACGCCTGCCAGCAGCCTCTGCCCAACGCAGCACAACCAGGGCCACCACCGATGAGGGAGAAGGCTCTCGACCTCGATCCTTAGACCCCATGCTGGCACGAAAGCCACGGACAGCAACCACCTTCACAGCGCCGCACAGCGCACTCAAGCTCTCAAGCGAGAAACTAGGCGGAAAACGAACACAAAACCCTAAGCCAGCTGCCGACTGTACTGGACCTTACGGACTCTGATCACTGCAACATTTCGAATTCCTATGTACGTCCACAACAACCGCTCTGATACCAGCTGTAACGACCCGAGAATCCGATTACCGGGAAGGCCCGATAACCCGAGACTCGCACCGCCGCCCACGAGCCGGGAGGGCTCGGAAGGGCTAAAAGGAGTGTGGAGGCACAAAGAAATAGGAAATAAAGCAGGACAACCAACAACAACAACAACAACAACAACAACAGAGTCCAGTCCAACAGAAAGTACAGTCTAAAGCAGTAAAACGTACCACATGCCAAGTGAACACTCGGCCCGGCAAGCTGGCAACTGAGAACCTCCGCTCCGCACCCTCGAACCTCGAGGAAGAACCGCCACACCTGAAAAGTAGGGAATGAGTCTCCAAAACAGAGACTCAGCAGGGATCCCGCGGAACCCCAACCGGAAACAACGGCGGTACCGGAAAGGAGAGCTACAACTACAGCAGGAACAGCAAACCGGTGGCCGGTCAAAAACTCGGCACTACAGCTACTCCTACTGCCAGAAGGCAGACCTCGATCACGCAGTCGAAGCTACCGAACCACGCTAGTACCACCTACCGAAGTAAGAACACACGGCAACCACGCCGTAGAGGCCTGTCCCCCGGACAGCCAACCTGGACACGCTGTCCAAGGTGCAACCCCGACCATCCGATCGCGGGTACCGCACCACAAGACGCCACCTCGGTAAAGCCACTAGCACTAGTCTCACGGCGCAAGAACCGACACACGCGCCAAGGTGAAACAACCGAACTCACCGGTCAACACGACCGAAAACCCGAAGGTCAAAGACACAGAAACTGACAGTCTGTCACTCCGTACTCGACAGGAGTACCACCCACTAGAAGCACAGCCGGTAGCGTCCCCTGACGTCTTACACCGCACCGCAGGTGAACCGCCTGACGTGGTAGGTCCTACCCGAGGCGCGAACACCGTACAAGTAACCACAAACAAGTAACTAGCTGGGGTCACGCCCGTCGACGTGGGTCCAACCGCCCCCAACCACGTGTGCACACACAGACCACGCGTCACTAGGTCTGGTCCTCTGACCGGTTTTCCCCCGTAGCCGGACTCTGGCTACCGACGAGGGGCCTACGGTAACCGGTCCACAAACCGCCTCAAAGGTGAGTGCCCGTACACCACTCTCAGGTGAGACCAGCACCTCGTACTGGTGGGCTACGACTAGTGGAGGGTCACTGAAGGAGTAGACTCTCAAGTCAACGGAAAACAACGTCCGAATCCGACGACGTACGGGGACCACCCCACGTACCGGCCCCGTCGCACGGTGACCACAGTCGGAGAAGAAACGAGACTCACAGTCCACGGCCACGCACACACCCTGCGCGAGAGTCGAGAAAACTCAAGTGGCACTAAGCCACTGGACTCTGGACAGTCCTCTAGACGCACTACACCCAACGGTCCTTGAGTCACAAGACTCGGGGTCAAGACCGTTGTACGCAACAGCACAAGGCCGTCAATCTAGTCTAATCTCTAGGTCTAAAACCACGGTAGCACGAGTACCGAGACAACTCACGAGTCGCCAAGACCACTCCCTCGGAAGGGAACGCAAGGGACTAAGGCCACCCACACGGGCCACATGGAAAACACAGAAGCACGATTCCCAGGGCAGCACACAAGCCACCACGACGATTTCCCATCTTGAAGCAAGCGGGAAACCTCCAGCCCCAGGCCGGATAACTGGACTCGCAGTCCAAGGCCAAACACATGGCCCACATGGGAATCGCCTTCCAAAGAAACTCACGACATGCGGGGGAGACCCCACCGCACGCACACCGATACACGGTGACTCGATCGAGCGTAACACGAAAGCCCGGAACACGTGGGATCACCCGGACCCACCACACCTACGGGCACGCTAATCGAGGCAACACGGTCCCTCCCGACACCCCAAAAACACAGACACAGAACCCATGGGGTGTCCGGGATACTCACAAGGACGGAGGTCGACCACTGGGTCACAACCGGGTCGACCGGAGACCAAAACAACACAATCGGAGCGCTAAAAGGTCACCTGGACCCTTAAGCTCACGACACGCAAAACGAGGTAAGTGGGACAACCTCTGGACACCCAAAGACACGGTCACGGAACTCCACGGGGTGTCCGAGACACTCACGAGACCTAAAGTCAACCACTGGGTCGCAACCGGGTCGACCGGGGGTCAAAACAGCGCAAACAGGAACCAGAACATGGTAGTGGTCACCCGGTGACCGCGACCAGATGGTAGCGGTCGACCGGCGACCACGACCAGGCTGTCACGGTCGCCTCACAACCGCGACCAGCCACGATCAACCCCGCTGGTAGCGGTCGCCCGAGGACCGCGACCAGGTGGTAGCGGTCATCCCCTGACCGCGACCAGACAAAAGCGGTCGATCGCACGTCCGCGACGCTCGAAGGCCTTCCGACCCAAATACAAAGGATGGAAGCGGTTCTCCCAGGACCGCGACCAGATGGTAGCGGTTTCTGGTGGACCGCGACCATTTCGGAAAATCGGGAACGGCGGGAAAACACCCAAAAATCCACGCCACGCCCCAATCATCCACGGATGAAGGGGAAAACATAGGGGAAGCTCCCCAACAACCCCTAGCATGCATCTATGGCCTCGGATCGGCCTAAAACGCAACGAATCGCTAGATCGGGCGATCACTCCCCAAAACATGATTTTCCCCAAAACGCCCCAAACGACCCGCTCGGCTCACCACGGCCTACCAAACTCTCGGGAATTGAAGCGCACGAGCTGGGGGTCCATCACCCTACCTCCACCGAAGATTTCGCGCACCGTGGACGCCGATCCACGAAGAAAACGCCGTTGAAGCCTCGCCGTTCCACGAACTCACGGCCGAGCTTCACCGCGCCTCCACCGCCTCGATCCTCATCCATCCTCGCCCGCGCCTCGCCCGCGCCGTCCCCGCCTCGCCCGTACTCCGCCCCGTCGGCCGCCGGAGAGAGAGGGAGAGAGGAGAGAGCGTGAGAAGAGAGAGGGAGAGAAGAGAGAAATGAGAGGGGAGAGAGAGGGTGGGGGTTAAATATAGGAAAATCCGGAAAATCAGAAAAATCCCAAAAAATAGAAAATCACGCCCTCGCGATCCTCGGAACGCACCGATCGCAACGGTACCACACTCGCCTAGGTGAACGGCCCGGTTCACCCGCAACGAGCTTCCGAAGGGAAAGCCGAAACCCACGCCGGGAATCGGAAAACACACGCGGAAAAAGTCGCGGAACGCCTCCGGGCCTCCGAAACGACTCCGGATCGCGCCGATCCGAACACGAAAGATGTCCGAAACAAAATTTCAGACACAACGGAGTCGGACACTCCGAGAAACCAGATCCGGGACCCACGAAGAAGGATCCAGAAAACCCGAGGCATTACACGAGGTGTGACATCGGTCTGTGTGAGAGTCGACGGATGGCTTGCCGAGGTTTGGAATGTTTTCTTTGGACCCGGTCGAGGACCAGGAAAGAAGGAAGAAGCTGAGCAAGCGGAGGCTTCCCGTTGACGAGCAGTTGGTGACCAGTGGATGGTGTTTTCACAGACACAAGATGCTGGTTGTCGGAACTCGAGCGTGGCGAGAGCCGTGTGCCTGCGAGACCTTTGGTGGTCGTTTCTGTGATGTACCTTCCAGACGGGATCTGGGCTTTGCCAAAGTTTGTCTTCTGACAAGAGTTGGCACAGTGTTATGTCTGACTTTCGGCTTGCCATGTGTGAGGTGTTTCTTCGTGCTGAGCCGATGTTCTGGTTGCGGTCGGCTGAGAGGACTGCTTGAGCTGGTGGAGGCTCTATTTTGGTTGCTCCCTTGAGGAGGGTGTGCGACCTGTCAGATGGCTGCGAAGCTGATGTGCGATTTGTCTGCCGACCATAGGATGGATCGGTGGCTGTTTTCTCGTGTCGAGGGTTGTGATTCCTTGGTGAGTAAGATTGTGGCTGCGGCGCCATGGTGGATTCTCGCGTTGTCTGAGGTGATGCCAGACTGTGTCCTTTGGTATATGCCTGCTTTGTTGGCCAGTGTGCTCGGCGTGAGGAGCGAGGTGTCGGTTGTGATTGTAAGTCTGGCTGTGTCCCTCAGGATCGGTGTTTTCATGAGAATCGAGGTTTTCTGTACTGGGGCTCTGACAGCGTGTCAGTTGATTCAGTGTTCTTCCCTTGTGACTTCATGCTTGGTCCTGAATTTCGAGGACGACATTCCTTTAAGGGGGGAGGGCTGTAATGTCCCGGGTTTTTTGGATCCCTCTTTTTAGGTCCCGGATCTGGTTTCTCGGAGTGTCTGACTCCGTTGTGTCCAAAATTTCATTTCGGACATCTTTGTGTTCGGATCGGTGCGATCCGGAGTTGTTTCGGAGGCCCGGAAGAGCTCCGCGGCTTTTCCACGTGTGTTTTCCTATTCCCGGTGTGTGTTTCGGAAATTCCTTCGGAACCTCGTTGCGGGTGAGCTGGGCCGTTCACCTAGGCGAGTGTGGTACCGTTGCGATCGGTGCATTCCGAGGATCGCGAGGGTTTGATTTTCTATTTTTCAGGTTTGTTCCAAATTTCCAGATTTTCCTATATAAACCCCCCACCCTCTCTCTCTTCCTCTCATTTCTCACTCTCACCCTCTCTCTCTTCTCCCACTCTCTCCTCTCACTCTCTCCTCTCCGGCGGACGACGGCCTGAGGCGGGAGCGACGCAGGGCGCGGGCGAGGAGGATGGCGAGGATGGGTAGAGGATCGAGACTCGAGGGCGCGGTGAAGCAGGTTCGCGGGCGTGGAGGCACCGGCGGGGTTTCGGAGGCGTTTCTTCTTGGATCGGCGTCCACGGTGCGCGAAATCTTCGGTGGAGGTAGGGTGATGGACCCCTAGCTCGTGCGCTTTATTTCTCGCAAGTTTCGTAGGCCGTGGTGAGCCGAGCGGGTTTATTTGAGCGATTTGGGGAAAATCCATGTTTTTGGGGGAGTGAGCCGGATCCCTCGTTTTACGGCGTTTTTGGCCGATCCAGGGGTTTAGATGCATGCCTAGGGGCTTGGGGATGGAATCCCCTTTATTTCCCCATCACCCGGGGGTGATCGGGGCGTGGATCGGATTTTTGGGCGTTTTCCCGCCGTTCTCAGTTTTCCGAAATGGTCGCAGTCTACCAGTAACCGCTTTCATTGGTCGCGGTCCTGGGAGAACCGCGTTTGCCCAAGAGCGTTGGCAAGCGTCACGGACGTGCGATAGACCATTTTTATCTATTCGCGGTCATGACCCGACCGTGACTGTGTGGTCGCGGTCCTTGGGCGACCGCTACCATCGGGTTTGCGCGTGGCTAGTTGCGGTCGTGAGGTGACCGTGACTGCGTGGTCGTGGTCCTCGGTCGACCACTACTGTGTGGTCGCGGTCCCCAGTCGACCGTGACTATGGTCGCGGTCCTCAGGTGACCTGACTACGTTGCGGTTCCCGTCTGCGTGGTTTTGACCCCCGGTCGACCCGGTTGTGACCCAGTGGTTGACTTTAGGTCTCGTGAGTGTCCCGGGCACCCCGTGGGCTCCGTGTCCGTGTTTCTGGGGTGTCGGGAGGCGCCGTGTTATCTCGATTAGCGTGCCCGTAGGTGTAGTGGGTCCGGGTGACCTCATGTGTTCCGGGCTTTCGTGTTACGCTTGATCGAGTCACCGTGTATCGGTGTGTGTGCGGTGGGGTCTCCCCCGCATGTCGTGGGTTTCTTTGGAAGGCGATTCCCATGTGGGCCACGTGTTTGGCCTTGGACTGCGAGTCCAGTTATCCGGCCTGGGGCTGGAGGTTTCCCGCTTGCCATGGGATGGGAAATCGACATGGCGGCTTGTGTGCTGCCCTGGGAATCATGCTTCTGTGTTTTCCGTGTGGCCCGTGTGGGTGGCCTTAGTCCCTTGCGTTCCCTTCCCGAGGGCATGGTCTTGGCGGCTAGTGAGTTGTCTCGGTACTCATGCCACCGTGGTTTTAGACCTAGAGATTAGACTAGATTGACGGCCTTGTGCTGTTGCGTACAACGGTCTTGACCCCGAGTCTTGTGACTCAAGGACCGTTGGGTGTAGTGCGTCTAGAGGACTGTCCAGAGTCCAGTGGCTTAGCGCCACTTGAGTTTTCTCGACTCTCGCGCAGGGTGCGTGCGTGGCCGTGGACTGCGAGTCCTGTTTCTTCTCCGACTGTGGTCACCGTGCGACGGGGCCGGTACGTGGGGTGGTCCCCGTACGTCGTCGGATGCGGACGTTGTTTTCCGTTGACTTGAGAGTCTACTCCTTCAGTGACACTCCACTAGTCGTAGCCCACCAGTACGCGTATGATGGTCTCACCTGGGAGTGGTGTACGGGCACTCACCCTTCGAGACGGTTTTTAGACTGGTTACCGTCGGGCCCCTCGTCTAATCAGAGTTCAGTGCCAGGGGAAAACCAATCAGAGGGCCAGACCTAGGACGCGTGGTCTGTGTGTGCACACGTGGTTGGGGACAGTGGACGCACATCGACAGGCGTGACCCCAGCTAGTCACTTGTTTGTGGTTACTTGTACGGTGTTCGTGCCTTTGGTAGGCGCTACCACGTCAGGCAGTTCACCTGCGGTGCGGTGTAAGTCGTCAGGGGACGCTACCGACTGTGCTTCTAGTGGGAGGTACTCCTGTTCTGGGCAAAGAGTGACAGACTGTCAGTTTCCGTGACTTTGACCTTCGGGTTTTCGGTCGTGTTGACCATTGAGTTTCGATTGTTTCATCGTGGCGCGTGTGTCGGTTCTCGCGCCGTGAGACTTGTGCTAGTGGCTTTACCGAGGTTGCATTTGGTTGTGCGGTTCCCGCGATCGGATGGTCGGGGCTGCACCTTGGACAGCGTGTCCAGGTCGGCTGTGTCCGGGGGACAGGCCTCTACGGCGTGGTTACCGTGGGTTTTTACTTCGGTAAGCGGTACTAGTGTAGTTCGGTAGCCTCGACTGCGAGATCGGGGTGTGTTTCTGGTACAGTAGGAGTAGTTGTAGTGCCGGGTCTCGACCGGCCACCGGGTTTGCTGTTCCTGCTGTTGTGGTTGCTCTCGTAGCCTTCCTTTCCGCTACCGCCGTGGTTTCCGGTTGGGGTTCTGCGGGATCCCTGCTGAGTCTCTGTTTTGGAGACTCATTCCCTGCTTTTCAGGTGTAGCGGTTATTCCTCGAGGTTCGAGGGCGCGGAGCGGAGGTTCTCAGTTGCCAGCTTGCCGGGCCGAGTGTTCACTTGGCATGTGGTACGTTTTACTACTTTAGACTGTACTTTCTGTTAGACTGGACTCTGTTGTAGCTGTAGTTGTTTATTTATTTCTGTTAATTGTTGAATTATCCTGCTTTACTTCCTATTTCTTTGTGCCTCCACACTCCTTTTAGCCCTTCCGAGCCCTCCCGGCTCGTGGGCGGCGGTTCGAGTCTCGGGTTATCGGGCCTTCCCGGTAATCGGATTCTCGGGTCGTTACATTTATCCTCAAGTACAAGATGGGTAGTGAGAATCGCGCCGCCGATGCGCTTAGTAGGCGGGTAGCCTTACTTTCCACTATCCAGGTGGAAGTCACCGGGTTTGAGAGAATCAAAGGGGAATACCAAAATTGCCCCGACTTTGGGACTCACTACAACACCCTCTCCACTCAGCCCCACAAGGAACATGAGGGATTCATACTCCAGGAGGGGTATCTTTTCAAGGGAGCTAGGCTATGCATACCCCGGACTTCACTTCGGGACTTCTTAGTTTGGGAGTTACACAGTGGTGGCATAGCTGGTCACTTTGGGGTCCAAAAGACCATAGAGCTAATTGAGAGGCAATTCCATTGGCCCAGTCTCAAGAAGGATGTGGCCCACATTGTGGGACAATGTCGCATTTGTGCCTCAGCAAAATAAGTGAGGTAAAACACTGGGCTTTACACACCCCTACCCATCCCAGACCGACCTTGGGAGTATTTGAGCATGGACTTTATCCTTGGCCTACCTAGGACCTTACACAAACATGATTCCATCTTTGTCGTTGTTGACAGGATCTTTAGGATGGCCTACTTTATCCCATGTGCCAAGACTTGGGATGCTTCTAGGGTCGCCCGATTGTTCTTTGATGAGGTTGTCCGACTCCATGGACTACCCAAAACCATTGTGTCTGACTGAGATGTGAAATTTACCAGTTACTTTTGAAAAACTCTCTCGCATTTGATGGGAACTCTCCTCAAATTCTCCACCGCTTACCATCCTCAAACCGATGGCCAGACTGAAGTCGTCAACCGAAGCCTTGGGAACTTGCTCCGTTATCTTTTAGGGGACCACCCTGGGAATTGGGATCTCCTCTTATCTCAGGCCGAGTTTACCTACAATGATTCCGTCAATAGGTCTATAGGCAAGAGTCAATTTGAGATAGTACATGGTTATAGGCCTAGAAAACCCTCAGATCTTATTCCCCTTCCCCCACATGCTAGAGTGTCAGTATCAGCTGAGTCCTTTGCACAGCATATCAAAGAGTTGCATGATGACATCCACAAACATATAGGGAAAAGTAATGAGGCTTACAAAAGGCGGGCAGATGCTCATCGGCGCCACTGCGAGTTCCAAGTGGGAGACTCGGTGATGGTGAGGACGGAGCGGCTCCTTCCGGGGCCTGCCTCCAAGTTGAGGGCACGAGGGTCGGGACCCTTTCGAATTCTGAGACGACTAGGTAGTAACGCTTATGAGCTGGACCTACCTGAGGGTTTTGGGGTACACCCTACTTTCAATGTGACAGACCTGGTACCCTACAAGGGCCCCGCGGTGGAACCTAGTGAGGAGCTTGAGCCTTTACCCTCCCTTGAGAGAAACACCCATGGTGTGACTTTACCTCCTAACTTGAGAGGCCGACGTGAGCAAGTGGAGGCAATACTGGATGAGCAGAGTACCATTACCAGGAACAGGGTATACCAGCGTTACCTAGTGAGGTGGAAGGGCCGTCCCCCGACCGAGGACACTTGGGTGAGCCGGGAAGACTTGCTGCGCCTTGACCCGGACATTTTGGAGCACTACCATAGTCAGGCGGACCCATACTCGACGGGGTTGAGTTCTCCCCACCCCGGGGGATTTGATGAGGGCATCTCACAGCGCTCACTTTGGCTCGGATCACCTGCATCATTTGGATGAAGCCCGGCTATGTATTCACATGTTATTTTCCTTTTCTTTGAGTCATATCTTATGTACTTTCCTTTATTGAGTCATGTTATCTTAGTCATTTTCCTTGTTATGTTTATTTGGGCCCAAGTACCTTAGTTATAGGAGTGAGTCTAGGATATGCTCGGTCTTTTGTCCAAATGTCAAGGGTACTATGGTCATGTAAAGAGTGGATGCCTATATATAGGCCCCATCTCCCCTCATGTACTCAACTTTTGATGAATGAATTTGACTAGAATCATTTTCCACCTCCACTCTCTCCTACCAAAGCTATTCTCTCTCTCCCTCTCTCTCATTATCTCTCTCTCTCTCTCTCTCTCTCTCTTCAAGAAGGGGGCGAACCTCCCTCTCTCTCCTCCTTCTCCCACCTGCCACCTAACTCCCCTCCCTCATTCAAAGTCCTCCCCAACTACCCCCCCCCCCCCTAAACTCACCCCAGCCCCAAGGCACCCTCCACCAATCCAAGCCCCACCTCCCAACCACCACCAACCCCATTCACTTCCCTAAGCACCTCTCCACCTCCCCAAGGCTGAAAGAGCTACTCCCAAGGCCCATTTTTGAATTTCCCTCCCATCTTCCACCCCCATAGCACCCTTGGTCGCCCAACACCAGCCCCAACCCAGCCAAGGTCGCCCCCCCCCCCCCACTCCCCTCTCCATTGTCCACCTTGTGCAGCCCTCCCCATCCCCTCTCACCCACAGCCAGCTGCAGCCCCCTTCACCCACCCCCTCCTTGTTTCTCCAGCCACCACAACAGCCCTCCATCAACCTCCTCCACTCCCCACAACCTCCAGCCACCCCATTTCCCCCACTACACCCCCACCACCCCTCCACTCATATCCATTTCCTTTGCAGATCAAGTTCTGGTTGCAGGTAGCAGATTGGCCGCAGGTTGCAGAGGCCACCCCGTCGTCCCCTGGGAGCTTATGGCAACCTACCTTACATCGTTGGAATCGTCCCCGAGTCATCTTTCCAACGGAGGTGGTCCCGCATGCATACGAGCTCAGAGCTGATTGGAGGAGACGTTCTCGCCAAACTGCGCTTTCCGACTCCGGCTGGTGATCTGAGGCTGAGAGCAGAGGCCGCCACGACCTGTTCTGGAAAGTTCTGGGCGCCATTTTCGGAGGAGAAGAACTACGACCAGTCCCTTTTCAGTACGAGGAAGAACGAAGTCAATCGCCGTCTCGAGCTCTCAGTTCCAAATTTTCCCGTCGAAGTGCGCAGGCTGCTCCCTGCTATTCCAGGTTGGACCACCACCAACTCTTCTGATCATAAGTTTCTTTTCCGACCTCCTTTTGGAGTCCCGTCAATTCCTACTCGAAGCTGCTCCAGCCACGGTCGCGTCAACGCCAATTTCATCTCAATCGGAGTTTGGTAGCCTCCGTGGCATCATCTGCAACCAACCTCATCAGTTCTGCACCAGACAGAGACATAACCACTCAGTCCGGTTCCAGACTCTGCCCCGGCCAGCAACGACTTCACGAAGCTCACTCAAAATTCAAGCGTCATCCCTGGTCAGTGCAGAAAGTTTTGGCATTGGTTTCGTCGCATTCTGAGCTCCGCTGAGTCCGTGGCGGCGCCAACATCAGCAACCTGTCCAATTGTTCCTGAAGCTAGCAGAATCGGTGCAACTCGGCGAGTCGGTTTTTCTTGCTTATTTTCCCCGCCCCGCGTGGCCAGCTTATAGTCCCTCCCTGCGTGGAGGTAGTGTTTGGTTGTAACACTTTAACCCCGACCCCCTTGATCCACCCTCATGCGTGAGGAGTAGTGTTGTACTTCTAAAATTTTCAGGTCAAGCGGCATCGACGCGACGTGCGGGTGCATACCCACGCCTCCCCGCTCGCCCTCGTCTTTGGCCGGGATCGGTGTCTTCACACCGATCAGGTGAGTGACTGGTTCCTACCTTGTGTTCCATGCTTTGCTAGTGTAGTATTGCTTCTTATGCTCGTCGGCCGGTGAGAGAGCGCTCGGACCCGTAATTGCTCGATTTGAGTGCCCACCGCGGGTTGTGAGTGAGAACCACCCAATTCCACGCCCCGGCGTGCCATCTGCCCACTAAATTGGGAATTCCCAGACCCTTAGGGGTCAGCCTAAGCCCACCTAGTCTTTAGAATACTTGGGTCCCACCTCGGACCCTCATCACCATCCCCCGGCCCCATCGGGTGATCTCGTGTGTGCCGTGTGAGTGAGCCGCTATCGTGAGATCATTGAAAGTGCTTGTATACTTGCGGGTTTAAGTCCTAAGGTCAAAGAGTCTCTCATTAGCACCTTTGGGCTGTGCCACATCAGGGGGAGAGGGGAGGCAGGGCCGACGCTTGTTGTGAGGGGAGAGAGGGAGGGGGAGACGATGGGGAGGGGGAGAGGGGGGGAGCCAGCGGTGTGGTGGGGGTGTCAGCGATGAGGCGGAGAGGGGCTGCACTGAGAGGAAGAGGGAGAGGGGGAGCCGACAGTGTGGTGGGGGACAGGGGGAGGGGGTGTCGGCTGTGAGGGGGAAGGGGGGCTGCAGTGAGAGGAAGGGGGAGAGGGGGAGTCGGCAGTGTGGTGAGGGACATGGGGAGGGGGTGCCGACGGTGAGGGGGAGGGGGCTCTGCTGCGAGATGGGGGAGAGAGGGGAGGGGGCGCTGGCAGTGACGGGGAGAGAGATCTCTCTCTCTCTCTATCTAGAAGGGTGTTTTAGACATTTCATGACGGTAGATAGTATATTCCACGGAATATTTACCTCCCTTCGACAGTAGTAAATTATAAGGGCATAATCATAATTTTTCTCTCTAAATTAAGGGTATTCACGATAATATACTCAGATCAAATGTATATTTGAAAAAACTGAACGTTATAAGAGAATATACGTAGAAATCCCTTTTTTATTTACACTGTAAAATGGCATAGCAACTTGCTGCACCCCCCCCCCCCCCCCCCCCCAAAAAAAAAAAAGAACACGAGACTTGGATTTCAAACCGATTTCGGTAGCTCAATCATGAAATTTCTTTTGTTCCATTATTTCTAGAATATGAGTGTGCAACTTGTTATAATTGACACTGTTGATATATAGAAAGTGGATCAGAGATGATTCTAGTTCATCATAGCTTATATTTATTCTAGTTCTAGAAACACAAAAACATATTGAATAGATCAAGAAAAAGAAATATTTAGACCTAAGGACTCAAAAACAAAAATTTGAGACTGCATTTCTTAAGTCAAACATTTTTTATTTTTTTCAATATCCCAAAATCTCCAAACGTATGGACAAGTTTATTTCATCATGAAACAATGTAAAATCTTATAATTATTTTGTCTTATAGTATTTTCTAGTTGTTTGTTAGACTATAAAATAGCGTAACCCAGATTACTGACCCACTGTGATACTAAAATCTCTAGATTTGATCTAACCCATTTCGGTATCTACTAGCAATCAAAACTAGTGATAGAAGATGACCTAACCGTATCAGAAGCCAACAAAATACAGTGTTTTGTTTTACAATCATCCAAATGAAATACCTTTAAAATCAGAAGGATATACTGATTTTATAACCGATGATTTTAAAACCAGACGTTTACCTCATTTCACAATGAGACAAATTACTCCTATGTTCAAGGCCATCATTGCTGTTCATCACCAATCCTTCGCAAAGAGGTAACTAGAAAAATATACCGCTTTTAAACTCGATGTTTTTAAAATCAAAAAATTACATCATTTTATAGTGGAACAAACAACACCTATGTTCAACGCCATCACTGGTGTTCATCGTCAATCCTTTGCAAAGGGGTGTGCATACTCTTTGTATTCTTTTTTTTTTTTTTGTGGGGGGGTGGGGGCACGGGGGATCTCATGTCTCACTGCCGAGGGCGCGGGTTCGCTCTCACTGCAGTGGGCGCGGGATCGAACCCGTACCCTCCACACCAGCCGCACACAAGGGTGTCCACTGTGTCACTGACGCAGAATTATTACGGAATTATTACTTGTACATGTGGGAATGTTGTCTATGCGAAAACTTCCTCATAAAATTTGCACAATAGGAATATTCCTGCCCAGTCTCCGTGTGCGTGTGCGTGTGTATAAGATTCATGGAAGAGTAAGAAAAGTCGAGTTGGATGAAAGGACGTCCAGATTTGCATAGAGTAATGGCTGTAGACAGACCCCAGAGAAATATGATTCTGTGGGGGCAAGGAAATAGAGGCAATTGGAATGCCATAACCTTCGCAGGAGACTTGTTTATATCAAGAAAGAAAATTTCAATCTTACACTAGTCATTCGCTTTGAAAAGTTCTTCTTTCCTCAAATTCAAATTACATCCCTGGTTTCAAGAATGGTAAACAACAAGGCAAATGAAATTCCCAAGATCTTCGGTTGAAGGCCCTGCAGATCTTCGGTTTCAAGAATGATAAACAACAAGCCAGTATCTACAAATGTCCCTGGGATCTTCGGTTGAAGGCCCCATGCTCTGATGTAACGAAGGCAACAACTTAACAGGAGTGGGGAGTTTTTTTAGTCCACCATCATCCGTTATATCCCCCCTGTTTCCCGTTCTCTAAAATGCTGTTCAACAAGGGACTTTAAGATCAGTTAGACATCATCAAATGAAGAATATGTAAACAAAGTGCGTGAAATGAATCGAAACTGCACACCCCTCTGAAGCTGCAGAATGAGCAGACAGAGCTGAGGGGGAAGAACCACAGCTGGGATAGAGTCTGAGGATACAGATTCCTTTATCATTTGCTTGACACTGCATATCTGTAGCATCAGTTAGGTTTTTGATGCATGACATTCAGAAAAAAGAGGAGCGGGTACATCATCAAGGCCATCGAGATTAGAACATTCCTAGGAACATGCGGAATGCAAAGTAATATATCCGAAGGTGGAGAAACAGAGCAAGGGACACATCCTGACAGGGGTTGGATCCTTCCAATGTCAGGTACATTTGGATGCACGAAAATAAGAAGGGAGAAGGAAACAGATGCACCAAACTTACACAATCTTCTCTGCGTAATTACTCAGCCATCTGAACTTGCATACTGCAAATAGAACTGAAACGGGGAGAAACAAAGACGTCTTTTTACGTCAGTTAGATATTGATGCATGAAACAAATAAAAACCAGATGCGTCTGCAGCATGCAAACGGAGGCGGAGGCGAAGAAACAAGACAGGAAGAGGTTGGAGGGTGGAGGAGAGCCAGGGAAGAGGCAGTGCATGGGAAGGGCAGCAACAAGAGGGTTCGCCTTCATCTCCCCAATCCAAAGCTTGAAACCTCATCCACCCCTCATCTTCTGTTGGTGAACCCTTTCCATGCCTTGCCACATCCCTGTCTGCGCCCCCCCTTCCTTACCATAGCAGAAGTGAAATCCAAACGAAACACTGTGATATGCCCACCATTTGATCTCCCCATCCCCGCATTCACACAGACAACACTCACCTATGACACTGTTGCATTCTGCTGCTGCTTCTGCCATGGGGAATGACTGCCACCCGGGTTCATGTGCACATATATACACACAAACAGGGGAATGCCAGGACGGGACTATCGTACGATTCACAACTACGATTAATTGTTAAAGCCACGCTTCCCAAATCCTAGGATGGGAATAACAAAGATGCCCCCTTAAAAATGTATTGCACTTATACCCTTGAGTGAAGCATGTCCTCTCTTCCGGGCTTAAACTTGATATGAGATTGAGTTCTCTCCACCCTCGAGGTGTGTTTCTGTTACTCTAGGTTATGTCTGGGTGAACTAAGTTAATCGTTTTGGGCATATAAGAAAGGGCAAACATATAATTATATGTTTTGAAAAGGTAATTGTACAGATTCAAAACTTGCATCGAAGGTACACATAAAATTGGCCCAGCCAATTACAGTACACATTTTTTTGTTTTTGGGTAGTAATTACAGTACACAATTCTCTCCCCGGGAACATCGGGACCTCTGTACTACTCACCTATACCGTCAGCTTATTAGCAGTTGCTGGTGGTCAGTACTCTTGCAAGTACAACCCGCCCCCCCCCTTCCCACGTTTCTATAGAAGTAGATTTGTTAGACTCGTTCAACAGCCCAGCTTGCTCAGCAGGTTGGAGTACTACCGTCGGTTGGTTGGCTCGAGAGTTCGTGGAAGTACACACAACTGGAATCTGTACCATGGTCTTTGGGTGCAGTACCACGTCGGAGTATATCTCTTATCTTCACATCACCGTTTAACTGCGCCATTGTGATAGGAGGAATTGTACCGTGAGATGTCGGCAGTCGGCGCCGCATGTCACGTCACATCGTCAAATGGATGGATGGATGGATGGATGGCGAAATGTTGGAGAGTTTGGCTGGAAGGATCTCAGCTGTCCAATTCTTTGCTGACATGTACGTCGTGGGTAAAATGCGAGCCTGAATTAACTGGTGAATAGCTTCTGGAAGGGGGAAAAAGAGGGACAAAGTGTCGCACTTTTTGTTATATTTTTGTCACTCTCATTCTAATTGTTTAATACGCAAGTTAAATTTAAGGTGTTCAAGTTTAGGATTATTAAATTGAGTCCAGACAACCGGACCAGATACTCAGAGGGGGCGGGCTTGGCGCGCAGCGTCTTCTCCGCCTCCTCCGGTCGCCGGGGCTCCCCCCGCGGCTCTCTCGGCGGGGGGGGGGGGGGGGGGGGGGCTCCCTCCGGGTTTCCCCCCCTCCCCTCTCCGGCGCCGTCTCCCCTTCGGGAGGTTCTCTCCAAGTGAGTCCCACTAGGGTCTCGGCTGGGTTTTGTCAGGGGGGCTCTAACCCTACCTGGAATTGTACAGGGTTTCCCCTGGAAATCCCCTCCCCCGTCCCCTCCTCCTCCGTCTTCCGCCCCCTCCGGCCTCCCCTTTCCCCGTTCCAGTCGCCGCTCCCCGCCCCACCCCCTTCTTCCCCGTCTCCCCCCCCCTCCGTCATTGCCGTTCCCTCCCCCCCTCCGTCCTTCGCCCTTCCGCCCCCTCCACCCCCTGTCCCCACCTTCCCTCCCCCTGTTCTCTCGGTCTCCGCCCCCCCCTCCCGTTTCCCCTTCCTCTCTCGCCAACCCCTCCTTCCCTGCCCCCCCCCTCCGCGCTCGCTGCCCCCACCTTCCGCCGATACCTTGCCTCTTCCGACCATCCCCCCCTTTCCCCATCCCCCCCCTGCAGCCCTCCGTCCTCTCCTCCCGCTCCCCTCCTACCATCGATCCCCCGTCCCTCCCCCCCCTCCCCATTCCCCTCTGTTTTTCGCCGATCTTCTCTTCCTTCCCCTTCTACCGTCGCCCCTCCACCTCCCATCTCTACTGTCTCATTCCTCGCCGCTCACCATCCCCCATCTCCGTAGACCTTCTCCCAACCCCCGTTTTCTAGCCCCCCATACCATTTTGAAGCCCTCTGCCCGCCACTCAGTTTCATCCGCGGGTTTGGGCCCTCTCCGGCAGCGTGGGAGTTTGGGTTCGGCCTTTGTGTTGCAGGTTACGGCTTTCTTCCCTCGGTTCAGTAGAAGCTCGGAGATACAGCGCATTCCTCCCGTATCCTACTGGATATCGGCCTCCCGAGTGTTCTCTTCTCACCGCTTAATGTTGAAGCGGTCTGGCTGCCTTGTGCGCCTCGAGGAAGATCTCTGTCATTTTCAGCACCAGGCTGGCTCGTCTTCCGTTCTTATGGAGTTCCCTTCGTTGGTGGCTGCTGTGGCTCGTTATCTTCTATGTTTGTATCTGTTGTCAAAGGGCCTTACATGGGCTTTCTGTTCGGTTTGGGGTTCCTGCTTCCTCATGTTTGCCGCTCTGTCGGTCGGGTCTCTTCCTTATTCACCTTGTATTATGTTTCTAGTATGAAATGAAATGTCCTTTATGCTTCCAAAAAAAAAAAGTTTAGGATTATTAAATTATGCATCTCTTCATCTGGTTTTCAAGTCCGACGGTGAATCAAGATAAAACAACTAATAAGGTGCTGGAGAGCATTTTTTTTAAAAAAATATTTTTGCTTAAAAAATTATGTTATGTTAATTTTTTTGATTAAAATTTTAATATTAATAAAAATTGATATTTATTATTTGACAATAGTGACATAAATTTTAATTTTTGTGTAAATATGTTTGACAAACAACTCTCCATTTTACTAAGCCTCTCCATCTCCTCCTTACCGGCACCGCCCAAGATGGCCCCACAAGCCACCGCGTAGGCGTAGAACTTGCCTTCCTTCTTCTTGCACACCAGCTCGAGCCAGTCCTCTTCCTTCGCCGCGTCATCTTTTCTGCTTTGGCAGTAGTGGATCTCCTCGTACTCGCCCTCTGGTATCCCCTGCGGCCCATCCACTAGCACCCTTAGGACTTGCTCCGGCTTGGGGCCGACCTTCGCTTTGGCCACCAGCTGGTAGCCAAGTGTCAAGAGGTCATCGTCGATCATGAGCTTGGGGTTGCGGGCCTGGGCCTCCATACTCTGGCTGGCCTAGACTCACTCCCACCTCCACCCTCCCTCCTCCCACCTCCACCCTCCCATCGCCTCCCACCGCCCACCGCCACCTCCCTCCGCCCGGCCACCGCCCACCGCCGCCTCCCCCGGCTGGCCGCTGGGAGGCCGGGGGAGACGGTGGGAGGCCATGGCCGGGCGGAGGGAGGCGGTGGGAGGGTCGAGGTGGGAGGGGGTCCGGATATTTTTTTACATATAGAAATTTTCATATTTTAGATATAATTTACATTTGTAAATTTTATTCGATGGTCCAAATAACGTATTTTGGAATTAATACTTTACTCTTCACATTGTATTTCGTTATTTTTTATGCATAGAAATTTATAATTCCCAAATTTAGGAGGTACATTTGGTTGCTCGATGGCTCCCAAGGAATGTCTAAATGACATTAGATGGTCACATAGAGTTATGTTGGATGGCAACCGTAGTTGCTTACGATGCAACTACTGCAAAACAGAACACAAGGGAGGAGGTGTGTCCGAGTTGAAGAAGCACCTGGTAGGAGCAGCAGATTTAGGATACTCTTAGATTGCTGATTGTACACATGTGCCTAGAGATGTAAAAATTGTAATAGTCAGGCAGCTGCGGGAGAAGAGAGTTGAGATGCAACAGAAAGAAAAAAAGAAGACAAGGTATGAAGCGACGATTAACGGAAGAACAAGTGGCAATGACGAGGAAGAATGTGCGTGGACAACCAGTGACGATGAATAAGAACCATCCTCTCACCTGCTTAATATGTATGTCACGATGAATGATCCATATGAAGCGTAATTTCGTGAGGCACTACGTTTAAGTAGAGAAGAGGCAAGACGTCCAGGGGAGGCGAGAGCGCGAAGCTACGAGGCGGCAATGACCAAAGCATCAGGCAGTCATGGTTCATCTTCTACTTGACAATCACGGGGCATCAAGAGTTTCTTCACTAGTGAATCAGGTTCACAAAGAAAAAAGACACAATTGATTAACATTAAAGATGTGGAGCCCGTTGCACTATCCCAAGAGTATGGCAAACAAACGAGGATGGATGATGCATATGGCCAGAAAGGGCCAAAATGAAAACTCAGGTAGGCCGTTGCAAAATGGTGGCACCACGCGAGATTACCTTTCAATGCCGCCAACAGCCCTTACTACAAGCTAGTGTTCCAAGAAGCACAAGTGCTTGGGTTACATATGCAACCACCTACAGCAAGAGAGTTGGCCGACATATACCTTGATGAAAAAGTTGTTGAGATCAGGAGTTATGTGGACTCTTTCAAATAGAAATGGACAAAGTACAAAGTCACACTAATATGTGATGGATGATCAAGTACCACTACAAGTAGCCTGATATTATTTTGACAGATAGGTATTCTTTCACAGGTCGGTGGATGTGTCAAGTTATGTCCACAATTACCAATATATTTTGTCACTGATGGAACAAGTGGTGAACGAGATCAGGGAGGAGTACATTATTCAAGTGGTCATAGATAATGTCTCCAATTATAAGAAGGCTGGGGAGGAACTGATGAGGACCAGACAACACCTTTTCTAGACCCCCTGTGCATCACACTGTGTAGACCTGATGTTGAAAGAGATTGGTCAGCTTCGTGTAGTCAAGTCTTTAGTCGAGGTGGCACAGAAGGTCACGAAATAAATGTACAACCACATGCTTGTATTGGCATAGATGAGAGAGCATTGTGGTGGCGAACTGTTGAGACCTGACATCACATGATTTGCCACTAACTATATCGCCTTGCAGAGTCTTTTGAAGCACAAGAATGGGTTGAAACAAATGTTTAGAGGTGAGACTTAGCCGAGTTCCTCTTTTACCGCTTCACGTGAAGGAGTAGTAGTCGAAGGGATTGTCAATGTTGGTAACTTTTGGGACAGGGTCAAGATATTAGTTTCATTGATAGAGTCACTGTATAAGGTATTGAGGTATGTGGAGGAGATAGAGTATCAACCATGGGGTTGGTGTACAGCAAAATTGAAGTTGCAAAGTGCAAGATTCTTGTAACATCCAAGAAATATGAATCCACAATTTTAGAAATTGTGGAGGATAGATAAGACAGACAAATGAGCTGCGATCTTCACATGGCAAGTAAACATACTTGACCCTAATGTCGGTATCCCCAGTCACATGACAAACTTGTTTTTAATCTGCGGTGATTGCAACACACTACGTACACCCGACCTTTCAGTATGCTCATGGTTTTGCTTATGACAATGCTTTGATAGAATCTATTAACATTATGGTGGACCGACTGTCTCGCAGCCCAATAGTTGCTGTTGATGCGTTGAATGAGGTATATTTGGATACTTTACCCCATTGGACATAAAAATAATTATGTAACTATTTGTTATCCATAAATATAGATGCAAATATTTAGAGAGATAATTGGTTCATTTGCGACACGTAATGTCATTATCAGTCGTGAAAGACTTGATGTAGGTAATTTACTTGTATAGTTGGATAAGTAATTATTACATCTAATTTTTATAATGTTCATCCTCTGCCTTACTAACATTTGAGTGGTGGCTCAATTACAAGACAAGCGCACCGACATTAAGGAAGATTGCAATGAAAATTCTATCCCAAACAGCCTCCTTGAGTGGGTGAGAGCGAAATTGGTCAACATTCTCCTTCTTACATACTAAGCTCAGGAATAGGCTAACATACAGAAGGCTGGACAAAATGGTCTATGTTCATTACAACATGAAGCTAAAGGTTAAGTATGTGCAAATAGATGCAAGGAGAGGAGAGGGAGACTACGACCCAACAGATACTGTGTACTTACGAGATGATGATGACTCTATGGTTTCATGAGTTGCAAGAACAACAATCAAGCGTGATGAGGCAGAACTTGATGCGGAGGCCGAAGAGCTAGGAGATACACCACAGCCTAATACTTTTCTCACGGCCGCTGTGCAGTAGGCAGTGGGGGAGGGAGATGACACCGATGTGCAGATGGTTGGAGGCGAGTCAGTGGCAGGACGTGATGAGGAAGTTAACTTTGATGAAGACCTCATCATTGGGGGCAGAGACAAATCATATGTGTACGATGATGCAGCATGGGAGCAATTGATGCAGCCTCTCAGGTGAAATAGCCTATACATATTGAATTTCACATTTGATTAGAGAGGGTAAGTATATATTTATGTACTATGATGTAAGGAAAAAATTACAGGCTGATCCGACACATGAACAGTGATCTTAGGTTGTTGCACCATGACATTTAGCATCTACAAAACCTAGAAAGACATCCACTTCTAGAGAGGTTAAGAGGAGTTCATCATTTAGAGAGATGAAATTATATTAGATGAGAAGATTTACATGTTAAACTATATTTCATTGCAAATTGAATCTATTATCTTTTCAATTCTGTAGCCTTCGGCAGCATCCAAACAACCATCTTAGTCTGCTGCACTACGACGTTCGACGTCTAGGGCACCCACTAAGTCATCCTAGGTATACTCATACCTTTTGAGCTATGTAGTACGAAATTACTTAAAGTTCTTATCAAACATGACCTCCACTTCTCAGGCATCCGGAAGAAGATAACATGCCGTAGAGAAGCCGCTGCCTACTCCATAGAAGAAGAAATCTTCATGGACCATATTACTCAAGTGCAAAAAGGATAGGCAACCACCAGTAAATCTAATGGACATTGCAAACTTGGAGATGTTAGATTCCAATGCAGATGACGACACTCCCGTGCCATCCGTAGAGCCTCGCATCAGTGGGAGTCATGACTCTGATGACGATAATACATTGACAGGTTCTTCGTTCCATGGTGGTGGCGGTTCTTGTGATGGTCAATGGAGTCGTTATGGGAATACTAGTGCTGGTGGCCAAGAGTATAGCAGTGGTCAAGGTAGAGGTCATGTGGCCCACGAACATGGTCGTCACGAAGACATAGTATGGAGAGAAGAGCAACACTTCATACATGCCATACAGGATAAGGATCACGTTGCTCTACCACAAGAGGCTAGGCAAGCAGCTGATTATTGGGATCCCTACTATGGAAGTTCTATTACAGAAAGTATAAGCTATCAAGGTATGTTGTCTGATTTTGAGAGGATGAGCACACATGACTCTCAGGGATTTGGCAGTGAGTATGGACGATTATAGAGATTGAGGAGGGATATGGTGGGGAAATAAGGAAATAGAATAGTGGGGAGGGGGTAGAATGGAGCCTGAGCTCCTTCTCCCCCGTAGCCTCTCCACCCTGCACTCTCCCTCACTCTCTTTACCTTCTCCTTCCTCTCTTCACCTCACGTAGGGCTGGAGTAGAATGAGATAGAGGTGCAGGGGTCAAGACCTCCTCTCGGTGCGTTGTCTGGATCTCTCTTTTCCCCCTCTGGTCCGCCTTATCTCTCTCTTTCTTTCTTCCTCTTATATGACTGCTTGTGAAGCCATCGTCAAAGCCAGGGGGGTTAGCGGAGAGGGACAGCTGTCCTCTAGCCAGCTTTCGACCGCTGGTTGGTAGGCAGTAGGGCTTGGCAGAGCCCAGAACAATGACCTTTGGGTAGAGGTAATACCCATTGGTTCTTGAAAGAATGATGCTCTGGCGTTTTCATGAAAGCGTGGCAGAGCCCGTTCACGCTGTCGCCGGAGCCACCGGATGACACATGCTAGCGTGTCACCATATCAAGAAGGATGATGGGCAGACGCCAACGGATGAGGTGGGCGGCCACCTGATCACAAGGCACACGGCGCCACCGGATGAGGCAGCAAGAGGGGGAGTGCCACTGGATGAAGGGGCAACGCAACGCCACCGGATCGTGGCTATGGAGGGTGCCACAGGTTCAACACCAGGCGGGGGCACCAAATGAGGCGTGTGGGGAGCCACCGGATGAGGCGCGAGGGGAGCCACCGGATGTAGAGCGCTAAGGAGCCACCGGTTCACGGCCCCTAGCGGGCCCAAGGGTACCACCGGATCGCTAGAAAGCCAACGCCACCGGTTCAAGGGGGTCGAATAGGCCACCGGATCAGTGGGCTGGGACGCCACCGGATCAAGCACCGTTGGCCACCACCGGATGGGGAAGACATGGCCCCACCGGATCAATAGGCCACCGGCTCAGCTGGCAAGCGGGTGCCACCGGATCAGACCGTTAGGGGCCCACCAGATCAAGGGGCTTTAAGTGCCACTGGATCAGGGAGTCGAGGGGCCACCAGATCACGTGGGCACTTCCCCTTTGACATCTCCAAGTCCTGAATCATTCCCCTTTGCGGTCCAAGGTTTAATTCACCCGTTTGAGTGTAGTTCGCTAGTGCATATTTTATTATTCGCAGTTGATGATCTTCTTCAGGAAGTTGGGAATCTCGAACCTCCTGGTGTATTCTTCCCTGTCGCGAGCACGAAGGTGAAACCACGACAATGTGTAAATTCAGGGGCATCTTTCAGCCCCCAACTTTGTCTTTCAATGCGCTCGGGCAAGTGTAAGGTATTACCGAGCGGTGGAATCATTCGGAGCCCAAGCATGTAGTCTCCTTGGAGTTTTCTTTCCCAATGGTTGGGTCAAACATGCCTCGTCACCCCGCGTCTTTGGAATGTGCATACTCGTTGTTTTGGTGTAGCTCTAGAAAGTCTGTGTGCATGGAATTTTACATGTCCATAAACGGTGTTCTCGTCGAGCTTATCGTCATTTTCCATTTGTGGAAGGTTGATCCACATTGTGGATCGATTTTCCATGTTTTAATCCCATTAGAACAAGGTTTTCTTCCCTATAAATACCCCCTACAATCCCGTGAGGGTTCTTCGATCCCTCTGCTAAGGTGAACAGAGAGCCATACAAAAAAGAGTTTTTTTGGCTTTGTCTTTTTTAACGTTGCAGGTGCTAGCGTGAGGAGAAGAGAACTTCGGTTCTCTTATTCCTTCCTCCTGCGCTACCGCGACTGATCTCTCTCTCTCTCGGCTCTCTATCTGCTGTAAGGGGCTTAGAAGGGCCAGCCTTCACATCTTCCCCCTTCTCTATTTAGTTTATTCTATTTTGGTCTGCACGTGCATCATATTTAGTCACCGTTGCTAGAGAGATTCTCTTTAACATATTTGCATTGTTTAGTTTCATACATCTCCTCACCTTTTGCTCCTTCTTAAGGGTTTTTAAAACAAACACACAATGTGTGTTCATGCCCTTATTGCATAGATTAATTTTCATTGAGCATTGATATTACACACTTTTGGCTAATCCAATCTTCTTGTCTTTGCTTGTTTTCTCACAAGGGTAATCAAGATAATAACCCCTTCATCGACCGACTGGTAGAAGGCGGAAGTTGAACTCACATCTACACCCGCTTGCAAGGTACTCTTCGCGATCACCTTTCTTCTTTTGAGGTAACCCCTCTGGCGATCACACTCCTAAGTAGCATCACACGCTCCCTCCCCCACCTTTTGTTTTTGTTATCATCCCCGCCATCCTTATTTTAATGACAATTTCTTCTTCTTTTTAAAATGTCTATGTGACATGTTCACAAATTGGCGATCACGGTGGGACCCTTTTTATTTTTATTTTGATTACCCCTCCTTTTGGCACCCACGTGTGCCCCTCCTTTTGGCACCCTCGCGTGCCCCTCCTTTGTGCTCCACGTAGCGCACTCCCTTTGTGCACAACGTGCACACCTTCTACTTGATTAGCCAATTTTTGGACTGTTCGAAACATTTTTAAAGAAGAAAAATTCATTTCTGTCATCTTTACATGAGCTTCTGTCTCTCTAGAAAAATCAGCGACCGCTTAGGCAGCCGCTATTTCATGCATTAGCGACCTCTCAAAGAGGCGCTCATCGTTTTTATTTTCATAATATTCGCTATTTATTGCAACCAACGCCCCTCCACAGGGGCGTCATTCACATATTCTGCGCCTGACCCCAAGGCACTGTTTCTGCTCAGTCACTGTTCACCTCTTTTGCAGTTATTTATTGATTATTGCTATCAGCGCCCCTCTACAGAGGCGCCAGTTCCTGATTTAGCGCCTTCCCTGGAGGCACAATTTATTTTCACCAACACCGTCCACTTGATTCAGCGCCTCTGTGAGGATGCATCGGTTTCATAAACAACGGTTGTTATACAGTCGCTATTCACTGATACAGCGACCACTGTGTGGCCGCCATTTATTTCTATTATCACAAAATTGCTATATTTGCTGCTGTTTTGCCTTATTTGATTGGATTATTACTTACATTCACGTTGTTGTTGATCCTACTTGCATTAGCTTGCATTAGGACATTTGGTTGAGAGACCTCCTCTCTCTACACTCCTAGGATTTCCTTCACTTTCTTGGGAAGGGAAGGACCCTCCATTGAGCATTCTGTCTCTTTGGATTAGAAATTCCCTAACCAAGGCCTCCATAAGTCTCTGTACCCGTGGATTCCCTCACGGATGCCGGGCTGGTTGTACCATTTGAAGCACCCTGGAGTTTTAATAACCCATACGTTTGTGAAGAGAGAGAAAGAACCTAGTTGACCCCGAGATTACACCCAAATTGCAACTAGGATCCACATTGAAGAGAGAGAATTGTTTTATTAAAATCCATCCTTTCTAAAAAGAACCTTAAAACCTTACGCAATCATCATAACTTGGTTGACAACCTACTTGAGTGCTTGTATGTTACCCATATTTGTTTGATTCAAATAATTCTTTATAAAAATCATGATGCTACGGTCAGGTAGAGTTGTCAACATGGCCAATTATGAGTATTCATATGATGGTTGTGAGGAGGGTCAATTTGACCCATCCTATGAGGTCCCCCCCTCAAGGCCCTATTCACTATGAGGGAAACTATACTCCCACTCATTCTCATTACCCTCAAGTTTATGTGGTGAACACCACCACTCAAGGGGTTGAGCCTTCCTCTCAATCTCAACCCATTACTCAACACACATCTGGGGAAGCTTCCCCATCTTTTAATTTGAATGATCTCATCAACCCTTTGTCCCAATTGGATGATACTCAACGTCAAGCGGTCGAGGCCGCTCTTAAAGGGAAGTATGTCTCTTCTTCTTCAAATCCCCCTCCGGCCGCGGGTGGCCTTCAAATCAATACCTCTAATGACCAGGCGGTCCCTCAAAAAGTTTCATCCCATCCACGAACCCCTATTATTCTTGCGCCGGCCCAACCGGCAAGTCATTTCGTGGTTAGGCCACAACATCCTCCACCTCCTCAATTTTTAAGAAGGCCTATGCCAAACCCGTTCTCTACCAATCCGGCCCCGGCCGAGTCTGACACCAACACACTTCTCCTCCAAAAGATTACTAGTATGGAGGAGCAGCTCAAGAAGGTCATGGCTCCCAAGAATGCTCCGAAGGTTACTCTCCCTACTCTTCCAGTTTTTCATTTGCCTCTGTCTGAGATGCCTAACTTTAGGCACTACAATGAAATGGGTAACCCGTTCATCCACTTGAAAGATTTCATGTATGAGGCATCCTTCTGGCAGGATAATAAGACCTCTTTGGCTTATCTATTTATAAGGTCCCTTGACGGCCCGGCCCTTGAATGGTTTTACTCCCTGGAGCCAGCCGAAGCCGGAGATTTTGACATTGTTCAGCGGAAGTTCTTGCAAAAGTATAGAAACCGAGTGGGCTCCTCTTTGTCTGTCACAGATTTGGTGGCTGAGAAGATGAAGCCCAAGGAGGACTTTACACAGTTTGCCGATAGATGGAGGTCTATGGCCGAGAAGTTAAAAGATACACTCTCAGAACCGGAGCAGGTCAAGATGATAGTATCAAATGCTACTCCGCAATTCCGCCATATTCTGGCCATGAATAAACTCAGCACAATGGAGGAACTATATGAAAGGGCTAGATATATTCAAACATAAATGAAGGACTCGCCCATCATGGGCATGTTTGAACAGAAGTCGAGAATAGTGAGGAAGAGCAATAATGTCAATACTAACGGTGGAACTACCGAGGGTACTATTATCAATGAGTAGGTAGGCATGGTTGGCAATCCCGGACCTTTTCGCAATCCTTCAAACCCGAGGACCCCACAACCACAACAACAACAACCCTCCTTCCTTAACCAAGTTCCCCTCCAAGCAAACAATCCTCCCCAGACATTCCGACTACCTCCACAAAACCAGGCTATACCACAAAACCCGCAAGTCACCCAACAATACCACCAAGTGCCACCACCCACCAATTATGATCCCCAACAACCAAGAAGACCCATGGTCCCCAAAAGAGCCCAATATCCTCCATTACTCGAGAGCCTTCTCGATATATTCAATGCCCTTAAGGCCGCCAACGCGCTCTCATTGCCAAGAGAAAGGCCGATCTGGCCGCAAAATGTGGGTACCTCTCGGTATTGTGTCTACCATCGACAACCCGGTCACAATGTAGATCGTTGCTTTCACTTTAAAGATTACATATATAATCTGAATGATCAGGGCGGTATTGATTGGGATGAGATGAGGCGGTTTATTGTAACTTTGAAGGCACGCAGACCTCCTCGGCAGCAATAGGCTCAGCAGCCACCTCTACAACAAGTTCAACAACCTCCTCTGCCACAACAAGCTCCCGCGCCACAACCGGACATAGGAATTATCCATAATCCGCTACTAGAGCATCCAACACCAAATCAACAATTAAACCCTATCTCCTCCTTCCATGAAGTGAAGAGAAGGCAGGGGTGGCACGAAGAAAACACCTCTGTCGGGGCTATAACCAAAAATTCGAACCAACCCCCACGCTTATTAAAAACAACCACTCAACCGACACCTTTCCTTCAACCTTCACGTCCCCTCTTATGCACCACCAACCAAATTCCCTCCACTATCACCAACTCCTTACCATCTACGCCACTTCTTATTGGCCTTCCACCTTCCTCCGCACCACAACAAAACTTTTCTCCCTCCACAAATCCTCTGCCGTCTAGGCCACTCCTCATTTGCCCCTCGCCGGCACCCGTTCCTCCTCCCGCTACCATTAACCCTCCGCCGGCGAGGACCCCTTTACTCCGACCCTCACCAACATCCACCATACCCCTTGTAAATCCCTCACCTCCACCTAGGCCCCTCCTCATTCGGCCTACACTTCCTCCAACTGCTCAGGTGCCGCCTGCCCCTTCCAATCCCTCTCCAATTGGACCTTCACTACCCACCACCCTAGTTTCCACTAATCCTCAGCCAACATGGCTCCTCATAGGGATTCCCTCTCCGGTCGCTCCACCCCCAACACCTATCAACCCTGACATCCCTTCCACATCTACCAATCCTCTGCCTACCCAAAATCCGACAGAGGCACGATCTTTAGAAACTATGGTGCTCCATAGTGGACGGATATTACACTGTGTGTTTCCACAGTAGGAGCAAGAGCCCACACAGGGGCAAGGTGAGCAAGAACAAGAACAAGAACAAGAATCCATATCGGGCACTCAATATGATATGTTGAAACATCTGGACAAGACCCCGACTAGGATTTCTATATTGGAATTGATTAAGAGATCCACCACTCACCAAAAGGCTTTAAAGGAATATCTACAAAAGGTGATGGTCAATGAGGACATCCCCGCTGAACAGATCACTTCAGTTTTAACTCCGACAGGTGATCAACCGGCTATTGTCTTTCATGAACATGAACTAGCTCCAAAGCCGGCCAGGAAGTATGCCTTATGCATTACCGTCAATATTAATAAAGTGGATGTCAGTCAGTGTTTGGTAGATACTTGAGCTTCCATTAATGTGTTGCCCCCTAGTACTTTAAAACTATGTGGCATTCCGGACAGTGAGATACGGCCGTCTACCATTACAGTCAGTGCATATGATAATACAAAGAAGCCGCCTATGGGCATGATCACTTTGAAGGTCGGGCTGGGTCCCTTGTCGGTTACACCAGATTTCCATATTCTAGACATGGATCCAACCTTTAATGGTATTCTGGGCCGTTCATATATCCAAGTGCTTGATGATGTGCCCTCCACAAATCTCCAATGCATAAAGTTTCCACATAAAGGGCACATCATCAAAGTCACTAGTATGCCCATCCTGACATCAGTTGATATACACTCTGCCACATCGGTGCCTTCTATATGGCCGGCCAACAGACCTTTGTTATCTGTGTTAGACCTTGCCGATCCGTGACATGATTTGTTAAGGCCACAGGTTTCAACTTCTGCTTCGGCACCAACACTGTGACGACCCGGGATCTGAGTACCAGAAAGGAACATGCGCATCTCGAATCTCGGCCTGCCAACCCACGAGTCCCGAGACTCGGAAGGGTAAAAAGGGATGGTGTAGGAGTACAAGAGAAGCTGGAACAACTACAGAGATAGCACAATAATCCAAAATAAAATACACAACATAATATAAATAAATAAACTGCTACGAGGTCCACAGAGTCTCATGTCCAAATAAAAGTACAGTCAACAGAAAGGAAGAGTACAACTACACGGGACATCCCCCGGCGTACAACTACACGGGGCATACCCCAGCCCTGGCAGACTGGCGACTAACCATGGCTAGAAGAACCACGCTGAAACACCGCCGCGCCTCTCGACGACCCCGCCTCACCTAAAAAGCAAGGGTGAGCCTCATTTCATTGGCCCAATAGGGATCCCTCGGACCCCCACCGCACAACGAGGAAGACGATAGCAAGACGCGAAAACTGCGGAAGGTAACACTACCTAACAGTGTAAGGTTCCAACCAGAATGCGCAGCGGAAAACATCGAAACCTTAGATTGCATATCGTTGCCGGTTTCTCAAAATTGAACTAGGATCGGTAAATCCCGCGGTAGGAAAAATGATTCTTTACCTTTGTGGGGTTGAGAATCTCCCAAAACCTCGAAGACGAACGAGTGGAAGATCCCGGAGTCGCGAGTCGTCAAGCGTCCGGCCTCTAGACGTATCCACACGAGCAATGGAAGCAGACGGGATCTCCTCCACAATCTCCACGCACCGACCTGATCTCAACACAACCATCCACCGAGAGGAAGGAGAGAGAAGTAGGGGCACAGCCTGGAGAGAGAGAGGAGAGAGGGGCGGCCAGGGTTTAGCCTGTAGCTTGGCCAGTGTTTCTCCCAACAGCGTATATTTATAGACCTTTGGCATTTTTCACAAAAATCCAATAATAGTCTATAAAGTCCACCCATCCCGGTCTGTCCAATACTCAATTGTGTGTGACCCTCTAGGCCCAATAGTCTGTTTGGTTTTTCAGTCCATTAAGTAAAGAACTCATTCTTAACTTAATTAATTTCATCCATTAACTCCTAATGGAATTAGCGGGCTTTCCGATCACGAAAAGCACCAAGCAACGCTTCGTGATCCCAAATGACATTGGGGATAAGCAACCCACTCAGGAACCTTTCCGTCTATAGATTCCACACAGTTATAGATCCTCATTCATCCAATGTCTCACTAGGACTAGGGTATGGTCAAACTGTCAAACCCTATAGAGTCCTGGCTTGACTGAATCCTGTACTCCAAACAGGTTCATTAGAAAAATTCCTTTTTCATAATGAACTCCCGTACCCTGGCCAGGGGATTTCCCGAGTACAGATCCGTAAGGCATTCTCTCTCACATATCATACTGAGAGTGAACGATCCCATGTTGTCAAACTAATTATCTTCGCACGAGTTCCACTAAGTCCAAATAACTAACTGTACAAGACCACTTTACAGAAGTCAATAAGTCACTAATCAAATACTCAGCATCCCTTATGCAAGACATCTTTAGTGACTCAGGTCTAAGATCCAACTGCGCTACTGAGACATAGAATACCATGTTTGACAGTCAATATGATTCCCACTCAGGGATTCTAGATCGGGTCAGTTTAGTGAACTCATTCTACTAACGAGCACCTGCACGTGTACCTTGATGTCACCACACCAGTGGTTATGAGATCGACCACCCTCATCACATGAGTGAGTACCACGTGCACCGGTCTATCTGGATCTTCAATGTCCCTTCTTGAAGATCCCACAACCAGGAACATTTAGAACACAAACCTCTAGATGACTGATCTCATTATCACAATCTCATTATGATCCAGTCATCATAGCTCGTATTCAGGGACTTCATCACATTACAACCCATACACTATAACGTGCTAAGAATGTAATGAAGAAATGCCATTATTATTATAATTGAATGAAATAATATAAGAAATGTTGCCATCACAACACTTGTGATTGGCTTGAAGGGCAAACATCTCTAACAATCTCCCACTTGCACTAAAGCCAATCACCCACATGCTTGATCCCCATCAGCCCAAGGTGACGCTCAAACACATTTTGAGATAAAGGCTTATTCAGTGGATCTGCAATATTATCAGCAGAAGATACTCTCTCTACTAACACATCTCCTCTAGCTATAATCTCTCTGATCAAGTGATAATGCCGCAGAATGTGCTTGGACTTCTGATGAGACCTCGGCTCCTTTGCTTGCGCAATGTTGTCACAAAACATGGGGACAAGATCAGAGATGCTTGGGACAACTCCCAATCCATCAATGAACTTCTTCATCCAGACTACCTCTTTTGATGCCTCGGCAACAGCTATATACTCGGCCTCGGTTGTTGAATCAACAGTGGTCTCTTGCTTGGAACTCTTCCAACTCACTGCCCCACCATTGAGTGTAAAAATGAACCCAGAGGTTGACTTGCTGTCATCTTTGTCAGACTGGAAACTCGAGTCAGTGTACCCTCTCAGTTTCAAGTCCTCTCCTCCATAAATCAGAAATATATATTTAGTCCTTCTTAAGTACTTAAGGATACATTTCACGGCTATCCAGTGTTGTTCACCTAGACCTGCTTGATACCTGCTCGTAACACTTAGAGCATAAGCAATATCAGGCCTAGTACATAACATCGCGTACATGATAGACCCTATGGCAGAGGCATAGGGAACCCTACTCATATACTCTCTCTCTTCTGGAGTCTTAGGGGACATCTCCTTAGAGAGGTAAACTCTATGTCTAATCGGTATTAGACCTCTTTTGGAGCTTCCATGCCAAACCTTTTGACAATGGTGTCTATGTACATCGATTTGGGCAAGCCTAGCATCCTCTTTGATCTATCTCTATAGATCCTAATCCCCAACACATATGATGCCTCTCCCAAATCTTTCATGGAGAAATTCTTTGACAGCCAGGCTTTGATTGACGATAACATACCTACATCATTCCCAATGAGTAGTATGTCATCCACATATAGTACAAAAAATGAGATTGTACTGCCATTGATTTTCTTGTATACACATGGCTCATCTTCGTTCTTAACGAAGTCATAGGATTTGATTGCATCATCAAACCTTATGTTCCAACTGCGGGATGCTTATTTTAATCCATATATGGACCTCTGAAGCCTGCACACTCTATCTGGATACTCTTTGGATATGAATTCCTCAGGCTGTGTCATGTACACTTCTTCCTCAAGGTTTCCATTGAGGAACGCCGTCTTCACATCCATCTGCCAGATTTCATAATCATAGTGCGCAGCAATGGCAAGTAAAATTCTAATGGATTTCAGCATGGCTACAGGAGAGAAGGTTTCGTCATAGTCAACACCTTGCCTTTGACGATATCCCTTCGCTACAAGCCTTGCCTTATAGGTATCAACCTTTCCATCCACTCCAATCTTTCTTTTAAAGATCCACTTGCATCCAAAAGGTACAATACCCTCAGGTGGATCTATCAAGTTCCAAACTTGGTTGGAGTACATGGAATCCATTTCAGATATTATGGCCTCTTGCCATTTCCTAGAGTCAATGACACTCATTGCTTCTTCGTAGGTCTTAGGATCATTATCCTCATTATGTGATACCTTACCAGAAATATGTCCCACATATCTCTCTGGTTGAACAGGTACCCGGCCATACCTACGGATAGTTTGTGGGTCAGTTTGCACTGGGATCTTGAGAAGATACACTGACAGGTTGTGGTTCTAGAACTTCTTCTAGTTCTACCGAGCTCCCACTGTTCCCTTCAAGGATATACTCTTCCTCAAGGAACACAACATGTTTAGCTACAAACACTCTTTGATCGCTAGGCTGGTAGAAATAATATCCATAAGTTTTCTTAGGATATCCCACAAACCTACACTTCTCAGTCTTAGATCCCAGTTTATCAGAGTCATGTTTCTTTACATGGGCAGGGCAACCCCAAACCTTAAAGTACTTAAGATTTGACTTCTTTCCTTTCCATATCTCATATGGAGTGGAGTCGACTGACTTCGATGGGACTTTGTTCAACAAGTGCGCTGCAGTCTCCAAGGCATAACCCCAGAGGGACAAGGGTAAACCAGCAAAACACATCATGGACCGTACCATATCTAATAGGGTACCATTCCTCCTTTTAGCCACACCATTCATCTGAGGTGTATAAGGAGGAGTCCATTGAGATAATATTTCATTATCCCTTAAATACTGTGTGAACTCCGTACTCAAGTATTCACCTCCTCGGTCTGATCGAAGAGTTTTAATACTTTTCCTGATTTGTTTCTCTACTTCATTCTTAAACTCGACAAATTTCTCAAAAGCTTCAGATTTGTACTTCATTAAGTACACGTATCCAAATCTTGAGAAATCATCAGTAAATGTAATGAAGTATGAATAGCCTTCTTTGGCATGTATAGACATAGGTCCACACACATCAGAGTGTATGAGTTCTAACAACTCATTTGCTCTTTCTCCATGTCCAGAAAATGGAGACTTGGTCATCTTATCCATGAGGCAAGATTCACAAGTCATGAATGATTCATAATCAAATGGATCAATGTATCCATTCTTACACAACTTTTTCAATCTTTTCTAATTGATATGACCAAGTTTACAATGTCAAAGATAAGCCTGATTCACATTACCTCTTTTTCTCTTAAGAGGTCTGTCCACACATCACAGGAGACACCATATCTAAAACATACAAACCATTCATTAGGCTCCCACTGGCAAACAATTCACCATTTAATAATAAAGAACAACCATTGTTTCCAAAAGTTACAACAAATCCATATTTATTTAAGCAAGAAATGGAAATAATGTTCTTTATTATAGAAGGAACATAATAACAGTCTATAAGCTCTAGTGTAACTCCTGTAGGCATCTGGAGATTCACCTTCCCGACCGCGAGCGCAGTAACTTTTGCTCCATTTCCCAGTCGCAAGTCAACCTCGCCTTTGTTCAATTGCCTAATGCTTGTCAACACCTACAAGTCATTGCAGATATGAGATGCACATCCAGTATCTAATACCCACGATGTGGATCTATAAGACAAGTTTAGGTCAACAATCATGAACATACCTGAAGCTTCTCCAAGCTTCTGTTTTGCCTTTTCTGCAAGATACAACTTGCAGTTCCTCTTCCAATGGCCATCCTTATGGCAGTGGAAGCATTGGCCCTTATCCTTCTTAGCCTCATCTTTCTTGGCAGCCTTTCCCTGCTTATACTGATTTTTCTTCTTGTTTTTCTTAAAAACAGATTGATTCTTTCTTTTCTTGTTGGTCTTACCAACAAGTAGCACAGAAGATTTCCCATTGTTCATTTTCCCCTCAGCTGTCTTCAACATATTAAGAAGGTCTGCTAGAGATCACTCTATCTTATTCATGTGGAAATTCACTATGAACTGGGAGAATGAACATGGGAGAGACTGCAAGATTAGGTCAATGCACAAATCCTTGTTCATTTCAAAACCTAATTCTTTCAGCCTCTCAATCCACTCTATCATTTTGAGAACATGTGTCTGCACAGATGTTCCCTCAGACATTTTGGCCCCGAATAGATTCTTAGATATCTCATATCTCTCTGTTCTACTCTAAGCTCCAAAGAGCTCTTCTAGGTGGAACAAGATGGATCTAGCATCCATCTTTTCATGCTGCCTTTGCAACTCATTAGTCATGGAGGCCAGCATATAACATTGGGCCAGAGTGGCATCTTCCTTATGCTTCTCATAAAGAATCACTTCAGCCTCATCGACATCATTAGCAGGAAGAGTAGGAACAGGCTGCTCAAGGACATAGGCTATTTTCTCAGCCGTGAGAACAATTCTCAAATTCTTGAGCCAATCGACATAATTTGGACCAGTCAGCATGTTGGCATCTAGTATGCCTCTCAACGGGTGGTTCGTCATTGCGGTCTACAAGAGAAAATTAAACAAATTTAGAACAATATTGCAAGCATTCATGATAGTAAATTAAGAAATAGACTTTAATCCTAATTTAATGCTCCCACTAATTTTCGACGAGTTTGCATCACCCCTTGTATGCAAAGACGGGACACAACAACCGTGCCCTAGTGGGTACTGGGATCCCATTAACATTATGGAAATAGTCTTGTGGTAGCACAACAAACTACCCCATACTTAACGGGTAGGCAACTCTTGCCAATTGCAACTCCTTGCAACTCCTAGTGTGTTTAGCCTCCAAACGTTTGTGATCTTGTGGTAGCACAACAAATCACAAGCTTTGGTTAGGTCCAGCCCGTTTGTTACGTTATGAGAATGGGTTTATGACATAACTCTTGTGGTAGCACAATAAAGCCATGCCAGCCCCCACCCCAAGATTTGGCCTAAGCCTTAGCCTGAGTCTCTGCCCCCTTGCTGTGAGAATCTTATGGTAGCACAACAAACTCTCACAGTCTAAGGACAACTCACTTAGACTATAACAACGGAAGGCTACGTGGGTCATTCTTAATACCTCACGCTTATCGACCTAATATTGAACTTAAGGGGGTTTGGATATTTTGGTCTCATCAATATAGGTGCTACATATATATATATATATATATATTAATTTAGAGTATCGTACATACTCTAAATATATGTATATAATCAGTAGTACAACCACATATAACAAGTATATGTATCAACACCGATGGATGATCATGGACTTTATACTAGCAACATTACCAGAGCCAGTTGGTAATGTACACATAAACATGGCAAATAAAATAATCTTGGAGCATCCAATGCTCCCACTGGATGTGAAGAATCTCCCGAGCCCACCATAGTCGGTCTCCTTCGATCTTAGTCTCCATCAGCTTCTCATTATTACAAGTAAATTTGAAATTGGGCACGCAGGCCCACAAATATACATCAGATAATAATAAGAAACCTTGAACCAGTCAAGGGGAGTACAACATAGGTGGGAGATAGAATGAACAACCCGAATTAATAAGAGAGAGTGAGAAGGAGGCACACATGCCCTAATAATCACATCACACATAACCATTCACCATTAAGAGCATCATCACATGATATCTAAGTCCATGATCATCCATCCACACACAAGACACATCACATGCATCAAATAGTAATTATCACATAATTACTGCGAGATATAACAATAGTTTCAAATTTTAATAATTAATTTTGAAATCACGCATATTAACATTCAACTAAACAATTCAGTTAAAGCAAATAAGTCTAAACAACTTTAGACCTTCGTCATTCACATTCACTGCATGGGCTCAATAGTAATTATCAGTTAATTAACCTCATAACAATCACATTCTTATAGTAATTAACTTAATTAATTAGATAATAGGAAATACTTAAAACCATATTAAAATTCCCATTAACTAATTAACCAGGGGCCATATAATGAAAAATACATTAATAAGTTACTAAAACTTTTTCAGAACTCATTAATATAAGTTTTCAAAATTTTTTGGCATTTATTCTAAATTTTCATGCATTTTAAACTATTTAAAATGCTTAAAAATAAAAAAAATAAGGGGGGGGGCCTCAGCGGGTGCGGATCCGGCGCGGGCCGAATCCGCCCGTGGGAGACCCGCTGGGGGGTCGTCTCCCCCGCCCGAACGCAAAGGGGAGGGGGCTGGGGTAAAACCCTAGCCCCCGGTTGCCGCCGTAGGCGGGGCCCGTCTGCCGCCCCCGACCACCGCGGACGACCACGGGGGTCCCACCGGAAGGGCCGCCGGCCTCCACCGCCGTCGCCGCCGCCGGAGGGGGAGCACGCGACGATCACGGGTGAGTTCGCCTAGTCCGCTGCGAACCTCGCCGGAGTTGCCCCATCCGGCCACCGCACGCACCCGGACGCCGTGGGATGCCATGGAGAATCGTCCAGCAAGCTTTGCCAGCCCCATGGACATCCCCAATTGGAGATAAACGGCCTGAATCGGCCTCCCTCTCCCCGTGCAAACGGTGATCGCGACCACGAAAACGTGTCCGATTCGCCCTCACGGTTAGGCCAATCAACGCACTAGAACATGCGTTTTGATCCTCTTGATGCCAGGAACATTTCCATAGGATCAATCGACCAAAATCCATCCCTGAGAGACTCAATCGAGCACTCTAACATTGAGCCCTATGCATGAATGTGAAGAATAAAAAATAATATAATAATGCCAATTTTGATCAAACCGATAACCTGGCTCTGATACCACTGTAAGGTTCCGACCAGAATGCGCAGCAGAAAACATCGAAACCTTAGATTGCATATCGTTGCCGGTTTCTCAAAATTGAACTAGGATCGGTAAATCCCGTGGTAGGAAGAACGATTCTTTACCTTTGCGGAGTTGAGAATCTCCCAAAACCTCGAAGACGAACGAGTGGAAGATCCTAGAGTCGCGAGCCGTCCAAGCGTCCAGCCTCTAGACGTATCCACACGAGCAATGGAAGCAGACGGGATCTCCTCCACAATCTCCACGCGCCGACCTGATCTCAACACAACCATCCACCGGGAGGAAGGAGAGAAAAGTAGGGGCGCAGCCTGGAGAGAGAGAGAGGAGAGAGGGGCGGCCAGGGTTTAGCCTGTAGCTTGGCCAGGGTTTCTCCCAACAGCGTATATTTATAGACCTTTGGCGTTTTTCACAAAAACCCAATAATAGTCTATAAAGTCCACCCATCCCGGTCTGTCCAATACTCTATTGTGTGTGACCCTCTAGGCCCAATAGTCTGTTTGATTTTCCAGCCTATTAAGTAAAGAACTCCTTCTTAACTTAATTAAGTTCATCCATTAACTCCTAATGGAATTAGTGGGCTTTTCGATCACGAAAAGCACCAAGCAACGCTTCGTGATCCCAAATGACATTGGGGATAAGCAACCCACTCAGGAACCTTTCCGTCTATAGATTCCACACAGTTATAGATCCTCATTCATCCAATGCCTCACCAGGACTAGGGTATGGTCAAACTGTCAAACCCTATAGAGTCCTGGCTTGATTGAATCCTGTACTCCAAACATGTTCATTAGAAAAACTCCTTTTTCATAATGAACTCCCGTACCCTGGCCAGGGGATTTCCCGAGTACAGATCCGTAAGGCATTCTCTCTCACATATCATACTGAGAGTGAATGATCCCATGTTGTCAAACTAATTGTCTTCGCACGAGTTCCACTGAGTCCGAATAACTAACTGTACAAGACCACTTTACAGAAGTCTATAAGTTAGTAATCAAATACTCAGCATCCCTTCTGCAAGACATCTTTAGTGACTCGGGTCTAAGATCCAACTGCGCTACTGAGACATAGAATACCATGTTTGATAGTCAATATGATTACCACTCAGGGATTCTAGATCGGGTCAGTTCAGTGAACTCATTCTACTAACGAGCACCTGCACGTGTACCTTGATGTCACCACACCAGTGGTTATGAGATCGACCACCCTCATCACATGAGTGAGTACCACGTGCACCAGTCTATCCGGATCTTCAATGTCCCTTCTTGAAGATCTCACAACCAGGAACATTTAGAACACAAACCTCTAGATGACTGATCTCATCATCGCAATCTCATTATGATCCAGTCATCATAGCTCGTATTCAGGGACTTCATCACATTACAACCCATACACTATAACGTGCTAAGAATGTAATGAAGAAATGCCATTATTATTATAATTGAATGAAATCATACAAGAAATGTTGCCATCACAACACTTGTGATTGGCTTGAAGGGTAAACATCTCTAACAAACAGGAGTATGGTAGAACCAACAAGCTGGAATAAACAAACGGAAAAGCTATCTAACTAACCGTACCGTACAACCAAACCTCGATCCGTCAAAACTCGAGTCCGTACCTACCAATAGACAGGAGCACCACCCACTAGAAGAACAGCCGAATGCGCTCCTTGACGTCTTACACCGCGCCACAAGTGTCTAGCTACCACACCCCGGGCGCGAGACTCAGACACACACACAGTAACTAGTAGTACCACAAAACAAGGACTAGCTGAGGTCGCACTCGTCAGTGCGGGTCCGAAGGCCTCAGCCCCGTGTGCAAACTCAGGCCATACGCCCTAGGCCTGTCCTCTAGCTGGTAATTCCCCCTAAGCCCGGACTCGACTGTACGTGGGGGCCCTACGGTAACCAGCCTACTCACCGTCTCTCTCGAGTCAGCTGCTCCACCACTCTCGGATGGGTCAGCACCGCGTGCCGTAAGAAGGCTACGACTAGTGGACGTGTCACCGGAGGTGAGACTCGACTCACGAAAATCACCGACCACACACTGACACAGACTCTCGGTAACCAAAACGGGTTGTGCGGATGCCGGGGACACGTACGAGGTCTAATCATCCCTCAAGTCATGCGGCACCCCTACCGAGGTAATTGATCCCTCAGAGATCCCTGGGTGCCACTGTGGCTCACACTGGGTGCCCATGGCAACCCTCGGGCCACGCACCGCAACAGGGCCCAAAGCTCACTCGACTGGAGGCTAAACTGCCGAAAAGAAACATGGTTTGAAGGGGGAAATGAACGTGCTGGGGCCCCTGAGCGCGACACTGTCGCGCTCTGGTTCCCTAGCGCGATAACTGAAGATCGCGCTCACCGAAGCGAGCGGGTTCTTCAAGAACGCGCTAGCCAGGGCTAGTGCGACAATGGAGAACGCGCTTGTCAAGGCAAGCGCGATCCCCAGGAACGCGCTAGCCAACCCTGGCGCGACGACAATTGCCAAACTGTTCATCTTCCTTGATGAACGTGCTCGGACGACACAACGCGTTCCCCCAGAACGCGCCCCTGGGACATAGCGCGACAATGGGCCTAGCCCGGTTCGTGCGGTTCGCTCGGGAAGCTCGATCCCACGCCCCATTCACTCCCAAGTGAAGGGGAAACAAAAGGGAAAACCTCCCCCAATCTCCCTAGCATGCATCTAAGCCCTTAGATCGGTCAAAAACTCCATAAAATGGAAGATCCGGCGCTCAAACCCCAAGCATGCGATTTGACCCTCCCGGCTTAAAAACGTCCCTCTCGACCTCCCCTCGGCCTACAAACCACGAGGAAAGTTGCAAAGAGGGTAAGGATCCGTCCCCCTACCTCAATGAAGCTCGAAATCCGCCGGGAAGCCGCCGACCCACAAATCTAGCTCGAACACGAACTCTACCCACGTGCCACGAAAATGGCACCGCCACGATCCACTCGCCGCCACCGTAGTCACCGCGCCGCCGCCTTGGCCCGCCTCCCGTCGCCGGAGGAGGAGGGGGCACCGCGAGCTCGGACGGAGAGAGGGGGGTTGCAACGGTCAGGGAGCAGCTCACGGGAGGAAGAAAGAAGAAGAAGAAAAGGAGAAAAAGAAAAGAAAATGGGGTGGGGGGTATTTATAGAAAATCCAGAAAATGCCAAAAATATCAAAAAATAGAAAATACATATTCTCGATCCTCGGAACGCACTAATCACAATGGTACCACCCGCGGGTAGGTGAACGACCCGGTTCACCCGCTACGGGGTTCCGTAGGTTTTCTCGAAACACACACGCGTGAATCGGAAAACACGCGGAAAACACGCGGAACACGTCCCGCGGCCTCCGAAACTGGCCCGAATCGCACGGATCTGAGCACGGAAGATGTCCAGAAAATAATTCCTGGCATGATGAAAACAAATCCTCCGGGAAAGTAGATCCGTGACCCGAAAAGTTGTCCAAAAAACTCGGGACATCACAAACACCCCTACCTTCCAAGGGGAAGAAAAAGAAGAATATAATGAATACCCCAAGTTGGAACATCATGATGAGAATGGGGTACAAATTCGGCAAGGGCTTGGGTGCCAGTCTCCAAGGCAGAATGAAGCCCGTTAAGAATCACAAGCTCATTCCCCGAGGTGACCTTGGGTACAAGGGGCCGGGCAAGCAAAAATTGGATGAAAATGAAGAAGAGCCACAGGTTACTATGACCTCTACTCTTAAGACAGGCAGATGGCCGCTCACATGGTCTTTATATACACATTTATGAAGGGGCCCGCTCAACAGGCTGACGAGCAGACTACTATGGTTACTTCATTGTTGGATCATCAAGATGTGCATGCACGTTAATTTGCTCGCCACCTAGCACCGCTGGTCACCTATAGAGCCTTGGTGTCATTAAGGCCGTTCAAAAGAAGAAAGATGGATGACCCAGAATGTGAATGGTATAGATGGTTCGATATGAATGACATTACTATAACTTTGAGCCTACTGTTTATGCCAACTGATCCGGAATAGCCACCACTTATCCATGAGTTGGTTGAGAAGGCAATGGTAATCACTGACAAGAGGCAATTGCTCAGTAACTACACTGATACAGGAGAGCCGGATGTGCCGTTTGAAGAAGGCTTCACCATAGACAGGCTGTAGGCTGGCCTCTTTTTCCTTAATTCTGTTCATCCATCACTAATTGCTTTCATGAGTTCCAGATTATTTCCAATCAGCATTCCTAGACCACCCGCGGTCTTGATTTCTTTCTCTCCAGATTTGCTCCAAGCTCCCTCAATTCCTCCTTTGCTCCTCGAGCAATTTTCTCAACTCTCCATCACGCCCTCACTCGGGCAATCTCTTATTCAACCTTTTTTCAAACTCTCGATTTCAACTTCATCTTCTAATCCCCCCTCCCATTGCTTCATTATTGAAAATGAAAAAAATGCCAAAATTCAAACTTTTCAATCCTCCATCTCTGTTGAGGAGACCTCCTATCTTGTTCATGAGTGTGCCCCGACCCAAAGGCCGCTCATTCAAGGTCCGTTAGTGGACCTCTTTTACTCCTCTGATGAGGAGTCTTCTTCCGTACCTTCTCTTGTATCTACTACTTCTTCCTCTTCTTTAGATTCTAGTGATCAGGTTAGTTCTTCTTCTTCTTCTTCTTCTAACAATAAGAGTCTTGGGGTGGTTACCACTAAGAAAGCTAATGGTAAGCATATTCCCCGTCGGTTTTTGTTAGACTTAGCGAGGAGGTGCCGGACATGTTTGGCCCTTCCCGAGTTTTTGGAAGAACTGCTTCCCTTGCCAGAAATAGAATGTGAGGATGTGTGTTCCATAGACGAAGGGTTCGGGGTTTATGAGATTATGAATGATGAGGACCATGTTAAAGAGGGGGATGAAGAATATGACGAATATGAGGATGAGGCTGACGCTTTTGCCAGCGGCATGAGGAGATTCGACGAACCATCAGCCTCAGTAGAAGAGCCCACCAAAGAGATTAATTTGGGTACCGAGGAAAACCCTAGGATTATCCTAATAAGTGAAAATTTGTCGCTCTCTGAGGAAGAGGCACTCATTTAGGTTCTCCAAGAATACAAGGACACGTTTGCATGGAGTTACGAAGATATGTCGGGTCTGGACCCTGCGCTTGTTGAACATCGCTTAACACTTAAGCAAGGGTCTATCCGGTTAAGCAACGATTAAGACGTTTCCACCCTCATATGGCATTAAAGATTAAAGAAGAGGTCGATAAGCTCCATAAGGCTAGATTCATCAGAGTCATCCTTTATCCCAATTAGGTGGCTAACATTGTCCCGGTTATGAAGAAAGACGGAAGGATCAGAATTTGCATAGACTTCCGGGACCTTAATCGCGCGTGTCCTAAAGATGATTTCCCCCTCCCTCACATTGACGTTCTAATTGATAATACGGCAAGGTTCGAGACCCTCTATTTTATGGATGGCTTTTCAGGTTACAATTAGATTCGTCTGGCTGAAGAAGATCAAGAGAAGACCTCCTTCACTACACCTTGGGACACTTATTGTTACGTGGTCATGGCATTTGGACTCAAGAATGCCGGAGCCACCAACCAAAGGGCCATGATGGCTATTTTTCATGATATGATCCATGTTTATATAAAGGTGTATGTTGATGACCTAGTGTAGACACGCCAAAATTGACGTTATGTTGATCAAATTTCATGTCATTATATAAACGCCCCAAGTGGACTTCAATATCCCTATAAAATGAAGTTTTTCTATTTTTGTGAGTTTTATGCATTTTTCCTGTATTTTCATGATTCACGACCTGAAGAAGGGCGTTATTTTAAAAGTAGCGACCTGTCATAGGGCGTTTTCAAAAGAAGAGACGACCATAAGCGAGGGCGTCAATTCCTGGTATTATCCGTTAATTTCTAGAATTTTATGGGTAACGTCCTTCCTCAGGGCGTGTTTTTAATCAACGCCGTTACCTCAGGCGTGTTCCCTTAATTTTTAAACAAAGAAAGTTTTATTTCCAAAATTAAATCCAGGAAGAAACGGCCTTTCTTAGGTCGTGTTTCAAGAAACGTCCTGTGGCAGGTCGTCAATTCATAAATCGACGCCCTGGCATGAGTCGTGTTTCACCCCAGAGTCCTTCCTTTTTCCATCTTTCCCTCACAGTTCCCTACCATCCATGGGACTCTTGCTCGATCTTGATCCTTCCCTGGATGCCTCATTGCCCGTTCTTATCTTTCCTTGGTTTGATCACATCCGCTTGAAGCACTATAAAATGAAGTCTTGATCGATCGTGTTGAAGGTTAAGCACTCAGAAGGTTGAACATCCAGAACACCCATTGCAGGTCACGAGCAGAGTCCTCTTCATCCTTTGCTGCATCCTTTGCTGCATCCTTTGCATCTGCTTCCCGTACGCTTGCTTCTTCCCCTGCTGCTTCCCCTCTGCATCCTCCGTTGGGCTGCATCCAGTGCTTCATCCATCTACTTCCATCAACATATTCATTCGGTTTTTCCCTTTACTGTCGTCAGGGACAGCAGGGTTTTCATCTATTTATCTGTTTTGTTTTACTTCGTTCGTGTCTTAGGTATACCATCATCCCTCCATTCTTCATATCTGTTCACCCTTCGCATTTGTTCACATCTTGTTGCATCCTTTTTTTTATCATCATACTCTCCCTTCCCTTAAGTCTTCTTAAGGGGTTTAAAAACAACAAAAAAAAGGAGGTACGCACGTTGATGTCCTCTTCTCATTACATATTCTATTTGGGATTGATACTATAGCGCTTTGACTGATCCTTTCTTCTTTGCTTGTTTTCGTTGTCCTTTTTTTTACAAGGTAATCAAAGAAGAGAACCCTTCTCATCGGCCGGCCGATTGAAGAAGGAGGAAGTAACTCTACATCATCCTGCGTTTCCATTTCCACCAGGTAATTGCGATCCCTTCCCCGTTCTCATCTCCTCTTGAGACCCTCGCGTCTCTGGCGATCACATCATCTCCACATTAGCACCTCGTGCTATTTTTATTGCATCTTCTGCATTGTTTATTCATTGTTATATTTAATTCCTAAGTGTGGATTTTAATCCGATCTACAAATTGGCGATCACGGTGGGACATCCACTGTTTTCTTTATTGATTACCATCTCCTTTGGCACCCTCGCGTGTCCTTTCCCCATTGGCACCCTCGTGTGCCCTTTCCCCATTGGCACCCTCGCGTGCCCTTTCCCCTTGACACCCTCGTGTGTCCTTTCCCCTTAGGCACCCTCGCGTGCCCTTTCCCCTCGGTACCCTCGGTACCCTTTCTCTTGTGCCCCTCGGGCACCCTCCACTGTGCACCCTGCACACTTCCCGGATCAGTCAATTGTTGCTTATCAACGCCTTCCATAAGGGCGTCTTTTGATTTAACGCCCCTCACAGGGACGTGTTTTTATTGATTAACGCCCCCTTTCAGGGCGTATGTTTATTGCATCTGCTGTCGTTTGTTTGCTCATTATACCGTCTACTATTTAACGCCCCTCACAGGGACGTGTTTCGTTGATTAACGCCCATTTCCAGGGCGTCTTTTATCATAACTGCTGTCTGCTACATGCTCATTATATTGTCTGTGGATTAACGCCCCCCTCCGGGGCGTTTTATTTCTTATCAGCGCCTTTCATCAGGGCGTTTCTCTGATTTTTGACGCCCTCCTGTGGAGGCGTCCTTTCTTTATAACGCCTCACCTAAGGCGTGTTTTCCTACCGTCTGTGAGCCCCTCACAGAGTTTAACGACAGCCACGCTGCCGTGTCTTCATTTGGTCACGACCTACCACAGGGCGTGTCTTTCCTCCTGCTGTGAAAACGACCTTTCCCAGGTCGTTTCTTTACTGTTTCTTTTTCACAGACACTGCTTCCTGTGTTTAGTTCTTATTCATTGCTTGGCATCTGTCTTGATATTATATTGCTGCTTGGATTATCTTGTTTGTTGGCTTGGTTGAGAGACCTCCTCTCTCTACCCTAGGATCCACACACCATTCTTGGAATCGGGACGACCCTCCATTGAGCATTCCGTCTCTTTGGACAGGAAATCCCTTTTCCAAGACCTCCATAAGTCCCCGCACCCGTGGATTCTCTCACGGACGTCGGGCTGGTTGTACCCTCGAAGTACCCGGAGTTTAGATATCCTATTCGTTGGTGAAGAGAGAGAAAACCTAGTTGACCCGGAGGTCACACTTGGATCAAAATAGGTTTCATTTGGCAAAAGAGTGAACTATTCACAAATAATCCACTTTAATCTCAAACATCCAAACATTAAAATCTTCCGTGCTTTCCAACATTGTTTGCATAACTTGGTTGGGTTGATTTGATTGAATTGGTTTGATTAAAGTGCCTTTTTTTGTGGTAATTCCTTCATTAAACATCCTCTCTCTTAAGAATGAAACTCCGTTCAGGTAAAATCATCAACATGTCGGGCAACGGGTACTCTTATGATGATGAGGATGAGAATGTATTTGGTCAATATGGTGACCCTTTCCAAGATTCGGTTTATTATGAGGGAAACTATCTCCCTCCTCATCCTCATTACTCACAAGTTCATGTGGTTGATACCACTATTCATGAGGCGGACCCTTCGTCTCAAGTTCCATCTTCCAACACTTCGGGGAACCCTTCCCCATCCATTAATGTCACAGATTTGATCCAAGCTCTCTCCCAGTTGGATGACTCCCAGCGGCAAGCCATTCAGGCCGCTTTGAAGGGGAAATCCGTCCCTTCGTCTTCCTCTAATCCCCCTCCGGCCGTGAGTGGCCATCAGATTGTTAATGACCAGGCGGTCTTGCATCCCCCCTCCTCTCGTCCACAAACGCCTACTGCGGCCATGCCGGCCCAGCAGGCGAGCTATTCAGCGGTTAGGCATCAATCTTCCCAACCTCCTCGGATTCTACGAACGCCTATACCGCATTCTTTTGTTCAGAATCAGGCCCCGGTCGAGCCCGATACCAACACTCTCTTGCTTCAGAAGCTGGCCAGCATGGAGGAGCAGCTCAAGAAGGTTACAGCGACTAAGAATGCTCCGGAAATTTCTCTTCCTACGTTGCCGGTGTTCCATTTACCACCTTCTGAAATGCCGAATTTTCGGCGATATAATGGGACGGGCAACCCATTCATTCATTTAAAGGATTTCCGATATGAGACTTCCTTCTGGCAAGACAATAAGGCCTCCCTGGCCTACTTATTCAGGAGATCTCTTGAGGGGCCAGCCCTCGAATGGTTTTATTCTCTGGAGCCAGCTGATGCCGGCGATTTTGATGTTATTCAAAGAAAATTCTTGCAAAAGTACAGAGACCGGGTGGGACCTTCCCTTTCTGTTACAGATCTAGTCGCTGAGAAAATGAAGCCCGAGGAGGACTTCATCGTATTTGCTGATAGGTGGCGGTCTATGGCCGAGAAATTGAAGGACACTTTGTCGGAACAGGAGCAAGTGAAAATGGTTATTTCTAACGCAACTCCTCAATTCCGGCATATTTTGGCCATGAATCGGCTGACAACTATGGAAGAGCTCTATGAAAGAGCTCGTTATATACAAACGCAAATGAAGGACTCGCCCATCATGGGCATGTTTGAGCCGAAGCCTCGGCTATTTAAAAAGAATACAAATGTCAACAGCGGGCCCACGACTGAGGGCACTGTCACAAATGAGCAGGTTGGCGTAGTTGGCCACCCCCACCACCAATCAAACCCACGACCTCCGCCACCTCCACAGCAAAACCCCCATTTTGCCTCCGCTCCACAACACCACTTCGCACCCCAACCTTCTTTTGCTCCATCACCAAGCCAAGCGCCCCGCACCGACCCTCCAGCACCACCACAATACCATCAAGTCCCTCCGCCTACCAACTATGGCCAACAACAACGGAGACCACCGCTTGGCCCCAAGAGGGCCCATTATCCACCGCTCCCAGAGAGTCTCCCTGATATTTTTAATGCTTTGATGGCCGCCAACCTGCTCGTCCTACCAAAAGAAAGAACGGTGTGGCCCGCCAATGTTGACACATCCCGTTACTGTGCTTTTCACCGCGCCCCTGGTCACAACCTTGATCGTTGTTTCCACTTCAGAGATCATATTTATGATTTGAATGACCAGGGTGGCATTAATTGGGATGAAATGAGGCAATTCATCGCCACCATGAAAGAAAGAAGGCCTCCTCGGCAACAGCAAAATCAGCAACAACAGCAGCCAGCTCCGCAGCAAGTTCAGCCACAGCAAGCTCCAGCACCCCAGCAGGATATGGGGATCGTCCGTAATCCATTGCCGGAGCACGCTCCTAATCAACACGTGAACCCTGTCACGTCTCTCTACGAGGTGGAGAGAGGGCAGGGATGGCACGAAGAAAACGCCTCTGTCGGGGCATTTCACCATGATCCAACTCAAAATCAAACTCCGCGCCTTTTGCGCACCCCTCCTTCTTCTTCTGTCAATCTTCAATCAGGACGTTCTCTTTTACGCCCCGTCAACCCATCTACCCCCATCAATTCCACGGCCTTGCCGGCTCGCTCTCTTCTTACCCGCTTGCCACCCCCGCAACCTGCCACTTCTTCATCCATCACCAATCCCACACCCGCGCCGTCCAGGTCGCTCTTGCTTCGCTCACCGTCGGCACCGGTAACACCCGCCACCACTACTCCCCCACCGGCAAGGGTACCTCCACCATCAGTGCAACCACCTTTTGTGCCCCGATCTCTCCTTATTCCACCACCCACTAACGCTCCTCGCATTCGGGTATCCCTCTCTTCTCCCACGCCTCCTGCGCGGGCGTCTTCGTCAAATACTTCTCCCATGCCTCCCGCGGGGGCATCTTTGTTAAACACCACTACCGTGCCTCCTACGGGGGCATCCTTTTCATTGAATTCCCCTTTGATTTCCCCCAGCAGGGTCTCTGCTACCAACATTCCTTCTTCTTCTTCCAACCCTCCTCCTATTTCTGCCCCGACAGAGGCGCGTCAAGGCGTGGCGCCGCTCCGCAGTGGACGGATATTCCACCGTATTTTCCCACAGAGAGAGCTAGAGCCCGTGCAGGGGCCGCAAGAGCAGGAACAGGAACAAGAATCGGTGCCAGGGACTCAGTATGATCTGTTAAAGCACTTGGACCGCACTCCCGCCAGGATTTCTATTCTTGAATTGATCAAACGGTCCACCACTCATCAGCTGGCTTTAAAGGAATATTTGCAGAAGGTCATGGTCAACGAAGACATTCCGGTCGAGCAAATAGTTACAGTCTTGACACCTGCTAGCAGTCAGCCGGCAATCACCTTCCATGAGCATGAACTAGCACCTCTTCAGGCAAGAAAATATGCTCTTTGTATCACAGTCGACATCAACAAAGTGGCTGTCAAGCAGTGTTTGGTGGATACTGGGGCATCCATCAATGTTTTACCACCGAGCACTTTAAAGCTGTGCGGCATTCCGGAAGATCAAATTCGGCCATCCACTATAACGGTCACTGCCTATGATAATACCAAGAAGCCTCCTCTAGGCATGATCACTTTAAAAGTAAGTTTGGGTCCAGCTTCCATAACAGCAGATTTTCACATCTTGGACATGGATCCAACATTTAACGGCATTCTGGGCCGCCCCTACATACAGCAGCTTGATGCGGTGCCATCTACAAATCATCAGTGTATTAAATTCCCCCACAAGGGCCGCATTATCAAGGTGACCAGTATGCCGATCCTGCCAGAGGAAGATATTCATGCAGCTTCATCAGTTCCTTCCATTTGGCCAGCCAACAAGCCACTTTTGTCTGTGCTGGACGTCCCTCGTCCGCAACCGAGGCCGTCTGAGACCGTCACCACAGTTGCTATGACGCCCCTACCTTCCAAGGGGAAGAAGAAAAAGAATATGATTAACACCCCTGGTTGGAACATTCTGTTGAAAATGGGGTATCAAGACGGCAAGGGCCTGGGCGCCAATTGTCAGGGCAGGATTAGGCCCATTAAGCCGCAGAAATTGCTTGTACGAGGCGGCTTGGGCTATAAAGGGCCCGGTAAAAATGAAGAAGAGCCATGGGCTTTTATGACTTCTACTTTAAAGCCAGATCGCCAGCCACTCACCTGGACATTGAAGACACATTTTGTCACGGGTGGCATTCATAATGATGAGCAGACGACTATGATTACTTCATTGCTGGATTGTCAGGATGTTCACGCCAGACAGTTTGCTCGTCATATTGCACCACTGGCTACCTACAAGGCCCTGGAGTCTTTAAGGCCGGACAAAAGAAGGAAAATGGACGATCCGGAATGTGATTGGTACAGGTGGTTCGACCTGAATGACATCACTATTTCTTTAAGCCGCCTGTTCATGCCGACAGATCCGGAATGGCCGCCACTGATTCAAGAACTGATTGAGATGCCAGCTGTGATTGCAAACAAAAGGCAGTTGCTAAGTGACTTTACAGATACAGGGGAGCCAGATGTCCCTTTTGAAGAAGGTTTTACCGTGGATAGGCTGTGGGCCGGCCTCTTTTCCCTCACTTCTGTGCATCCATCTTTGCTGGCTTCTTTATATTCCCGTTGGTTTGGTCACGTGCCACGACCACCACCGATCATAATCAACTTGTCTCCCGATTCAATTCAGATTTCCCTCCCGATTCCTCCTTCGCTCCACGAGCGATTTTCCACACTCTCCATCTCGCCCCCGCGTGGGCCATCACTAATTGAAGCTTTCTCTGATCTTGCAATTTCCACTCACCCTGCTATTCTCCCTTCACATTGCTTTCTACTTGGAAAAGAAAATAAAAATGAAGAAAAAGATAAAAATGAAAAAAAAACGCCGATTTTCCAACTTTCCAATCCTCCATTTCTATTGAGGAGACCTCCTATCTTTCTCCCGAGTGCGTCCCGACCCAGGGGCCGCTCTTCCAAGATTCCTTGGTAAGTCTTTTCTCCCCCTCCGGTGAGGGGTCCTCCTCTGTATCACCTCCTGTATCCACTTTTTCACCTCCTTCTTTCCTTTCTAATCAGCCTAGTTGCTCTTCTTCTTCGTCTTCCTCTTCTTCTAATAAAATTCATGGGGTAGATTCACACAAGAAGGCCAAGGGTAAGCAGATTCCTCGCAGATTTTTGTTGGAATTGGCCATCAGATGCCAAGCTTGTTTAGCTCTCCCGGAGTTTGTGAAAGAGCCAATTATCCTACCGGAGTTAGAATATGAGGATGCTGATGCTTCTTATGAGGGTTTGGGCGTTTATGAAATTATGAATGATGAAGACCCTATTGAAGAGGGGGATGAAAGTTATGAAGAATATGAGGACGAGGCTGATGCTTTTGCTAGTGGTATGAGAAGATTCGACGAACCATCAGCCTCTGTAGAAGAACCTACCAAGGAAATTAACCTGGGTACTGAGGAAGACCCTAGGATTGTCCTCATTAGCAAGAATTTGCCGCCCTCCGAGGAGGAGGCGCTCATTTTAGTTCTTCAAGAATACAAAGACACGTTCGCATGGAGTTATGAAGATATGCCGGGATTAGACCCTGCGCTCGTTGAACACCGCCTTACACTTAAGCCAGGGTCTGTACCGGTCAAACAACGGTTGAGGCGTTTCCACCCTAATATGGCTTTAAAAATGAAAGAAGAGGTCGATAAGCTCCACAAAGCTAGATTTGTTAGAGTTGTCCTTTACCCCAATTGGGTGGCTAACATTGTCCCGGTTATGAAGAAAGATGGGAAGGTTCGGATTTGCATAGACTTCCGGGACCTCAACCGAGCGTGTCCTAAAGATGACTTCCCCCTCCCTCATATTGATGTTCTAATTGATAATACGATAGGATTTGAGACTCTTTCATTTATGGATGGCTTCTCAGGTTATAATCAAATTCGCCTATCTGAAGAGGATCAAGAGAAAACGTCATTCACTACACCATGGGGCACATATTGTTATGTGGTCATGCTCTTTTGACTTAAGAATGCTGGAGCCACCTACCAGAGGGCTATGATGGCAATTTTTCATGACATGATTCACATTTATATTGAGGTGTATGTGGATGATCTGGTTGTAAAATCAAGGACAAGGATTGAGCATCCTGGGGTTCTGGCTAAGGTTTTACAGAGATCACGAGAATATCAATTGAAAATGAACCCCAAGAAATGCGTATTTGACGTTTCTTCAGGGAAATTGCTTGGTTTCATTGTTAGCAAGAGGGGAATTGAAGTTGATCCCAACAAGGCAAAGGCCATCAGAGATATGCCTCCTCCCAGGAATTTGAAGGAAGTTCGAGGATTAATCGGGAGGTTGCAATTCATTCGCCGCTTCGTCTCCCAGCACTCGCAGAGGTGTAGGCCGTTCTACGAGCTTACTAAGCCGGGAGTCAAGTTTAATTGGGATGACAAATGTCAGGCAGCCTTTGACGGATTAAAGGATTATTTGGCCAATCCTCCTGTCCTGAGGCCGCCAATTCCAGGCAAACCACTTGTTCTTTATGTTTCTGTCCTGGATGACTCTGTAGGCGCTGTCTTAGCTCAAGTGGATGAGGAAGGTAAGGAGAGGGCAGCATACTACTTGTCTAAACTTCTTAACCCCTGTGAGCAGAGGTACTCAGCCATGGAGAAGACTTGTGCAGCTTTGGTTTGGGTAGTTCAGAAATTAAAACACTATTTCCTAGCTCACGAGGTTCACCTCATTGCACGCATGAACCCAATTAAATTCCTCCTTGAAAAATCTATCCTCACTGATCGATTAGCACGCTGGCAAAGCTTCCTTTCTCAATTTGACATCACTTACATTCAGCAAAAAGCTATCAAAGGTTATGCCATTGCCGAACATCTTGCTCACCACCCTCTCCCCCGCTTTGATCCTGTCAATTCAGAGTTCCCAGATGAAGAATTAATGTCCGTTAATCAACCCCACGATCCTATGTGGACATTACATTTTGATGGAGCTCTTAATTCTCAAGGAAGAGGGATCGGCATGGTTCTTTTAACACCTGAAGGGGTCACCATTCCATTTGCTGCTCGGCTCACTTTTCCCGTCACCAATAACATAGCCGAGTATGAAGCTCTTTTGGCCGGTCTTCAAACCGCTCATCAATATGGTGTCACTCATTTGCGAATTGTCGGTGACAGTCAGCTTATTCTACGTCAGGTGTTGGTCAAGTGCCGCACTATCAATCCTAAGCTCAAGCCCTACCAGGAACTCGCTTCAGCTTACGCCAAACTCTTCACTAAATTGATCTTCGTTCATGTCCCGCGTAGCCAGAACATCTTGGCTGACGCACTTGCTTCTTTAGCTTCCGCTTTAGTCTTCCCTCCTGAGCGTGATTTTCATGTCCCCCTGATTCATCAGCGTGATACTCCAGCTATTAAGGATCGTGCTTTTCTCGATATTAGGGATCAGGTGCTTGAGAAAGTTAGACGGAAAGAAACTCTTGAAGGCAAGGAAGTCATGCTATTGGATTGGCAAGAAGAGTTGGCTGACGAAGAAAAGCCGTGGTATTATGAGATTGCCAGATACTGTAATGATCAGTCCTATCCTGAGGAAGCCACTGTAGAAGAAAAGAAAGCAATCAGAAGAGTGGCTCAGCGTTATGTTTTGGTTGGAGGTGTGCTCTACAGAAGAGGGCTCACTGGTGTTTTATTAAGATGCCTCGATGATGATGAATCTTGGAAAGTTGTGGAAGAGGCGCATTCAGGAGTGTGTGGTGGTCATGTGAATAGCCAGATGCTAGCTAAGAAGATTCTTAGACTAGGTTTCTATTGGCCCACTCTAGAAGAGGATTGTTCTATCTATGTTCGAAGGTGTGTTAAGTGCCAACTGCACGCCGACAAGATTCATTCTCCTGCTTCTTCACTCCATCCTACGTCCTCCCCATGGCCTTTTTCCATGTGGGCTTTTGACATCATTGGACCTCTTGGTGACTCGAATCTCCTCACGAAGCAAAAGTCGTTCATCCTGACGGCAACGGAGTACTTCACCAAGTGGGCGGAAGCAGAAGCTTACGTGAAAATTAAAGCGTCAACCGTCTGCAAATTTATCATGAAGAACATCATCACGAGGTTCGGGATCCCGAATACCATCGTCACCGACAATGGACCTCAATTTATCTCTCAAGATCTCAAGGATCTCTGTAACGACCCGAGAATCCGATTACCGGGAAGGCCCGATAACCCGAGACTCGCACCGCCACCCACGAGCCCGAAGACTCGGAAGGGTTAAAAGGATGGTGTGGAAACTACACAAGCATCACAAATAATTGCAGAAATTAAACAGTTATGATATTAAGCAGGAAATGAATTAACATTTTACATGGTCCACAATAAAATAACAACAACAGCAACAGTAGTCCACGACTAGTACAGTGACAAGAAAGAAAAGTACAGCTACACGGGGCATCCCCCGGCTCTGACCTCTGGCACTACCTCTGGGCACCCGCACCACGCTTCCGCTGCGCTCCTGACACGCTCCCCGAAGGTGGCGCCTCACCTGAAACACGGTGAAAACACGCAGGGAATGAGTCTCGGAACAAGACTCAGTAGGGATCACTCGAACCCTACCTCGTAAAACGAGAAACCACTACCCTAGCGGTAGGAAGGTACCTCGGAAAGGAAAGCCCTGTACTCTACAGAACTAGACCCTAACGGCACGCAAACCGACACACGTGCCACGGTACGAGAAGACCGAAACTCAACGGTCGAACCGTCAAAACCCGAAGGTCGGAAACACACGACTGACAGTCTGACACTCCGTACTCGACAGGAGTACCACCCACTAGAAGCACAGCCGGTAGCGTCCCCTGACGTCTTACACCGCACCGCAGGTGAACCGCCTGACATGGTAGGTCCTACCCGAGGCGCAAACACCGTACAAGTAACTACAACAAGTGACTAGCTGGGGTCACGCCCGTCGACGTGGGTCCAACCGCCCCCAACCACGTGTGCACACACAGACCGCGCGTCCCTGGTCTGGCCCTCTGACCGGTTTTCCCCTCAGCCGGACTCTGGCTGCAAGACGTGGGGCCCAACGGTAACCGGTCCACAAACCGTCTCTAAAGGTCAGCCCGTACACCACTCCCTGGTGCGACTAGCACACGCGTACTAGTAGGCTACGACTAGTGGAGGGTCACTGAAGGAGTAGACTCTCAAGTCACGGAAAACAACGCCCAAGCCCGACAACGTGTGGGAATCACCCCACGCACTAGTCCCGTCGCACGGAGACCACGGTCGGAGAAAAGCGAGGTTGCCACCCTCATGGGGCAACACAGGAAGTGGCGGTCCGACCCTGGACCGTCACAGCCAAATGGCGGTCCACTCTAGGGCCGTCACTTACAAATGGCGGTCTAAGGCAGACCGTCACACGGCCAGAGGGGTAGGGGAAGTGACGCGCCTGCTCCAGTGCGTCGCTTGAAAGTAACGCGCCTGAGACAGGCCGTCACACGGCGCCCCACACCCTCCAAAACCACAGGGAAAGTAACGCGCTTACCCTGGCGCGTCGCTTGCAAGCAACGCGTCGGGCTCAGTGCGTTACTCGCATGTGACGCGCCTAGACCAGCGCGTCGCATGGCCCTCACGCTCGGGATGGAAAGGGAAGTGACGCGCCTGCCCCAGCGCGTCGCTTGTAAGTAACGCGCTGGGCCCAGTGCGTCGCTTGGCCCATCCACATGGGGGACAACAGGAAGTAACGCTCCTGCCCCAGTGCGTTACACGCAAGTAACGCGCCTATCTCGGTGCGTTACATGGCCTGACCCCCAACGGTCAAAACCCAACGGTCGAAACGCATGTGACGGCCCAGCCCAGGGGCGTCACTAGCAAACGGCGGCCAGTCGCAGGACCGTTACAGCCCTCGACCCCAAAGGCCAACACCCAGGGAAGTAACGCACCCCTCTAGGGGCGTTACAAGCATGTGACGGTCACTGGAGTGACCGTCGCTTGCCCCAGAGCACGCTACGGCGGGAAAACCCCAAAAACACCAACCACGCCCCCGTACCTCCACCGGAGAGGGGGAAAACAAGGGGGAAGACCCCTGGGGACCCCTAGCATGCATCTAAGCCACCAAAACATAGAATCATGGGCTAAAACCATAGATCGGGCGGCTCACCCCAAAACATGGAAAAACCCCAAAAACGCCCAAACATGCCTCTCTCGGCCTCCCCGCGGCCTACAAACCACGGAAAAGAACGGCGAAGAGCTAGGGAACGTCACCCTACCTCAATGGAGCGAATGCTCCGCCGGATCGTCCACGAATCGCGAAGAACGCTTGAAAACCCTCGTTCTTCCTTAAGCTTCCCACGCTCGCCGCACGCCCCCACGACCGCCTCGCCGCCGCCCACGTCACCGCGCCGTCGCCCCGCCGCCGTCTGCAGCCGGAGGGGAGCTCGCCGTGGCCAACCGGGAGGAAGAGAGGGAGAGGGAGGGAGACACGGTGGAGGAGGAAGGAGGAAGAAGAAGAGAGGAAGAAGAAGATGGTGGGGGAGAGAGAAAAGAAAAAGGGTTTTATAGAAAACCCGGAAAATCCGTAAAATTCCAAAAATTAGGAAATCACACCCCCGCGATCCTCGGAACGCACCGATCGCAACGGTACCACTCGTGTCCGTGTGAACAGCCCGGTTCACCCGCAACGAGCGTCCGAAGAGAAAAGCCGAAACACACACCGGGAATCGGAAAACACACGCGGAAAAAGCCGCGGAACGCCTCCGGGCCTCCGAAACGACTCCGGATCGCGCCGATCCGAACACGAAAGATGTCCGAAACGAAATTTCGGACACAACGGAGCCGGACACTCCGAAAACTAGATCCGGGACCCATGAAGAAGGATCCGAAAGGTCCGGGATATTACAGCCCTCCCCCCTTAAGGAATTTCGTCCTCGAAATTGAGAACAACCCAAGGGGAAAGAAGAGGAAGACTCACTCAAACAGGTACGGGAACTGCTGACGCATCTCGTCCTCACGTTCCCACGAAGCCTCACCACCAGAGTGTCGTTGCCACACGACCTTTACCAAGGGAATGACCTTGTTCCGCAGGCGCTGCTCTCGCCTATCCTCCACGCGGATCGGAAACTCTGGGAGAGAAAGATCTGGAGTCACCTCAGGCCAAACGGAAAACTCGAGCACATGAGAGTCATCGGGCATATACTTCCGCAACATAGAGACGTGGAACACGTCATGCACCGACGCCAACTCAGAGGGTAACTGCAACCGGTAAGCAACCTCACCGATGCGCTCCACAATCGCGAAAGGACCAATATAGCGGGGACTCAGCTTCCCACGCCGTCCAAACCGCATCACCCCCTTCATCGGAGAAACTCTCAAGAACACATGATCGCCCACGGCGAACTCGAGGGGCTGCCGCCTACGGTCAGCATAGCTCTTCTGCCGACTCTGGGCCGCCAACATGTTCTGACGAACCAGGTGCACAACATCCACACATTGCTGCACCAATTCCGGTCCCGTCAAAACACGCTCACCCACCTCAAACCAATCAAGTGGAGTCCGACAAGGACGCCCATACAATGCCTCATAAGGAGCCATGCCGATGCTCGAATGAAAGCTGTTGTTATAGGCAAACTCCACTAACGGTAGGTGATGAATCCAACTCCCCTGCCACTCCAGGCAGCAGGATCTCAGCATGTCCTCCAAAGTCTGAATGGTCCTCTCAGACTGACCATCTGACTGTGGATGATACGCCGAGCTAAATGCCAACTCCGTGCCAAGAGCTCGCTGGAAACTCCTCCAGAATCCAGAAGTGAAGCGCGGATCCCGATCCGACACGATCGAAATGGGAACCCCATGCAACGGCACGATCCGCTCCACATAAAGACGAGCCAACTTAGGCACGCTCCAGCTGACCTTGACCGGTAGCAATCGCGTCACCTTCGTCAGCCGATCCACCAGCAACCAAATACTGTCCTGCCCAGTCGGGGTTCTGGGCAACCCCACCACAAAATCCGTGGTCACATGGTCCCACTTCCAAGCAGGAACATCCAAGGGCTGGAGAGTACCGCCTGGTCGCTGATGCTCTGCCTTCACCTGCTGACAGATCAGGCACCTGGCCACAAACTCGGCCACATCTCTCTTCATGCCAGGCCACCAGAACTGCCTCCGCAAGTTCCGATACATCTTCGTCGCACCCGGGTGCACAGTGTACCTGCTCCCATGAGCCTCGCGTAACACCGCACGACGAACCTGCTCCTCCGCTGGGACGTACAGCCTGCCACGAAACCTCGCAGCACCGTCCTCGCCGAGCTCCACATCAGCCATCGCAAGAATCCGGGGCAACTCAGGGTCCGCATGCTGAGCCTCTGTCACCTGACGACGAATAGCAGGAGTGACAGTCAGACTCGCAAGCACTGCCAACCCTGGCTCCTGGGGAATCTTGAGCCTGAAAGATACTTCGGGCACCTGTTCCCAGAGCCTCCACTTCCTCAGCATCAAGGTACTGACCGCAACCTTCCTACTCAAGGCATCGGCGACGACATTCATCCTGCCCGGCTGATAAGACAGGGTGAAGTCATAGTCCTTCATGAACTCCATCCAACGCCTCTGTCTGAGGTTCAGATCTCTCTGCGAGAACACATACCTCAAACTCTGATGGTCAGTGAACACCTCGAACTTCTCACCGTACAGATAATGCCTCCAGATCTTCAGCGCGAAGATCACTGCCGCCAACTCAAGGTCATGGGTAGGGTAGTTCTCCTCATGGGGCTTTAGCTGCCGAGATGCATAAGCCACCACTCTACCATGCTGCATCAGAACAGCACCCAATCCAACGCCGGAAGCATCTGTACACACCACAAAACCTCCCGATCCAGAAGGCAAAACCAACACCGGAGCCGAGGTGAGCAATCTCTTCAGTTCCCTAAAGCTCTGCTCACACTCCTCGGACCAGACGAAAGGCACATCCTTCCGCGTGAGCCTCGTCATCGGGGTCGCAATGCGGGAAAAATCCTGGATAAACCGGCGATAATAACCCGCAAGCCCCAAGAAACTCCGGATCTCCGTCACCGACCTCGGCCTCGGCCATTGCATCACAGCCTCGACCTTGGCGGGATCCACGGAAATGCCATCACCAGAAATCACGTGCCCCAGAAAGTGCACCTCACTGAGCCAAAACTCGCACTTGCTGAGCTTCGCATACAACTGGTGATCTCGCAACGTCTGCAGCACCACACCCAAATGGTACGCATGCTCCTCAGCAGACCGCGAATAAACAAGGATGTCATCCACGAAAATGACCACGAACTGGTCCAAATACGGATGAAACACCCTCTGCATCAAGTCCATGAAGGCTGCTGGGGCATTGGTGAGCCCAAACGGCATCACCAGAAACTCATAATGCCCGTACCTCGTACTGAACGCAGTCTTCTCCACATCGGACTCGCGAATTCTCAGCTGATAGTAACCGGACCGCAAATCAATCCGCGAGAACACTCGCGCAGACTGCAGCTGGTCGAACAAGTCATCAATCCGCGGCAACGGATACTTGTTCTTAATGGTCACTTCATTCAGCTGTCGATAGTCAATGCACAGCCGCAGACTACCGTCCTTCTTCTTCACAAACAACACGGGCGCACCCCAAGGGGAAAAGCTCGGACGAATGTACCCCTTGGCCAACAGTTCCTGCAACTGCGCCCTCAACTCCCTCAACTCCGCGGGGGCCATACGGTAGGGAGCCTTCGCCAAAGGTCCCGTACCAGGTACAACCTCGATCACGAAATCGATCTCCCGCTGGGGAGGTAATCCAGGCAACTCCTCAGGAAAGACATCGGGAAACTCGCACACCACCGCAATGTCCTCGACATTCGGCTCCATCCGGTCAGACACAACCACAGACGCGAGAAAACCCTGACAACCTGAATCAAGCAATCGACGGGCTCGAATAGCAGAGATAAGAAATCGAGAAGAGGCGGAACGGATACCTTGGAAATAGAAGGTCCTCTTGCTCGGATGTTGGAAGTAGACCCTCTTCATCCCACAATCCACCACCGCTCCATGAGTCTCGAGCCAATCCATGCCTAGAATCACGTCGTAATCCCGAAGCTGCAACGCATACAACCTGCCTGGCATACTCCGCCCATCGATCCACACCGGAACCTGGTCGAAGCAATACGGAGTGACCATAAAGTCACCCGAAGGCAACTCCACAGCCAAATCACAGGACAACTGGGTCACCGGCTCCTCGACGCTCGACGCGAAATCCTCCGAAATGAACGAATGAGACGCGCCAGAATCAAATAAAACCCGAGCCGCACAACCCAAAATCTGAACGGTACCTTCCACGAGCTGCGACGCTACTGCCTCTGCCCTGGTCAAGTGCGTGATCTGGCCACGAGCTCTCTGCCTGCCTCCCACACTAGCTGACCTGGGTAGCGGCGGATACTGTCCCTGCTGCTGCTGCTGCTGGGAAACCTGCTGCTGCGGCGGCCTCTGAGGACAGTCGCGCGCCATGTGCCCTGGCTGGTCACACCGAAAACAGATGATCGGCGCCGTGCACTGCCTGCCTGGGTGGGTCCCACTACACCGTGGACAAGGTCCTCGCGATCCACCCACCGATCCCTGTCGCTGCAAAGGAAACGGCTGCTGCACACTGCCCGATGAAGCCTGCCCCTGATCCCTGGACTTCTTCTTGCCGAACCCTCTCTTGAAGAACTTTTTGACCTTCGTGCCAAAGGACGCAGATCCTGTCACCGAAGCTGCCGATGCCGGTACTCCTGAACCACCCGACGCAGACTGAAAGAAACCCTGCTGCTGAGTAGCCGACTGCTGGCTGCGACCTGACACAGACTGCCCCTGGCTGATCGGTCCTCGAGTCCTCTGCATATCCATCTCCAAGGAAATCGCAACACGAGACGCCGTCTCGAGATCAGTGGCCCCATTCGCGATCAGATGGTGCCTCAGCTCCAGCCTCAAGCCCTGCACAAACTGCGTCGTCCTCACCCTCTCATGCTCCATGATATGAGGTGCGTACCGACCCAGCTCGACAAATCGGGCCCTGTACTGCAACACGGACATGTCACCCTGCACCAGCTCCAGAAACTCCCGCATCCGCTGCGTAGCAACAACATCTGGACAGTACGTACGCTCGAAAGCACTGACAAAGTCATCCCACTCGATCTGCTCAAGCGGACGAAGCTGAAAGGACGTCTTCCACTCGGAAGACCACCACCTCCGAGCCGTACCCTGCAACTGGTTGTAGGCCAACACCACTCTGTCCTCGACAGCACTCTTCGCAGAACTGAACACCCGCTCCATCTCATCAAGCCAATCACGAGCCGCATCAGGGTCTGCCTGGCCGCTAAAGTAAGGTGGATGGAACTGCATGAAATCCCTCACTGCTCGGCCTGGCCCACCCCTGACTGACGAGCCCTCACCGGCCTCTCCGCCGAACTGCTGAGCCATGAGATGGTACATGCCACGGAGAAAACCCTCGGCCCCCGGAGCCCTCGCAGCATCCGCGGCCTCGGTAGCTCCCGGAACTCTGCTATGCTCCTCCTGGTCCCTCTGGACCCCCTGCTGGATCTCCTGACCTCCAGCCGACTGCCCCTGCTGAGAGCGAGAACTCCTCCTCGGCGCCATCCTCGCTCCTTAAGCACAAGACAGAAAACACAGAAACGGAAGGTCAGAATAAAACACGCGGTGCCCCATGCCAGCGTCACATGTACATCATCGTTGTGGACTAGTGGACCAATACAATTACCTATGATTCTCATGTAATTCCACAACCGCGCTCTGATACCAGCTGTAACGACCCGAGAATCCGATTACCGGGAAGGCCCGATAACCCGAGACTCGCACCGCCACCCACGAGCCCGAAGACTCGGAAGGGTTAAAAGGATGGTGTGGAAACTACACAAGCATCACAAATAATTGCAGAAATTAAACAGTTATGATATTAAGCAGGAAATGAATTAACATTTTACATGGTCCACAATAAAATAACAACAACAGCAACAGTAGTCCACGACTAGTACAGTGACAAGAAAGAAAAGTACAGCTACACGGGGCATCCCCCGGCTCTGACCTCTGGCACTACCTCTGGGCACCCGCACCACGCTTCCGCTGCGCTCCTGACACGCTCCCCGAAGGTGGCGCCTCACCTGAAACACGGTGAAAACACGCAGGGAATGAGTCTCGGAACAAGACTCAGTAGGGATCACTCGAACCCTACCTCGTAAAACGAGAAACCACTACCCTAGCGGTAGGAAGGTACCTCGGAAAGGAAAGCCCTGTACTCTACAGAACTAGACCCTAACGGCACGCAAACCGACACACGTGCCACGGTACGAGAAGACCGAAACTCAACGGTCGAACCGTCAAAACCCGAAGGTCGGAAACACACGACTGACAGTCTGACACTCCGTACTCGACAGGAGTACCACCCACTAGAAGCACAGCCGGTAGCGTCCCCTGACGTCTTACACCGCACCGCAGGTGAACCGCCTGACATGGTAGGTCCTACCCGAGGCGCAAACACCGTACAAGTAACCACAACAAGTGACTAGCTGGGGTCACGCCCGTCGACGTGGGTCCAACCGCCCCCAACCACGTGTGCACACACAGACCGCGCGTCCCTGGTCTGGCCCTCTGACCGGTTTTCCCCTCAGCCGGACTCTGGCTGCAAGACGTGGGGCCCAACGGTAACCGGTCCACAAACCGTCTCTAAAGGTCAGCCCGTACACCACTCCCTGGTGCGACTAGCACACGCGTACTAGTAGGCTACGACTAGTGGAGGGTCACTGAAGGAGTAGACTCTCAAGTCACGGAAAACAACGCCCAAGCCCGACAACGTGTGGGAATCACCCCACGCACTAGTCCCGTCGCACGGAGACCACGGTCGGAGAAAAGCGAGGTTGCCACCCTCATGGGGCAACACAGGAAGTGGCGGTCCGACCCTCAGACCGTCACTGCCAAATGGCGGTCCACTCTAGGGCCGTCACTTGAAATAGCGGTCTAAGGCAGACCGTCACACGGCCAGAGGGGTAGGGGGAAGCGACGCGCCTACCCTAGTGCGTCGCTTGGAAGACGGCGCCCTAGGCCAGGGCGTCACATGGCACCCCACACCCACGAAAACCACAGGGAAAGTAACGCGCTTACCCTGGCGCGTCGCTTGCAAGCAACGCGTCGGGCTCAGTGCGTTACTCGCATGTGACGCGCCTAGACCAGCGCGTCGCATGGCCCTCACGCTCGGGATGGAAAGGGAAGTGACGCGCCTGCCCCAGCGCGTCGCTTGTAAGTAACGCGCTGGGCCCAGTGCGTCGCTTGGCCCATCCACATGGGGGACAACAGGAAGTAACGCTCCTGCCCCAGTGCGTTACACGCATGTAACGCGCCTATCTCGGTGCGTTACATGGCCTGACCCCCAACGGTCAAAACCCAACGGTCGAAACGCATGTGACGGCCCAGCCCAGGGGCGTCACTAGCAAACGGCGGCCAGTCGCAGGACCGTTACAGCCCTCGACCCCAAAGGCCAACACCCAGGGAAGTAACGCACCCCTCTAGGGGCGTTACAAGCATGTGACGGTCACTGGAGTGACCGTCGCTTGCCCCAGAGCACGCTACGGCGGGAAAACCCCAAAAACACCAACCACGCCCCCGTACCTCCACCGGAGAGGGGGAAAACAAGGGGGAAGACCCCTGGGGACCCCTAGCATGCATCTAAGCCACCAAAACATAGAATCATGGGCTAAAACCATAGATCGGGCGGCTCACCCCAAAACATGGAAAAACCCCAAAAACGCCCAAACATGCCTCTCTCGGCCTCCCCGCGGCCTACAAACCACGGAAAAGAACGGCGAAGAGCTAGGGAACGTCACCCTACCTCAATGGAGCGAATGCTCCGCCGGATCGTCCACGAATCGCGAAGAACGCTTGAAAACCCTCGTTCTTCCTTAAGCTTCCCACGCTCGCCGCACGCCCCCACGACCGCCTCGCCGCCGCCCACGTCACCGCGCCGTCGCCCCGCCGCCGTCTGCAGCCGGAGGGGAGCTCGCCGTGGCCAACCGGGAGGAAGAGAGGGAGAGGGAGGGAGACACGGTGGAGGAGGAAGGAGGAAGAAGAAGAGAGGAAGAAGAAGATGGTGGGGGAGAGAGAAAAGAAAAAGGGTTTTATAGAAAAACCCGGAAAATCCGTAAAATTCCAAAAATTAGGAAATCACACCCCCGCGATCCTCGGAACGCACCGATCGCAACGGTACCACTCGTGTCCGTGTGAACAGCCCGGTTCACCCGCAACGAGCGTCCGAAGAGAAAAGCCGAAACACACACCGGGAATCGGAAAACATACGCGGAAAAAGCCGCGGAACGCCTCCGGGCCTCCGAAACGACTCCGGATCGCGCCGATCCGAACACGAAAGATGTCCGAAACGAAATTTCGGACACAACGGAGCCGGACACTCCGAAAACTAGATCCGGGACCCATGAAGAAGGATCCGAAAGGTCCGGGATATTACAATCTCTGCAACAGGTACAACATTGCATTGCATCATTCTTCTCCCTATTATCCGCAGGGCAATGGCCAAGCAGAGGCCACTAATAAAACCTTGATCAAAATTGTTAAGAAGACGTGTGAGGCTAATAAATTTGCGGACTGGCCAGACAAGCTGGTTGAAGCTCTTTGGGCCTACCGCACTTCCATTCGAACTCCCACTGGGCAAACTCCTTTCGCCCTTACCTATGGAATGGAGGCAGTAGTCCCTTATGAGATTCTTATTCCCTCTCTGTGAGTACAATTGGACAAGGAGCTCTCTATTGATGAGCGTCGTGATTCACTCCTTGCCCAGTTGGAACTCCTTGACGAGAAGCGTCTGGTCGCCGCTGAGCATGCGCGCGTTTATCAAAACAGGCTCTCACGTTTTTATCAAAAGAAGGTAATTGAGAGAAAATTTAAGGTCGGTGAAATGGTAATCAAAAGAATTTTTGTAAAACCCGGTGGCCCTCGTTCAAAGCTCCAACCGAATTGGGAAGGGCCGTTCGTCATAAAAAATGTTTATCCTGGCAATGCTTATAAACTGATTAATGCTGAAGGAGAGGAATTGACTCACCCATGGAATGATTTGTATATCAAGAAATATTACCCCTGAACAAAAATCCAAACAAAAATTGAAAACTTCATAAAAATCCAAAGAAAATAGAAATCTCCCAAATAATCCAAAAAAAAACCGAATATTTTCAAAATCAAAACAAAAAAAGGTTTTCTTTCATGGTTTTCCTTTTGGGTTGACATGGCATACAAGGGTCCACGGTCCGAAAGGTCAAAATTCAGAATCCATTCATCAGTCTTGCTAATTTAAAATGGGAGTTGACCCCGCACACACTACACAGTTTACTCTTGAGCTCAAGCAGTGCAAAATCTGATGGAAAGTCGAAACCGGACTAAAGGCGAAAGACGATATCCATTCTTTTCTTCTTCGGCCCACAAGGGAGGAAGGGAGGTCTCGAGGTAGACACGCCAAGCCTATCCGCCGCCCTAGTAGGAGGAAGTCAGGGCCCAAAAGGGAACAAATGTCACAAAAAGCCCAAGTACAATTAGGCTGTTCATCAATGCAAATCAATTCCAAAGTGAAAGTCAAATGGTGAAAAGAAAAGCATGTCAAGAGGGCAAAGTCCCCGCAAGGAAAACCTTGGGCGTATGCATGCAATATGAAAAGAGGCAAAAGGCAACAAAACGTCCCTACGCCAAAGACCGAACCCCAACAGGCATAGGGTAGGGGAGGTAGCTTTGCCTCAGGCATCTCTGAATCTTTTGTGGGCTTCCTTATATCTTCTCTTTTATTTTTGGAAAAGTCATGAACCAGCAGAATGGTCGAGACAAATCGAAGAGAATGCACTGCACGAAATCTTGTGTATAAGTTTAATTATATGCATGCCAATCCCCCTTTTAATTATTCAAGAAAGGTTAATGGATCTTAGATGATGACCAAGTAGGGCCCACCACCTTAATGGCTTTATCAGCCCAATTTGGGAAGAATAAAATTAACGCCTTTGTTCAAGGCGCGTTCATATTAATTCACGCCTCGCTTAAAGTCGTTTATTTAAAAAAATAACGCCTCTGGGAGGGTCGTGTTTTCAACAAAATTCAAAAATCTTTTCCAATTCACGTCGCCTCCGAGGGCGTCTTTTACTAGAGTAACGCCCTATTCTTAGGCGTGTTTTATTGGCTTACGGATTTTGACCTCTCCATGCTTTGACGCTTTAATGAACTTAAGTGCTATTATTTTGGTGAAATTGTTTATGATTAAGCACTTATGATCATGTCATGTTCTGAATTGATGGATGAAGGCTAATAAGTTTCAAGTGCAGAAGTTTGCAGGATTCGAGGCGTTTGGACCACTCATGGGAGTAACATCGTGTCACCTTGTACTTCGTTCCTGTAAGCATTATTACTATATGATATCTACACTATTATAGTATGTCAAGGACCTTGTGGTTCTGATGAACCTGAAATTTGAGTTCCCCTTCATCAAAAACGATGACGATTTCAGGAAAGTCTTGATCACACGGATAGGCCGTTGAGTTGTTAAAGGTTTGGGACGATGGTTCCACTTTCTGAGTTGATGCGCGGATAAACGGGCTTTGGCTTAGTGTTAGCTCAGAGATGTGGATTCTTGACCAGATCTAAATGGCTTAGCAATATTATCCTTGATTATTTTCTATTTTAGATTGTTTTAATCTTTTCTTTTAGCCCAGCATGCATCATGTAGGACTTTGAGTTTCATGCTAAAAATCTTCATATTATGGCAATAATGAAGTTCACTCGCTCTTGATTGAGTTGACATGAGATATTCCACTTCAAATCAAGTACTTCGTTCTATTTGAAGCCGTTCAGGCTGATTCCTTGAAAGTGTCCCTTTTGTTGGATCTCTATCCTAATTCTCTTTACTTTTCTGCAAAATTTACCTTGGTTGTAGCACGTCCACGTTGGCTGGTAATCGCTCTCCAATGGTCTTTCCCTGTCGTGCCCACGCGCACACCCTTTATTTACTTAGTTTAATCTCCTTTTATCCAACAAATCGATGTTTCCTTGGAACCACTCAGAGTTGTTTCACTCAGAATCTTGGAAAGATTTCAAATGCTTAGTGTTCTGAGACGTGTCACATCACACCTTGGCGTCTCCTTATCAGTTCATTCCACTTCGTTCCTTTCATTACACTCCATTCCATTTCTGTCTCACTCCCTTGCAAAGCAGACGCCAAGGCGGGGCAGCTGTAGACACGCCAAAATTGACGTTATGTTGATCAAATTTCATGTCATTATATAAACGCCCCAAGTGGACTTCAATATTCCTATAAAATGAAGTTTTTCTATTTTTGTGAGTTTTATGCATTTTTCCTGCATTTTCGTGATTCACGACCTGAAGAAGGGCGTTATTTTAAAAGTAGCGACCTATCATAGGGCGTTTTCAAAAGAAGAGACGACCATAAGCGAGGGCGTCAATTCCTGGTATTATCCGTTAATTTCTGGAATTTTTTGGGTAACGTCCTTCCTCAGGGCGTGTTTTTAATCAACGCCGTTACCTCAGGCGTGTTCCCTTAATTTTTAAACAAAGAAAGTTTTATTTCCAAAATTAAATCCAAGAAGAAACGGCCTTTCTTAGGTCGTGTTTCAAGAAACGTCCTGTGGCAGGTCGTCAATTCATAAATCGACGCCCTGGCATGAGTCGTGTTTCACCCCAGAGTCCTTCCTTTTTCCATCTTTCCCTCACAGTTCCCTACCATCCATGGGACTCTTGCTCGATCTTGATCCTTCCCTGGATGCCTCACTGCCCGTTCTTATCTTTCCTTGGTTTGATCACATCCGCTTGAAGCACTATAAAATGAAGTCTTGATCGATCGTGTTGAAGGTTAAGCACTCAGAAGGTTGAACATCCAGAACACCCATTGCAGGTCACGAGCAGAGTCCTCTTCATCCTTTGCTGCATCCTTTGCTGCATCCTTTGCATCTGCTTCCCGTACGCTTGCTTCTTCCCCTGCTGCTTCCCCTCTGCATCCTCCGTTGGGCTGCATCCAGTGCTTCATCCATCTACTTCCATCAACATATTCATTCGATTTTTCCCTTTACTGTCGTCAGGGACAGCAGGGTTTTCATCTATTTATCTGTTTTGTTTTACTTCGTTCGTGTCTTAGGTATACCATCATCCCTCCATTCTTCATATCTGTTCACCCTTCGCATTTGTTCACATCTTGTTGCATCCTTTTTTTTTATCATCATACTCTCCCTTCCCTTAAGTCTTCTTAAGGGGTTTAAAAACAACAAAAAAGGAGGTACGCACGTTGATGTCCTCTTCTCATTACATATTCTATTTGGGATTGATACTATAGCGCTTTGACTGATCCTTTCTTCTTTGCTTGTTTTCGTTGTCCCTTTTTTTTACAAGGTAATCAAAGAAGAGAACCCTTCTCATCGGCCGGCCGATTGAAGAAGGAGGAAGTAACTCTACATCATCCCGCGTTTCCATTTCCACCAGGTAATTGCGATCCCTTCCCCGTTCTCATCTCCTCTTGAGACCCTCGCGTCTCTGGCGATCACATCATCTCCACATTAGCACCTCGTGCTATTTTTATTGCATCTTCTGCATTGTTTATTCATTATTATATTTAATTCCTAAGTGTGGATTTTAATCCGATCTACACCTAGTAGTGAAATCAAGGACAATGATTGGGCATCTCGGAGTTCTAGCAAAGGTTCTGCAAAGAGCCCGTGAATATCAATTGAAAACGAACCCTAATAAGTGCGTGTTTGGTGTATCGTTCGGTAAGTTGCTTGGGTTCATTGTTAGTAAGAGGGGTATTGAGATTGATCCCAACAAGGCGAGGGCAATAAGAGATATGCCCCCTCCCAAAAATTTGAAGAAAGTTCGAGGATTGGTCGGGAGGTTGCAATTTATACACCGGTTTGTCTCCCTGCACTCACAAAGATGTAGGCCATTCTACGAGCTTACTAAGCCTGGAGTTAAATTCAATTGGGATGACAAGTGTCAGGCAGCTTTTGACGGATTGAAGGATTATCTATCAAATCCTCCAATCCTGAGGCCGCCGGTTCCAGGCAAACAACTTATTCTTTATATCTCTGTCCTGGATGACTCAATTGGTGTTGTCCTTGCGCAAGTTGAAGAAGAAGGTAGGGAGATGGCGGCCTACTACCTGTCTAAACTTCTCAACCCCTGTGAGCAGAAGTACACGGCTATAGAGAAGACATGTGCAGCTTTAGTCTGGGTAGTTCAAAAATTGAAACATTACTTCTTAGCTCTTGAGGCTCATCTTATTGCTCGCATGAATCCCATTAAGTTTCTTCTTAAAAAATCTGTTCTTACCGATCGACTAGCATGATGGCAAAGCTTTCTCTCTCAGTTCGATCTCACTTACATTCAGCAAAAAGTGATTAAAGGCTATGCCATCGCCGAACATCTCGCACATCACCCTCTCCATTTGATCCTGTTCGCTCGGAGTTTCCAGATGAGGAACTAATGTCCGTCAATCAGCCCGATTCAATGTGGACGTTACATTTTGATGGAGCTCTGAATTCTCAAGGTTAGGGGATCGACATTATTCTCCTATCACCTGAAGGTATCACCATTCCACTTGCCTGTCAGCTTGCATTTCCAGTTACAAATAATATAGCTGAATATGAGGCTCTTCTGGCTGGACTTGAGGTCGCTCATCAATTTGGTGTTACCTAATTGCGGATTGTAGGTGATAGTCAGCTTATTCTTCGCCAAGTGCTTACGAAATGCCGCACGCTTGATCCTAAACTCAAATCCTACCATGAACTTGCTTCTGCTTATGCCAAGCTCTTTACCAAGCTGATCTTTGTCCACGTTCCTCGAAACCAAAACATTTTAGCTGATGCTCTTGGTTCGCTTGCTTCCTCCTTGGTTTTCCTCCCCGAGAGAGATTTTCATTCTGTTATCATTCAAAAGCGTCTTACTCCTGCCATCAAAGATCATGCATTCCTTAGCGTTAAGGAGGAGGTGCTCAAGAAGGTTAAGGAAGGAGGAATCATTGAGAATAAAGAGATCATGCTGCTAGATCTAGAAGAAGAATTGGCTGACGAGGAAAAGCCATGGTATTACGAGATTTTCAAGTACTGTCAAGATCAGTCTTATCCTAGAGAGGCCACGGTAGAAGAGAAGAAAGCTATAAGGAGAGTCGCCCAAAGATACACTCTGGTTGGATGTGTGCTCTATAGAAGAGGTCTCACTGGTGTTTTGCTTAGGTGCCTTGACGGTGATGAATATTGGAAGATCGTGGAAGAGGCACATTCAGGAGTCGGTGGGGGTCATGTCAATAGCCAGATGTTAGCTAAGAAGATTCTTAGGCTAGGCTTCTATTGGCCCACTCTAGAAGAGGATTGTTCCATCTATGTTCGAAGGTGTGTTAAACGCCAACTGCATGCCGATAAAATTTATTCTCCTACTTCTTCACTCCATCCTATGTCCTCCCAATGGCCTTTCTCCATGTGGGCTTTCGATATTATTAGACATGTTGGTGATTCAAACCTCCTCATAAAACCAAAATCATTTATACTCACGGCCATGGAGTACTTCACCAAGTGGGCGGAAGCGGAAGCTTATGTGGAAATTAAAGCGTCAACAGTATGCAAATTCATAATGAAGAACATCATCGCAAGGTTCAGCATACCAAGTACCACCGTCACCGACAATGGACCTCAATTCATCTCTCAAGAGCTTCAAGATCTCTGCAACAGGTATAACATTACATTGCATCATTCGTCTCCTTATTATCCACAAGCCAATGGTCAAGCAGAGGCAACAAATAAAACTTTGATTAAAATTATCAAGAACATGTGTAAAGCTAATAAATTTGCGGATTGGCCAGAAAAGTTTGTAGAAGCTCGATGGGCCTATCGTACTTCCATTCGTACACCTACCGGGTAAACCCCATTCGCCCTTACTTATGGAATGGAGGCGGTGGTTGCCTATGAGATTCTTATACTTTGTCTTAGGGTACAATTGGACACGGAGCTTTCTATTGATGAACGTCGTGAATCTCTCCTTGTACAATTGGAACTCTTAGATGAGTGACGTCTGGCCGCCGCCGAACATGCAAGAGTTTATCAAAATAGGCTTTCGTGTTTTTATCAAAAGAAAGTAATAGATTGAAAATTTAAAGTCGGCAAAATGGTAATCAAGAGAATCTTTGTAAAACCTGGTGAACCCCTGTTGCATGGGTTTTGATGCCGATTAACCGGGGTGAGGGAAGGGATACAACGGTGAAGGAAAATACGGGAGTTTGATGTATCTCGGGTATCCTCCTCACGGGTGCATGCTTCTCACGGCGGTATTGGGCACTCTCCTTTTTATGGAAAGTCGGAAAGGGTCGAATGGCACGGAAATGTCAGGATAGGGGTTAACCGGACAAGGTGCGGGCGTGCCAGTCGATCTCTCGACAATCACTCATGGAACCAAGGTTTGACCGGGGAAGCGCCACCAGGGCGCGGCACGTGGGCTCGGGCAGTCAGGCGACACGTGGAGAGAAGGGGTTCCATGGGTGCGAGTGCATAAGCGATTGCGGGAATCGTGTACAAGACGTCTTTCCCCATCGGTCGCAAGCAACCGATGTTTATTTACATCAGATTGAATCTGAATATCTTCATTCTGAGCTGAAGGAAAGTCTGTATATAAGTCTGAAGCCATGGGTAGAGGGCTGGGGGCATTCAGCAGCTATGGGTGCGCGTTAGACTGAGGGGTGTGTTTACTGGGATTAGGGTGTCGGGCACGGATGCCGAGTGGTGTGGGTAGGAAGCTGGGGGCCCGAATGCGGGCGTATGTATTTCACTGGTTTTATGATGAGCGGCATGGGCTTTACAAACGGGCCTTAGTGGGCCGAATTACAACTGGAGCAAGCCGCGGGACAATTCTGACACGTGGGTCGGTCCCCGGGTCATTGCGTAACAAAGCGGATGTCCGCGTGTTCTACTGGAGCTCTTTATGGAGGAGTTGGTGTGGGTCCGACTGCCTTGGTGGTCAGAATGGACACGAGCTGGCACTTGGCGGAGGTTGAACGCGGCTCGATGTGAGCGGTCGGGTCCGGGTCTCGGACGGTGAGCGTTGTCAAGCTGGAGAGTCGAGGTCGGCCCCGGGATTATGATTCCCAAGCCAGAGGTTCGACTAGGCTTGATTTTTCAATCTGAGGGGCCGATAGTCGGCTGGGAGGTGAACGGTGGGTACGCGGTTCTGTGTCAAGGGTCGACGCGGTGTTATGAAGTACCCTTCATCACCATCATAAGTGTTGTAAGTTGACGTACACGGGCGGACCCGGGGTGCAGGCGTACTTGCCGTTGGTACGATCATCTTACATGTGGCGGGGATGGACTTGGTGTGAGATGGCTAAACACCCTGTGAGGGGAGTACGTGCGGCATACCCTCGGCGTGTGTGAGCCGACCAGCAAGCCAACTGCGCGCGCACTTGTCTTCTCGCATTCCTGACCCTTGCCGAAAGCTTCGGGAGTCCGAGGGTGTGACAATTAGGCCAGGGAAGTTTGCTCCGTGCGTTGCTTCCTTGCTTCATGCATGCATGCCCCTAGCTTGTTGGTAAGGGGGCAATTTATAGAAGTTGAAGGGGTGGGGGTGGGGTTTAGGCGGACCAAGTTGAGGGTCCAACTCGGTCCGGGTAAACCCCCCAAATAGTATTATTATTATTATTTTATTTGTATTGTGTGTGTGTGTGTGTGTGTGTGTGTGTGTGTGTGTGTGTGTGTGTGTGTGTGTGTGTGTGTGTGTGTGTGTGTGAGTGGAAGGGGTGGGGTTTAGGCGGACCAGCCCAAGTGGGCTGGTCCGCCTAAACCCCCTTGGAGGAGGGTAAACATTCTTTTTTTTTATTTTTGGAGGGGTTTAGGCGGACCAGCTTGGGGGTCCAAGCTGGTCCGCCTAAACCCCTCCCTAGGGGGGGTTTGGGCGGACCAAAGTGGTCCCTTTTTTAATTTTAAAAGTCCTTTTTTTATTATTCAAGGGTTTAGGTGGACCAGCTTGGAGGCCCAAGCTGGTCCGCCTAAACCCCTCCCCAGGGGGGTTTGGGCGGACCAGGTAGAAGAGAGAGAGAGGGAGTGGTCCCACCTCTATAAAACCTGATTTTTTTGTGACTTTTCTTCCTAAATTGGTTAAGAAAAAAAGGACAGGAGGATACTAGAAGGATACACTGGTGGACTGGCTGCTTGTGCGCGAAGATCGAGGGATTGACGTGTGTGTGACTCAACGTAATCTCGGGACTCCGTCTTCGCGAATCCTTCGACACATGGGTACGATGAACGAACTTTGCACGAACCTCGGACCATGAAGTTAGGAATTTTCGTGAACTGAGACTGGGGAGGGCCGTCGGGCCTCCGAGTTGAGGGGAGGGCGCGGCCCCCGGAGAGTTCGCCCTCTTCAGGGGCGCGGCCACGCCCCGGGGTGAACTGGCCCCGGGCGAGTCGCAACCCCGGGGGATGGCCCCTGGGGGTCTTCCTTCGTCGTATGGGGATATCCTTTTGAAGGATACGGAGTTCGGGGATGTTGAAATGGCCCATGAGAGCCATTGTTCTTCGAGTTGTAGTGGCCGCTCGCAAAGTGTTCGGGCGAAAGCCCGACACACCTCGGGTTGCCGAACGAGCCGCGTCGGTGGCCGACATGCCTTGGATTTGGCCAAGAGCCAAGGGTAGAAGTTTGTAGGGGCTGGGAGGAGGCACCTTGGGCCCATGGGCCTTGCCTCATACTACATGCCATGTTGTACGGCGGGTTGGTAGAGTAGCCTCGGGCTGGCCCGAGAGCTAAGTTCAATGGCTTGTTGCCACGTGTCTGAGGGTCGGGGGTGGCCCCGACTTGCTGGGGGGGTCATCGTAGGACCCAATTGGTGTACTGGAACCACGGGATGGCCTGTGGGTTTGTGTAGAAGGGTTGAAACATGTGCGCCCACAAGGTGTTCGGTAGAATGCCGAACGCACGTGTGTGAGCCGTACACACGTGCTGCGGGCCTCCCGAGCCTATGGTTGACCTATTTGGGTCTCCCTTTGACCTTGGAGGGTTGAAAGAAGGCGTCTCGGGGTAGGCCCCTGGCCTTTTCACTGGGTGCCACGATGTGTGGCTTGTAGTTGGAGTATCCCCGAGATGGGCCGGGTGGTCGTGTAGAAGGCGGGCAAAGTCCGCAACTTAGGAGTCGGGAGTGGTCCCGATCGATTGCTAGTGCCACTGTATGCTTTGGCTAGCGGGTTGGGGCCGTTGGTCGGGCCCACTGGGTTGTCGGAGGGGTTGGGTGGCCCATGCTTTGAAGGTGTTCGAGGAAATTCCCGAGCCCTTATTTCTGGGTATTTTGCTGGGGAAATAGTCCGGGTACAATAAATGCCCCCCACGGATCGTGCGTCGGAGGCGGAGACGAGGGCGTACAGTCCGTGAACCTGTCCTTTTGAGTTGTTGTTGTTGCATTTTGACGTTTCATATACTTGTGATTTGCTGTATTGTATGTGTTGAATTTCTGGCCTACTGACCATTTTTGTGCTATGTCTTGCAGCTATGGTCCGATTTGGCAGGGATGAGAGGGTCCCAAGGCGTGTGGTCCCGGAGGAGGACCAATGGGTGAGGAGGACCGAGCGGCCCATGCCCCCTTTGGGCCCGCCAATCATCACTGCGGCCAACGTGGAGCAGCTTGATGGTGGGCAGACAGCTGTGGCAGAGGGCCTCGCCGGCGAGCGCGGCAACGGGGTTGGGGTTGTGGAGCTAGCCCGTGCGTCGGAGGCGGGCGGGATTTATACTTATGACTGCAGCGGTGGCTATCCAGTGGAGTTCCCTCTGGACCGACACTTGTTTGAGTCTATCAGGCACTTTGTTCCGTCAGGCCTGGAGGAGAGTGACTCACAGGTTGCTAGAGCCCGTCATCGACTGGAGCGGGCGATCTTGGTGGGCCGAGACAGCTTGCACGGAATTGTCTTTTGCGGCTTCCCGAGTTTCTCTGTGGATTACTGGAGACAGAGTCAGTTTCCCAGTGCTAAGTGCCTGGGTTTCTTTAGCAGAGCAGACCAGTTCGGAGTCCGCGCCAGAGTGATGGGTCCCGCTTTCTGGGATTTACATGGACACCACCGAGCAGAGATAGAGGGCAGTTCGAGATTAGCACTGGAGCCATCAGGGCTGGAGTATGCCGGGGAAGGCTGTGACGACCACAGCCTTTTGTCCAGGATTCTACGACAGACCGCCGTTAGCTGGTATGGCCGCTGGGCGGTGATTTCGTCACACAGGTACTGCCAGGGCGGTACTGAGTGGTTGATGGGTATAGTACACAACTACCACGTGCTGCTAGACCGAGCTGATATCCGATATGTTGTGACCGTGGCTCTGTATGGGTATCCTTGCTACACATGACTTCTATAGGAGTTGACAGAGTGCTTCAACCACAGGTGGAACACCGTGGCAATGGCTGAGGGAGAGACCTCGTTAGACTTGTGGTCCCTGTGCAGGATCTCTGGGTTGCCGATCAGTGGCGAGGGGTACGAGGAGGTAGTGCTGTATGACCTCCACCGTAGCCACACTGACGGACATGGGCGATACCGGGTTTCTTACAGCTACCGGTATTTGCTGAAGACTTGGAGGGACTTAGCCCTGGCTGGGAATGAAAGAGCGGTGCAGACTCCTAGGGTGCCGCTGAACGCGTGGATTCGCCACTTTTATGACGGACCCTTTTGCTTTCACCAGGACTTCGCGAGGGACGAGACCCCCTGGGAGGAGTACACAGAGGTAGAGTTGCGCTTCCGGACATGCACGGGGTATATCTACGCACCACAGAAGGGGTGGAACCCCCAGAGGCTACCGGACGTGACCCACTTGGCCGCGTACTTGGCATACTAGTTGGCGACATTTGTGGTCCCCCACAGGGAGGATGGCCAGCTGAGAGTAGAGCTGTTGTGACCTGCGTGCCAACTGGCAGAGGGACGGAGGTTGGCCTTAGCCCCAGCGGCTTTTGCTAATATTTATCAGGGACTGGGAGTACTGGCGGCGCACCCGGCGCCACATGAGCGGAGCATGCTTCTGTCGACTCACTACCTCAGTGCATGGGCTGGGCTACTGTTCCCAGGGTTGGTGTCTCACGGGTCCGTAGCGAACCAGGCGGCACCTTTGTTGTTTAGCTTCACCGGATGGCCAGATGGGGACGCAGTTGTGCAGCTGGAGGAGGCTAGGAGAGTTTTGTGTTACTTGCCCGGCAGGGGCGAGGAGGGTATTCCCTTTGACGGTGCCGCGAGGGACTGCCACCTGATCATGGTGCCTTCGTATGGTGGGGCGGCCTGTGCCCTACCTTACCAGCAGGAGTTGGACGCGTCATTGTACACAGAGTGGGTGATGAGCACCCGACCAGCGGTGCTGCCTTTACACCGGTCTGTGACGAGCTTCTTAGAGCCGTACTTCCCGCACAGGTTCGCTCAGAACTTCAGGTACGACCAGGGGATCCCACCGATCCAGGAGTTTCCTTTGGCGGGTCGTCAGTACAGAGGCCGGGACACCCACTTGCTAGCCGCGGCGTGGTGGGACTTTTACTATCGTCGAGAGCCGGAGCGACTGCCGATGCCTGTGCCAGGACGCAGGGGACGGTTTGACGTCCACTACGCCAGGTGGTGGTTCGAGCATAGCCATCAGTACCGACAGAAGGCCTCGGTGATCCAAAAAGCCAAGGAGACTCGTCTCTTGAGGGAGGATCTGCCTCTCATCGCACTAGATGATGGGTATCTGCGGACTCGCTTTTCTCGGATCCACCAAGAGGTAGAGAGGCTGGCGCAACAGGCACCTCGGGGGAGCCGAGGCTCTTTGTCGATGGGGCGGAGCGGAAATGGGGCACTGTAGCCCCTCAAGTAGGCGCGGGCGGCGCCTGGAGGTACCAGAGTCTGAGCACCTCGACCCGGGACGTCGAGGACTTGGTGGACCCAATTTCTGGCTGACTGCGAGTTTGAGCAGCGGGGTTCGCTGGACCGAGTGCTCTCTGAGGGGAGCTTTGCAGATACGGCGGCTGACGACTGGAGGCATCATATTACCCATGGAATCGTGTCAGCTGGACCTGTAGAGCTCGTGTCCCTCAATGAGTGCACCTACACCCTGAGGGACGTGAAGGAGGCGGTCACCAAGGCCGCATGGGTTGTGGGTTCAAAGACAGAGCAGCTAGTTCCTCTGCCACTGACCCCCTTCGTGACTTCAGGTAAGACCTCTTTATTAGCCTGCTAGCCCTGCTTTGTTGTTTTCTAGGACATATGGCTGAGAGATCTTGTGTGGCCGTGTTTGGCAGGTTCTGCGGCGGACAAGGATCCCCTCTTCACAGGGACATGTTCTGGGGATGGTGACGGGGCCCTTCAGCCCCGGAGGAAGTGCCCTCAGGTGGAGACCGGAGTCAGGGAGGTTAGTGAGTCCTCTCAGGGACCCGCTGCCAGGGAGCATATCGAGGCGGAGCCGGCTTTAAGTAAGTGCCATATTTGCCTACTTGCTTTATATTGATTCAGCCTTGATGATTGGCTAACCTTGTGCAATTAGATTTGCTTTCCACAACGCCACTGGAGACCGGGGCTGATGTGGCCTTGTCGCCACCTCAGGAGGTCGACCCCCTTCCTGACGACGGGGTCGATCATGAGATAGATATGGAGGGGCTCCTTCGTATGATGGACGAGACCGCCCCCAATGTTGAGACCTTCCCCGATTTTGAGCCATGGAAGGCTTCAAAGGATGCTCAGCCAGGTAAATAATTCTGGAACCAAGCGTGTTGTATTTATGACTGTACTTGATTCTGGGAGTTGACGTAGTTGCTGGCGTCATGCAGAGGTGGTCGGGGCATCAGAGATCGCAACTTCTTCAGAGATGCGAGGCGAGGTGCCCCCATCTGTTGACGGGCAGGAGCCCACTGCGACTCAGGATGGCTTGGGTAAGTATTGAACTGTTACGGAGGGCATTGCCCTTCCATTGTATAGTTGCGGGGATGTCGATACTGACTGACTTTATGATGTCCTTCGCCAGGTGAGGATACAGTCGCCACTCTGGAGATGATTCAGGAGCTGGTCCGTATCGGCCCTTCCGTGTCTCTTCCCTCATTTGAGGGGGAGCCTGAGGGGAGGAGTGCTTCAATGCCGCCCACGACCGAGGAAGTGTCTAGCTTACTGCCGCAGCTATTGGCAGGGGTGAAGCGAGCTTCCCTGCCGACTGTGGTGTCGGCCTGCACTGTGGGGCTGGTCGGGTCCTCAAGCATGGGACCCTCAGGTGCGTAACTGGGGACTTAACCACATTTGTTAAGCCTTCTTATGTTGACTGTCCTCTAGTGCTGAGGTCCTGTCGGTATTATTTACAGGTGTACCTTCACCTCTAGAAGAAGGTGAGCTGCCCCGCAATGGGGGCGATATGGTGGAGGAGGAGGGGCCCACAGAAGTGGCCCCTGCTGAGGGCGACGAGGAGATTGTCGACATCGAGAAGGTTTCGGAGGGGAGTGCTCCGACCGGTGAGTTTTCTGTTTGCAACTCTTAGTTGGAGAGGCCTTCTTATATAGAACTGGGTCTTGTGATGACCTTGTTTGCTGCGTTGGCTTGCAGAAACTTCTGGTTCGGCCACCTCTGGGAGTTCGTCGGGGACCTCGTCGAGCTCTTCAGACGACGGCGGCTCGGAGATGGAGACAGAGGAGAGCTCGAGCTCGAGCTCTTCGTCCTCTGGGGCCTCTGCTAGTAGGGAGGTTTCGACGGGGACTCACCCTAGAGGTATGCAGTGGTCCTCTTCGTACTTATTTGGTGCTCATCCGCACTATAAGGTAGAGTGCTGACGTTCTTGAGTTACTTGCAGCATCGGATCCTGGGGAGGAGCACGTGTCGGCTCCTGATGAGGGCGGGTAGGAGGAGCCTCCTGTCCCACCCGTGCTTGCTGGGGATGACCGGATGGTGGAGGAACCATTGCCCTCTCCAACCCCGGTAGGTGATGCTGTGGAGGCGGAGGTGCAGTTGCCTTCCCCGACCCCGACAGATGATGCCACAGAGTCGGCTGGACTTGCTCTAGGTAAGGAGTCAGGACTTGTCTCCTTCCTTTTTTTGTCAGGTTTTTCACCTTGTTTGTCGAAGGAACTCTTTCATGTATTACTTACTCCCTTTGGTGTTTGTTGGAACTACGCAGGTTCCACTGGAGTGCTGGCTGCGTCCGGAGACCTCTCCCTGGATTTAGGGGTGGAGTGGCCTCCATTCACTTCTCCGCCAGAGCCGTTGCTGGAGGCGAGTGCAGGTGTCGCCCTGCTCCAGCTGGCGCGAGGCTACTCACAGAGCGAGCCCCTCCCTTCTTCGGAGGACCTGAGGCAGTGACTGTGGGAGTGCACCCAGGGCTACCATGCGCTCAGATTCCCACGTGAGCACTGGATGTCCGGGTTGGCTGGGATCTTGGCCGAATACCTGCGGCTTCACGAGGTGCAGGAGCAGAGATCTCAGAGACTAGCGGCGATCCGGGAGGCGCAGTAGCAGCGGGCTCGACTCGTGTCAGCCATAGCTGAGCAGAGGAGTCACGCCGAAGCGACCGTGTCGGCATCTCAGGGGCGAGCCGTACAGTTGAGGGAGGTGGAGAATCAGGCTGAGGCCTTGAGGAAGGCCTGGGAGGAGCGGCAGGCAGTCGCCGAGCGTGTCCGAGCTTAGTGGCAGGCGGTTGAGACCACAACCGGAGCTAGTGCCCAGCTCTTGTCCACCTTGGAGGCAGAGCTTGCAGCAGCGGACTTTTGTCTTGCGGTGCTGGAGGGGGATCAGGCGGAGCCCTGATTGTATCTCCCCCCCCTTTTTTTGTCTGGAGTGTATGGAGTTTGTTACCCCAATGGCATGTCTTGGGCTCCTTTTACAGAGTATTAATGACAAATTCCAGATCCTTTGTTTACTGGGTTGTTCCCTCCCCTCTTTGATGGAATGGAATGATGCGTGTGAACTGACGACCACTTATTGTTAGTCGTGCTTGCTTGTCCTACAACGCATCGTCATGAGTGATAACAGGGACCAGTTTTAAGGAACTCGGTGTTAGAAGCTGGAGGTTGAGTGTTGGGTAGTAGAGGAAAGAAAGGCTATATGTGGGGGCCAATCCTCCTGGGGAATGAAAGCCCACCTACTCTGGAACCATCGTAGGCTTACAAGAACGGGGCAGTCCACGTGGTCTAGAGTTACAGAGGTGATTCTAGAGAGTGGATATTGATTCTTAGCTAGATGGTGGGATATTGGCTAACATTGTGCCGTTAGCCAAAGGATGGGATTTGTATGTGTCTGGGAAACTGGGATTGAGCTGGTTGGGTGGCCTAGGCGGACACGGCAACCAAGATCGGGTCTGGGAGAGGGACTGGGAATTGAAGCTGGGACCGTGACTGAGAATGGGGACTAGAGCTGAAGCCAGCTGGGTGACCTAGAAAGGTGTAATGGTTGGGAACTGGAACTGAGTAAGATAGCTAGCCTGGGAAGGTGTTATAGCCGAGACTGGAACTGGAGGCTGGGAGACTAGCATACGAAGGCGTTGTAGCCGAGGCTGGAGTTGAAAACTGACGGTTGGCCTATAAAGGCGTTGTAGCCGAGGCTGGAGTTGAAAACTGACGGTTGGCCTGTAAAGGCATTTTTGCCGAAGACTGGAAGCTGGAAACTGGTGGCTGGCCTGTGAAGGCGTTGTAGCCAAAGACTGGAAGTTGGAAACGGGCGGCTAGCCTGTACAGGCGTTGTAGCCGAAACTGAAAGCTGGTGACTGGCGGCTGGCATGTACAGGCGTTGTAGCTGAAACTGGAACCTGGAGACTGGCGGCTGGCCTGTGAAGGCGTTGTAGTTGAAACTAGAAGCTGGAGACTAGCGACTGGCCTGTGAAGGCGTTGTAGTCGAAACTGGAAGCTGGAGACTGGCGACTGGCCTGTGAAGGCGTTGTAGCTGAAACTGGAAGCTGGAGACTGGTGGCTGGCCTGTGAAGGCGTTGTAGCCGAAACTGGAAGCTGGAGACTGGCGGTGACCGACCCTCGGGGGTGTAGTGGCTACCATTTTTGTGAAGTGATGTTGAGCTCGCCATCGGGGCGTGTGGTAGCCGGTGGCTTTGTAAGTTAAGAGGGGAGAGGGAGAGAGTTTTTTTTTCTCTTTACCAGACCTACCGCCCTTGCGGGTTTTCGCCAGGGCTGGCCCCCTTTAGTTTTTTTCGGTGCGCCCTTGCGGGTTTTCACACCGAGGGGTTACTCGATTTTGCCTGAGGTGCCCTTTCGAGTTTTCACCTCAACCTGGTTGGTGGCAATTTTTGCCCCCAGTCACCTCATAGAGGGAGTTGACTGAGGCCGCCGGGGTATCTCTATTTTTAACCCCATTTTTTGTATATATATATATATATATATATTGAGATTGCCGTCCGTAGCATATTGCTGTCAAGGGACGTAACCTGAGACTGGAAGGTGTGGATAGCCGAATATTGCTCAGCCATTCATAAGGGTTTTTTTTAGAAACCCTCACGCTATGGTGGCGAAGGACCACTTTATCATGGCAAGGTATAACTGGAGGTGTGACTGGTGGATCAGGGATCGTATGGGAGAACTGGGATTATGATGAACTAGAAGGCTCTGGATTTGCAGGGTATGTGGGATGTAGGGGCAGAGGATGATAAATGTCTCAAAATGCATTGGGATATAAGTTTACTGAGACGGTGGCTGGAAGCTTGACTGTTACAGGGACTGGTTGAACTGTGATGTCGAGGTAAGGGCCAAAGGTTGGCCCAGCTAAGCAGGAGTAATGCAAGATTAGCTGGGGATTGAAGGCCTTGCACTGTAGCAGTGCAAATGTATTGGAGACTGGCTCTGGGGAGGCTAACGGCCCACCAAGGGACATGTGGAAGGCCGTGCTAACTGGTAGTAAGAAGAAGATTTTCTCGTTATCGGTTCTACTGCCCTTTCAGGTTTTTGCTAGAGCCGACCCCCTTTAGCTTTTTCTGACACGCCCTTGCAGTTTTTCACGTCGAGGGGTTTCCCGATTTTGCCTGAGGTGCCCTTTCGGGTTTCCACCTCAGCCGGGTTACTAGCCTTTTTGCCCCCAGCCACCCCATTGTGGTGAGAATGACAGGGTCTGCCGGGGTATCTATAGTTTTAACCCCATTTTGTTTGTTTTTTTTTGACTTACCTGTGAGCCTGGAGGCTAGACTGGTGCTGGTGCAGCGCCCGTGCTCCCGTGGCGACGGGAATGAGGGCAGGAGATAATTTCCTGCGGATGCCTAGCGACGATTCTAGGGAACTGGGCTGGCTGGTTGACTGGGGATTGTAGACTGGAAGGACTGGCCGGTTAGATTCTTCTTGAAGGAAGATCGGCGTTATTGGCAGTAGCTATGGCATGCGCCTTAATCTGGGTGACACGCGAATTCCTGTTCTGGTGCACAATACTACTTCATATGTTTGCTGTTGAGAGGCGGGAACGGTCTATGACCTTTGTGATCAACAACCGTGTAGGCCCCACCCTCGTAGACATCAGAGATGATGTACGGATCTCGCCAATTTGGCTGTAGCTTTTCACTGGAGCGCCCTGCCATGACCTCTTTTTCTTGATCATGACAAGGTCACCTTGCTTGAAAGCTCGCTGTTTGACGAGCTTATCGTAGGCCCGGGCCATGCGAGCCTGGTACTGATGCGGGACGGACACGCGACCTGGGACTCTAGCTCGCGATCGTCCCTAAGCGAGGGAAGACGTGGGGCCGTGGGCGGTTGAGAAATCGGTAGCGAGTCTTGGATATCGACTTTCCGCGTGTACTCGGATCGAGTCACGGGACGGGTCACACTCACTCTCTCGCAGCGGTGATAAAAATAGATATCGAGCTAGTTGTCTATCACATGCAGCGGCATATACGAATAAATACGAGTAAAACAAACGCCGAGTAAGAGAGCGAGCATGATACCTCCACGCTCCGGGCGTGGGGAAGACGACCCCGGCCAGTTACGGTAACTCCCGGTATAATGGTAAAAACTTAATTACAATAGTGAATTTTATTGCCCACTCCACGTAGGGAGGTAAAGGACTACAAGTGGGCTCGGGAGGACCGACCCTGGGTTGACGGGCAGCAAGTTGGACGGGCGTTTGGGGCAAACTCGGCATGCTGGTCTGACTCGGTACTGCGCCGACTCGGGTCTGACTCGCTGGACAGCAAGCTTTGACCTCCAAAGGAACGTCGCCTTCCTAAGATCTTCTGGAGGCGCCGCTTGGCTGGAATGTGGGCAGGACGTCCTTGGTCGACTCCTGAGAGTGGCGGCTCCTGAAGTTCATTTTTGATATTTGTTTGTGAATTTCTCCCGGCCTGTAATTTCAGACCTGCACAAGGAACAGATATGCGCACCTCGGCGGTAAGAATTAATTCTCACAGATCCGGAATCAGATCGAGGCAAGACTAGTGGAGTTTGAAAGAGGACTCCCAGATATATAACATATGATTTTTGTAGGTTGATCCAACGAAGGAATGAGAAATGAGAGACTCTGCAAGACTATTTTTTTCTGTGGATCTGTTTGCAGACACTCAGGATAGAAGGGAATCTGCTTAAAACTGACCTTTGACCGAGGGGTAGATAATTTTTCCAGGGGCTAAAAAAATTATGAGAGGTAGGGGGGAACATGAGGAACACTGAGGAATTTTTGTGAATTTTCTGGAAATTTCTAAGGGGGTGGTAAAAATACGAATAGGTGACATTGTCCCGTGGATCTGTAGAATGGCATATTACAGGGGGAAATAAGAAATATGGGAAAAATACTAAACGATGTCCAAATGGCACGAAATTTAAACTGGAGACTAGGGAAGATATGTAAAACAAGCCCTCAAAGTTTGGGCTTGATCAGACAACAAGAACGAAAGATAAAATTCCGGAGTTGAGGTTCTATCCTGATTTGGACAGAGCTCCGACGTAGCGGCGGTGGCAGTGCGATGGCGGCTCGATGGCGGCGGCGGCGGTGGTGCTGAGCTTCACACTCATGGAGGTTGTGGTGGAGAGGCTTCACACCTCTGAAAATTCGTAGCTTTCACAGCAGCTTGGGGGAGAGAGGGGTGCCTTTGGGCAAATGAGCATAAAATGGAATTTTCCTTCATTAATGCTAAGTTATTTCACAAAATACAAGGTATTTATAAGAAATGTAAAAAGACTAATACTACCCTCGGATCTGAGTTAGGGGAGGGGCACTTAGGGGATATAACATATTTAATTCTCCATGTGATTTGGAACCTATTAAACAACTAATAAGAGGGGGGCACCCCCTTGACTAAGTGGGATGGCATCTTGGACATTTTAAGCCCATTGTCCCCTTTGAATGGTCAAGCTTCTAGAAGCCCACCTTGGACCTTTGACTGGCCCCACATGGGCCCTAAAGCTTAGGTGGACTAATAGGGAAGGAGATGGGAGCCCCTTGCTGGTCCTACTGACTTTTACACAAAAACCCAAAGATCCCTAAGGAATGACAAATTGACTTATTAAGCCTTACAATTGCATACATGTTTTCCCAAGGATATAAATGTAAATAAAAGGACTCAAATGCAAAATAAAAATGTCAGTGCTCTTGCTCTGATGTCCCTATCAATTCTCCCCGGGTGGGAAGAACTCGACCCCGTCGAGTAAGGGTGTGGCTGCTCGTGACGTCGGCGGATCCATCATCATACCAGGAAACGCGGAGTACGCTCCACTCCAAGTAATCGACACCTGCTCATCCCGTATGGATTCGATATGCACTCGTTGCTGGGGAATGAGGCTAGAGGTAGACACTCCGGGGTCGGGTCACTCTCAAAGGAGGGAGGCGGCTCAAAGACTCACTAGGAATCACCGCTGGGTCCCTATATGTGACTAGATCCGATATGTTGTGGTAGATCCGATCCCAAAGTCCGACAAGTCTCGCACTCGAAAGGGACTGACAACGCGAGCGTACCAGGACCGACTCGACTCGATGTATGCACAGACACACAAGACCCTAGACAAACATATTGTTAGTCCGACCCATACACATGCAAGGGTGGACCAGGACACCCGAATGTGTGCCATGCATGCATATTACGTAACCGGAGGTTGGTGGCATGGAGAACTCCCAGACGTCCGAGTATGACCCAGTCATGCATTGACCTCCTATGGGACTTGGGTGTGGGAGGGCTAGGAGAACCAAAATCACCTTTCCAATGAATGGGCTTGATGGGTGTATATGGATCGGCCCGTGGGGAAGGGGTGTGAAAGTGGACTTCCCCGACAAGGTATAAAGGAAGTGGTGGGTCATGAGGCCCACTAGAGAAGGGGTTGAATGGGTCAAAGAATGTGTGACCCCTTGGTTCCTCCGTTACATAGTCCAATGTTTGAAATTCATGAAAGTGATGGTCACCTCCATCCATCGTGGTAGATGGGACAGTGTATAGAAGATATGGCTCCTCCCTTGGGATAAAAGGAATGAAGTCGGGCTCGACCGGTAACGGGAGGAGTAGAAGAATCTCCATGGTCACATGGCCCATGGTGTACACGGAGGTAATGGAACCTAAGGCGGGATGGGTGAAGCTACGACTTGTGGGTCGGTCGAAGCCTGGGGCCGACAAGTGCGTAAATGTCAACTACCAGTCTAATCCTTTAAGAAGGTCATCCAATGTATCCACATGGTGACTAGACCGGAAAGTGGTGTGAAATGAGTTGATTGGCACTAGAGGTAGTGTGGCGTCCATGGATGGGAAGGGAGGTGGGACCAAGCCATTCTTGAGCCATCTAAGTAGTGGCTCGGCGATGAAAAGCGTTCCCGTTAGAAACACGGGTGGCTCGGGCAGAGGTGGCTCCGAATAAAGATGTGAGGGTGGTGACATAGGAGCTCTCATGGGTGAGGAAGGCATGTCCTCCCGGAGGGGAAGTGGTCCTTGGGACCCCGTAGGTGGGTCCGGGTTGGGGCTACGGGCTATGGCCTCCCTAGGCTCGAGTATGGCTACCTCATGCCTCGGAGGTGGGCAAGGGGAGACCAACGACTCAAAATAAGCGCACCTCCTATCCACCCGTTCCGAAATCATTTGCACAAGTTCGGCAATGGTATGGGTTGGAGTAGGAGTATCGCTGTGGACTCGCCCGTAATCAACCGGCCTAGGCTTGGGACGGGGCTCATCTAAGTACGGGGCTCCTTGCCTCCGACTATGACCCACTTGATTGGAGGTGATTGGGTGGGGTCGGTTGGAGTTGACCGGGCCGAGTAGGTAGACCTTCCTAAGTTCGCCCTTCATCTCATGCCACGACTCGATGGGCCATTGCCTCCTAACTTCTTGCAAGCGTTGATTGTGGTCCCATTTTTTGGCGGCCTCGTGTAGAAGCCGCTCTTTGGTGATAGAGCATTGCCGAGCCTCGGACATGGGGTAACAATCAAAATATTTATCCATGGCAGCTTCCCAATGTAGGTAGTCGCTCGGGACTTTGGAGCCATAAAACTCCGGGCTTCGGGCCTACAGAAGTGGGGAGGGTGGTTGCCAAGCCCATGGGTGGGCCAACGGTCATATCGCCTAGGCGACCGGGAGTCCATTGGAAATGGGAAACTATAAGACGGACATGAAGACACTTGGACAAGACACTAGACACGACTATGCAAGGTTGGAATGCACTAACTAATGCACACTAAGGAACCTAGACTTAAACCAAGATCCGGTACGTTGGCGGAGTTACGGGATCCGAAGATCCTCTCGCGCAAGTGTGCGGTCTTCCCGATAGGCGTAGCCTAACGTTCGGACAACACCTTTTAATATACCGAATAAGGTATGCGATGCAACCTTGGACCGACTTAAATAACTTTTTTTGTATTTTTGTTAAGCAATGATGAATGACTACCCTAGACTCAACTGGCGCTCTGATACCAAACTGATGCGGGACGGACACGCGACCTGAGACTCTCCTCGCGATCGTCCCTAAGCGAGGGAAGACGTGGGACCATGTGCGGTTGAGAAACCGGCAGTGAGTCTCGGGTATCGGCTTTCCGCGTGTACTCGGATCGAGTCACGGGACGGGTCACACTCACTCTCTCGCAGCGGTGATAAAAATAGATATCGAGCTAGTTGCCTATCACATGCAGCGGCATATACGAATACATACGAGTAAAGCAAACACCGAGTAAGAGAGTGAACACGATACCTCCACGCTCCGGGCGTGGGGAAGACGACCCCGGCCAGTTACGGTAACTCCCGATACAATGGTAAAAATTTAATTACAACAGTGAATTTTATTGCTCACTCCACGCAGGGAGGTAAAGGGCTACAAGTGGGCACGGGAGGACCAACCCTGGGTTGACGGGCAGCAAGTTGGAAGGGCGTTTGGGGCGAACTCGGCCTGCTGGTCCGACTCGGTACTGCGCCGACTCTGTTCTGACTCACTGGACAGCAAACTTTGGCCTCCAAAGGAATGTCGCCTTCCTGATATCTTCTAGAGGCGCCGCTTGGCTGGAACGTGGGCAGGACGTCCCTGGTCGACTCCTGAGAGTGGCGGCTCCTGAAGTTGATTTTTGATATTTGTTTGTGAATTTCTCCCGGACTGTAATTTCAGACCTGCACAGGGAACATATATGCGCACCTCGGCGGTAAGAATTAATTCTCACAGATCCGGAATCAGATCGAGGCAAGACTAGTGGAGTTTGAAAGAGGGCTCCCAGATATATAACATATGATTTTTGTAGGTTGATCCAACGAAGGAATGAGAAATGAGAGACTCTGCAAGACTATTTTTTTCTGTGGATCTGTTTGCAGACACTCAGGATAGAAGGGAATCTGCCTAAAACTGACCTTTGACCGAGGGGTAGATAATTTTTCCAGGGGCTAAAAAAATTATGAGAGGTAGGGGGGAACGTGAGGAACACTGAGGAATTTTTGTGGATTTTCTGGAAATTTCTAAGGGGGTGGTAAAAATACGAATAGGTGACATTGTCCCGTGGATCTGTAGAATGGCATATTACAGGGGGAAACAAGAAATATGGGAAAAATACTAAACGATGTCCAAATGGCACGAAATTTAAACTAGAGACTAGGGAAGACAGGTAGAACAAGCCCTCAAAGTTTGGACTTGATCAGACAACAAGAAAGAAAGATAAAATTCCGGAGTTGAGGTTCTATCCTGATTTGGACAGAGCTCCGACGTAGCGGCGGTGGCCGTGCGATGGCGGCTCGATGGCGGCGGCGGCAGCGGTGCTGAGCTTCACACTCAGGGAGGTGGTGGTGGAGATGCTTCACACCTCTGAAAATTTGCAGCTTTCACAGCAGCTAGGGGGAGAGAGGGGTGCCCTTGGGCAATTGAGCATAAAATGGAATTTTTCTTCATTAATGCTAAGTTAATTCACAAAATACACGGTATTTATAAGAAATGTAAAAAGACTAATACTACCCTCAGATCTGAGTTAGGGGAGGGGCACTTAGGGGATAGAGCATATTTAATTCCCCTTGTGATTTGGAACCTATTAAACAACTAATAAGAGGGGGGCACCCCCTTGACTAAGTGGGATGGCATCTTGGACATTTTAAGCCCATTGTCCCCTTTGAATGGTCAAGCTTCTAGAAGCCCACCTTGGACCTTTGATTGGCCCCACATGGGCCCTAAGGTTTAGGTGGATCAATAGGGAAGGAGATGGGGGCCCCTTGCTGGTCCTACTAGACTTTTACACAAAAACCCAAAGATCCTTAAGGAATGACAAATTGGCTTATTAAGCCTTACAATTGCATACATGTTTTCCCAAGGATATAAATGCAAATAAAAGGACTCAAATGTAAAATAAAAATGTCAGTGCTCTTGCTCTAATGTCCCCATCAGGTACACTTGCAGGTGTTTGTAGGCTTCGAGTCGCTTGCCTTCTAGATCGGCAAGCTCTTCTAGCCTTCTCCAGTACTCATCTTCATCAGAGCCGACAAGGCCGGTGTGGATTGTCACACGATAAGAGGCTAACTGAACTTCAATGGGGATAACTGCTTCTGCCCTGTAAGCAAGGGAGAATGGCGAGCACCCCGTGGGGGTTTTGTAGACTGTCCGATAGGCCCATAATGCTTTGAAGACCTTTTCACCCCAATCACGTTTTCGGTGGCTAACCATCTTGACCAGGAGCTTACAGAGGGTTTTGTTGAAGGCTTCCGCTAAGCCATTAGCCTGGGGGTTGTAGACCGAAGAGGTTCTCAAGTCGATGTGGAATTTGGCTGCTAACTGGTATACGGCCTTATTCTTGAAGGGTGTCCCGTTGTCGGACACAATGCGACTGGGAGTACTGAAACGGTATATGATGTTGTACCGGACGAATCTAGCAACAATTTTGCCGGTGACTTCTCGCAAGGGTAGAGCCTCCGCCCAACGAGAGAAGTAGTCAGTGGCGGCGAAGATGTATTTATGGCCCTTGGAAGATGGCGGAAAAGGCCCCGCAATGTCCATGCCCCACTCAGCGAATGGCCAGGTGGGGGCCGTAGGACGCAGTGGGTTAGGAGGTCTTCTGGGTACTGGGCCAAAGGCTTGGCATTGATGGCACGTACGGGCATAATGGATGCAGTCCACGTACATGGTCGGCCAATAGAAGCCTTTGAGCTTGATGTTGTGCTTCATCCGATCTCCGGCCTGGTGCGCGCCACACAATCTAGAGTGGACTTCCTGCATGATGGCTCGAGCCTCGACGAGGGAGACGCATCTCAGGAGGATCGACTTGTCCTTCTCGTGGACGAGCCGATATAGGGAGTCGCCAATCAACTCGTAAGAGGTTGCTCGACGAAGTAGCTGGACCCTTTGAGCTCGATCAGAAGGGAGCCATCCTTTCTTGAATTTGATGATGGGCGTACGCCAATCATCCTCTTCTGAAGGTGTGCTCTGGTCAAGGTCATGGACCTCGTAAATGGTGAGACCGGTGTTGCCTTCGAGTAGGCTCGGCATCAGCCTTCTATGCTTGATGACGATGTTGACCTCGCCCTCGGGTGGAAGCTTGATGGCCGCGGCCAATTTTGCTAAGGCATCCGCCTGAGCGATGCTGCTCCTGGGAATGTGATCTATTTCGAAGAAATAGAACTTCCGGGTCAATCTGGCGATAGCGGTATGGTATGGAACCAACTTTGGCCTCCGCACGTCATATATGCCGAGGACCTGTCGAACTATCAGCTGGGAGTCCCCGTAGGCTTTGAGGCATTTAATGCCCATGTGGAGAGCCATCTGGAGCCCAATAAGTAGAGCTTCATACTCGGCTTCATTGTTGGTTAGGGACTTCATGAGGGCGCCAGAGTTGTACAAAACTCCGTCCTGAGGAGTCAGGAAGACTATGCCGGCACCTGCCGTGGTGGCTGGATCCTGGTTGCTTTTGGTGATCCTTTGGGAAGCACCGTCGAAGTAAAGCTCCCAGCAAGGCACGCTGGTTGTGAGAGCGCTTCGCTGCCAATAATGCAAGACATCTCCGCTCTGTTCAACTGGTTGTTGTGATTGAGCAACAGTGGTTGTGAGAGCGCTTTGCTGCCAGTAATGCAAGACATCTCCGCTCTGTTCAATCGGTTGTTGCGATTGAATAGCAAGGGACTCCTCGTCTGGAAGCCCCGAGTTGAAGGGTGAATCATCCGGCACTGGATGGGCTGCCAAGAATCCAGCCTTACCCTGTCCTTTGATTGCTTTTCTGGGGACATAGGTAATGTCGTATTCCATTAACAGGAGAGCCCACCTCCCCAGTCTGCCTAAGAGGACAGGCCATCGGAAGAGATACTTCAAGGGGTCGTGCTTGGATATAAGCTTGACCCGATGGGACAGGAGGTAATGCCGTAGCTTCTTAGCTGCGAACACCAGTGCCAAGTAGACATTCTCCATGGGGGAGTAGCGGTACTCGGCACCGATTAGCTTCCGATTGAGGTAATAGAGGGACTGCTCTTTACCTTCTTCATTAAATTGCGCCAACATAGCTCCCAGCGAAGCGTCCATGGCCGCAATGTAAAGGATGAGGGGTTTACCCTTGATTGGTGCTCCCAGAACTGGGGGAGTGAGGAGGTAGTCCTTGATTTGCTCGAAAGCCGCTTGGCATTCCGAGTCACATGTAAATGGGGCATCTTTCTTCATCAGCTTGCTGAAAGGCGCGCATCGACCGGAGAGGTTAGAGATAAACCTCCGAATGTAGGTTAGCCTCCCTTGTAAGGACCTAAGTTCGGTGATGCTGCTGGGTGGTGGGAGCTCCCGAATCGCTTTAATCTTGCTGGGATCCACCTCGATTCCTCGGTACCTGACGATGAAGCCGAGAAACTTGCCGCTGGATACGCCGAAGGCGGATTTCATGGGGTTCATCTTGAGCCCATATTGCCAGAGACGCTCAAAGACTTGGCGAAGGTCGCGCAAATGGTCTTCTCACCTTTTGGTCTTGACGATGAGGTCGTCGACATAGTATTTGACGGTGTTGTGCAGCATCTCGTCGAATATTTTGGTCATGGCCCTTTGGTAAGTAGCATCGGCATTCTTCAAACCGAAGGGCATGCTTTTGTAATTGAAAATCCCCTTGGGGGATCTGAAGACTGTATGGTTCTTATCTTTGAGGGACATCCGGATTTGATTATAACCAGACGACCCGTCCAAGAAAGACAAGGCTTCATGACCGGTGGTCATATCGACCATTGTTTCTGTGATGGGGACTGGAAAGTCATCCTTCGGACAAGCTTTGTTGAGGTCCCGAAAGTTGACGTAGATGCGGACTTGACCATTCTTCTTCTTAACTGGGACTATGTTGGCGAGCCAGATCGGGTAGATGCACGGCTCGATGAAGTCGACCTCCGCCATTTTATGGATTTCGGCCGAGACCTGGAGCTCCAGCTCATAGCGCATGCGTCGCTGTGGTTGCTTGACCGGAGCGACTGAGGGAGAAATGGCTAGGTCGTGCTCCGCTACGGAGGGATCTAGCCCTGGCATCTCCTTGTATGTCCAGGCGAAGCAGTCTTTAAACTCGAGCAGGAGTTGCTTGTAATCCTGCTTCTCTGCCTCGGTGAGGAGAGCACTGACGAATGTAGGCTGAGGGGCTTCATCGTCACCCAGATTGATCTCCACAAGATCATCGACGGTCGCCTGACCGCCGTCCTCCAGCTTGGGAGGAGCGGGCTGGAGGTCGATGAAATCATCATCATCAGTGTCGGCTTCGTGTATTTCTTGGTTCTCGAGGCCATCGACTGATGCTGTCGGGACTGGAGAGTGGTTGTTGCTGGGATCCATCGAAGATTGATCTGGGCCGCCGGCTCCCGGCAAGCAGTTGTCGACTGGAGTTGCTGAGATCTCCTCAGGGTTGCCTGGCGAAGCTGATAATCTTTCGTAGCTTGGACCAGCAAGATCCCCTCCCTCAGGAGGGTTTATTATACTGGGTCCCTCGACTGACTGAGAGATCAGAGAAGCTTCTTCCGTCCCTTTGTCTTGCTAGAAAGGTGAAGAAGGTTCCCCAACGGCCTGGGCCGGGGCCCTGGCTTTGGCGGAGATCGGGATCAGAATTTCCTCTCCTTCATCCCCGGAGCTGTCGAATTTGGCTTCAACTCTTGTTTGGTCGTGGGCTGGTAGTGCCAAGCCTACGACATTAACTGCGTAGTGGACGCGGAAGTCCGGGTTCTGGTCATAACCCAGCCCCCTGGTATCCTTATGGAAGGACGGGGTTTGCCCCCGGACCTGGGAAGGTCCCACAGTCGAGGGAAGTATCTTCGTTGGGCAGAAGTTTGCCATAGGGGAATGTGTTGCTTCAAACACATTTCTTGAATATGCGGCGACAGCTCGCCCCACACCTGGACTGCTTCAGGGGTGTTATCGGCTTGCCTAGACCAGCCAAAGTCATCATCCGGCGGGGCTTGAGGGGCCATGTCTCCCTTGTAGAAGATAATGGGTTTGTCCCTATTAGCCTTCCTCTTGTTCTGGCATTGTCGCTTAAAGGTGACAATAAACGTTGTCAGCGACTCGACACTGTGCTCCTCGGATACACACGGGAGCTGGATGCAGTCTGGTGGCAAGCATATACTCTTGCCGATAGCCCGGCTAATGAGATTAGCCTGGAAGTCGATCTGGCGCCTTTCAGGGCGATCTGGGGTTGACTTGGGGCCAAGGCGCAGCCGGTGAAGCTTGGCCTTCTCCTCGTCGATAGAGAAGAGATCATCGTCGTCTTCTTCTGAGAGCCAACCATTGCTTTTGCTCTTGATCACGGGGTAGGGACTGATCCCCTTGAAGTAGAGCGCAGCGTTGGCCAGGTTGCATTCTGCCGGTGTGAACGGCAACAGGTCTGTAAAGACTTTATGTTGCTCCCCGTCCTTGGCATACTTGATGCATTGGTGGAGAGTTGACGGGACGACCCAGTTTTCATGGAGCCATGGTCTGCCCAATAGCATCTTGTAAGACATGTTGGAAACGATGATGTAGAAAGTCGCCTTAGAGGTGAAATCATCGAGCACCAGATCGACGTCCACCCGGCCGAGGACGTCCTCGGTGTTCTGGTTGAAGCCGGATATCATGACCGCTTGAACCTTCTGGAGGTACGGGGTCAGATATAGAGACTTGAATGTCTTGAGCGGCATGATGTTAACAGAGGCACCAGTATCCACCAGGATCCGATTCACATCATGCCCGTTGATCTTCCTCTTCATGTAAACATGACGATTGATGTGACACAACCTCGGACCTAATTTAACAAGCACAACCACAAGGCTATGAAGCCTACGCAAGCGAACCTTCGTATGACGCACACACTTAACCCGGGGGTAACTCGGGGATGCCGAGTCGAGGAAATGGGACAAGCCCCTTGCTGGTAGAGGGCCAGCAAAGTCTAAGTCAAACCTCCCCTTGAGGTGCGGATGTTCAACTGAATGTGTTGGCCTTGACCGAGGGACGCGGATCACTCCCTCACACCCACGGGGGTCGCACAAGTGCGGTGGAGCCTTAAGATCGGGCGCTCTCTTCCTTACCGACGGCGCAATTGGAGAATATTAAATGAATAAGAATAATTGAGAGCAAGGGACGAGTTCTCACCTAGCTGGTTTGAAGAAACCAACTCCGGTCGGAAACGGGGGCGAGCGGGGAGGTGAGGGGAAGCACCCGCACGCCGCGTCGATGAAGCTTCAAACCTGTGAGTGTAAATAATACATGAACTACCCCCATGCAAGGGGGGGGGATCTCGGGGAAGGGAAGCCAATGAATACACTCAATATGACCTCCACGTAGGGAGGGGCCTTCAGCCGGCCAAGCGGGGAGGGGAATTCGAGCTAGAAGTGAAGAGAGGGAAGTCGAAGCCGAATCTGCTCGCTGACTGTGTCTCAGGATAGACCATCAGGTATTTGGACGCTGTGGTCAGCCCCAAATTTTGTTGCAGACAAAACCACTTGGAGATTCTTCGTATCTGGATCTGGATGATGCTTGAATTTTGTAAATTTCTTCAGGAATCGCTGCTGGTCGGGGTAGGGGCTTGAACAGGGTGGCAGACTCTCGGATCTGATAGCTTCAGGTTCCCAATAGCATGAAGCAGAGGTTGCCACGGTCGCTCCCGAGCTCAGAATCAGGTGCTGCTGGAGTCGTTGGAACCGTTGACGAGTCCTCTTCGAAGCAAGACTAACGGGGTTGCCAGCTGATGTCAGGGTCGACCGGTAGGCTCTGGACACTGAGGAGGGGTCGGTGCAGACTAAGTGGAAGCAGAACCGAGCACCCGAGGGAGGAAATTAATAACTTTTAGGTCCAGTCGCCAAATGGGGCTCTGTTTATTGGAGATGTTAGAAGACTCATAGTAGAATATTTTTGAAGAAGAACTCTTGATCCGATTCCCAACACGATCGTCGCAGTCGAGCTTCCAATCCGGCTCTGGTCTCCTGCCAGGGGGGATCTGCGTAGTTGTGGGAGAATGGCTCTCCTGGTCGATCTCGAACTCAGAATGGGACGGGACCACCACCGTTACGAAGAAGACATGAAGACGCTTCCTTCGGTATATGGTATGCCACCTGAAACTCCCAGGGGATGACAGGGTGGCCTCTGCAACCTGCGGCCAATCTGCTGCCTGCAACCATAACTTGAGAGGGTGGAGATAGGTAATGGGGAATGGGGTAGATGGGAGGGGAAATGAGGTGGTTGTGTGTAGGGGCAACCCCCAACTGTGAGGGGGTCTAGGAGGGGGGGTTTCAAGGTGTGGGAAGGGGAGAATGGGGGCTGGAAGGGGGTGTTTGCTATGGGTGAGAGAGGAGCTGCGAATTTGGGCTTGGAGGGAGAGGGGAAGGTGAGGGGGCACAAGTGGGTGGAGGGAAGGTGAGTTTGAATTTTCCTTAATGGAGGGTATTCAATGGTGGTCTTAGGGATGGGAGGGGTTGTGTTGGGGAAGGGAAGGGAAGGGGTGCTTGGGGTAGTGGGAAGGGTGCTTGGGGAAGTGGGTGGGGTAGTTGGGGGTTGGGAGGTGGAGCTAGGATTGGTGTAAGCTCTCTTGGGACTAGGGGGTGGAGTAATGTGATGTGTGGGGAAGGGGAGTGGCCTTTAATGGGGGTAGGTGGGAGAGTGGTGGTTGGGAAGGGAGGAGAGATAAAATTTTTGAAATTTGGTGTGGAGGAGAGAGAAAGGGGAGTGAAAGAGAGAGATTAAGAGAGGGATGGGTGAGGAATCTCTCCCCTAGGGTCTCTCACCCAAATAATGGAATATCTCCACTAGATAAGAAGTTTGAACTCTCAAAATGGCAAATTTTTCATTCATTACCTCAAAATGGAGAGAGTGGGGTCCTATTTATAGGGATCCCACAATTTACAATAAGACCCTGACTTTTGACACATTGACTAATAATCAACAAGATAGGGGCGCCCATGGGCCAAGCCCAATGAATTGGGTCCAATAGCTAACTAATAAACCTAATGACACTCAAACCTAGAGAAATAAGCACAAGACCTAATGACATGACTCAAATAAAAGGAAAATTACAATGATATGACTCAAATAAAATAAAGAAACATACATAGGACTCAAAATAAATGACTAGACCATGATGTACGCCTCCGGGGTGACGAGAATGGTCGAGAGTGTCAGGACGGATGGTGATGACCCCATCATACTCTCGGGGTGCGGAGAACTCGACTCCATTGAGTAAGAGGTGGTACCGCTCACATGTCTTCCAAAAGAAGCTGATTCTTCCACCTAGCGAGGTAGAGCCCGTTCACCTTGCTCCGAGTGATGATTACCTGTTCATCCAATATTCTCTCAAGTTGCTTACGTCGGGCTCTCTAGGCTGATGGTGCTCACATGGGGAGGGGTGGGTGCTCTCTCAAGGGAGGAAGGGGACTTGAAATTCTCACTTGGTGCCACCGTGGGTCCCTTGTGTGGCACAAGGCTTTCCACATTGAAACTGAAGTTAACTCCGTATCCCTTGAGGAGGCCTAACTTAGTAGTGGGGCTAATGTACCTCAAAACTTGGAAGGGGCTGATCCCACAAAATCTCAATCTTGAGTTGTCTCTATGTGAGAGCCTCTCATTCCTCACCATCCCGGAATCACCCATTTGGATTTCTTGGTGACGCCATTGAGTCGGTCGGCCTTTTGTAGATTTCATGACTCTTGTTGATGCGCTTGCAAGGTTATCATGCAATTTTGTGAATGCTATCCTTTTAGTGGTTATGGGTGGACCTGGACAACCATAGATGGACCTATCATGCCATGATGCCATATGGACCGTGATGAACCTTGGTGGACCGGGGCAACCATATGTGAACCTAAAGTGGTGATGAATGTCGGGGGACCCGGACATCCGTAGATGCTTTTGACATGCTTAAGACCCGTGATGAATGAGGGTGGACCAATACATTCGAATATGGACCACTCATGCTTTCTACTTGACATGTGGGTAATATGAATGAATGGACCCAACATAGTGTTCATGCCAAGTAGTGTGGTAAGCCTAGACACATGCATATTTTTCCTATGGGTGACTTCCATGTGTATAGGTGTGGGACAACCTTTGAACTCCCATTGGAAAGGGTCGAATGGATCTAAGAAGGTGGTCATCATGGGGTGGAGCACAACCTCATTACCTAGGGATATGTGGCCCAAGGTCATGGCTCCCAAGGTGTAACTGATAACGCAAAATTTCATCGTTTAAAACACGCGTATAACAATCTTAATACCGAACTCGCACAAAATGATCAAAAGAGAACGTAGGACTATGGCAAGCACGGGTCGAATCCACATGGAAGAAGAGATTTTTAGAGTTAAAAACCTTGTAACCTTTTAGAAAAACACTTGTGATTTTTACTTTGCTTAAAGAAAATGGTGAAATAAAGAACAAACCAAACACTTAATTAAAAACACCTATGATTATGAGCATATGCTATAGAAATTAATTGCATGAAGTGAAAAGAAGAGATAGAAGAAGGGGGTAGAGATGGAAGAAGATCAAGAACTAGATCAAGAGAATAACTTTCATTAACTTAAAAGAAAGAGTACATGAAATGTGAAATAAGTTTACACTAATGACACAATGAGATTACAATGAAGTGAAATAAAAATAAAGTAATAACAAAAAGAGGAGCCTAAGGTGTGAAGATGGTAGTAGCAATGGTGATGACGCCGTCGTCTCCTCCTCGCCGAGGCTTGGAGAGGATCGCTCTACCTTGAAAGAGATCGCCGTGGAAAGAGGTGAATGAAGAAGCCGTCGCCGTCCACGTCACGAGCCTTGGAACTTCGTCTGTCTTGATGTGCACGCCGCCATGAAAGGGGAGTTGTGGAGGACAAACTTTGGAGAGAAATATAGAGAGAAATGTGGAAGGGTTTGTGTGGAGATGAAGAAAGAAGAAGATGAGAGAGTAAAACCGTGAGAAAATAAATATAACTTGTAAACGAAGAAGAATTGGAGTAAGTTATAGAAGAAGAAAATCTAGATCTACAAGAGAGAAAGAACTTTAATGAAGAACTCAGAGAGAAATAAAGAAGGGAAGAGCTTCAAAACTGAGGAATAACAGAAACTAGAACCTCGGATGAACAGTGAAATCACAGGATAGCAAGTTGAAAAATGAGAAATAACTTTCAAACCAGAAAGAATTAGAAGATGATATAGAAGAAGGAGATGTAGAACACTTAAAAAAAAAGAACTTTCATGAAGACAGTAAGAGACGAAAATGACTAGAAGGGGGAGAAATATGGGAAAGAACAGAGAGAAACATGGATTTGCAGATGAATAGGATAGCACAGTGAACAATGTGAAATAGCTTAAAAACTAGAAGGAACTAGAAGATTCTCCAGAAGAAGAAATTGTAGAGAACTTAAAAATAAAGAACTTTGATGAAAAGTACATGAGCTGAAAATGAACTTACAAGGGAGAACTCGGAGGCCTAAGGTTGGGAGAGAAATTACCAAAAGAAGAACACCCTTCTTCTTGTCATGGGCTATTTATAGGAAAAGTTGGATAGATGGAGGGTGGAGATTGTATCAAAGGAGATGGATGGATGAGATTTAAGTAGAATATGATACATGGAGAAGAGAAAAAGTAGGTGAGTACACCATCCTTGGGCTTTGGATAACCCCCTTCCCAAGACTCATCATTCCTCTCCTTTATTTCAAACTTTGAATTCAATTCTCCCTCCAACCGAAATATGTGTTTCTTTTACTCAATTTAAAACTTTTAGAATTTCTTTTCCCTCCAATCAAAATATGTACTTTTGACTTGGTCAACATGGTGGTGACAGTTTTACCCCCGGCTTCTTTTGTAATTACCTTCGGTGTCCTACACACACATAATTGCACTTTAGTCCATAAAAATTACCATAATGTGCACATAAATCTTTAATGCTCATGATTATACAATGGAGAATTAATACTCATGGCCCTAAACTTTATTTTATTATTAAATAAGATAATCGAATTAATCAATTTACGTGAAAGCTCCAATTTAAATGCGGAGTTGAGGTTAACTATGAAATATGCATAATTGCCTAATTATATGCACATAAAATGGTGTACATGCAATGAATTATCATAACAAATGGACACTTATCACACCCCCCAACTTACTCATTGCTAGTCCCTTAGCAATGCCAATAAGTTGAAATTTAGGACTAACAAGAGTTTGTAAAATTCAAGCTCTCATATCCAGCTCTCCCTTCATAAAATCATCCAAAGATTAAGAATCTGGAATCATTAATACACACTAGCCTTACGTAGGAACTACATGATCAAGAATTCAAATCAAAGCTCAATAGCACTTATGCATATGTAACTGTCAAATCCACAGTTTAGACAATTGCATCCCTCATTCGCTATTCCAAGTAAATGCCTTTCAACCCTGCACCTCTTAGATCAGAGCATTAAGTATATTAGCTTTTTGTCTGCCTTATTGCTTTGTCCCTTTGGGATCTTTTATACCACACATGATGCTGCACTACCCTTCACTGCTCAACGCGAACCTCGACTCTTGCCTTAGGAGAAGCAGGCCTGGTTTCACAGATCAAGGTTCCCTTTTCTGTTTTACGCGAACCTCAACACGTCTTAGGTGAAGTAGGCCCGGTTAATAAGACTAGGGGCATTTTTCATGATATATTTTTTCTTCTTTTTTTTGTACCATTACGCTTATTTGATAGATAATTTGGAAGAAATCTTTGTAAAAAGATCTCTTTTCTTAAGAAGTGCAGAATATCAGACAACATACCAAAAATAGCAGAGGGCTTGTCTTGCTTGTTTCATTAGTGTGCAACATGAATTTATTCTTTTTTTTATTTTTCTTTTTCAAAGTGCACATGAACTTTAAAGGGATTCTTATATCAGTTTTCCATGGCTAGATTGACTAAATTTTCCATCATCCTTCTCTCTAGTCTTTTCTATTCCAGAATTACTTTTAAATTAAGCATGAATCATGAAACTCAAAATGGGATTTACATCTTTCTAATTTTATGCAATGATGACATGCAAGACAGAACTCCTATCAGGTTGTGCTATATGCATCATGAAAATTTTTCTCTCCCCCCCAACTTGAATGACATTGTCCTCAATGGCATGTAGAATATATGAACATGACAATACATATATGAATGCTTGGGAAGGAAAGGTACAACCTGGGGTGCGTAGACGTGGCTATTTTGGCAGGCAGTTTTGCGAACGACTTCTTCCAGCTCCTACAAACACAAATGAAAATGACTCACTAGATTTTTGAAGAGAAATGGTTGGGTTGCCTCCCAACAAGCGCTAAGTTTAACGTCTTTAGCCAGACGACATTCTTGTATTTATCATGGGTCACTCAGTGGGATTGATTCCTTTGATGGAAGTTGTGTGTTCTCTAAGTAGAGTTTGAGACGCTGACCATTGACAGTGAAAATTTGACCATTTTTAGGATCTAGAATTTTGACAGCACCATGATCAAAGGCTTTGAGCACAACAAATGGTCCATCCCACCTAGACTTTAATTTTCCGGGGAATATGCGCAACCTTGAATTAAAGAGCCAAACTTTTTGATCAGGTTGAAATGATTTTCTCACAATATGTTTATCATGGAAAGCTTTGGTCTTGACTTTGTAAATCTTGGCATTTTCATAGGCTTCATTCCTCAACTCCTCCAACTCATTTAGTTGTAGGGCCCTATGAGATCCGGCTTGGGCTAAGTCAAAATTGAACTGCTTAATAGCCCAATAGGTCCTATGCTCAAGCTCAACGGGTAGGTGACAAGCTTTTCCAAAGATTAACCTATATGGAGACATTCCAATGGGGGTTTTGTATGCTGTCCGATAGGTCCAAAGAGCGTCATCCAATCTTTCAGACCAATCCTTCCTATCGGGCCTAACAGATTTCTGCAGGATGTTTTTGATCTCCCTATTGGATGTCTCCACTTGGCCACTTTTTTGGGGGTGATAGGGGGTGGCAATCTTATGAGTGATCCCATATTTCTCGAGAAGAACTCGGAATTGGGCAAGAGTGAAATGAGAACCTCCATCACTAATGATCACCCTCGGACACCCGAACCTTAAAAATATATTCTTTCGGACAAACTTCGTGATGACTTTGTGATCATTAGTCCGGGTGGCAATGGCTTCAATCCATTTAGACACATAGTCGACTGTCACAAGAATATACTCATGTCCGAATGATGGCGGAAAGGGCCCCATAAAATCAATTCCCCAAACATCAAAGATTTCGACCACTAGAATGGGGTTGAGTGGCATCATATCGCGTTTGCTCATGTTTCCAATGGATTGACACCTAAGATAAGTCTTGCTAAATTTATAGGCGTCTTTGAAGAGAGTGGGCCAGAAGAATCCACTTTGCAACACTTAGGCGGCTGTTTTCTTTCCCGCGAAGTGTCCCTCACAAGCTAGAGTGTGACAAAAATTCAGGACGCTTTGTTGTTCTTCCTCAGGGACACATCTCCTAATTATTTGATCTGGACCTACGTGGAACAATTCAGGATCTTCCCAGAAATAGTGTTTGATTTTGGCAAAGAAATGTTCTTTTTCATGTTTAGACCACACATTAAGAATTTATCCCACAGCTAAGTAGTTGACAATGTCTGCGAACCATGGGAGTTGACTATGGGTGATGAACAAGAGATGTTCATCTGGAAATGAATCTTGCAAATGAGCATTATCAGTTGTGAGAATCCGAGAAAGATGATCGGCAACTTTATTCTCAGAACCTTTTTTGTCTCGGATCTCAAGATCAAATTCTTGGAGTAGGAGGATCCACCTAATGAGTCTAGGTTTGGCATCCTTCTTAGAGAATAAATATTTGAGAGCTGAGTGATCAGAGTACACAATGACTTTTGCACCTAAGAGATATGATCGAAACTTTTCAAGGGCAAAGACAACAGCTAACAGCTCCTTTTCCGTGGTGGTGTAGTTAAGCTGAGCATCAGCGAGGGTGCGACTCGCATAATATATCACCACCGGACACTTGTCAATTCTTTGGCCTAGAACTGCCCCGAAAGCATAGTCGGAGGCATCACACATGATTTCAAAAGGTAAAGACCAATTAGGAGATTGGAGAATGGGTGCCTTGGTCAAAGCCTCTTTAAGGGTATTGAAAGCCTCAAGGCAGGCATCATCTAAATGGAATGGAGTGTCTTTGGCCAAGAGAAGAGTTAACGGACGGGTCATCTTAGAAAAGTTACTTATGAACTGGCGGTAAAAACCGGCATGGCCGAGGAATGAACGAATTTGCCTCACAGAGGTCGGAGGAGGGAGATTAGAAATAAGGTCGATCTTGGCTTTATCCACCTCTATACCCCGTTCGGACACAATATGGCCCAAAACTATGCCCTCTTGAACCATGAAGTGACTCTTTTCCCAACTAAGAACAAGGTTGGTTTCAATACATCTTGCAAGCACTTTCTTCAAATTTTCCAAATACTTTTCAAATGACTCCCCAAACACAGAAAAATCATCCATAAAGATCTCCAAGAATTCTCCTACCATATCAGAGAAAATGGCCATCATGCACCTTTGAAAAGTGGCCGGTGCATTGCAAAGACCGAATGCCATTCTCCGAAAGGCAAATGTTCCATATGGGCAAGTGAATGTGGTCTTCTCTTGGTCTTCCGGATAAATGGCCACTTGATTGTACCCAGAATATCCATCTAGGAAACAAAAATATCTTTGGCCCGCCAATTTCTCTAGAATTTGGTCAATAAAGGGGAGTGGAAAATGGTCCTTTTTGGTCATGACATTGAGTTTCCTATAATCAATGCACACTCTCCATCTCGTGGTGGGCCTAGTGGGCACATCTTCTCCTTGTTCATTTTGGACCACGGTGAGTCCCGATTTCTTAGGAACTACTTGAGTGGGACTCACCCATTGGCTATCCGATATGGGATAAATAATTCCCGCATCGAGCCATTTGACAACGTCCTTCTTCACCACCTCCTTCATGTTCGGGTTCAACCTCCTTTGCATTTCTCGACTAGGTTTGACGTTGTCCTCTATGTAAATGTGATGCATGCAAATAGACGGACGTATCCCCTTAAGATCGGCCACTGTCCAACCTATGGCACCCTTGTGAGTCCTAAGGACTTCTAGGAGAAGTGTTTCTTGGGTAGGGGTAAGATTGGAAGCTAAGATAACAGGAAGGGTTTGATCGGGGCCTAGGAATGCATATTTGAGGGAGTCCGGAAGGGGCTTAAGCTCAAGTTTAGGAGGGCTTTCAAGTGATGGAAGGGCTGGTTCATCTTGCAAAGCTGGAAGTGGTTCAACCTTATGCCAAATGCTGCTATGATGAGGGGAATCTTGAAGAGCATTGACCTCCTTTATTCGACCCATGCCCAGATCATTCTCAATAAGTTCATCGTAGATGTCTATGAAGTGACATTCTTCATCTAGGTCCAAATATTGGGAGGCTTTGAATACATTGAGAGAAACTTTTTGACCTCCGAATGAGATGTCCATCGTCCCCGTAGCACAATTGATGTTGGCTTTCGCAGTAGCAAGGAATGGGCGGCCTAGGATGATTGGGGTGAGACTTAGCTCCGAGGAGGAGGCCATGTCAAGAATGAGGAAATCAACAGGGAAGTAGCAATCATGGACTTTCACAATCACATCCTCTATCAAACCTCGAGGGGTCTTGACTGAGCGATCGGCCAGTTGGAGAATGACGGGGGTTGGCTTGAGTTCCCCTATATCAAATTGCTCATAAACAGAGGTGGGTAAAAGGTTGACACTAGCTCCTAAGTCGAGGAGGGCACGGTCAAAGGTTACACCACCTATATCACATGAGATGAGGGGAGCACCGGGATCCTTCAACTTTCTAGGCAGATTGTTCATCAAGACTGCACTAACATCCTCGGAGAGCCAAAGTTTCTTAGGGGTCGACTTGGGCCCTCTTCTTGGAGTGCAAAGCTCTTTGAGAAATTTGGCGTAGGCCGGAACATGTTTTATGGCATCTAGGAGTGGAATATTGATGTGAACTTGTGAAAAGAGCTCCATGAATTCCTCATTTTGGGTCGGCCTAGTCTTAGTGGGCTTGGGTTCTAGGGCATTAGGAAAGGGGACCTTGGGTTGATAGAAATTTGGATCTTCATGGGCCTTTCCTTTCCTTTTAGGATCTCCCCCCAACTTATTTTGAGTGCAATCCTCCTTGATTGCATCCTCATTATCTTGATTCTTTTCTATAGAATCTTACAACTCCTTTCCATCCTTGTATGGGTCATCTAACACCTTCCCACTCCTCAAAGTTGAAATAGCCTTGACATTTTCAAATTGTGGTCCTTTAGGTTGGGCTTGTGGGATGGGTTGAGGTAGGAGGCCCGGTTGTGAAGGAAAACTCGGGGGTTGGTTTCTTGGGTTGGCCACGGGTTGACTTGGAAGTTGACCCACTTCTCTTCTCATTGTAGCTTCCGCCGATTGTCCTATTTGACTTTCCAACTTGGAAATAGATTGTTATTGATTCAAGATGATTTGTTGGAGTTGATTGAATTTATCTTCAAAGTTGGATTGAGACGGAGGTTGGTAAGTGGGTTGGCCTTGATTAGATTGAAAATGTGAATAGCCCATAGGAAGGAACTGAGCTTGTGGACCTCTACCAAATGGATTGAAGGTGTTAGGTTGGGTTTGAAATTGACTTTGCATGGGTTGCTTTTGGGCTTGATGAATAGAGGGGTTGGTTGCTTGAGGTAGAGCTTGTTGGGATTTCCAAGAAAAGTTCGGGTGATTCCTCCAGCCCGGATTGTATGTGTTTGAAAATGGGTCATTATTGGGCTTAGAGAATCCTTGGACTGCAAAGACTTGCTCCTGGATGGCAGGGGGTAATTGAGCCGCAGTTGGACACTCCGTGATGTGATGGGATGGGCTTGCACATAGAGTGCATGCCTCATGTGGAGTGACAGATTGACCCGAGTAGGAATGGGATGGTGGTTGGCAAGAAGGGTCTTTCAAAGTCAAGAGTTGGTCTAACTTTTGAGTCATACTCTCTACTTTATCCAACTTTTGAGTGATGAGACTTATGTCCAATCTTGGTTCAAAATCACCTCGGGCCTTGACCTCATATAATCCGGCTCGCTTGGAGGGCCCAATGGATCTCTCATAGGATGATAAAGAAGCATGATTGATAGAATTCTCACTAAGCATTTCAAACAAATCATACGCCTCATCCTCACTTTTGCTCATGAATGCCCCTCCACATGATGCATCTACCATTTGTCTAAATTGATCGGATAGACCCTCATAAAAAGCTTGGACTATTTGCCATTTGGACAACTCATGGTGAGGACACTTCCTAAGCAATTCCTTGAGTCTTTCCCATGACTCATACATTTGTTCCCCTGGAGTTTGGGTAAAACCCGTGATTACCCTTCTCATAGTATTGGTGCGGCCTATAGGGTAGAACTTCTTCAAAAATTCTTGTTGCATCTCGGCCCAAGTTCTCATTGGCTTCCCTATAGTGCCTAACCAATATTTAGCCTTATCCTTAAGAGAGAATGGAAAGAGGGTCAATCTAAGGGCATCATCCGAGAAATTTTAGATTTTTACCGTGGAACAAATTTCTAAAAATTCATCAATGTGCTTGTAGGGGTCCTCATTGGTATTTCCATAAAATGAGAGGAGCATTTGAATTGTGCTTGACTTGATCTCATAATGGATGGCTTGATTTTGAGGAATGTAAATGCAAGATGGAGGTTGATATTGGTTGGGAATGAAATAATCCTTCATTTGCTTTGGAGGATTGGGATTTCTGGCCAAGAGATTTTGGTGGTGAGGTCCTTGATTTTCGGCCATAAGATCTGCTTGAAGATCGTCTCTTGGATACAAAACTCTCTCTATTTCCTGAATGGGTCCTAGTAGGTTTGGATGTTGTGATCTTCTTCCTTGCATAAACTAGGACGAAGAGATATGAGAAAGATTTTTTTTATGATGATTTATATTTTTTTTTGGTTTTGACACAAACTAGGACGAAGAGAGAGAAGATGAGGATTTTTTTGTTTTTGTTTTTATTTTGTTTGTATTTTTTTTATGCAAACACAAACAAGTTGTGACACAAATTATCTAATGACCTAGATGTGACTTAGACCTACAAATTGGGTTTCACAAAATGGCTAAAGTACAACTTGAGTTCACCCTCAATATTTTCACCGGCCAGGTAAGGGGTGGGGTAGTGGGAGGCTCCCCCTACTTTCGTAGGGACCTAATTACAAACCACTAGCCCGCTTAAGGCGTTTGCCGTCCGACCGTCTTGTCTTAGGCACCGGTTTTCACAAGAGGATAAACTCAAATAACACAAGAACCACAGTGTGAACCTAGGGCCAACGTCTATTGAATTTTATTTAGGGTCTAGGTGATGCAAAGATGAAGGAAATTATGGTTTGTGAGCTAAGGAAGGGTGATGAAATCTCCACCTTATCTTGCTTATGGGTGTTGCCCTTAGAATATTTTAGAATGATATGCAACAAACCAAGTTCAAACAAGGGGTTCTATGCAAGTATGCATGAGCATGTGATTAAGAAAAAGATTAGAAAAGAACTCACCTTGCCCCTCGCAATCTCCAAAATGCAATGACCAAAGTTAAACAACAAGGGAAAAAAACTTCTATCCTAAATGATGCATGACTTAGATCATGAAAGTGTGATTTCTACTCTTGGAATGAGGATTTTTTATTGGGTTCAAGTGAAGAGTTTTTTTTTTAATTATTTTGTGAACCTATCTAACCACAATATGCAAGAATCATTAAGGAAATGACACAAAATGAGAGCAATAGGTTTGAAGACTTACTTGATGCGCAATCCCTCGTTCTCGCTCTCTTTTTTTTTTGAAATGAATGACAAACTCAAAAGATGAAAGAGAGAAATGCAAACTTACCTCTAATTTTTTTGAGTTTTGTTTTTAACCTATAGAAAAAAGAGAGAGAGCTTTATTAGTACACTATATACATAAGGAAAACAAAGTTCTTAAATCAAAAATCATCATTCTTCCCCGGCAACGGCGCCAAAAATTGATAACGCGAAATTTCGTCATTTAAAACACGCATATAACAATCTTAATACCGAACTCGCACAAAATGATCAAAAGAGAACGTAGGACTATGGCAAGCACGGGTCGAATCAACAGGGAAGAAGAGATTTTTAGAGTTAAAACCTTGTAACCTTTTAGAAAAACACTTGTGATTTTTACTTTGCTTAAAGAAAATGGTGAAATAAAGAACAAACCAAACACTTAATTAAAAACACCTATGATTGTGCATCTATGCTATAGAAATTAATTGCATGAAGTGAAAAGAAGAGATAGAAGAAGGGGATATAGATGGAAGAAGATCAAGAACTAGATCAAGAGAACAACTTTCATTAACTTAAAAGAAAGAGTACATGAAATGTGAAACAAGTTTACACTAATGACACAATGAGATTACAATGAAGTGAAATAAAAATAAAGTAATAACAAAAAGAGGAGCCTAAGGTGTGAAGATGGTAGTAGCAATGGTGATGACGCCGTCGTCTCCTCCTCGCCGAGCCTTGGAGAGGATCGCTCCGCCTTGAAAGAGATCGCCGTGGAAAGAGGTGAATGAAGAAGCCGTCGCCGTCCACGTCACGAGCCTTGGAATTTCGCCCGTCTTGATGTGCACGCCGCCATGAAAGGGGAGTTGTGGAGGACAAACTTTGGAGAGAAATATAGAGAGAAATGTGGAAGGGTTTGTGTGGAGATGAAGAAAGAAGAAGATGAGAGAGTAAAACAGTGAGAAAATAAATATAACTTGTAAACGAAGAAGAATTGGAGGAAATGATAGAAGAAGAAAATCTAGATCTACAAGAGAGAAAGAACTTTAGTGAAGAACTCAGAGAGAAATAAAGAAGGTAAAGGCTTAATAATTGAGGAATAACAGAAACTAGAACCTCGGATGAACAATGAAATCACATGACAGCAAGTTAAAAAACGAGAAATAACTTTCAAACCAGACAGAATTAGAAGATGATGTAGAAGAAGGAGTTGTATAACACTTAAAAACAAAGAACTTTCATGAAGACAGTAAGAGACGAAAATGACTAGAAGGGGGGGAAATATGGGAAAGAACAGAGAGAAACATGGGTTTGCAGATGAACAGGACAGCACAGTGAAAAATACGAAATAGATTAAAAACTAGAAGGAACTAGAAGATGCTCCAGAAGAAGAAGTTGTAGAGAACTTAAAAATAAAGAACTTTGATGAACAGTGCATGAGCTGAAAATGAACTTACAAGGGAGAACTCGGAGGCCTAAGGTTGGGAGAGAAATTACCAAAAGAAGAACACCCTTCTCCTTCTTGTCATGGGCTATTTATAGGAAAAGTTGGGTAGATGGAGGGTGGAGATTGTCTCAAAGGAGATGGATGGATGAGATTTAAGTAGAATATGATGCATGGGAAAGAGAAAAAGTAGGTGAGTACACCCTACTTGGGCTTTGGACAACCCCCTTCCCAAGACTCATGATTCCTCTCCTTTATTTCAAACTTTGAATTCAATTCTCCCTCCAACCGAAATATGTGTTTCTTTTACTCAATTTCAAACTTTTAGAATTTCTTTTCCCTCTAATCAAAAGATGTACTTTTGACTTGGTCAACATGGTGGTGACAGTTTTGCCCCCGACTTCTTTTGTAATTACCTTCGGTGTCCTACACACACATAATTACATTTTAGTCCATAAAAATTACCACAATGTGCACATAAATCTTTAATGCTCATGATTATACAATGGAGAATTAATACTCATGGCCCTCAACTTTAATTTATTATTAAATAAGATAATCGAATTAATCAATTTGCATGAAAGCTCCAATTTAAATACGGAGTTGAGGTTAACTATGAAATATGCATAATTGCCTAATTATATGCACATAAAATGGTATACATGTAATGAATTATCATAACAAATGGACACTTATCAGTAACCCGGGTCTAAGATGGAGTGAATTAGGTCAAACATGGTGAGTTGGTGTAGGGAAAGGTGGGTGGTGGATAAAGTGTTTGGGTCACACGAGTCTCTTGACTCCCATTGGAATGGATCATATAGATCATAAAATCGGTTACCTAGGGGGAGGAACTCCATGTCCTCAAGATCCTTAAAAGGTGCTAAGTCATCCTTCTCCATGATAGTTGGGTCAATGTTCTTGGTAAGTGGGTCGGCCATGAGTGGAGGGCTTGGCTTTCTACCCGAGATAAGAAGCTCTAAATCGAGGAGAAGGTTGGGCTCATCGGGTGTGGGGAGGAATAGAAGGAGGTCGCTAGTGTAGCAACCAATGGTGCAAACCGAGGTGATAGACCCTATGCATTGGTGTAGGAGGCTAAGGCTCGTTCGACCATAGGGGTCAACATGCTAGTCATCTCTAATTGCCATCCTATGCCCTTGAGAAGGTCCTCTAAGGTCTCCACTTGATAGGATGCTTGGATTGTGGTGTGATAGGAGAAGAAGGGCACTATGGGAAGGTTTTGTTCTATGGGAGAGAAAACATGGGCCGGGATCTCTTTAATTGGGCTCTCCTTTAGCCAACTAACAATGGGTTCTCCTAAGATGAGCTTTGCCCGAACTAGAGAGGGTGGTGTAAGGTAAAGACCATCGTGTGAGATTTCTTCTTCAACTTGGACTTGGGTTTCCTCCAAGGTGGGGGGTGGGTTTGGAGTGCTCACAACTATTGGATCGAGTATGAGTTCTTCTACCAAGGAGGTGAGGGGGTCTTTTGGGGTGATGAGGGTTGGTGTGTGGTGCTCCCGGGGTGGAGGGTAAACGGAAACTTGGATTGGGATTGGTAGAGTGGGGTTTGGGAGTGGAAGTAGTGGAGGCCTAGGTTGGGGTAGGATTGGGGTTGGAAGTGGAAGGTGGGTTGGGTGACAAGATTTGGGTTGATGTGTTTTGGGCGTTGTACCCTTTTTAGGGGACGATGGAGGGGTAGTGGTGGGGACCAAGGGGAGATGTGGGGTATGGGTTTGGTGAGGGATTGTGGGTTGGGTGGTGGTAGCCGTCATGGGTCTGGGTGGAGGGATGGACACGGGGTCCACTTGGGTTTGAATGGTGGTCCTTATTGGGGAAACCGGGTCGGTTAGGGGTCTCTTCCCCTTGGGATCGACCGGTTGTGGATGGGGGGAAGTGGGGGCCAATTGAGTTTGGATAGTGAGGTTTGCGGAAGGGGGTTTTGGTTGGAGTGTGGGGACCCTTAGGGGATTTGGTGGAGAGGTGGATGCTTGGTTTATTTGGGCCTTAAGGGAGAGGACTTGGTCGCGAAGTGTAGTTATGATGGTTGAGAAGTGATTTGTTGGGAGTGGTGGGGGAGGAGGCCTAAAGGTGGTATCAAGTTGGTCGGGTAGGGATGGAGTAGTGGTAGTGCACCTCGGGCTAGGGGTGTTTGAGTAGAAGGGGGGATGTAGATTTTTCTAAGTTCTTTCTTCATATCATCCCATGAGGAAATGGGTTCTTGTTTCCTAACGTCCCTTAAGACCACTATGTTCCTCCATTTTTCCTTGGCTTGACCCCGAAATTGCCCCATGGCAACACGTACTCTTGCGGGTCTATAAACCATTGTTCTCTCAAAGTGTTTTTCCATGGTGACCTCCCACTTTAGGTTGGCACTATAGCATGATCTATCGAAGAGGAGATCCTCAAAAGAGATTATCTCAAATGGAGGGTTGATCGGTCCCTTGTGGGGGGTCGAGTGGGATGAATGTGACCAAAGAGAGGTAGCCATGTTGATGAATGCAAATGTGCCCAAGGACTAGACTTAGTAGAGACAAGTCTAAAACTTGCTCTGATACCACTTGATGTGACACAACCTCGGACCTAATTTAACAAGCACAACCACAAGGCTATGAAGCCTACGCAAGCGGACCTTCGTATGGCGCACACACTTAACCCGGGGGTAACTCGGGGATGCCGAGTCGAGGAAATGGGACAAGTCCCTTGCTGGTAGAGGGCCAGCAAAGTCTAAGTCAAACCTCCCCTTGAGGTGCGGATATTCAACTGAATGTGTTGGCCTTGGCCGAGAGACGCGGATCACTCACTCACACCCACGGGGGTCGCACAAGTGTGGTGGAGCCTTAAGATCGGGTGCTCTCTTCCTTACCGACGGCGCAATTGGAGAATATTAAATGAACAAGAATAATTGAGAGCAAGGGACGAGTTCTCACCTAGCCGATTTGAAGAAACCGACTCCGGTCGGAGACGGGGGCGAGCGGGGAGGCAAGGGGAAGCACCCGCACGCCGCGTCGATGAAGCTTCAAACCTGTGAGTGTAAATAATACATGAACTACCCCCATGCAAGGGGGGGATCTCGGGAAAGGGAAGCTAATGAATACACTCAATACGACCTCCACGCAGGGAGGGGCCTTCAGCCGGCCAAGCGGGGAGGGGAATTCGAGCTAGAAGTGAAGAGAGGGAAGTCGAAGCCGAATCTGCTCGCTGATTGTGTCTGAGGACAGACCGTCAGGTATTTAGACGCTGTGGTCAGCCCTGAATTTTGTTGCAGACGAAACCACTTGGAGATTCTTCGTATCTGGATCTGGTTGATGCTTGAAGTTTTTAAATTTCTTCGAGCACCGCTGCTGGTCGGGGTAGGGGCTTGAACAGGGTGGCAGACCCTTGGATCTAACAGCTTAAGGTTCCCAACAGCACGAAGCAGAGGTTGCCACGGTCGCTCCCGAGCTCGAAATCAAGTGCCACTAGAGTCATTGGAACCGTTAACGAGTCCTCTTCAAAGAAAGACCAACGGGATGCCATCTGATGTCGGGGTCGACTGGTAGGCTCTGGACACTAAGGAGGGGTCGGTGCAGACTAAGTGGAAGCAGAATCAAGCACCCGAGGGAGAAAATTGATAACTTTCAGGTCCGGTCGCCAAATGGGGCTCTGCTTCTTGGAGATGTTAGAATACTCGTAGTAGAAGATGTTTGAAGAAGAACTCTCGATCGATTCCCAACACAATTGTTGCAGTAGAGCTTCCAATCCGGCTATGGTCTCCTGCCAGGGGGGATCTGCGCAGTTGTGGGAAAATGGCTCTCCTGGTCGATCTCGAACTTGGAATGGGACGGGACCACCACCGTTGCGAAGAAGACAGGCAGACGCTTCCTTCGGTATATGGTATGCCACCTGAAACTCCCAGGGAACGATAGGGTGGCCTCTACAACCTGCGGCCAATCTGATGCCTGCAACTAGAACTTGAGAGGGTGGAGATAGGTAATGGGGAATGGGGTATATGGGAGGGGAAATGAGGTGGTTGTGTGTAGGGGCAACCCCCAGCTGTGAGGGGGTCTAGGAGGGGGGGTTTCAAGGTGTGGGAAGGGCAGAATGGGGGCTGGAAGGGGGTGTTTGCTATGGGTGAGAGAGGAGCTACGAATTTGGGCTTAGAGGGAGAGGGGAAGGTGAGGGGGGCACAAGTGGGTGGAGGGAAGGTGAGTTTGAATTTTTCGTAATGGAGGGTATTCAATGGTGGTCTTGGGGATGGGAGGGGTTGTGTTGGGGAAGGGAAGGGGTGCTTGGGGTAGTGGGAAGGGTGCTTGGGGAAGTGGGTGGGATAGTTGGGGGTTGGGAGGTGGAGCTAGGATTGGTGGAAGCTCTCTTGGGACTAGGGGGTGGAGTAATGTGATGTGTGGGGAAGGGGAGTGGCCTTTAATGGGGGTAGGTGGGAGAGTGGTGGTTGGAAAGGGAGGAGAGAGAAAATTTTCAAAATTGGGTGTGGAGGAGAGAGAAAGGGGAGTGAAAGAGAGAGATTAAGAGAGGGATGGGTGGGGAATCTCTCCCCTAGGGTCTCTCACCCAAATAATGGAATATCTCCACTAGATAAGAAGTTTGAACTCTCAAAATGGCAAATTTTTCATTCATTGATTCATTACCTCAAAATGGAGAGAGTGGAGTCCTATTTATAGGGATCCCACAATTTACAATAAGATCCTGACTTTTGACACATTGACTAATAACCAACAAGATAGGGGCGCCCATGGGCTAAGTCCAATGAATTGGGCCCAATAGCTAACTAATAAACCTAATGACATTTAAACCTAGAGAAATAAGCACAAGACCTAGGGACATGACTCAAATAAAAGGAAAATTACAATGATATGACTCAAATAAAATAAAGAAACATACATAGGACTCAAAATAAATGACTAGACCATGAGGTACGCCTCCGGGGTGACGAGAATGGTCGAGAGTGTCAGGACGGATGGTGATGACCCCATCAACGATTGTGGCACGGAGGGGACAGCAGCATGTCTTTCTCCGTGAAGGTGATGGTGGATGCGAAGGCCCCATAGGCAGTCGCCTTCATTTTCGTGGCATGCACTTCATAGACTTCCGGCTCTTGGAGTTTTTTGATAAGGGTTCCCCTTAAGTCTTTACTCCAAGCAATGGCTTCCCAAATCGAAATGCTGGCAGGGAAGCGCTTCATTTAGTGGAGGACCTTCTGGTCAGCTCGGGCTTGAGCATCCTCCAGAGAGGGTAGTATGTCCGGTTGAACCTTCTGCGAGCTGCCGTGCTGTTCCCCGTTGGGGAGTTGCACTGCCTTGCCCTTACCACTGGGATCAGACTGACCTTGATCACCAGCGGACTCTTGGCACATGGATGCCCGTGACGGCTCTTCTGGGGGTGATTAGCGGGCTAGCTCGTCCTTGCCGGATGGTCCCGCTTGCTCTGCTGCAGAAGCCGGTACTGGTGCAGGGGCTGGAAGACCAGTAATAGTCTTGCCAATGCCGGAAGGATCAAAGACACCGGGTTCGCCCCGAATTTCTACTTCCGGAATGGGAGTTGGTTCCTCTCCTTGAAAGAGGATGATTCGCTTTGGGTTGAAAGTGGACGGAGAGGGGTAACTCGGGAGTTCTCCCCCGACCTCTACCGCGTCTCCGGCCACGACCTCGGTCGCGATTGGTGTGTTCGGGAGCTGGCTGCAGCCAAAGAGGGGCGGTAGCCCTTTGTCTTGTCCGAGAGGCTACTGGCTCGTCCCGTCAAGAAACGTTGATATTGTCGGGAGGTGGGATGGCTACCATGTTGCAGGCGCAGCGTCGAAGCATTTCTTCTTGCTGCTCTGTGGTGATCTCCTCATCTTTATAGCACATGGAGAGCTCGTCAGGGATTACGAGTCTTTCGCCGTTCTTGAGCTTTTGGATTATCTCTTGGACCCAATTTCTGAGGCGGGCTCGTTTCTGCATTTCTTCCCGCGGGATGTAGCTGTCGAGTGGGAGAGTCCTGGTAGGACGAGGGGGAACGTATTCCTCCAGGTCATCAATGAGCCACTAGAGCCTTTGAAGAGGCGTTGGCTCGGCCAGAAATTGCAGGGCGATTGCTTGTTCAGCCTGTTTCTTGAGCCGCCTTCTGAGGTTCTTGGTGCGGACACCAGGGCGATCACGTGACACGTCGGCGAACCGACGGTGCCATACGCGGAGCACCAAGTTGACTACATCGGCTTATCTTCCAAATGGGGACACTTTGGATTCTATTTGGACTCTTTTTAGCATTAAATTGGGCATGTAATGTCACATTATATGTGGGTTTTCATATTGGGTTGGTTGTAAGGCTCTAAATGGGCCAACTGGTTAAGGCCCTTAAGACTTCATTAAGAAAGGGAGAGGCCTTGGTCCATTTGGATGGATCCATAGGCCATATATGGGCTCTTCATACATGGGCCAACTAGAGGAGAATGGCCTAGAGCCATATTGGATTCCTAGAAGGATGAGTGGGCTGCCATGACCAAAATGGCCCATTCAAGGCCCAAAATGGGGGGGCGCCCCCTTTCTTGTCCTATTAGGCTAGAGAAAATTGATTTTTCTTCTTTCTTCTCTCCATTTACCACATGGGAGGCTAGAAAGGCTGCTGGTCATATTCAAATGGCTGCCACCTCCCTCTTTTTTACAAGAAATTCAAAGTTTGGTGAACAACCATGTCCCCTTGCCCCCCCCTTTCACTTTCACCACTTGGCAAGTTGTAATGGGCTCCCTCCCCTCCCCCCTTATGGTATCCCACGCATCCCCCCAGCCCTCTATAGCTCTTGTAATGCCTATTTAAAGGCTTGTACGTTGTATATGTAAAGGCTAATGATATTTTGTTGAAAGAAAATTGTTAAGAGAGTGATTCTCCCTCTTTCTCTTGCTCTTTCCCTTGGTGTGAATTTCCTAGAAATCTGGTCGTGGACTCGACCTTCTCTTCCCATCCCCCTCTTATCATCTTGTTCCCTCCGATTTATCCTTGATACTACTACAAGATTTCAAGAATTCAGCGCTGGTTTGATGCCGTTTGGAATTCGGGAGCACCGGCGGTGATTTTTCTCGTGGCGGCGCGCAGATCTGTCCCAGAGTGCAGTCCAGATCTGAGGGTGACTGTGTTTCGATTTATGCAGCCCAACCACGACGTGATCAGGAGCTGGTGTCTGAAGATCAATTAAAGTATTGCAAGTCATCTTCACGTTGCCTCTGGTTTCGTTGCATTTCAAGGTCTATGCTGTCCGTGGCGTCAATTCTCGTGAGGTCACGGAAGAAGATCTGAACAGACTCAGTCCAGTTCTAGAGGCGACTTCCCACATCTGTCCCGCCTCATCCAGCCAATATCTGAGAGAGAGGTCTTCAGAGGATTTGTTCCTATGGACGTCACCAACAACCTCCCACAGACGGAGTTCCATTTCGACATCGGAAACCCTTTTTCCACCATTTATTTGTCTGTCTGTGCAGTTCTGTGAACACCAAATCAGATGCTGAAAGATATCATTGCTGCACCCAGATCTGAAAGGATATTAATGCGCCCTCTGGAGTGAAGAAACTACGTCCAGTCACCGTCATTCTCCAACAAACGGCACCCCAATCAGACGTCGTGGCTAGGAGTTATAGTCGTCGGAAGATCGCTGCGCAGGGTGCCTGGTGTGGACAGAACCAAGTCGACTCGCCCTCGGCGCGCTCGTTCGGCTCCAGCTCGCCTTCCTCGGCTCCGTTGCTTGCTGCCCATCAACCCGGGACCCAGTAACCCCAAACATCATTTTGTAACCCTTTACCTCCCTGTGTGGAGTGGGTTTCCAGATCTGAAATTGTAAAATTAAATCATTTGTATATCGGAGTTGTTCGAAAAACGGCCGGGAATTCTTCCCCACGCCTAGACGTGGAGGTACGCGCTCATTCCATTCTCACATTGCTAATTTAGTATACATTCTATATTGCTGCGTTTGTGAGATTAGGGCCGTTAGCTTGTATCTAAATCACCGTGCTAGTGAGTTGAGAGTGCCCGTTCCGTAGCTCCGATCGAGCACCGAACGCGAATCGGTACCCTAGGCGACGGTGGTTTCTTAATCGTCGCGATCCCCACGTTTCCCTCGCAAGGGACGATCGCTGGGCTAAAGAGAGAGCGCTGTTGAGAGGCGTATCCACCCGGAGAATACCACAGTAGCTAGCCGCCTGGCTTGCCTTAACGTGCTAGTGCTGGCCGCACTTGTGTCCGTCGTACGTCCTAGCCTGGTCGAGTCATCCGTCCCGCATCAATTTGGTATCAGAGAGAGTTTGAGTCTAGGGTGTCAAAAAAAAAGGTGTCATTTACGTCTAGTCATTAGTCGGTCTAAGTCGTGTTTAGGGTCATCATTGTTTTAAAACAAACAAAAAAAAGTGTCTTTTCGCATTTGCATCCCTTTACTCGGTATATCAAAAGGTGTTGTCCGAACGTTAGGCTACGCCTATCGGGAAGACCGCACACTTGCGCGAGTGATCTTCGGATCGATTAACTCCGCCACGTGCCGAGTTTTGGTTACGTCTAGGTGCATCATATTAGTGTATGTTTGCTTTAGTCGGCGTCGTCTAGTCGGTGTGTTTGCATGCCCACTCGTCGAGGTACTCAATACTCACCCCCACCACCACCAATGGCGGAATCCCGAGTCTATAGTTCCGATGAGGTGGCCACTATGTTCCGAACACTTATGGGAAAAATGGATGGGTTGAGTGAGCGCATGGATGAGTTAAGCACTCGAGTGGATAGGATGGAAGAAGCGAGTACTCGAGTGAATGGCCTAGGCACCCGCCTAGAAGAGAGGATGAAAGTTGTAGAGGATAGGGCCGCTGGGTCGAACCAGTCCGTTCAAGGATTGGTCGGGAGAGTCACCGCACTAGAGAAAGGACCAGCCGAGACACACCCGATTGCCCCAGTCCAGGCACCCACCCCACCTACACAAGGTCAACCGGAGCCGGTTCATCAAACCACGACTCCAAGGGTTCAAGGGGTAGCTACTAGGAGGCACGAAGTCCCCGAGGTGCATGACTACGAGTCCGATAATGAGCATCGGGGACATGGTCGTAATTATCGCCATACACGGCGTACCCACGACCAAGATATGGATGAACGGGCCATTCGGACCGTTCGGGCCGACCCTCCCACCTTTGACGGGTCCTTAGACCCGAAGGTCTACCTTGATTGGGAGGCTGGTATGGACCGATATTTTGAGTGGTTCGAGATGTCGGACCAACGAAAAGTCAAGTATGCCAGGATGAAACTTTTAGGCCAAGCCCAAACCTATTGGAGAAACATGGAGAACCTATTGTTTCATCGTCAAGAACCCCCGATCGATACATGGACCGATATGAGGGAGAAGCTTAGGAAGAAGTACCTCCCTACCTCCTACCGCCAGCGTCTTATAGAGAGGTGGTAAAGTCTCACCCAAGGAGACCGGTCCGTCTCGGATTACATCGCTGAATTTGATGAGTACTACTTGCGATGCGATGCCACGGAGGAGGATTCCCTTACCGTCTCTCGGTTTCGGCGTGGCCTACGCCCACACCTACGGTATGAGCTTCTCCGCCGCAAGGTGGACAAGTTGGAGGATGCATATCAAGTTGCTCTCGAGATGGAGCAATTCGAGGGAGAGTTCGAGTCTATTCCTCGGTGGAGCCCCGCTCCTTCCCGTAGTGATTCCCGTGGCTCCTTACGTTCATACCCGAGGGGACCCATGGCTCGTCCTCAGGAGCCCGCCCGTCAGGAGCACTTTGCTCCTAGACCTCGACCTCCCCCACCACGGGATCTACCTCCACCCCATCCACCGGCACCCGTTGCCCGTCCCCCGACACACATGGCCCGCCCCCTGGCCCCGACACTTCCCCCGCTGTTGTCCACGGCGCCTACACCTCCACCCTTGTTACCTACGCCCCCTACCCTTCGGGAGGATAAGGGTAAGGTCCCTCTTATCGGGGAGAGCAGTCGGTCGCGCGTGCAGTGTTTCCACTGTCACGGGTTTGGCCACATTGCAAGTGAGTGTCCCGCTCGCACCACCCTAGCCTTAGGTGTTGGAGGATCCGCACCTCCCGAGCTTGAGTGTGTCGATTACGAGGCCGATGAGGCACTGGCCGATGAGTACTATGCCTTGGGGGAAGAGCTGGGCGACCCTTCGGTCGCCCAGGATGCCGCCACCTAGTGGGCTTGATGCTACCACCTTAGTCTAGAGTCGTGCATGAGTCAGTGTGTTTTCTTGTGTGACTTGTTTGGTGTGTTTGTTTGTCTCTCTAGTTATTGTTTCATACATATGGTTTGCATGAGTCGTGTCAATAAAAGGCCATTCAAGCACATATAAGGAGGTAGCCGATGCATGCTACATATTCGTGGATTCAAAGGGAGAGTACGTCTAGGTCAGGGTCATACCTGATTGGTTTCCTCTCGAAGACCGAAAGCCACTCTAAGTCCACGATCCCCACCCTTTCCGGGTCAAGAAACAAGTGGGTCCGAATGCGTACGATATTGAACTACCGGGTGACTATGGTGACAGTTCGACGTTCCATGTTTCAGATCTGGTAGCATATTGGAACCCGCGGTGATCCCTAGTGAGCTTTGGGCTTTCTCCTTCTATTGTGAGTGATACACCACCCGAGAGTCCACCTCTTCCAGCCTCAACGCATGCGTATAGATTGTATACTGGATGAGCAGGTGATCACCACAAGGAATGGTGCATATCCACACGTCCTAGTGCGTTGGCGAGGATGCCCCACGATGACCAACACCTTGATCACATGCCGAGAATGCAAGCTTTGGGACCCTTACTCGACGGGGTCGAGTTCCTCCCACCCGGGGAGAATTGGTGCGGACACCAGGGCGATCACGTGACACGTCGGCGAACCGACGGTGCCATACGCGGAGCACCAAGTTGACTACATCGGCTTATCTTCCAAATGGGGACACTTTGACTTCTATTTGGACTCTTTTTAGCATTAAATTGGGCTTGTAATGTCACATTATATGTGGGTTTTCATATTGGGTTGGTTGTAAGGCTCTAAATGGGCCAACTGGTTAAGGCCCTTAAGACTTCATTAAGAAAGGGAGAGGCCTTGGTCCATTTGGATGGATCCATAGGCCATATATGGACTCTTCATACATGGGCCAACTAGAGGAGAATGGCCTTGAGCCATATTGGATTCCTAGAAGGATGAGTGGGCTGCCATGACCAAAATGGCCCATTCAAGGCCCAAAATGGGGGGGCGCCCCCTTTCTTGTCCTATTAGGCTAGAGAAAATTGATTTTTCTTCTTTCTTCTCTCCATTTACCACATGGGAGGCTAGAAAGGCTGCTGGTCATATTCAAATGGCTGCCACCTCCCTCTTTTTTACAAGAAATTCAAAGTTTGGTGAACAACCATGTCCCCTTGCCCCCCCCCCTTTCACTTTCACCACTTGGCAAGTTGTAATGGGCTCCCTCCCCTCCCCCCTTATGGTATCCCACGCATCCCCCCAGCCCTCTATAGCTCTTGTAATGCCTATTTAAAGGCTTGTACGTTGTATATGTAAAGGCTAATGATATTTTGTTGAAAGAAAATTGTTAAGAGAGTGATTCTCCCTCTTTCTCTTGCTCTTTCCCTTGGTGTGAATTTCCTAGAAATCTGGTCGTGGACTCGACCTTCTCTTCCCATCCCCCTCTTATCATCTTGTTCCCTCCGATTTATCCTTGATACTACTACAAGATTTCAAGAATTCAGCGCTCGTTTGATGCCGTTTGGAATTCGGGAGCACCGGCGGTGATTTTTCTCGTGGCGGCGCGCAGATCTGTCCCAGAGTGCAGTCCAGATCTGAGGGTGACTGTGTTTCAGTTTATGCAGCCCAACCACGACGTGATCAGGATCTGGTGTCTGAAGATAAATTAAAGTATTGCAAGTCATCTTCACGTTGCCTCTGGTTTCGTTGCATTTCAAGGTCTGTGCTGTCCGTGGTGTCAATTCTCGTGAGGTCGCGCAAGAAGATCTGAACAGACTCAGTCCAGTTCCAGAGGCGACTTCCCACATCTGTCCCGCCTCATCCAGCCAATATCTGAGAGAGAGTCTTCAGAGGATTTTTTCCTATGTACGTCACCAACAACCTCCCACAGACGGAGTTCCATTTCGACATCGGCAACCCTTTTTCCACCATTTATTTGTCTGTCTATGCAGTTCTGTGAACACCAAATCAGACGCTGAAAGATATCATTGCTGCACCCAGATCTGAAAGGATCTGAATGCGCCCTCTGGAGTGAAGAAACTACGTCCAGTCACCGTCATTCTCCAACAAACGGCACCCCAATCAGACATCGTGGCTAGGAGTTATAGTCGTCGGAAGATCGCTGCGCAGGGTGCCTGGTGTGGACAGAACCAAGGCAACTCGCCCTCGGCGCGCTCGTTCGGCTCCAGCTCGCCTTCCTCGGCTCCGTTGCTTGCTGCCCGTCAACCTGGGACCCAGCAACCCCAAACATCATTTTGTAACCCTTTACCTCCCTGTGTGGAGTGGGTTTCCAGATCTGAAATTATAAAATTAAATCATTTGTATATCGGGGTTGTTCGGAAAACGGCCGGGAATTCTTCCCCACGCCTAGACGTGGAGGTACGCGCTCATTCCATTCTCACATTGCTAATTTAGTATACATTCTATGTTGCTGCGTTTGTGAGATTAGGGCCGTTAGCTTGTATCTAAATCACCGTGCTAGTGAGTTGAGAGTGCCCGTTCCGTAGCTCCGATCGAGCACCGAACGCGAATCGGTACCCTAGGCGACGGTGGTTTCTTAATCGCCGCGATCCCCACATTTCCCTCGCAAGGGACGATCGCTGGGCTAAAGAGAGAGCACTGTTGAGAGGCATCTCCACCCGGAGAATACCACAGTGGCTAGCCGCCTGGCTTGCCTTAACGTGCTAGTGCTGGCCGCACTTGTGTCCGTCGTACGTCCTAGCCCGGTCGAGTCATCCGTCCAGCATCAGTTCTTCCTCCTATGTTTCTCTTGTCTCTTGGCGATAGCCGTCTCCAAGGGAGTAGGAGGGAGAGGTGCTAGAGCCGGAGTTGACAAATCCTGATGAGGATATCTCCGAGCTGACGCCCTTGTGGGGCGAGGTCGATGACTCTTCCTTGCCCGGATCTCGATCCAGGCGCCTTCCGCTTGTTGTATCTTGATGGTGGCGTTAATTGCCTGCTCGATCACCTCGAGCGGCAGTTCCTGGTATGCCGGAATGTTGGGACTGGCGTCCGAAGACGTATGTGCGGTTTGGTGCCTTACCTGCGGTGGCGATAAGAGCCTACGGGAAGTCGGAAGACTGGTGCTGGCGTCCGAAGACGTATGCGCGGTTTGATGCCTTAGCCGCGGTGGCGACAAAGATGTCTTCTGCTGAGCCGGTACGTTGGGACCAGTATTGGAGGACATATGCGTGGTTTGATGCCTTATCCGCGGTAGCGGTGACAGCCTACAGGAAGTCGGTAGGTTGGTGCTGGCATCCGAAGACGTATGCGCAGTTTGATGCCTTAGCCGTGGTGGCGATAAAGATGTCTTCTACTGAGCCGGTACGTTAGGACCGGTATTGGAGGACATATGCGCGGTTTGATGCCTTACCCGCTGTGGCGGCGGCTTCTGTTGAGAAGCGGACAGAGAGGGGCACTGGTCGTCCCGCTTCTTAGCCTTGCCTTTGTAACCATGCTGAGAGTTAGGCCTAGCGAAGACTGACAGCGTCGCTGGACATTGTCGCTCTACACAGTTATCCTGACTTTGCGGAATGAAGGAGCCTTGTGGCGATGGGCCCGCCACTTGAAGTGAAGCCGCTAAAGACTCCGAAGATGTCTTCTTCGTACTCCGGATTGTGTCAACAGGTAGCCAGGGTAGACCCGACGGCCCCTCCACGGAGGAGGTACACTGAGCCTGAGGCGGGGCCTCACCCTATTTTTGCTTTCCCTTCCTATCCGCGGTTGTCGGTGACAAAGATAGGGCGGGAGGAGGATGAGAAAGAGCCGAAGAGCTTGTCATCATCTTGCCCACCAGAATGTCCTCTCGGCCGAGAAGGACCCAGAGGAGCTTGGCAGTGTCTTCTTCAGGGAAAGGGAGAGACTTTAGCTCCCGCCAGGATCGCCACCTTACGGTCGAGGTGGCTGGGGTTGGCTAGTTAGGTGCTGATGTCTGGGAGCCCTCAAGGGCCGGAGGAGCAGGAGAATGGATGATGTTGACCGAGAAGTTGGTCGACTCCGTCTCTTGATTGGTATCCTACTCTCTACGCCTCCGCAATCGCTCGAGCGCCTCTTGGTTATCCGTCCGAAACTCGAGCCATTCTGGAGGATGCTGGTAAGGCAGCCCGTGCCCATTTTCTTGAAGAGAGTTTGGCCACTCTGGCGCATCCCTGGCAATGCACATGGTCTCTTTGACAGCTTGCTGAAGCCTGACGAGCAACATGGAGTTTCCTTCCGCATGGATCTGCTCCCATCGGATCTGTTCCTGGGAACTTCCTCACATGACTTGAGCGGGTGGCAGATTCTGGCGTGGAAGGGGCAATACTGGGGGTGACTACGATCCCACTGGGTGTATTCAGGAGGCGAGTCGCGGGGCATGATTTGCCTAGTCTCGACGAGGATATTGAAGAGTCGCTGGGTTCTCTCCTTGGGGAAGGAGAGAGGTCTCTGATCATGCTAAGGCCTCCACCATGGATACTAGATCGAACGTTCCCTTCGATTAGCGATGTGCTCCTCTGACTCGTCATCAGAAAGAGAGAATGCGGCCAGCATCTGGATGACATTGGCTGAGGGGTGAGCCACGCGGGCTGCCTTAGCTGGCCTGGCCCACGCATGGGGTTGCGGAGGATCGACGAGACCGCTCTTCATCTTGACGAGGCCGTCTCGGATCAGCTTCTGCGCCTGAGTCTTGAAGACGTAGTAATCTTCAATTGAATGACCCAGCATGCGATGGTACAGGCAATAACTGAGATCGTCGGTCTTCAGGGCCTTGTCCGACTTGCAAATTTCTGGCAGCTCGACGATCTTCTGGGCCATGCAGAGGTCGAAGAGCATCTTCGTGTGTTCCTTCTTGAAGGAGAAGGGTGTCTTCATGCGCCCCGAGAAGGAAGGAGCAGCCGGCTTGTCCGATGCCTTTTTGTCAGAGCCACTAGATTCGGCCCCCTTACTGGCCTTGGCGGTAGGGGTGAATTCTATGATGTTCACCTCCTTGCCGGGCTGGCGTTCTCGCGCTTGTTTACCCTTTGCTGCAGTATAGCTCGGGTTATCGGTGAAGAACATCTCTATTTCGGCGACTGCCGAATTGAGTTGGTCAAAGCCTTTGATATTAGTGCCGAGAAGCTTTTCGCTGACCTCGGCCGCCAGACCTCGACGGCATATGGTGATGGCGTCCTCCAGGACCGGCGGATTGACACACATCATGCTGAGGTCTCGCCATTTTTTGATGAAGTCGAGGGCGCTTTCGCTCTTTTTCCGCTGAAGGGAACAGAGTTCGGCTAGGGAGACCTTTCGCTCGGCCGTTTGAAATCAGTCGAGGAATTTCTTCTGGAGATCCGCCCAGTCGACAATTGAGCCAGGCTTCAGGCGGGAGTACCATTGGAAGGCCGTTCCCGTGAGCGAAGTGGCGAAGTAGCGGAGGAGATATGATTTATCCAACGCTAACTCACCCATGGCCATGACATAGTAGGCCAAGTGTTCATGTGGCGACCCCTGCCCATCGAACTTTTGCAGCTTCGGGGGCTTGGAGTATTCTGGAGGAAGCTTCTTCAACTGGCGGTGAAGCGGGTAGCGTACACTGTGGAGATCCACCATGACCGTCCCTTCACCATACTTGGTGAGATTTATCTCGATAATTCGCTCGATCATCTGACGTTGTGCCAAGAGATCCTCTGGCACTGGCGTGTTGGAGGCTCGTGGTTGAGTATCGACCGGGGGCATGCCAAACCCAGCTGCCAGCGTGGTTCGGGCAACCGCCGCTGAGGTGTTGGCAGCATCTTGAGCCACCGGGGGTACCGATGCCTTGGCCTGAGGCCTAGCAGGTTGCTGCGGATGAAGGTCTCGCTCCTGGAAGAGGTCTTGCAGGAGAGCCTTCAGATGCTGGTTCTCCTTCATAAGAGTGTCGAGGGTTACTTCCTGAGCCTTGTTTGCAGGAGGGTCGTTGTTGACCGGCTCTGCATTGACAGGAGGGTCGCAGTCTTCCACCGGGACCTCTTATGCGCGTTCCGACGCCTACGGTCCGGTAGAAGTGCTGATGTGACCTGCTTGAGGAGGTGGCGGAACCTGGTGGCGCGGCCTCCTAAAGTGAGACAAAGGTTGGTTCAAGTCGTCAGACTGGGTGTCCGGCTGGTGTCCGGTGGTGTAGCACGCGAACACTCGAACCACATCATTGATGAATCAGGCCGTCCGCTTCCTCCGCGGGTGTCGCTCGGGGTGAACATGCGTCCCTAGTCTGTCAAAGACCGAGATGCGTTGCTGAGGGGGCTCGCTCCCAATGTCAGCCGGAGGGGAACCCTCGACAGGTTGCTAGAGGGCTGGAGGACGGGCTCGCCTTTGCCTCCACTTGCTTGTGCGGGGGGCATTGGATGACTGGGCATCATCAGACGATGCTACTGTGAGGCCAGCCGCATCCCGTCTGATGCCGTATCTGAGCGCTCGCAGGGGGTTTGTGATCCGCGCCCTTCGAACAGCTTTAGCTTCTTTTGGGGTGAGCCAGATTCTCCTCAAGTCAGGTTGCTGCTCTCCCTTGTCGCCGCTTTTTGGACGAGTTGTCTTGGGAGGCCATGTATCTAGCTGCGGTGGGTGCCCCGGGCTGCCGCCGAGGAATCCGCTCCTTTGAGCTTCGCCCCGTCCTCTCGTGTTTGACGCAAGAGGTCAAAACGATTGGAAGTGAGGATGGTGGGAACGGTCCGTTCCCGAGATATGATTGGTTCACCCCCATCGAGACGGATCCGCAGGTCGCCGACAAGGACCGTCTTGCTAGAGTTGCTAGTTACAGCAGTGAGTCACCTGCCTCTGCGGCCATGGCGATGCTTCTTCTGAGGAGCTGAGAAAGACTCCGCCCCAAGATGGTAGACCGAGAAGACATGGCCCAGAAAGACCGGCAACATGAAGCCGTCAGTCCGAAGTGCTGGGATCGGCCCCCGGGGTAAGTAACCCGTGCCGGGAGTCGATAGCTAGGTGACTCGGGTGTAAGCCTTCGCCCGCGCCGATAGGAGTGTCGCTGATGCTCGAGATGACGTTCTTGCACCGGGAGGCGACGCCGTCAGAAGTACTGGGGTGCCAACGTGTAACGACCCGAGAATCCGATTACCGGGAAGGCCCGATAACCCGAGACTCGCACCGCCACCCACGAGTCTGAAGACTCGGAAGGGTTAGAAGGATGGTGTGGAAACTACACAAGTATCAACAGTAATTGCAGAAATTAAACAGTTAAAGTATTGAGCAGGAAATAAATTAACATTTTACATTATACATGGTCCACAAGATAACAATAAAATAACAACAGTAGTCCACGACTAGTACAGAGACAAGAAAGAAAAGTACAGCTACACGGGGCATACCCCGGCTCTGACCTCTGGCACTACCTCTGGGCACCCGCACCCCGCAGCACCCCAGACGCGCTCCCCTGGGGCGGCGCCTCAGTTGAAACACGGTGAAAACACGCAGGGAATGAGTCTCGGAAGAAGACTCAGTAGGGATCACTCGAACCCTACCTCGTAAAACGGGAAACCACTACGCTAGCGGTAGGAGAGTACCTCGGAAAGGAAAGCCCTGTACTCTACCAAACAAAGGTCCTACGGCACGCAAACCGACACACGTGCCACGGTGAGACAACCGAAACTCAACGGTCGACCCGGCAAAGAGAAACCCAAAGGTCGAAGCCACGAAACTGAGAGTCTGACACTCCGTACTCGACAGGAGTACCTCCCACTAGAAGCACAGTCGGTAGCGTCCCCTGACGACTTACACCGCACCGCAGGTGAACTGCCTGACATGGTAGCGCCTACCCAAGGCACGAACACCGAACAAGTAACCACAAACAAGTGACTAGCTGGGGTCACGCCCGTCGACGTGGGTCCAACCGCCCCCAACCACGTGTGCACACACAGACCATGCGTCCTAGGTCTGGCCCTCTGACCGGTTTTTCCCCAGTAGCCGGACTCTGGCTAACGACGAGGGGCCCGATGGAAACCAGTCTAAAACCATCCTCAGGGTAACCTCTCCACCACTCCCTAGTGGTGGGTCACTGAAGGAGTAGACTCTCAAGTCACGAAAAATGACGCCCGCATCCGACGACGCACGGGGACCACCCCACGCACCGGCCCCGTCGCACGGTGACCACAGTCCGACTAAAAATAGGGTTACAGCCCTCTCGGGGCAACCAAACGCCTGAAGGTCCACCCCGGGACCGTCACAAGGCTGTAACGGTCTAGGCGAGACTGTTACACACACCTGGCGGTCTAACGCAGGCCGTTACACGGCCTGAGGAACGCAGGGAGTAACGCGCCTGGTCCAGCGCGTTACATGAATGTAACGCGCCTGGCCCAGCGCGTTACACGCGCCTCACGCACCCAGTGCGAAGGCAGGAGGTAACGCGCTTGTCCCAGCGCGTTACACAAATGTAACGCGCCTGGCCCAGCGCGTTACACGCCCCTCACACTTGGGATGACCCAGGAAGTAACGCGCTCCCCCCAGCGCGTCACGCAGATGTAACGCGCTCGCCCTGGCGCGTTACACACGCAGACCCCCAACGGTCAGAAACCAACGGTCGGAAAGCCCCTGACGGCCCAGCCCGGGCGCGTCACTTAGAAGTGGCGGTCTATCGTGGGACCGTCACAGTCCCTGACCCCCGAAGGCTAACCAAAGGGCATGTGTCGGCCCCCCCGAGGCGTGTCACATCATGTGACGGTCCCTGGAAGGACCGTCACACGCACCCGACGGCGAAAACGGCGGGAAAGCCCAAAAACTTCAACCACGCCCCCATGCCTCCACCAGAGAGGGGGAAATCAAAGGGGAAGACCCCTGGGGACCCCGAGCATGATTCTAGGCCATCAAAACGTGAAATCATGCATCAAATCTATAGATCAGGCGAGCTCTCCCTAAATCATGGAAAAACCCCAACATGCTCAATCACACCCCTCTCGGCCTCCCCTCGACCTATAAACCACGGAAAAGAACGACAAGGAGCTAGGGAATGTCACCCTACCTCAATGGAGTGAATGCTCCGCCGGATCGTCCACGAACGCAAGAAATCGCTTTGGAAAACCCTCGTTCTTCAAGCTTCCCACGAGCACCGCACGTCCTCACGATCGCCTCGCCGCCGCCCACGTCGCCGCACCGTCGCCCCGCCGCCGTCTGCAGCCGGAGAGGAGCTCGCCGCGGTCGAATGGGAGGAAGAGAGGGAGAGGGAGAGGTCATGGTGGGGAGGAAGGAAGGAAGAAGAAGAAGAAGAAGAAGAAGAAGAAGGTGGGGAAGAGAGATAAAATAGGGGGGGTATTTATAGAAAATCCAGAAAATACCGAAAAATAGAAAATTACATTTCCGGAATCCTCGGAACGCACCGATCGCAATGGTACCACTCGTGCCCAGGCGAACGACCCGGTTCACCCGCAGCGAGGTTCCGAAGGAACTACCGAAACACACACCGGAAATCAGAAAATACACGCGGAAAAGCCGCGGAACGCTTCCGGGCCTCCGAAACAACCCCGGATCGTGCCGATCCGAACACGAAAGATGTCCGAAACGAAATTTTGGACACAACGGAGCCAGACGCTCCGAAAAACCAGATCCGGGACCCACGAAAAGGGATCCGAAAGGTCCGAGATATTACAGCCTTCCCCCCTTAAAGGAATTTCGTCCTCGAAATTGAGAACAACCCAAGGGGAAAGAAGAGGAAGACTCACTCAAACAGGTACGGGAACTGCTGACGCATCTCATCTTCACGCTCCCAAGAAGCCTCACCACCAGAGTGTCGCTGCCACACCACCTTTACCAAGGGGATGACCTTGTTCCGCAGGCGCCGCTCTCGCCTATCCTCCACACGGATCGGAAACTCTGGGAGAGAAAGATATGGAGTCACCTCAGGCTAAACAGAAAACTCGAGCACATGAGAGTCCTCAGACATATACCTCCGCAACATCGAGACATGGAACACGTTGTGCACCGACGCCAACTCAGGGGGTAACTGCAACCGATAAGCGACCTCACCGATGCGTTCCACAATCACAAAAGGACCAATGTAGCGGGGACTCAGCTTCCCACGCCGTCCAAAACGCATCACCCCCTTCATCGGAAAAACTCTCAAGAACACACGATCGCCCACGGTGAACTCAAGGGGCTGCCTCCTACGATCAGCATAGCTCTTCTACCAACTCTGGGTCGCCAACATGTTCTGACGAACCAAGTGCACAATATCCACATATTGCTGCACCAACTCTGGTCTCGTCAAAACACGCTCACCAATCTCAAACCAATCAAGTGGTGTCCGGCAAGGAAGCCCATACAGAGCCTCATAGGGAGCCATGCCGATGATCGAATGATAGCTGTTGTTGTAGGCAAACTCCACCAACGGTAGGTGATGAATCCAACTCCCCTGCCACTCCAGGCAGCAGGATCTCAGCATGTCCTCCAACGTCTGGATGGTCCTCTCAGACTGACCATCAGACTGAGGATGATACGCCGAGCTAAATGCCAACTCCGTGCCAAGAGCTCGCTGGAAACACCTCCAGAATCGAGAAGTGAAGCGCGGATCCCGATCTGACACGATCGAAATGGGAACCCCATGCAACGGAACGATCCGCTCCACATAAAGACGAGCCAACTTGGACACGCTCCAGCTGGCCTTGACCGGTAGCAACTGAGTGACCTTCGTCAGCCTATCCACCAGCAACCAAATACTGTCCTGCCCACGCGGGGTCCTTGGCAACCCCACCACAAAATTCGTGGTCACGTGGTCCCACTTCAACGCAGGAACATCCAAGGGCTGGAGAGTATCTACTGGTCGCTGATGCTCCGCCTTCACCTGCTGACAGGTCAGGCACCTGGCCACAAATTCTGCGACATCTCTCTTCATGCCAGGCCACCAGAACTGCCTCCGCAAGTTCCGATACATCTTCGTCGCACCCGGGTGTACGGTGTACCTGCTCCCATGAGCCTTGCGTAACACCACACGACGAATCTGCTCCTCCGCTGGGACGTACAGCCTGCCACGAAACCTCGTAGCACCGTCCTCGTCGAGTTCCACATCAGCCATCGCTATAATCCGGGGCAACTCAGGGTCCGCATGCTGAGCCTCTGTCACCTGACGACGGATAGCAGGAGTGACAGTCAGACTCGCAAGCACCGCCAACCCTGGCTCCTGGGGAATCTTGAGCCTGAAAGATACTTCAGGCACTTGTTCCCAGAGCCTCCACTTCCTCAACATCAAGGCACTGACCGCAACCTTCCGACTCAAGGCATCGGCGACGACATTCATCCTGCCCGGCTGATAAGATAGGGTGAAGTCATAATCCTTCATTAACTTCATCCAACGCCTTTGCCTGAGGTTTAGGTCCCTCTGCGAGAACACATACCTCAAACTCTGATGGTCAGTGAACACCTCAAACTTCTCACCGTACAGATAATGTCTCCAGATCTTCAACGCGAAGATCACCGTCGCCAACTCAAGGTCATGGGTATGGTAGTTCTCCTCGTGGCGCTTTAGCTGTCGAGATGCATAAGCCACCACTTTACCATGCTGCATCAACACAGCACCCAATCCAACGTCGGAAGCATCTGTACACACCACGAAACCTCTCGATCCAGAAGGTAAAACCAACACTGAGCCGAGGTGAGCAATCTCTTCAGTTCCCTGAAGCTATGCTCACACTCCTCAGACCAGATGAAAGGCACATCCTTCCGCGTGAGTCTAGTCATCGGGGCCGCAATACTCGAAAAATCCTGGATAAATCGGCGATAATAGCCCAAAAGCCCCAAAAAACTCCGGATCTCCGTCACCGACCTCGGCCTCGGCCACTGCATCACAGCCTGGACCTTGGCAGGGTCCACGGAAATACCATCACCAGAAATCACGTACCCCAGAAAGTGCACCTCGCAGAGCCAGAACTCGCACTTGCTAAGCTTTGCATATAACTGGTGATCTCGCAACGTCTGCAGCACCATACCCAAATGGTACGCGTGCTCCTCAGCAGACCACGAATAAACAAGGATGTCGTCCACGAAAATGACCACGAACTGATCCAAAAACGGACGACACACCCTCTGCATCAAGTCCATGAAGGCTACAGGGGCATTGGTGAGCCCAAACGGCATCACCAAAAACTCATAATGCCCGTACCTCGTACTGAATGCAGTCTTCTCCATATCGGACTCACGAATTCTCAGCTGATAGTAACCGGACCGCAAATCAATCCGCGAGAACACTCGCGCAGACTGGAGCTGGTCGAACAAATCATCAATCTGTGGCAACGGATACTTGTTTTTAATGGTCACTTCATTCAGCTGTCGATAGTCAATGCATAGCCGCAGACTACCGTCCTTCTTCTTCACAAACAACACGGGTGCACCCCAAGGGGAAAAGCTAAGACGAATGTACCCCTTGGCCAACAGTTCCTGCAACTGCGCCCTCAACTCCCTCAACTCAGCGGGGGCCATACGGTAAGGTGCCTTCGCCAAACGTCCCGTACCAGGTACAACCTCGATCACAAAATTGATCTCTCGCTGGGGAGGCAATCCAGGCAACTCCTCGGGAAAAACGTCAAGAAATTCGCACACCACCGAAATGTCCTCGACATTCAGCTCCATCCGGTCAGACACAACCACGGACGCGAGAAAACCCTGACAACCAGAATCAAGCAATCGACGAGCTTGAATAGCAGAGATGATGAATCGAGGAGAGGTGGAATGGATACCTTGGAAATAGAAGGTCTGCTTGCTCGGATGCTGGAAGTAGACCCTCTTCATTCCACAATCCACCACCGCTCCATGAGTCTCGAGCCAATCCATGCCTAGAATCACATCATAATCCCGAAGCTGCAACGCGTACAACTTGCCTGGCATACTCCGTCCATTGATCCAAACCGGAACCTGATCGAAGTAATACAGAGTGATCATGAAATCACCCGAAGGCAACTCCACTGCCAAATCACAGGACAACTGGGTCACCGGCTCCTCGATGCTCAACGTGAAATCCTCTGAAATAAACGAATGAGACGCGCCAGAATCAAACAAAACCCGAGCCGCACAACCCGAAATCTGAACGGTACCTTCCACGAGCTGTGACGCCACTGCCTCTGCCCTGGTCATGTACGTGATCTGGCCCCGAGCTCTCTGCCTACCTCCCACACTAGCTGACCTGGGTAGCGGCGGATACTGGCCCTGCTGCTGGTGCTGCTGGTGCTGCTACTGCTGCTGCTGCCTCTGCTGCTGGGGAACCTGCTGCTGCTGAGGAAACTGCTGCTGCGGCTGCCTCTGAGGACAGTCACGCGCTATATGCCTTGGCTGGTCACACCGAAAACAGATGATCGGCGCCGTGCACTGCCTGCCTGGATGGAACCCACTACACCGTGGACACGGCACTCGCGATCCACCCACTGATCCCTGACGCTGCAAGGGAATCGGCTACTGTACACTGTCCGATGAAGCTTGCCCCTGATCCTTGGACTTCTTCTTCCGGAAACTCTTCTCGAAGAACTTCTTGACCTTCGAGCCAAAAGACGCAGAGCCTGTTACCGACGTTGCCTGTGTCGGTACTCCTGAACCACTCAACGCATGCTGGAAAGAACCCTGCTGCTGGGTAGCCGACAACTGGTTGCGACCTGACAAAGACTGCCCCTGGCTGATCGGTCCTCGGGTCCTCTACATGTCCATCTCCAAAGAAGCTGCAACACGAGACGCCGTCTCAAGATCAGTGGCCCTGTTTGCGATCAGATGGTGCCTCAGCTCCTGCCTCAAGCCCTGAACAAACTACGCGATCTTCACCCTCTCATGCTCCATGATGTGAGGTGCATACCGACCCAGCTCAACAAAACGGCCCCTATACTGTAACACAGACATGTCACCCTGCACCAGCTCTAGGAACTCCCGCATCCGCTGCGTAGCAACATAATCTGGACAGTACGTACGCTCGAAAGCACTGACGAAGTCGTCCCACTCGACCTGCTCAAGTGGACGAAGCTGAAAAGACATCTTCCACTCGGAAGACCACCACTTCCGAGCCGTACCCTGCAACTGGTTGTAGGACAACACCACTCTGTCCTCGGCAGCACTCTTCGCAGAACTGAACACCCACTCCATCTCGTCAAGCCAATCACGAGCTGCATCAGGGTCTGCCTGGCCGCTGAAGTAAGGTGGATGGAACTGCAAGAAGTCCCTCACTGCTCGGCCTGGCCCACCCCTAGCTGACAAGCCCTCAGTAGCCTCTCCGCCGAACTACTGAGACATAAGCCGGTACATGCCACGGAAGAAATCCTCGGCCCCCGGAAGCCTCACAGTATCCACTGCCTCGGTGGCCCCTGGTGGCACTCTGCTCTGCTCCTCCTGGTCCCTCTGGACCCCCTGCTGGATCTCCTTCCCTCCAGCTGACTGCCCCTGTTGAGAGCGAGTGCTCCTCCTCGGCGCCATACTCGCTCCTCAAGCAAAAGGCAGAAAACACAAAAACGGCAAGGTCAAGAAAACGCGCGATGCCCAATGCTAGTGTCAACTGTACATCATCGATGTGGACTAGTGGACCACTACAATCACCTATGATTCTCATGTAATTCCACAACCGCGCTCTGATACCAGTTGTAACGACCCGAGAATCTGATTACCGGGAAGGCCCGATAACCCGAGACTCGCACCGCCACCCACGAGTCCGAAGACTCGGAAGGGTTAGAAGGATGGTGTGAAAACTACACAAGTATCACAAGTAATTGTAGAGATTAAACAGTTATAGTATTGAGCAGGAAATAAATTAACATTTTACATTATATATGGTCCACAAGATAACAATAAAATAACAACAGTAGTCCACGACTAGTACAGAGACAAGAAAGAAAAGTACAGCTACACGGGACATACCCCGGCTCTGACCTCTGGCACTACCTCTGGGCACCCGCACCCCGCAGCACCCCAGACGCGCTCCCCTGGGGCGGCGCCTCACCTGAAACACGGTGAAAACACGCAGGGAATGAGTCTCGGAACAAGACTCAGTAGGGATCACTCGAACCCTACCTCGTAAAACAGGAAACCACTATGCTAGCTGTAGGAGAGTATCTCAGAAAGGAAAGCCATGTACTCTACCAAACAAAGGTCCTATGGCACGTAAACCGACACACGTGCCACGGTGAGACAACCGAAACTCAACGGTCGACCCGGTAAAGAGAAACCCGAAGGTCGAAGCCTCGAAACTGAGAGTCTGACACTCCGTACTCGACAGGAGTACCTCCCACTAGAAGCATAGTCGGTAGCGTCCCCTGACGACTTACACCGCACCGCAGGTGAACTGCCTGACGTGGTAGCGCCTACCCAAGGCACGAACACCGAACAAGTAACCACAAACAAGTGACTACCTGGGGTCACGCCCGTCGACGTGGGTCCAACCGCCCCCAACCACGTGTGCACACACAGACCATGCGTCCTAGGTCTGGCCCTCTGACCGGTTTTTCCCCCGTAGCCGGACTCTGGCTAACGATGAGGGGCCCGACGGAAACCAGTCTAAAACCGTCCTCAGGGTAACCTCTCCACCACTCCCTGGTGGGACCACACGCATGTAAGCAGGCTACGACTAGTGGAGGGTCACTGAAGGAGTAGACTCTCAAGTCACGAAAAACGACGCCCGCATCTGACGACGCACGGGGACCACCCCACGCACCGGCCCCGTCGCACGGCGACCACAGTCGGACTAAAAATAGGGTTGCAGCCCTCTCGGGGCAACCAAACGCCCGACGGTCCACCCCGGGACCGTCACAAGGCTGTAACGGTCTAGGCGAGACCGTTACACACACCTGGCGGTCTAACGCAGGCCGTTACACGGCCTGAGGAACGTAGGGAGTAACGCGCCTGGTCCAGCGCGTTACACGAATGTAACGCGCCTGGCCCAGCGCGTTACACGTGCCTCATGCACCCAGCACGAAGGCAGGAGGTAACGCGTAACGCGCCTGGCCCAGCGCGTTACGCGTCCCTCACTCCTGGGATGACCCAGGAAGTAACGTGCTAGCCCCAGCGCGTCACGCAGATGTAACGCGCTCGCCCTGGCGCGTTACACACGCAGACCCCCAACGGTCAGAAACCAACGGTCGGAAAGCCCCTGACGGCCCATCCCTGGCACGTCACTTAGAAGTGGCGGTCTATCGTGGGACCGTCACAGTCCCTGACCACCGAAGGCTAACCAAAGGGCATGTGACGGCCCCCCCGAGGCGCGTCACATCATATGACGGTCCCTGGAAGGACCGTCACACGCACCCGACGGTGAAAACGGCGGGAAAGCCCAAAAACTTCAACCACGCCCCCATGCCTCCACCGGAGAGGGGGAAATCAAAGGGGAAGACCCCTGGGGACCCCTAGCATGATTCTAGGCCATCAAAATGTGAAATCATGCATCAAATCCATAGATCGGGCGAGCTCTCCCCAAATCATGGAAAAACCCCAACATGCTCAATCACACCCCTCTCGGCCTCCCCTCGGCCTATAAACCACGGAAAAGAACGGCAAGGAGCTAGGGAACGTCACCCTACCTCAATGTAGCGAATGCTCTGCCGGATCGTCCACGAATGCAAGAAATCGCTTTGGAAAACCCTCGTTCTTCAAGCTTCCCACGAGCACCGCACGTCCTCACGATCGCCTCGCCGCCGCCCACGTCGCCGCGCCGTCGCCCCGCCGCCGTCTGCAGCCGGAGAGGAGCTCGCCGCGGTCGAATGGGAGGAAGAGAGGGAGAGGGAGAGGTCACGGTGGGGAGGAAGGAAGGAAGAAGAAGAAGAAGAAGAAGAAGAATGTGGGGAAGAGAGAGAAAATAGGGGTATATTTATAGAAAATCTGGAAAATCGAGAAAATACCGAAAAATAGAAAATTACATTTCCAGAATCCTCGGAACGCATCGATCTCAACGGTACCACTCGTGCCCAGGCGAACGACCCGGTTCACCCGCAGCGAGGTTCCGAAGGAACTACCGAAACACACACCGGAAATCAGAAAACACAAGCGGAAAAGCCGCGGAAAGCTTCCGGGCCTCCGAAACAACCCCGGATCGCGCCGATCCGAACACGAAAGATGTCCGAAACGAAATTTCGAACACAACGGAGCCGGACGCTCTAGAAAACCAGATCCGGGACCCACGAAGAGGGATCCGAAAGGTCCTGGATATTACACAACGCCCCTGGGTCGAAGACCCGTGGTAGGTGCCGACGTTGTCTGGGCTAGGGTCAGGGGACCCGAGGAAGGTGCGGAGGAGCGCTGCCCTCTGGGTAGAAGACCCACGGGGAGAGCCGGTTCTACTGGAGCTCGGGACGAGGGCCCCGAGTGCACTACCGGGGATCCGTGAACTCGGGGCTGTGAGCCCTTGTCGAGTGTCGTCCTTGCCGGGATTCGGGGTCGGAAACCCGATGCGGATGCTGGGGAGCCATAAACCCGCAGCTGAAGGCCCATGTCTGGTGCCGTCTTTGCTGGGGCTCGGGGTCAAGGACCCGAGGATGATGCTGGGAAGCCGTGGACCCAGGGCAGGGGGCCCGTGTTGGGTGCCGGCTTGACTACGGCTCGGGGTTGAGGACCCGAGGAAGATGCTGTGAAGCCACGGACCCGGGGCAGGGAGCCCGTGTTGGGTGCCGGCTTCACTGCAGCTCGGGGTTGAGGACTTGAGGAAGATGCTGTAAAGCCGCGGACCAGGGGCAGGGAGCCGGTGTTGGGTGCCGGCTTGGCTGCAGCTCGGGTTCGAGGACCCGAGGAAGGTGCTGTGATGGTGACTGAAGTTCGAGGCGCGGGGCCCATGTTGGAGATCGAACGAAGCTAGCCTTGGGAGGTGATGTTCATCCGGGTCGGCGTTGATATGGGGGCCTGCAGTGACAGTCTGGCACCCGGCACTCAGGCGGGACACCGGAGCTGGGGGTGCGCATAGCGCGTTGGCCGCAGGGGCCACTGGAGAGACTGGAGTTGGCTGAGAAGCAGCCACAGGGATCACACCTAGGAAGTTGGGTGATCCGATAATCGGGGCGAAGCTGCCGAAAGTAATCAACGTCGCCAAGTAGCACACCCGGGCATGGGTGGCAATGACGTTGGGGTAGTAGGTGACGGCCGCCATGGTTGCTAGGATGCTGAGTGTTGCGGAGGCGACGGTCGCTGATAGTCGCCAAGAATGGCCTAACGATCAGAACGCGAACCGGGAGTCGCTGGAGAATGCACAGAAGTACCCTCCTCTGCCTCTCCTGCAAGGACAGGAAAAGGGCACGGAGCTTCAGGGCTGGCACAGACTTTTCTTCAGCAAAAAGAAGGAAGGCAGGAGACGTCCCACCGGGCGTGCCATCCTCTCTGTTGCGCGGGTTTTATGCCGATTAACCGGGGCGAGGGAAGGGATACAATGGTGAAGGAAAATACGGGAGATTGATGTATCTCGGGTATCCTCTTCACGGGTGCATGCTTCTCACGGCGGTACCGGGGACTCTCCTTTTTATGGAAAGTCGAAAAGGGTCGAATGGCACGGAAATGTGGGGATAGGGGTTAACCGGACAAGGTGCGGGCGTGCCAGTCGATCTCTTGACAATCACTCATGCAACCAAGGTTTGACCAGGGAAGCGCCACTAGGGCGCGGCACGTGGGCTCGGGCGGTCGGGCGACACGTGGAGAGAAGGGGTTCCATGGGTGCGAGTGCGTAGGCGATTACGGGAATCGTGTACAGGACGTCTTTCCCCACCGGCCGCAAGCAACCGGTGCTTATTTACATCGGATTGAATCTGAATACCATCATTCCGAGCTGAAGGAAAGTCTGTATATAAGTCTGAAGCCATGGGTAGAGGGCTGGGGCCATTCAGCAGCTATGGGTGCGCGTTAGACTGAGGGGTGTGTTTACTGGGATTAGGGTGTCGGGCACGGATGTCGAGTGGTGTAGGTAGGAAGCTGGGGGCTCGAATGCGGGCGTATGTATTTCACTGGTTTTATGATGAGCCGCATGGGCTTTACAAACAGGCCTTAGTGGGCTGAAGTACAACTGGAGCAAGTCGCGGGACAATTCCGACACGTGGGTCGGTCCCCGGGTCATTGCGTAACAAAGCAGATGTCCGCGTGTTCTATTGGAGCTCTTTATAGAGGAGTTGGTGTGGGTCCGACTACCTTGGTGGTCAGAACGGACATGGGCTGGCGCTTGGCGGAGGTCGGACACGGCTCGATGTGAGCGGTCGGGTCTGGGTCTCGTACGGCGAGCGTTGTCAAGCTGGAGAGTCGAGGTCGGCCCCGGGATTATGATTCCCGAGCCAGAGGTCCGACTAGACTTGATTTGTCAATCTGAGGGGCCGACAGCCGGCTGGGAGGTGAACGATGGGTACACGGTTCCGTGTCGAGGGCCGACTCGGTGTTATGAAGTACCCTTCGTCACTGTCGTAAGTGTCGTAAGTTGACGTACACAGGCGGACCCGGGGTGCGGGTGTACTTGCCGTTGGTACGGTAATCTTACATGTGGCGGGGATGGACTTGGTGTGAGACGGCTAAACACCCCGTGAGGGGAGTACGTGTGACATACCCTCGGCATGTGTGAGCCGACCAGCAAGCCAACTACGCGCGCACTTGTCTTCTCGCGTTCCCGACCCTTGCCAAAAGCCTCGGGAGTCCGAGGGTGCGACAATTAGGCCGGGGAAGTTTGCTCCGTGCGTTGCTTCCTTGCTTCATGCATGCATGCCCCTAGCTTGTTGGTAAGGGGGCAATTTATAGAAGTTGAAGGGGTGGGGGTGGGGTTTAGGCGGACCAAGTTGAGGGTCCAACTTGGTCCGGGTAAACCCCCCCCCCCCAAATAATATTATTATTATTATTTTATTTGTATTTTTTTTGTTTTGTGTGTGTGTCGGAGTGGAAGGGGTGGGGTTTAGGCGGACCAGCCCCATGGGTTGGTCTGGTCCGCCTAAACCCCTCTTCGAAGAGTAAAAATTCTTTTTTATTATTTTTGGAGGGGTTTAGGCGGACCAGCTTGGACCCCCAAGCTGGTCCGCCTAAACCCCCTCCCCTAGGGGGTTTAGGCGGACCAGCCTGGACCACCCCAGGGGGGGTTTGGGCGGACCAAAGTGGTCCCTTTTTTAATTTTAAAAATACTTTTTTTTATTATTCAAGGGTTTAGGCGGACCAGCCTGGCCCCCAGGCTGGTCTGCCTAACCCCCCCCTGGGGGCTTTAGGCGGACCAGCTTGGAGGCCCAAGCTGGTCCGCCTAAACCCCTCCCCAAGGGGGGTTTGGGCGGACCAGGTAGAAGAGTGAGAGAGGGAGTGGTCCCACCTCTATAAAACCCGGTATTTTGTGAATTTTCTTCCCAAATTGGTTGAAAAGAAAAGGACAGGTGGATACTAGAAGTATACACTGGTGGACTGACTGCTTGTGCGCGAAGATCGAGGGATTGACGTGTATGTGACTCAACGTAATCCCGGGACTCCGTCTTCGCGAATCCTTCGACACACAGGTACGACGAACGAACTTTGCACAGACCTCGGACTGTGAAGTTAGGAATTTCTACGAACTGGGACTGGGGAGGGCCGTCGAGCCTCGGAGCTGAGGGGAGGGCGCGGCCCCCGGGGAGTTTGCCCTCTCCGGGGGCGTGGCCACGCCCCAGGACGAACTGGCCCCAGGCGAGTCGCAACCCCGGGGGATGGCCCCCGGGGGTCTTCCTTCGTTGTCTGGGGATATTCTTTTGACGGATACGGAGTTCGGGGATGTTGAAATGGCCCATGAGAGCCATTGTTCTTTGAGTTTTAGTGGCCGCTCGCAAAGTGTTCGGGCGAATGCCCGACACACCCCGGGTTGCCGAACGAGCCGCGTAGGTGGCCGACGGGCCTTGGATTTGGCCAAGGGCCAAGGGTAGAAGTTCGTAGGGGCTGAGAGGAGGCACCTTGGGCCCATGGGCCTTACCTCGTACTACGTGCCATATTGTACGGTTAGTTGGCAGAGTAGCCTCGGGCTGGCCCGAGAGCTAAGTTCAGTGGCTTGTTGCCACGTGTCTGAGGGTCGGGGGTGGCCCCGACTTGCTGGGGGGGTTGTCGTAGGACCCAATTGGTGTACCGGAACCACGGGATGGCCTGTGGGTTGGTGTAGACGGGTTGAAACATGTGCGCCCACAAGGTGTTCGGCAGAATGCCGAACGCACGTGTGTGAGCCGTACACACGTGCTGCGGGACTCCCGAGCCTGTGGTTGACCTATTTGGGTCTCCCTTTGACCTTGGAGGGTTGAAAGAAGGCGTCCCGTGGTAGGCCCCTGGCCTTTTCACTGGGTGCCACGTGGTGTGGCTTGTAGTCGGAGTATCCCCGGGATGGCCCGGGTGGTCGTGTAGAAGACGGGCAAAGTCCGCAACTTAGGAGTCGGGTGTGGTCCCGATCGATTGCTAGTGCCACCGTACGCTTCGGCTAGCGGGTTGGGGCCGTTGGTCGGGCCCACTGGGTTGTCGGAGGGGCTGGGTGGCCCATGCCTTAAAGGTGTTCGAGGAAATTCCCGAACCCTTATTTCTGGGTATTTTGTTGGGGAAATAGTCCGGGTACAACAACCCCGCTCAAAGCTTCAACCAAATTGGGAAGGGCCTTATGTAATAAAAGATGTTTATTCTGGCAATGCTTACAAACTAATTAATGCTGAAGGGGAAGAATTGGCTCACCCTTGGAATAGATTATATCTTAAGAAATACTACCCCTAAGTCATTTAAAAAAATATAATAATAATAACAAAATGTCTGGTATGGTGCATGGGCCACGAAACTTGAAAAATCAAAATCTCTAATTCATTCTCTAGTCTTGATGATTTAACTCTGGGGTCAATACACACACACAACACACTTAGCTCTTGAACTCCAGCGGTGCAAAATACAAGGAAAGTCAAAATCAAACTAAGAGTGAAAAGACTTTACCCGTTCTCTTCTCTTCGGTTCACGAGGGGGGAGGTCAGACTTTGGGCAGATCACCAAACCTACCCGACGTCTTAGTAGGTGGAAGTCAGGACCCAAAAGGGAACAATATGCCACAAAGCCCAAGTATAATTAGGCTTTTATTTTTTGAAAAGAAAAGTGAAAAATCAAGTCAAATTAAAGAAAAGTATGTCAAGAGGGCAAAGTCTCCGCAGAGAAAACCCTGGTCATAAGCATGCATGAATGAGGGCAAAAAGGCCACAAAATTTCCCTAAGCCAAAGATCGAGCCCCAACAGACAATAGGGTAGGGGATGAAAGCTACCTGATCTTTCGAAACCCCTCGTGAACTTCCCCAAAAAAATCTTCTTCCATTCCCCCTCCGTGGTATGTCATAACCTTGAAGAATGGCAAAGACAGACTTAGGAGGATGGGCCGCAGGAGGTCGTGAGTGAAAGCACAAGTCTTAAGCATGTTGACCCTTTGTTAAGTTATTTAAGAATGGTTAATGAATTTAATATGATGAATGTGTAAGATTTTAGGGCTTATGTACCATGCTAAGTCATCCTTTTCAGAAAAACAAGAAAAAGAAAAAAAAGAAAAACAAAAGAAAAAAATTGTTTTCAATTAGCGCCCGTCCACAGAGGCGTTATTTTATTAATCAGCGGCGGCTCCTTAGTCGTCATTCGAAAAAAAATTTGTTTTAAATTAGCGCCCGTCCACAGGGGCGTTATTTTATTAATCAGCGGCGCCTCCTTGGTCGTCATTAAAAAAACTTGTTTTCAATTAACGCCCACTCATGGGGGGCGTCTTTTCTTAATAAGTGACATATGTGTCGTCGTCATTTTTCAAAACAAAAAAAACAAAAATAATAATAATGAAAATTCAAGAATTGGCGTCATCTGCGTGGTCGCCAATTTCCACATATTGCCTACTTTTTCCCCTTGCCATAGCATTTGCTTGCTTGCGTCTTGTGTGGGCATCTTTCAAATCCAGTTTGCATCTGCTTACCTGCATGTTGCATTTTATTTTATTCTTCGTTATTTGCCTTAGTTGATTAAAGGTTTGGCCCCTTGACCCTTTGTCAAGATCAACAATGATAACCCCTTGCGTATCGAGTAAGGGGCCATGCCAGATAGATTGTTTAAGTGTGGTATGCAGGAACAGAAAGAATCAGTTGGCAAAAGGACAAAGTGCACAAAAGGGGCAAAGTCAGGTAACAAATATGCTTTTCATTTCATCATATATATATATATATATATATATATATATATATATATATGTGTGTGTGTGTGTGTGTGTGTGTGTGTGTGTGTGTGTGTGTGTGTGTGTGTGTGTGTGTGTGTGTGTGTGAACAAAATGCAGGTGGTGGAGTACAAAGGGAATCTCTCTCTAGCTCTCTCCTCCACCCTCCTCTCTCCTACTCTCTGCCTCACCCTCATCCTAGCGACGAGAGCGTGGTGGGAGCATGGACCCCTGGGAGGCAGGTGACTTGCCGGCTCGTGCTCGCTCGTCTGCCTCGTTCCTCTGCTGAGTCAAGGAACAGGCTATGTACCCCGTGCTGGCAAAAGCGCTTGCTATGTACCCCGTGCTGGCAAAAGCGCTTGCTATGAACCCCGTGCTGGCAAAAGCGCTGGAATGGCCTGCAGCCTGTGCTCTCTCACGTCCCCTCTGCAGGCGCTCCTCTTTGATCCTCAGGCGCTCCTCCGTGACGGCTAGCCGCATCCTCAACTCTGCTAGCTCGCTCTGCCGCTCCAGCCTCTCCTGCTCAACCCGCGTCCTCAGCTCCGCATGCTCGCACTCTCGCGCAAGACTCTCCTTCCTCTCGCGAGCATGGTCTCTCCTCTCTATCTCGAAGAGGATCCTCATCTCCATCATGTCGCTGGGCAACTCCTCTCGCCGCCTCAGCATCTCCTCTAGCTCCGTGACCCACTGGTCATGGATCGTGAGCTCTGTGCCCTCCAGGGCCGCCTGAGTTAGGGCCTCCTGCAGCTCTGCAACCTGAAACGTCACCATTCACATGAGTTTTTTGAATATTCATCCCTGAAAGGAATTGGTGCATCTATTCTTTGAAAACTCACCCGCTCAGCCAGGTCGCGCTCCGCCGCCTCGGCTCGCGCCACTGCTCCTGCGAGTAGCTCCTGTAAAGAAGCCACCTCGGCACTCCGATCCCTCGTGCTCGAGGAGGCGCCTCCTGCCCCTCCTGCTGTTGCTCCCTGTTGGGCACGCTACATTTATTGAGATTGTCAGTGGCTAAACATCAATAATTCAGTAATAATTCATTTCATTTAGTTAAGTACGCTCACCAGGGCCTCCAAGTCCCCCCGCGTAGCTGCGAGCTGAGCCTCCACACTGTGGAGATGGACCTGCATGTCCACCACCACTGCAACCCGCGCATCCTGCATTTGTCACATATTAATCGCATACTTCAATAGGCATATAGTTTCTAAAATTAGAAATAAAAGCATTCATACATACCCCTACTACCCTCAACTGGGGTCGACCCGCGTATGTCTCCCAGTAGCGCTGCAAGTATGCCGAGCTATCTGGTGCATGGGAGATGACTGGAGTCCCGCCTCACTGCCAGTCCGCGAACTGCTCCGGGAAGTGAAGCCGCCAGTCGGTAGCAACGGTGCGTCCTCGAGTCTTCCGCCCGATCCCGCGAGGATCTGCTACCTCAACCCACTCCTGGTGTAGGCCGAGCATCCTCATCGCCAGCCTCAGCCACGGCAGCTCGATATCGTTTAGGCAGTGAACCCAAATGTCACGCCCAAAGTGAGGTCGGCCCGATGGGACCCAAGGCTGACCCTTGTCAGTCATCCCCTGGTACGGTCTCCACACCACCTGCATGCATATCATTATATCATCACATCATATAAAGCAAGAAAAAAAGTAAATTGCATCATATTTATGTACGTACCAGGGAAGCAGGGTAGTCGCAGAACTTTCACCTAAGTACCCTCAGCTCATAGGCATGAGGTGCTCCACTCAAGCACGGTAGCCACCGTCGCGCTAGTGGGTAGGCATCCGCCTCTCCAAGTCGGATGCTAACTCGGTCCATGGGCATATAGAGGTGACTCCACACCTGCATCCACAATTATTAGTAACATTCATAAACATTCATCATATCATAAACATTCATAATGATCATAATCACATTCATAAGCATTTAAATAAATATAAAAAGAAAAGAAAATTGCATACCTGAAGAAAAGGTGGGAAGCCACTAACGGTCATCTCATGACCTATCCCCGTGGACAGGTCGGCTATCAAATGTGCCAACAGGACAGCCCCCCAGGGGTACCGCCCTACTCCCTCCAAGTCCTCCAGAATGCCCAAAAATCTGCAGTTGATATCATCTCCCTTCGTCCCCAAAAGTAATCTCTCGAGCATCAGAAATAGAAACCTCCTCAGGTCCATGTCCACTCACTCCCTCTGATCCGGGTCCTGACAGTAAGTAGCTCGGACTCTCGTTATTAGTCTCTCTACCCAATCTCCTAAAGACTCTCCCGACCTCTGCCGAGAGTCTCCTAATCCCATGACCCCCGTCAGCTCAGTGCGATACACCATCCTACATGCCCTCGGGGTATCTGCCACTGTCTCTAAACCCAATAGTCTCTGTGCTAGCTCGCCGTAGTCTGGGAGGGTCACTCCACTCACCGCCTCTCCGTCTACCCTCAACCCTGTGATCCTGGCCACGTCCTCTAGGCTCGGCACCATGTGCCCCCAGGGCATCAAGAACGCCCGGCTAGCCCTGTCCCTTCTCTAACTTAGGACATGAATAAGGATCAGATCGGGACGTACCGGCATGATGCTGACGAAGGGTCCAAACCCCATCGCCTCCACTCTTGCCCTCTAGAAGTCGGGCAGCCCATAATATACAGCTTGCACCTGAACCCAGGAAATGTGAGTCCGCATCAACCCTTGCAACAACAACAAAGTGTCAATAATCAGCAATAGTTAATCAATTAACTAAAAAAAGAAAAGAAAAAAGAAAAAAAATCATCACTGTTTTGATTGGCAACCGTACAGTGGCCGTTATTTTCTGATTAAGCGCCCTAGGCTCGGACGCTATTTCCCTGGGATTCTGGATTTGACGCCCAGAGCTTAGGTGCTAATTCTTGAGCAATTTTCTGTTGTTTATTTTCGTTAAGTTCAAAAAATGTGTGTTTTTCAAAAAAAAAAGATGAAAATGTTTCAAAATGACGACAGTATTCTGGTCGCTATTTCTTTAAATTATTCCTTTTTAATTTATTTTTAACCTGTGAGCCTTTTTCGGACGCCATTTCTAACAAATATTTTCTTAAAAATAAAAATTTAGGAAATGACGCCGCTTTCTCGGTCGTCAATTCCTACTGTCTCACAGTGTTTTCTTCCCTCTCTCCGTTGTCCATGGATTGTGTTAAATTAAAAAAATAAAAAAAATGCAGTAGGTTGGACGGCCTGTAGACACGCCGTTCTTGACATTACCATGAGTAAATCTCATATTACACTATGATACCCTAAGGCGGCCTTCACATTTTTAATTACTCTGGTGATTTCCTATTTTTATGAAATTTTTTACATTTTTTAAATTTTTCCGTGAAAAATCATGGAAGCGTCCAAGCGCCTAGACGCCTCCATCAATGACAAAAAAATCAAAAAATCAAAAATCATGGAAGCGTCCAGTATCCTGGACGCCTCCATCAATGAAAAAAAAAAATCAAAAATCATGGAAGCGTCCAGTTGCCTGGACGCCTCCATCAATGCAAAGTAATAAAAAATAATAATATTAATAATGATAAAAAATAATAATTTCATGGAGGCGTCCAGGCCCCTGGACGCCTCCATCAACTTGCGCACGGGCGGCCCCGGTCGGACGGTCGGTTTGTCGGTTGAGAAAAAAAATCCAAAAAATGAAGACGTCCTGCCAACTGGACGCGCCCATTCATGAATCACGGGCGCCGATCAAAATCACGCGTTGTGCCAAACCGCGTGCGACTTTCGGCAGGAGATCGCTGGGCTTTTATGGAGGCGTCCAATTGCCTGGACGCCTCCATGAAATTATTCAAAATTAATAAATAAAAATAGAATAAAATACTATTTTTATACTGATGGGGGCATCCAGGGTCCTGGACGCGTCCATCCTCCGGAGCTCTATAAATAGAGACCCCCCCACAGTCCGGGAGGAGCTTCAGAGAGATCCGATAGGCTGTCGGAGCCCAGAGGCTGCCGGAGTCATTTCTAACCCGTGGGGTCTTTTTGTAGGAGGAGGTTATGCCGGCTTCTCGGGTGCCCACGCTCGCGAGAGGAATGTCGTCTTCGTCCACCGCGCTTCCACGTCATCCCTACGCTGCCGAAGTTCTGCCAGATCTCGCCATCGGCACATCCAATAAGCCAACTCTCTCCTTTTCTTCGTAGTACTTTTGCATTCATCATCTTCCATTCTTCGTCTCCCTCCATAAGGGAATCTTATACTTTTGCATAACTCCATTCATCATTACATTTCCCTCCTACTCGTGTCCGAGAGGGGTTCAAAATCACACCAACCAGGTGTGTGTCCTGCTATGATTTCATCACTTTCATTGCAAGGGATTGCTACTACACTGCCATTTTCTAATTCCGTTTATTTACTGTCTGTTATTTTGCAAGGGTAACTAAAGAAAGCCCTCTCCGTCGGCCGGCCGAAGGGGGAGGAAGAAGCAACCCGCCACTTCCTGCTAGTGAGGTAGGCGCGATCATTTCCTTATTTTGGGGTCTTTGGCCCCTGGCGATCACATCATATTCTTGAGGCCGCGGTGAGTCACTTCCCCAATGGCCGTTTAAATTCCCGTTCTTATATTCTCTTTATATTTTGTCATATTCTTATCTGTTCATATTCTTGAGGCCGCGGCGAGTCACTTCCCCAATGGCCGTTTAAATTCCCGTTCTTTATATTCTCCTTATATTCTGTTATATTCTTATCTGCTCATATTCTCGAGGCCGCGGCGAGTCACTTCCCCAATGGCTGTTTAAACTCCCATTCTTTATATTCTCTTTATATCCTATTATATTCTTATCTGCTCATATTCTTGAGGCCGCGGCGAGTCACTTCCCGCAATGGCCATTTGAATTCTGTCCTTTCTCTTGTATATCTTGAATTACTGTTATATCTGCTATACTCTCGAGGCCGCGGTGAGTCACTTCCCGCAATGGCCGTTTCAATTCTTGCTATTTGATTTCTGCACCATTCCCGTCCCCCCGAGGCCGCGGCGAGTCACTTCCCGCTATGGCCGTTTAACCCCCATATCTTACTATATTGCATTTGTCCCGCTCGCCCCACCGGAGCAATCTCCCGTGGTGGCCCCTTCTATTTTCTCTTATTCGTGTGTTGCATCAAACAAAACGAGCCCGCGTGCTCTGCATCTTCTTCTTTTCTCGAACCGCATGACGTCGCTTACAGATTGGCGATCACGGTGGGACTTCAGTTGCTTTCTTTCAGTTACCCTTGCAATTTCTTGTGATTTGCTATCTCTTGTGTGTTGTTATATCTTGGTTGTTTTCTCATTCTTTTGTGCCCCTTATCTCTGTCAGCATTCCATTGCATACATCCATCCCTCTTTTCTATTCTTTTTCATTTTTTTCTAAGGATCACCCTCTCTCGGTGAAGGAAGGACTCTCCATTCAGGAATTCCTCTCGACGGACTAGAATCTCCTCCACTGGGACCTCCGTAAGTCCCCGACATCGAAGAATCTCCTCTTCGTTCACTGGGCCGGTTGTACCATTGAAGTTCCCCGGAGTTAGTCGACCCATTCGTGGTGAGACGAGAGCCCCTAGCTGACACGGTGGTGAAATAAAAACGAACTAGAGTCCCTATTTTTATGTGAACTTCAGATCTGGTTAAAAACACAAAAAAAAATTATCAAAATGAAAACAAAAAAAAGGACGTAACATTCACTTGTATGTTAATCCATGCTAATTGTTTGCTCGTGTATGCTATTACGCTCTCGAAAACATGATGGATGGCTGAATATAATTACAATTGTTTCGAGGCCGATGCCTTCCATTATGGGTCTCAAATGCGTGAACTAGGTCACGACTCTTACGGGATCTATAACTCAGACTGGGGCTATCAGCCTGACCCACAGGTTCATCCCATGGACGTTGGCCCGTCCTATAAGTCTTCATATGGAATACATGCCACTGTTAGTGGAGCTTCACCCTCCACTAGTGTTCCCTATGCCTTGGATTTCATGGCCTCTCATATCGACTCTCTCAGCTCTCAACTTGGAGCCTTACAGGCTGTTATTGAGAGGAAATTTCTTCCTCCTTCCCCTCCTCAAGCCAACCCCCTTCACGCTTTCATGAATAATATTACCAAAATGGAGAAGGATTGGAAGGAGAGAAGAGATGAGTACGGCATCTGGGATATGAGTGAGTAAGATATTCTTCCAAGTTGTGACAATCAAGTGGACGCCGTCTGCCCACCATCCATTCATCACACTAATCCATACGGCTCTCCGCCTCCACATCCACATCTATATACGTAAATTCCTCCATGCCAATATACGTCACCTCATCTCATCAACACGTCTCCCTCACGGCATCCATTTGAACCTAATGATTTTGAAGAATTGCAAACGGCACATGATCACATCTGTGAATATTTTGAATATGCACCTACTCCGAGTTTTCTTCGCTCCTTCCCTCTTCCACCACCACCAGAATATCCCCCTACTCAGGATGAAGTCACTGTCCCTACCCATGAAAATGGAATCACATGGTGTTACGATGGTGGATCCATATACCAACAACCCGCATCAATGCACCATGAATCATCCCCTACCCTAAACCCCTCACATACCACCAAAATCCGACGCTTCTTACGTATTAAGCCTTCGTCTGTCATCCCTTTAACTACACAAGTAACCCCCATACCATCAGTCTCCATTGAGCCTCCTGTTAACTTTTGTCCCCAACCCAGTAACTTTCCATTGTCCCCACTTAAGGCCTTCACCATCCCTGTAACTTCAAACCCATCCGACCCTTTACCCAAACCCGTGATTAACTCTGAGCAGGGTTCATCTGTTTTTGCACTCGAGCCAACCTCCTTTGCTTCCGAGCAAGGGGAAAAGCTTGTAGTGTTTCAACCCCTACCTACCCTTCTTACAACTCTTTCCATTGAACCTCCATTACCCGTTGAGCATGTTGTCTCAATCTCACCTCCTTCCACCACCTTGTTGTGACCCCTCTATGTTGATGATGTTGACACTTGCTTTATTTCAGTGGCAACACCATTGTTTTGATTGATTGGCAACTGCTCTTGCTTTGATGAAATTGCTCTATCAGATTGACTATGTGTTCTTTGCATTTCATACACTGATGTTTGCATTTCTCACTGTCATGGGTCGACGCATCCTCTGATGGGTCGACTCCTTTAGCAGACTTGTCTAGATTGAGTCTGTACAGCGTCTCATTCATGCTTTGATTAATGAAGTCTGTACATCAGTCTTCACATTCTAAGTCTGTACAGCCGTTGGGTTTGGACTCAGAGTCTGTACACTTGATTCGCCTTTGAATTGGTCAAGTGTGTACATTCCTTCACTGTAGCTTTCACGTATCCAAAGTCTACACATCGTGAAAGTCTATTCATTCTTCACTGACTTTCGTTCAAGGCAAAGTCTATACATTGGAGTCTTTCCCTACGTTTCTTAAGTGAAGTCTGTACACTTGTTTCTGAAGCCTGAAGTCTATACACTCCAGCCTATTCCTACGATCAAGGCTTTAGCTACACTCAAGTCTGTACAATGGCTTCGCTTCATCAAGTCTGTACATTGAATCGCCAACTTCTTTGAAGTCTACACATCGCTTGATTTCCTGAAGTCTATACATCCACAGTGATATTTGAAGTCTATACATCCATCGTGGAGCTTCAAGTCTACACATCGCTTGATTTCCTAAAGTCTGTACATCCACAGTGAAACTTGAAGTCTGCACATTGGTCTTCAAATCCAAAGTCTGCACATTGGTCTTCGAATCCAAAGTCTATACAATGGTCTTCACACTTGAAGTCTATACATTCGATGTGCAGAGTTGATGTCTATACTGTGCCTTATGCTGATCGAGTCTACACATTGGTCAGTGGCAAGTCTGTACACTGGCCTCAGCTATTCAAGTCTATTCACTGGACTGTTTGGTCAAGTCTATACACCCTTCAGTTGAAATTCCAAGTCTGTACATCGGACTGTGTTAAGTAAAGTCTATACATCCGATTGTACAGTGTCTCAGCCACCGTCTCATTCAGCGTCTCATGCTTACAAAGTCTATACACTGGTTGGTGGAAGCAAGTCTATACATTCGACTGCATCCAGCAAGTCTGTACACTGAGGATGCATGTTAGCTTTCAATGTCTATACATTGCTCATTTGTTCATTCAGCATTGTCAAGTTTGTACATTGCATCACGTTTCATCAAGTCTACACATTGGCACTGTAGCATGCATTCATGAAGTCCATACATTGGTCTTAATATTCAAAGTCTGTATAGCCATTCCTTGAGATCAAGTATATACATCGGCACTGTAGCAGCATCGTCTAAGGTTGTGTCTCATTTGAAGTCTGTACAGTGCTATTCACGCTTTGTCTGCATGCTGAAGTCTATACAGTGGACCATCTCATTTTGCGTCTTAGTTTGCAAAGTCTATACATTCGCTGCAGAGATCACTGTCAAGTCTATACATTGGTCCGTCTCTTGCAGCGTCTCATCTGGTCAAAGTCAACACATCACTTGAAGGCTTCTGCATCAAGTCTATACATCGACTGTCTTGCTTTAGCTTAAGTCTGTACAGAGTCAGCGTCTCGTTGACCGTCTCTTGCTGTGTCTCACGAAGCATTTCATTTAGCAAGTATGTACAGTTGACCGTCTCAGGCAGCGTCTCTTTGTGCGTCTCTTGCAAGTCCATACAACGCTTCAGACTAAAGGTTGTACATCAGACAGTGTTTAGGCGAAGTCTATACATCCATCCGTACAGTGTCTTGGCCACCGTCTCACGACCACCAAGTCCATACATTGGTCGGTGGCAAGTCTGTTTTGGACTCTTGATCAAGTCTGTACATCCAAAAGTGTTCTTCCAAGTCGGTACATTGGAAGCTTCACCTACGTTTCCCTTCAAGTCTATACATCGGTGGTTTTACCGTCGTTCCACTTTGAAGTCTATACACTCAAACGCCTGTGCCTTGATCAAGTCTGCACATTGGGTTACTTGCATGCGTCATGAACAAAGTCTGTACATCCATTTACTTAATGAATGCAAGTCTATACATTCATCTAACTTGCATTATTCATCAAGTTTGTACAGCCTTGTCTTGCATTCAACTTCACAAGTGTGTACAACGACGTCTATACACTGCTATGTTTACACTTAACCTGATAAAGTTCTTATCTGTCTGACAGGCACCCTTCGAAGAGGCAAATGGAAGGCACGTGATCCAAGGAGGATGAAGTTCCCTGATCATGACACGTGGATGCATTGTGCTGAAATGCTGACACGTGGACTGAGGTCCTTTGGCGAGAGATGTGGAAGGCACACGCTCGCCCTAATTGCTGCAGTATATATTGAAGCCTTCATCTTCAGATGGAGGCAGATCGATCGACAAAAGAAGAGCAGCAAAGTCTATACACCAGAGAGCCTTCGATCCAGACAGAAGAAGCAGAATAAAAAGAAGAGAAGAAGAAGAAGAGAGGCAGAGAGAAAGAAAAAGAAAGAAAGCGATCATGAGCAGAAGAAGAAAGAAGTAAAAGAGAAAGAGAGAGTGAGATCGTGAGAAGAAGAGTGTGAGAGAGGTTCTTTGAAGATCAGCACTGGACCGTGGATCAAATCCAGGCCAGTCAGCTCTTTGAGAGCCATATTATGCTTTATGTTTATAGGTTTCCGATTGATGTTCATCTTGTCTTTTGTTTCCTTTTTATACTTTCCTTCAAGCTGTTAGCCAACGTTGCAGAGGAGGACTCCTTTGGACAGCAAGCTGTGTTGCTCAGCGGGCAGTGGAGGTTTCCACTGGACGGGTAAGCTGTAATCCCCAGCGGGCAGTGGAGGATTCCACTGGACGGCAAGCTGTGAGGCCCAGCTGTTGTAGGCTAAGCTGTATTGCCCAGCGGACGCAAGCTGTGTTACGCAGCAGTAATCCACACTCGGGTTTGAGTGTGGGGTGGATGTAGGTCTGCTGGATCAAACCACCTAAAAACCCATTGTGCAGTGGTTTGATTTCTCGTGTGTTTGGCGCTAGATGAATGCTTAGGTTCGCTTTGGTTTGATGTTCTATAAGTATTCATTTCATTGATGCGCACACTATATGCTTGACAGTAGTATTGTGTGTTTGCTTGATCTGTTTAACTGCTGCCCACATTAGATGTCTGATTAGGAGCACTCTTTATACCCGTCTACAGGTTCAATAGATGACCGGATTAGACTTTCTTATTTAGTCTTAGTGCTTTTATTCCGCAGTTCTGAGCACTAGATTTTAATTGGGCGAAGTTTTAGAGGGTGTATTCATTCACCCCCCCCTCTGAATACATAGCACCGAACCCAACAATTGGTATCAGAGAGGGTCTCTGACTAAACAGATCTAACAATCTGCAGAGGATCCTGCTAGTCCTTGGTGCATTTCAGAGTGTGTTTTCAGTGCTCGGTATTTTGTTTCATCGACTTGTGCATTGCTTTGCTCATCTGGTTCTGCTGCATTCCCTGTCATCTGGTCCACTGCGCTGAATCTGTTTGCCTCTTACTCAAATGGGTCGACCTCCGGTGTATGACAGTTCTAACTTTGATAGTTGGCTAGGAGGCCTATGTGTGTACGTAGACTCCATAGATCCCAAACTATGGAGGCTACTATCTAAAGGCCCACACAAACTGCCTCATGATGAGACCAAGTGGTCTAAAGAGGACAGTATAAAGAACCGTGACAATGTCATAATCCTTAACATCTTAAGAGCTGCAATCAATACTGATATGTACCCTTTTGCTCTCAGGTGCACATCTGGAAAGGAGATATATGACGGAGTCGTTTCTGTGCATAACCAAGAAGGTGATAGCTGCTTGATGGCCAACCGAGATGATGAAGATGAGACCTCATCTCAGGTAAGCTCTGAATCAGATGGATACTCTTTCGATGAATTGATAGAGATGTATGAAAATTTGTTAGAAGTATCCAAGAAATTGAAATCTGAGAATAAAATGTTGAAAAAGAAATGTGATAGAATAAACCTGAAAGATTCCTGTGAAAACTGTCCAAATATGAAAAGGTCTTATGATGCATGCATGCTAGATGTTCAGAATCTTAAGAAACAAAATGATTCTCTAAAAATTGAAAAACAAACATGATTGGATAAAATGTCAGAAATAGAGAATCAGTTGAATGATAAGAAAAAGGAGCATCTAAAAGACATGCAGGAACTTACTGAAGTTAATACTGAAATGGACAAACTGAAACTGGAGAATAAAGATTTTCAAAATAAAAATAAAACTCTTATGGTCAGAATGAATGAAATCAATGAAGAGGTTTCACAGTCTTCTTCTGCTAAATCAAATTGTAAAATGTGCTCAGCATTAAGAGAACGTAATGAAGATCTCTTTAGTGAGAATGAATGGTTAAACAAACAAACTGCCTCACTTAAAGAAGATCACAAAAATCTGCTTGCTGAGAAAATTAAAGCAGAAGAAAGAGAAGAGGAACTGATTGAAAAACTGGAGCAAATGTCTGGAAGAGAAAGATGTGTTGGAAATGAAATTGATGCTAAAAATCTTGAGGAAGAAAACAATGAACTGAAGGATGAAATTGAAAAACTAAAGTTGTTAAACACTGGCTTGTCCGAAAGACTTCTCACCATAGAAAAAGGAAAAGCTATCTATGATGAAGAATCACAAACTTTGATCAATCTGGAACAAGAAGTTGAGAAGTATAAAATTGTAAATAAAGTCTTAAGTGAATGTGTAAATTGTAGTGAACAGGAGATAGCCAGTTATGAGCTTCATATAGCATCCTTGGAAAATAAAATTCATTACCTGGAAAACTCAGCATCCAAGTTTGCAAAAACTGAAAGAAAAATAAAAACTGTTGTGAAAAGTGAGGATAAGAATTCAAAGGGGGGAACAAATTGCACTTCTGATGTTAAGAAAATCACTAAAAGTCAGCTATACAACACCTTTGTACAAGGTTCAGATGTAGCTAGTACTTCAAAGCAATCCCAAAACAAAATAAAAATCTGAAATCATCTTCATTTGTATTTCAGTTCAAAGCCCAGAAAAATGAAAAGCAAACAAAAATTGTGAAAGGGGGCAATAAATTGAAAAAGAATGGTCAATTGAATAAAGTCAAAATTATCCCTGCATGTGATGTGAATTCTGCTAGCAGTGTGGAGTCTGATAGACTGACACATGTCACTCACAATTCATCCACTCACTCACATGCATCAGAGAAGAAATTATCATACTATTATTGTGGCAAGAAAGGGCATATCATGGATGATTGCAGAATACTGAAAGAAGATGAGCATGCTAGTAAAACAGTGCATTCAAGGAAATCTTTTGATAGAAACCATGCCACTAAGAAATCTAATGCATCCTGTTATTATTGTGGTAGGCGTGGTCATTTAATGAATGCATGTTTCAAACTGAAAGAAGATAACAATGTGAATTCTAGATCTTTTACACATGCTCATGACCCACATAGACACAGATCTACTTCAGGCCAGCATATTATCTGTTTCACTTGCAACAAGCCTGGGCATAAGGCAAATGAATGCTGGTCAGGAAATCATAAGGGCAAAAATGAATCAAACAGCAAGCATCTTAGATGCTTTGAATGTGGTAAGTATGGGCATGCAGTCAAGGACTGCTGGTTTGCTCAGGAAAATCATTTTAATTCCAAATTTGTAAGATTCCCTGCAAACAAAAATTTCTTGGGTAGAAATAAAGCTGGTTTTAAAGAAAAGACTCTTGTTTGTAATGAATGTGGAAAACCTGGCCACCGAGCTTCTGAATGCTGGTGGGCAGGTAATGGTAAATCAAAAATTCATGCTTACAACAAAAAAATACATGCTCAGTTTCATAGGTCTCATGTTGCTGTAGATATGCATCATAGGACCAGAAAATCTGTTGGTTCATGTCATTATTATGGAAATTTTGGACATTCTATGTCGGATTGCTCTCTAATGGAATTTGATGACAATATTGCTAAGAAATTATTTAGAACACCTGATAGGGGTAATTCAGGACCCAAGACTTCTTGGGTTCCTGCAGGATCAACTTGATTTTATCTTGAAGGTGTGCCTTGGAAGCTGAAGAATATAAGGGGTTAACCAAGGCACTCAAGAATGAAAATCCCATGACTACACATCAGGTCAGTTCTGAACTTTGTTTAAATTTCTTCATCTGATATTGTTGATTTGTCTGCTTGACTTCTGATGTCTTCTTCTTGTCTAGCTGATCAGTCTGCACTCCAGACTCAGCTACTGAATTTAATTCTGAACATATTTGATGCTCTTCTCACACTGCTGTTTGCTCTGAATAAATGAGATGCTAGATGCACTGCACAATCATGTTTACAGTCGATGCATTATAGAGACTTTGTGTCAATGCATTGTGTGCTTGTTGTTAAATGCATATATTGCACTGAGTTTGTATGGGTCATATAGTGCATATAGTCAATGCATGTGTCTAATGTCTGCATACATCATTTGCATGACTATTTGTGAAATCTGCTCTGCACTGCATATATTATTTGCATAACCCTGGTATATCAAATAGTAAGTTACTAAAAGGCAGGGAAATCTGTCTGGAAGTTCTTACTATGTGTGAGATTGTCCTTGTGACCAGGTTCTTCGCCAAGTACCAAGGGTCAAGTCTTCATGTAGAGCAGTGAAATGCATATCATAAATTTGAATAAAATAAAATCTGAAAAGAAATGATTCATTGCATATCATGCATTTTGTCAGGGGGAGCTTGTTTGATGTTGCTTGGTCATCATGCTCTCCTTATCAGAATTGTTGCATACTGCACACATGAAGAGAAGTGCACATATAAATGTTTGAAAAACCTAAAAAGGCATTTCATTGCATTTAGACAGGGGGAGTTTTTAAAATTGGTGTTTTGTTTGTCACGCTTTGAACACCTCTTGTCTAGTATTTGATCAACTCTCTTCATGATACTATCTGTCAGCTGATCTGTCTGAATTCCAGACTCAGCTATTGTGTGTTGATGTTCACACTTCTGATCTCACTCTTGCTGATTGACTCTTCCACCAGCCTACTCATCTTTCATATATCTCTTGGCTGGTGTAACTGATTTGGTACTGTAGATTCATGCATATGGACATGGGGAGTATTGTTAGAAATTCAGAGTGTACTTCAACTTTCTTGAATTCACTCATCTTTTCACTCTGAATGCTTAAATCTGACATTATGGCAATCTGTTGGTCAGTTCTGATTTCTAAGCAATAGAAAATGGACTTCTTCATGTATAAGAATTTGAATTGCTTAAAGACTGACCTAATGGTTTAAATCTTATAATTTTTGGAGTTTAAATATTGCAATCTATATATAAGAAAGCTGAAAATTGATAAACCTCTCAACCCCTTTTCTTATTTCATGTCAGACAAAGCTAATCATATTTGAAATCTGAAAACTCATCCGAAATCATGTTAGAGAGGTTAAGTATGTGTATTGTTCTTAAACAAGTTATTCTGAAACATAAACAGGACAGCTAAGAAAGATATTAAAAAACATTGAAAATCATTGAAAATTAATATTGGCATAGCAATGACTGGTAAATCACTGAGAAACTGAGTGATCCATCACAGAAGTGGACAACACTCATGTCATGAAGTGTATCAGCTATCTCTGTATAAAATGTTCAAAATAGCAGGTTGGTTTCACTGAGTACCTGGGGGTAACTGGCGTCTAATAAACGTGTACCCTCACACAAAAAGGTGTAACTCAGTTCTGTTAAATTTGATCATAGGCAGAATGGTCCATCTTGTTGAGTATCTAGGGGTATTGGCGTCTGATAAACGTATACCCTTACGCAGAAAGACTTATGGTACCTGAATGCTCTAAATGGTCTAATATTGATAATGCTGCTCCTTCAAAAGAAAAGTTCATGAGTGTCAATTTGTTTAGTTTCAATACATGACTTGGTTTCTCTCAATATTTTTTATGAGACTATGAAAGTAAGATATTATGAAACTAAATCTTTCATGCAAATGTGATTCTGGTTTATTGTTTTATCATGCACAGTGAACTTATCTATTGCTTGTAGTGCATGAACTCTAAATTTTATCATCCTTAAACCAGAACTCTTTCTGACAGCAGTTTCTAATTTCATATGATTGAAGACTCTATGCTTTAGAATGCTTATTCATGAACTACCTGTTCAGAATGCCAGTCAGTTCTTCTCTTGATCCTTCCCTTCTATTTAATTTTTCCCTCCTCTTTGTTGATGGCAAAGGGGGAGAATATTGTCTAGGGGGATGTCTAGGGGGAGAATACATATCTGTCTGAATTCTGAATTCATTCCAAGGGGGAGTGGGAGTGTATATGCATAATGATAAGGGAGAGTTTGAGGCAGTGAGTTGCATGCATTCATAGCATCTGCATGTCAATCTGCATAACTCATCATGTCTTTCATCAAACATATACCTATATGTCAGGATGTTGTTATTCTACTTCATATGGGGTTGCCATCATCAAAAAGGGGGAGATTGTTGTGACCCCTCTATGTTGATGATGTTGACACTTGCTTTATTTCAGTGGCAACACCATTGTTTTGATTGATTGGCAACTGCTCTTGCTTTGATGAAATTGCTCTATCAGATTGACTATGTGTTCTTTGCATTTCATACACTGCTGTTTGCATTTCTCACTGTCATGGGTCGACTCATCCTCTGATGGGTCGACTCCTTTAGCAGACTTGTCTAGATTGAGTCTGTACAGCGTCTCATTCATGCTTTGATTAATGAAGTCTGTACATCAGTCTTCACATTCTAAGTCTGTACAGCCGTTGGGTTTGGACTCAGAGTCTGTACACTTGATTCGCCTTTGAATTGGTCAAGTGTGTACATTCCTTCACTGTAGCTTTCACGTATCCAAAGTCTACACATCGTGAAAGTCTATTCATTCTTCACTGACTTTCGTTCAAGGCAAAGTCTATACATTGGAGTCTTTCCCTACGTTTCTTAAGTGAAGTCTGTACACTCGTTTCTGAAGCCTGAAGTCTATACACTCCAGCCTATTCCTACGATCAAGGCTTTAGCTACACTCAAGTCTGTACAATGGCTTCGCTTCATCAAGTCTGTACATTGAATCGCCAACTTCTTTGAAGTCTACACATCGCTTGATTTCCTGAAGTCTATACATCCACAGTGATATTTGAAGTCTATACATCCATCGTGGAGCTTCAAGTCTACACATCGCTTGATTTCCTAAAGTCTGTACATCCACAGTGAAACTTGAAGTCTGCACATTGGTCTTCAAATCCAAAGTCTGCACATTGGTCTTCGAATCCAAAGTCTATACAATGGTCTTCACACTTGAAGTCTATACATTCGATGTGCAGAGTTGATGTCTATACTGTGCCTTATGCTGATCGAGTCTACACATTTGTCGGTGGCAAGTCTGTACACTGGCCTCAGATATTCAAGTATATTCACTGGACTGTTTGGTCAAGTCTATACACCCTTCAGTTGAAATTCCAAGTTTGTACATCGGACTGTGTTAAGTAAAGTCTATACATCCGATTGTACAGTGTCTCAGCCACCGTCTCATTCAGCGTCTCACGCTTACAAAGTCTATACACTGGTTGGTGGAAGCAAGTCTATACATTCGACTACATCCAGCAAGTCTGTACACTGAGGATGCATGTTAGCTTTCAATGTCTATACATTGCTCATCTGTTCATTCAGCATTGTCAAGTTTGTACATTGCATCACGTTTCATCAAGTCTACACATTGGCACTGTAGCATGCATTCATGAAGTCCATACATTGGTCTTAATATTCAAAGTCTGTACAGCCATTCCTTGAGATCAAGTATATACATCGGCACTGTAGCAGCATCGTCTAAGGTTGTGTCTCATTTGAAGTCTGTACAGTGCTATTCACGCTTTGTCTGCATGCTGAAGTCTATACAGTGGACCGTCTCATTTTGCGTCTCAGTTTGCAAAGTCTATACATTCGCTGCAGAGATCACTGTCAAGTCTATACATTGGTCCATCTCTTGCAGCGTCTCATCTGGTCAAAGTCAACACATCACTTGAAGGCTTCTGCATCAAGTCTATACATCGACTGTCTTGCTTTAGCTTAAGTCTGTACAGAGTCAGCGTCTCGTTGACCGTCTCTTGCTGTGTCTCACGAAGCATTTCATTTAGCAAGTATGTACAGTTGACCGTCTCAGGCAGCGTCTCTTTGTGCGTCTCTTGCAAGTCCATACAACGCTTCAGACTAAAGCCTGTACATCGGACAGTGTTTAGGCGAAGTCTATACATTCATCCGTACAGTGTCTTGGCCACCGTCTCACGACCACCAAGTCCATACATTGGTCGGTGGCAAGTCTATTTTGGACTCTTGATCAAGTCTGTACATCCAAAAGTGTTCTTCCAAGTCGGTACATTGGAAGCTTCACCTACGTTTCCCTTCAAGTCTATACATCGGTGGTTTTACCGTCGTTCCACTTTGAAGTCTATACACTCAAACGCCTGTGCCTTGATCAAGTCTGTACATTGGGTTGCTTGCATGCGTCATGAACAAGGTATGTACATCCATTTACTTAATGAATGCAAGTCTATACATTCGTCTAACTTGCATTGTTCATCAAGTCTGTACAGCCTTGTCTTGCATTCAACTTCACAAGTGTGTACAACGAAGTCTATACACTGCTATGTTTACACTTAACCTGATAAAGTTTTTATCTGTCTGACAGGCACCCTTCGAAGAGGCAAATGGAAGGCACGTGATCCAAGGAGGATGAAGTTCCCTGATCGTGACACGTGGACGCACTGTGCTGAAATGCTGACACGTGGACTGAGGTCCTTTGGCGAGAGATGTGGAAGGCACACGCTCGCCCTAATTGCTACAGTATATATTGAAGCCTTCGTCTTCAGATGGAGGCAGATCGATCGACAAAAGAAGAGCAGCAAAGTCTATACACCAGAGAGCCTTCGATCCAGACAGAAGAAGAAGAAGAAGAAGAAGAGAGGCAGAGAGAAAGAAAAAGAAAGAAAGCGATCGTGAGCAGAAGAAGAAAGAAGTAAAAGAGAAAGAGAGAGTGAGATCGTGGGAAGAAGAGTGCGAGAGAGGTTGTTTGAAGATCAGTCTTCACTGGACCGTGGATCAAATCCAGGCCAGTCAGCTCTTTGAGAGCCATATTATGCTTTATGTTTACAGCTTTCCGATTGATGTTCATCTTGTCTTTTGTTTGCTTTTTATACTTTCCTTCAAGCTGTTAGCCAGCGTTGCAGAGGAGGACTCCTCTGGACAGCAAGCTGTGTTGCTCAGCGGGCAGTGGAGGTTTCCACTGGACGGGTAAGCTGTAATCCCCAGCGGGCAGTGGAGGATTCCACTGGATGGCAAGCTGTGAGGCCCAGCGATTGTAGGCTAAGCTGTATTGTCCAGCGGACGCAAGCTGTGTTGCGCAGCAGTAATCCACCCTCGGGTTTGAGTGTGGGGTGGATGTAGGTCTGCTGGACCGAACCACCTAAAAACCCATTGTGCAGTGGTTTGATTTCTCGTGTGTTTGGCGCTAGATGAATGCTTAGGTTCGCTTTGGTTTGATGTTCTATAAGTATTCGTTTCATTGATGCGCACACTATATGCTTGACAGTAGTATTGTGTGTTTGCTTGATCTGTTTAACTGTTGCCCACATTAGATGTCTGATTAGGAGCACTCTTTATACCCGTCTACAGGTTCAATAGATGACCGGATTAGACTTTCTTATTTAGTCTTAGTGCTTTTATTCCGCAGTTCTGAGCACTAGATTTTAATTGGGCGAAGTTTTAGAGGGTGTATTCATTCACCCCCCCCTCTAAATACATAGCACCGAACCCAACACACCTCTCGGAGTGGGTGTCTTTCTACAAATACATGTGCCAAAGATGATGTTCAAGAATCGGACAAAAAGAATTTGGCCACGGCAATGCCATTCAAGATCCAAGATTTCATTTGCCGAATGCCGATTCGGGTTCTTGTGCCGGTCACCTTTGAGAAGGCCGAATTTCCATATGCACCAATGCCCATCAAGAAGGACTCTGATGGAGACATCAGCGACAACCAGCTCACTTTGTGTTTGCATTTATGTCCTTTTGTATTTGTATGTACGCCCTTGTGATATATGCGTACACAATAGTAGGTCTTAGTGGGTTTATTTACAAAAGGCCATTGGGTTTCTTTTCAAATATGCTTGTAGGCCCTGCAGGGGCCCCCTCCCTCCTCCTTATTGGTCCACATGGACTCTTGGGTCCAAGGTGGCTGGTCCATGGTCCAAATTTGGACTTGGACCATGAATTAAATAAAGAAGACAATTCCAAATTGTCCTCTTTAAGGGGGGGGGGCGGACCTATTAGTTTATTTGGGTTTAATGTGGTGTTCACACCACATCTCAACCCTCCATTCTTCAACCCTTGATCCAAGGTCTCATATTAGATTAGAACCCTTTCATATAAATACTTGTATTTTCTTATGAAAAGAATTAATGAAGAAGAAATTAGCATTTTGCCTCCTTGAAGCTTGTGCCCCTCTCCCCTCTCTCCCTGGTGTTCTTCCACCTCCAGCCCATTTCTAGAGTGTAATACCTTCCCCCTTGATCCCCTCCAACTTCTGAAGCAGCTCCGGTGATCTCCGCCGCCGCCGTCTCGCCGCCGACGCGTCTTCACCAACGAATTCGGTTTTCTGTCCACTCTGGACAGACCTCTCTTCTCCGAATTGTCTCTCTCTCTTCCCTCATCTTCTGAAGCTCCAATTTTCAGGGTTGGTTCCCCTCTTGAACCCTTACCTCCACAAAAAATTTCAGGCAAAAATTCGTCCTTTAGATATTTTTAGATTTTCGTCCAAGTTCAAATTTCAGTTCTGTCCAGGTCCTGTCTACTGTTCAACAGTTCTGAGTCTACCTTGTTCGACCCATGTTTTGAATTTTTTTGGGGCTCTAAAAATTACTGAGACTTCTGTCCACATATTTCTACCACCATGAATTTTCTTAATTTTTGATAAGGTCTCTAGGTATTTTTCAAAATTCGTACCAGTTCCTGTGAGCAATTTTTCTACAGTGTCCCAGATCCGACCCAGGTCTACTCAAAACATTCCATAAAATCCATTTCCTATCCAAATCAAAAACCAAAAATAGTCCCGGTTTTCTATCTCAGAGACCTTCAACTTTGCAGAAGAAATCATTGCCAGATTCGGAGGTCTTCTCCCCGGTCAACGTCGATCTTCAGAGAAGTCAGAACCTGCCCCTGCAGTTCTGGCCAGATTCCAGCAAGCTTGTAAAATACATGATCAGAAATACATATCTGATTATTTTTTCTGAAGACCCCTACGTCGAAGTATTTTGAGTCCTCTTTCCAACGGCTCTAATTTCGTCGCGTTCCGACGACGGGGCTGATCGCAGCAGCAGTTTCCTCCAAGTCGCGCGCCGGCAAACAGAAGTTCAGGTTTGTGGCCGAGTTCCCCGCGAGCGTCGTCCGAGGGCCGCCCGGCGTCCGGTGGTCGTTCCAGCAGCTCGCCATCCCAGGGGAACGCTTCCCAAGTGTCTCCACAACAGAGGAGTCATCAGGCCCCACACGACCCCTCCGGTCAGCACGTGGGCCCCCACTAGCACGAGTACGCGTGAAGCCGAAGCATTGCCCGAAACCGCCCGTCAACCCGAACTTGGTCCTCCCGGGCCCACTTGTGTCGCCCTTTACCTCCCTGCGTGGAGTGGGCTTAGTTGCATTACTGTAACCATAATGTATTAAGTTCCCGGGGGTACGAGTTCTGGCCGGGTCCCATCTTCGCCACGCCGAGAGCGTGGAGGTATCGCCTTCACCCTTACACTTGGCATTAGCTTAATTCTTTATATGCTTTATATGCCGCTGCTAGAGAGCATGTGTAGGGATACCTAGCTCGCCTTCAATTTATAATATCACTGCTGCGAGAGAGAGCGAAGCCGTCCCGTGACCCGATCCGGGCACAAGTGAGAGCCGACCACCCTAGCTCCCAGCCGGTTTCTCAACCGCGCACATCCGACGCTTCCCTCATTAAGGGACGATCGCGAGCTTGTCGTGTCTGTGGTCCCGTCCCGCATCAGACTCTCAGGAATTGGTACTGACCAAATCATGGGCCAAAATAACCACGATCACGTTACTCATTGGCCAACATGCTTTCAAGGCTCTTATTACCCCTTGTTCTTTCATAGTCCAAATGGCCAATCAAAAGAAGGGGTTCTCCTCATGCATAGTGATGACACATTCTACTGCCGAGGAGATGATGAATTCTATGCTCAGGGGTGGGTCAGGGCAGTTCTTGTTAGAAGCTTTTGACATCATGTCTACTCACTACCAACTTCCATGCAAGAGGCGAACGCCTATGTTACTCGGCATATTCACGTGTGATATTCCAATGGCCTTGAGTAGTACCCCAAACACGAAGCTCCTTATACCGAGCATCGAACTTCCAATGATAGACACCATTCATCTAGCAAGGGAGCTATTTCTAAAGGAGCCAGTTCATGTCAAGATCCCTGCTTCACGAGTGGAACTCTCAAATTTTTGTTATGATATTTTGCCAAGAGAGTTACCGTTCATGTATGAATGTCCAAAGGGCCTTACTAGAAGTCCATCAAATGAGAGCCCATGGGCCCTGACCGCACTGATTGGACTGGTTGGTCAGAAAAGGACTAGGCTGTCTCTTCATTGGAGAGAGCATGTAGGGCCAAGAGGCCAGGAAGCCATGTTGAAGGTTGAGAGGCCGCACTATGAGAGAGTATTTACCAAGAAGAGGGAAAAGCATAAAGTGAAGCTTAAGGACAATAAATCCCTTGTTGAAGGAGCCCACATCAGTTCATCCACTTCCTATCACAGTCCATCACTGCTCATGCTGCTATTCAGCTTCTTTTTATGGGCAGTCCATTGGTTAAGGAGATGCCTTCCGTCATCTAAATCTAAGTCATCAAGCTCCTCTGCTCTAGGGTCCCCGAACCCTCACATTCCTCGTTGTCCGGAGCTTCCGAACCCCTACATTCATCCCCGTCCGGAACCTCCGAACCCCTCCCTCTTTAATTCCATGTCTTTATCCATCTCTCACCCCCATCCGGAACCTGCGGATTTCTTATCTTATTCTCCATCTCTCTCAGGGCATTGCGCCCTTCCTTCCCATATCCATCCGGAACCTCCGGGCCTCTCCTTCTTTTGATTTATCCTTTTGTTCTTCCAAGTCATCGCGTCCTTCCTTCTTTTCACCCCTTTGAATTGCCTCTTTACATACTTCCCAGGGCATCGTGTCCCTCATGATCTTCTTCCTCCGGAACCTCCGGATTCACTTCCCCATGATTCTCCTCCTTTACGTCCGGACCCTTCGGATCCGCCTCTCTCGATTCATCAATTTCTGATTCTTCTCGATCCCGCTCCCGGGTTCGACCCGGTTCCTTCCACATTAACTTCCTCGGGCACCTGCCCGTTCTCACACTATTTTCGAGGCTTTAGTCCTCACTGTTTTCTTTGATTTCTTCTCATCCTGTAAATTCTTCTAGGTATCTTTCACCTAAATCTGGTTTTATCCCCGCTTATTTAAAATAAACCGCCCTAGTTGGAGGATTGTTGATGTAGAGAGGCCTCACTGGTTTTCTCTTAAGATGTCTTGATGACAATGAGGTCTGGAAATGCGTAGAAGAAGCACACTCGGGTGTGTGCGGTGGCCACGTGAATAGCCAGATGCTCGCCAAGAAGATCATTAGGCAAGGCTTTTACTGGCCCACTATGGAAGAGGATTATGATGTCTATGTCCATAGGTGTGTCAAGTGTCAACTTCACGCCGATAAAATCCCTTCACCATCTTCCTCACTTCATCCAATATCCTCCCCATGGCCTTTCTCCATGTGGGCATTCGACATCATCGGTCCCCTAGGTGATCCCAATTCCCTCACCAAACAGAAATCTTTCATCCTTACGGTGACGGAATACTTCACCAAATGGGCCGAAGCCAAATCTTACGCGAAAATCAAGGCATCAACAGTCTGCAAGTTCATTATGAAGAACATCCTCGCCAGGTTCGGCGTCCCAAGCACAATCGTCACCGATAATGGGCCACAGTTCATTTCTCAGGACCTTCAGGACCTCTATAAAAGGTACGCAATTGCATTGCATCATTCATCACCTTATTACCCACAAGGTAATGGCCAAGTGGAGGCCACCAATAAAACATTGATCAAAATCATCAAGAAAACCTGCGAGTCCAGTAAGTTTTCAGACTGGCCAAAAAAGCTTATCGAAGCTATATGGGCCTATCGCACTTCAATCCGTGCCCCCACCGGGCAGACTCCGTTTGCCCTTACTTATGGGACGGAAGCGGTAGTCCCGTACGAGACTCTGATCCCTTCTCTCAGAGTACAATTGGATGAGGAATTTCCCCTCGACGAACGTCGCAATTCACTCCTTGCCCAGTTGGAACTCTTAGACGAGAAGCGGCTGGCCGCTGCCGAGCATGCTCGTGTGTATCAAAATAGACTCGCTCGCTTTTACCAAAAGAAAGTCGTTGAGAGAGAATTTAAAGTCAGTGAAATGGTCGTGAAAAGAATTTTTGTCAAACCTAGAGGGCCGCGTTCTAAGCTCCAACCCAATTGGGAAGGACCATTTGTAATTCAAGCCGTGTACCCTGGCAACGCTGAAGGGACTGAGTTATCCCACCCTTGGAATAGGCTTTATCTTAAAAAGTACTACCCTTAGCATAGTGCCAAAATGTCAAAAACATAAAAAATGATGAAAAGACATAAAACAACAAAAACAACAAAAAATATTGAAAATCACTAAAAATATATAAAATTTCAAAATGACGATGCCTGGGAGTTACCATGTAGTTAAGTCATTGCATCCAACCTCCATGTTAGGATAGGGCCCATTAAGACTTGGTAGGCACCGGGTCTTGGTCCGCCAGAACCGTGGAGATCCCTGTCCGGCCACATCGGCCTATGCTCGCTCAAAGGAAGCCAACATGTACTCACTTACGTATTTTATCCAAAAAAATTGGTAGCATCACCTACGGTGGGGCCTCACCCGGAAGATCTCCAGAAGCTGTAATTTTTATTCTTTTCTCTTCGACCAAATGAGACAGTCGGCGCCCTTAAAACGCTGAGCATGAGAAACCAAAACTCAAACCCCTTACGGCAAGAGTAGGATCCATTTTCTCGAGCATCGATCAGAGCACGAGAAGAGGGCAGTGTCCCCGCAGGCACACAAAAGGGAGCCCACAACGTCAAATGACTATATCTCTCTCACAAAAAGAAACACAAAACCAAAATCAAGAGAAAAGCCTGGTCGTGACCGTGCCTGATGCGATAAATGGAACCCCTCAAGGCAAAAGTCTGAATCCACAAAAGGGGCCATGTAATGTAAATGCTCGAGATTTGGTCCGAAGTGTCCGAAAGGAAAGAGTTAAATGGGCCCTTATTGGCTCGCTGTGTTAACGGTTTTGCCGATCCTCTCAAGAGGTTTATCCCCTACACTCTTCCTTCTTCCTCTAAAGATGAAAGCTAGATGGAGTTTCTAAATGGTGAAACCCGCCAAGGTCTGCGACCTTATTTTAACACAAACATATGGTTGCCTACTTTGAAAAGTAAAAGCTATCGCTGTGAAGGAGTCTCTGTGTTTCTGGCTGGTCAAGACCCCTGTTTACCACCTTGATGTCTTCTTGTTTAACCTTGGGCTTAGGCCAATGCAAGCGCGTCACCTATGGGTGCGACGGCGTCTGATTCCGGGTCAGAGTCGCGCGGTTGGTCGTTAGGGTTCCAGGGTGTTCCATCATATACCATCTAGAGTTGTGAGGAAATAGACCCGGGTCGGGCAAATCATTTACCTCAAACACCTTTTGGGTGAATCCCTGTGGTCGGAAGCGATTGGGAGCCTAAGCATGGCATGACGGTATTGTCATCAGGGTAAGTCTTAGCCGGCGGGATTATCATTCGAGGGGTCTAGAGGCCTAAATCAATCTAGATGTGCACTTAGGATACCTGGAAGGTTAGTAAGAAACCCATGTTCTCATATAGGTTAGGTGCCATTTGGGTGCTTGCCAGGCATTAGCAACAAAAAAAATGAAATGATAAAAACAACAAAAAAAAATGGAAAAAGATAAAATGTACATATTTGCAAACAAAAAATTTTCTTATAACAAAACAACAACAGAAAAATGCCAAATATAAAAAGAAAAATAAATCAATTTTGCATGATTGCATTTGTATGCAGCATTTCACTTTTAATATCGCTTGCATTCGTATGCTTGTCTGCTGCATTCATCATCACTGCATCTTTCCCTTGCCTTTGTTAAATAAAGGCTTGGCCCCTTGACCAGTTATCAAGGACAGTCAAAGTGATCATTTGCTTATTAAGCAAGGGGCCAAGTTAGAGCAGAAATTCTGATTTGTTTGTTTCAGTGATGTGTGTAGGGATTCGAGGCAACAAGAGCAAAGGTGAAAACCAAACAAAACCGAACCTTTTATTCCATTCCAAAATAAGAAGTTGTACATTAAGTTCCACCTTCTCTCTCTGCATTACTCGTCCCACTACTCTCCGGGCAAAACGCTCTCAAGGGTGCTACCCAACTACGAAAAGCGGTACTCCTACCGCTCGGTACTCCTCCTCCTCTTCCTACACCCCAACGTTGGTCCGTGGGGGCAGCAAGGAAGCTACAAACATGAAAGCCACGCTCTCGTGCTCTTCGGTAGCGCTCCTCACCATCTCTCAGCCACTGTTCAGCCAGACCAAGGCTGGTTCGGAGTTCGAACAGCTGGGCCTTCATGGCCCTTCATTCCTCCCTTTCAACCAATCTGTCGGCTCTTTCTCTCTGTGTGTCTCTTTCTCTCTCTGCCCGTTCTCTCTCACGGTCTTCCCTCTCCAACTGGAGAGTGATCCTCAGCTCCATGACATCCCTAGAAGAGTCGTCATCTGGACGGCGCCACAGTTCCTCCTCCAGCTCTACTATTCTAGCCCTCCTCTGCGCAGCTTGGGTAAGTGACTCTTGCGTCTCTTTTTCCTGCCAGATATGCCATCTCAGATGTGCGACAAGACATAAACAGGGAGAACTCAACATTGAAACCCCTACCTGTATAGAGAGCCTCCCTTCTGCCTCCGCGGCGCGCTGTGTAGCACGAGCGAGTTGCTCGTGAAGCAAGTCAAGTTCTGAGGTGGGGATCCATAAGCTAGAGACGCCACCCGCTCCCATCGCTGAGGAAGCCGCGTCAATCTGGGCGCGCTATAATCACACATGTGATAGTTAGTGGCCGGACACCATGAATCTAAAGTTTTGATTAGGAGTGTGCATTGTACACCTACCGAGGCACTCAGGGCTTCACGTGTGTCACCCAATTGTTGCTCCCTCTCTGCCAGGCGAGATCGCAAGTTCGCTATCATAGTGTCACGGACATCCTGCAGCCATAGGAGTCAGCATTCCCACGAATAAAACCAAAAGAGGGAAAAGAGAGAAAAGGGGGAGACCTACCTCCACAAGTCCCCAGGGTCGGATCCGCTCTACGTACATTATCTTATACAGACGCAGATAGTCTTCATTATCCTGTGCATATGATTCCACGATTGTGCCACCCCGTTGCCAGTCTTCATACTGCTCAGAGAACCGCACACGCCAATCAATGTAGGTTACCGATCCTCGTGTCTTTCTCCCGACGTGAGGTGGCGCAGTCGTATCCACCCATTCCTAGGCTAGCCCTAGGGTTCTCATAACCAATCGTAGCCGAAGCGGCTCGATTTCATTTAAGCAGTGCATCCACAGTTCCCGTCCGAACCGGGCACGACTTGTTAAAACCCACGGTTGGTCGGCATCGACCATGCCTGAGTATGGTCTCCAGTTTACCTAGGTTAGGTTGTGCATACTCGTTTAGCTGGTCAAAACCAAAAAAATAAAGTGAAAATAATTCCAAAAAAAAATCCCACCATTACTGCAGGGAACTCATGTATCTCCCGCCTTAGCACCATCAGTTGGTAGGTTAGGGGTGCCGCACTCATGATGGGTTGCCACTGCCTGGCTAGCGGCACCATCACTGGTCGCCAATGTCGAGCTCTCCCCAGCGGGAGGTAATTATAGCTCCACAGCTGCTTTAGCACATGTCAACAGTACCTTAAGTGGGCTATCACAAAAACAAACAAAAAATAATACAAAATAAAACAGAAAAATACCTGGATGAATGGTGTGAAACCACTCACAGTCATCTCACGGTCCGCCTCTTGGAACAGACCTGTAAACAAATACGCCAGCATGGCAGCTCCCCAGGCGTAGTGCCCCACTCTTTCAAGGTCTGATAGCAGCTCCAAGAAACGACAATGGATACCATCTCCCTTCGAGCTCAGTATCAATCTTCCCAGTAAGAAGAGGATAAATCTCCTCAAATCCATGTTGGATCTCTCACGATTGCCAAAATCTATGCAGTACACAGCACAACATCCTCTTTCCATCCTTTCCATGAATTCTTCTGAGGACTCATCGTCCCGTCGACGAGTATCAGTGAGCCTTAATGCCTCCATGATAGATGCCTTGGTTACTGACATGTTCTTCCGACCATCTAAGTCCAAACCCAGTAGCTTCTGGGCACCTTCTCGGTAGTCCGCATAGGTGACTCCAGTCACTGCCTCGCCATCTACCTTGAGGCTCGTGATTCAGACCATATCCTCCAGACTGGGCACCATGTGCCCCCATGGTATCAAGAATGCCCGACTTACTGGGTCCCATCTTTCGCAGAAGGCTTGGATGAGGGCCAGGTCGATCTGGATCGGCTCGATCCGAAGAAAGGCACCAAATCCCATCATGTCTAGCCTGGCCTTCTAAAATCCGGGAGACCCCTGTATGCGGCCACTGCTAACTCCCATGAAATGTGTGATTTCATCACACTCTGTGCGTGCATGTCACGCCCCGAGAGCGGAAGAGACCCGGAAACCGTGACGAGTTTATATCAATCATGTCAATCAGAGTATTAGTGTATTCGACACCAAAATCAGAGATGCGCAAAAGTAAAGATAACCCAGTCCTTTATTCCTTCATAAGAATATGTCTATTACAAACCTTGAAGTACTAACTAAAATAAAGGAAAAATACAAGGTTGACTCAAGAAAATATGAAAAAGACTAGATAACACGGAAGAAGCTCTATCCCTTTCACTCTTGATTTTCCCCATCCGTTTGAGTTCCCTCATCGTCGGACTTACCTGAAAAGTAGGGAAACACTAAGTGAGCGAACGCTCAGTAGGAAATTATATCTCAAGAACTAGCAAGGGGTTTAAGTGATTACATATTTTATGAATGCACTATAGCTATGCATGCTCGCATAAAACGGCAAGATAGAGAGAGTGTATAACAATACGATAGCAAGAAGAACTAGTCATGAACTTTCAAGAACTTATATCAAAAGATATCAAGATATTCAAGCAAGTGTATTCATCATGTCATGTGGAAATTTGGCTATCACGTTTCAAGCACGCAAGTATGAAATTACCATTTTTCGGGTCACGCAAGTCATGTAATATCCAGTCAAGTACAAGTACAAGATTTGTGGAATGTTCAATCAAGCTAGTCATGCACTTCGGTATAATGCCAATACCGTGATCAATCAACTCCCATGGGCACAAGTACTTTCGGGTGCTCCTCCCAGGACCAGATCGGGCCCTATATGCGCAGGCATTAATCATGTATTTTAACATCCACTTTTGTGTATAGCCAATATGGAATTTCAAGGATAAAGCTTGTAGACACGTAGGATAGACTTTGATAGAATAGAGTCCAAAATATGACACTTGACATAGATAGGCGATAATAACGGTACAATCACGATTATCGATAAAACTATGTGGAATTAGTTCCCTAACTTGGGTACCATGACAAGCAAGTATGGACACTCTTTATATAGAATTGAGGTCCACATGAACAGCACATCAATGGCAAGACGTCCTCATTCTTAATATAGAATTGAGGTCCACAAGAACATCATGTTGAATATATAATTGGGGTTTACAAGAACAGCATCAAATGGCATGATAACCTCATCCCATTAAGAGAATTCTCATGATACACACTTTGCATAACATGAGGGCCGGTATACCATGTTTCTTTAGAGTGACATGGCAATCAAATAATGTAATGGATTTTTTATGGTACAACCAGCTCAGTCGGCCTTGAGGGAATCCAAGGCTCGAGGAGTCTTACGGAGGTCTCTATGACTAACTTGCTAGTCCAAAGGAACGGAATGTCCAATGGAGAGCTTGTATGTCAATGAGAATTGAGGGTAGTGCGATAAAAACATCATGAAACATGGGACTATATTCACGGACTAGAATATAGTGCCGATATATATATATATATATATATATATATATATATATATATATATATATATAACCCTTCGGTGACAGTAATCATTGTAAAACAGTAATACAGAAAATAGCGACTTAAGCTAAGTCATTAATTATCCAATTAACGCCTTACTCAGGGGCGTTTATTCACAATTTGACGACTTATACATTAGTCGTCCCTTCAATATTTCTATTCTGTAGAAAATCAATATTCTGGAATTTTAATAAAAACGCGCCCTGGACAGGGGCGTTACTTGTCAATTAGCGCCCTGGTCTGGGGCGTCAGTTCAATAAGAGACGACCTTGTGCAGGTCGTTAATTCAACAATTTTCTAAATTTCAGATAATAAATTTCAGGAAAATAGGTACATGGTCAGGACCAGAAAAATAGCAGGATTCAATCAGGATGAACATGCATTAGATTAGGTTCATGGTTTCATAGATATAGAATTTTAAACATGGGTAATTATCAATTTATATGAAATTGACGACTCCTAGGTAGGGCGTCAAAACAAGAATTAGCGCCCTAGTGTGGGTCGCTTCTTTATATTAGCGCCCTGGTCAAGGGCATTGCTTTTTTTTGAAAATTGCATAGAAACAGTTGAAACCACAATAAAACTATATGCATGGAGGATCGATGATATTATTAAAGATATTAAGCTAGTTTGGGCTACGTTCTTGAGAAAACCTACCTTATGAAGATTTAACTGATGAACGGATGAAGGTTTGGAGAAGAAAACGATGCTCTGTTCTCGAACAGAGATAACTTGCAGGAGATGGACGCAGAATACCCTATCTTCAGTCGAAAGGGGTGATCGTCTTCTCAACACAGACAACCTGTATAGGAAGATGAGGAAGGAAAAGAACATCAACGTTCTTTCAACACACAAAACCAAAAATAAAGAGGAAGAACATTACATGTTCTTCACGTTGATGACAGCAGCAGCAGATTGCCAAATAGCGATCAAGGGTTGATTTAGGAGGATATTTATAGGATTTTGGGGATCCTAATAGGGTTAGAGTTGTATTGGAAGTAATACTTCCATGATAGAGTCCTTACCATATTCCACCTTCGACGTAGTTATCCAGAACTTGCCCTGGATAGACTCCTGAGTCGAACGAAACTCGATCTGAATTAACGTCTTAAGCGAGGTCGTTAATTTAAATTGACGCCTTGGCAAGCGTCGTTTCTTGTATAAAACGCGCCCAGGTAGAGGGCGTTACATTTACTTCCCCTTTTGGCCGTTTGATAATTGACGCCTTGTTATATGGGCGTCCCTTTTTAATTAGCGCCTTCTCTAGAGGCGTTTCTTAATGAAGTAGCGCCTTGACCCAAGGCGTTATTTTCCTTCTGGCTTATTCTTATACGTTTAGGCTTTCATCATCTATTTACTTATCTTTTTAATTTGATCCATTTTCCAAAATCTTTATTTTTTTTTCCAGGGTTGCTACAGTGCATAAGGAATGAAGAAGGGTGTTGTCAAAAGGAAGGAAGAAAGAATGATAAAAGGGGGGGAAAGCTCAGCTTACGAGTTGTGATTGGGCCCTTTCGCTGAAGTGTCCTTCGAGGTCCGAGAGCATCCTAGAACTGCTACCACTGGACCTGCTTCTCTTCGAGTAGTGGGAAGATTCACCCTCCATCTACACTCTCGGAATTTTGAACTCCTCCTCTCCCGTGAGAACTGGTGCTCCTCGAGTAGCTCTCGATATGCCTGGGAGAATAAAAGAGACAGGAATTTATAGAAATGGAAGGAGTGCGGGCCAAGATTGCCTCCATCACCTTTAACGATAGCCCTTGCGATGAGGCACCTGCCATGCGGTCCCACGTGTCACTTCACCACTCGCGCAGGGGATTGATTGGACGAGGTAATATGATGACACGCCCCCTATGTTGTCTAGGGATGCCCTATCATGTTTTGGAGGACGTCTGTAAAGTTTGAAACATCGTCCAGAAGAAGGGGCCAGGGTCGTCATTGTTGGCTTTGACGGTAGATTCCCGTGAAAAATGGTCACATCAAGACGCGATTCTCCGTTTAGGGCGGAGTCTCGGCAGACACATCACATGGGAACAGTGCAAAGGAGAAGAAGTGTAGGGAAGAAGGAACGCACAAGAGAACAAACGAGCGGCTGAAAACCAAATCACTCCATTCATAATTCTACATAAGCTGTCACAAACATCACAATCATAGAGAGGAGGTGGGTCCACCGGCTCGCCCACTCTCGCCATTATCTTCATGCTCGTCCCTCTAGGCGTCCCTCTCCTCTCCCCTGAGGTGAGGGTCCCTCAGAAGCCTTCTGGATCCCTGTCCAGCAGCACCCGCCTCGCCTCGTGGCGCCTGCTCCACAGCAATGGCTCGCTGCTCCTCCCCTGGCGTGGCGAAGAAGCCACCGACAGAAAAGCGCCCAGACTGGCGGAGTCGCTCCCCGAACTCTCGCGCTCTCTCGTAGCGCGTCTCCATCTCTCCTAGCCTCTGCACCATGATCTGCAGGCCTAGCTGGAGCTCCCTCACTCGGGCCTCCAAGGCCTTCCTCTCGGCCTGATCTCGATGTCGCTCGGCCCTTCTCTCCTCTCTCTCTCTTTCTGCCTCTCTCCTCGTCACCTGGAGAAGGACCCTCAACTCCAGGATGTCTGGAGAAGGCCTCTCCTCATCCTGACGCCGCAGCTCCACCACTGCTACTGCCCAAGCATCCCGCTCCTCTTTAGCAGGGACCGTGCGAGCCGTCATGCTAGCAAGTTGCTCCCGGAGGGAGGCGATCTCCAGAAAAAGAGCCGGAGAACTGGAAGATGATCCGCCAGCCATCCCTGCCATCGTTTTCTACTGGGCACATTGGAACAGATAAACAACACCCGTCGGCTAAACTCCAGGATTTCATGATAAAAAAAAAGAAGAAAAGAATTGGGGCCTTACCGCCACCTCTGTCTGTATCCCAAGTTGAAGAGCCCCCACTCGGTCCTCCCTTTGCTGTCGCAGGAAGTCAGCACTGTCCTGCACCAGTACGCTCCCTTGCTGTCCAGGGAGACGTATGCGCCAATCCTCGAGCGTCGCCTTGCCGCGACTCTCCTTCCTAACATGGCTTGGCTCATCCGCGCTCGCCCACTCGTCGGCCAAGCCCGGGACCCTGGCCGTACCCTGCATCAAAAGGGAGGTCCCACATCAGTTAACGAGAACGCATCTCCTGTCAAGGACGCGTCCATCATTTGAGTGCAACACTAGCCAAACCCTTATCCCCCCTCGCACGGGTCGCTTCAAAACTCAAAATGGATCAAAGAGGAAGAGATCGGAGGACCTACCAGACCGTGTTCACCTCCCTCCGCGACATCGGGCCCCTCGGGTCCCTCGGGGGCCCGAAGCGGCCCTTCCTCCTCCATGGACGCTGTTCCGTGCTCTTACATGTCCCTCCTCGGGCGAGGAGTCCCTCGTCCCTCTCCACCTTCACCATGGTCTGGCCCACCGAACTCCGTCGATCGAGAGAGGAAGAAGACGAAGAGGGGTGAGCAAATCTCGACAAGAGGCGAGCTCGTTTGCGGGTAAGGCACGAAGAAAGAAAGGCCGCCTGGCACTTTAAATTTGAATTCGAAGGATAAGACGCGTCCTCGCGCCTGGATGCGCCCAAAAGGGGAAGAGAATAAACAGGATCCCTCCGTGCAAGCCGTAGTTCCCTACTTTTCAGAGCAAGGTCTCGTGAAGCGTGCCTCAAAACAACTTGGTGTAAAAGAAGAAAGTGTGGGAAAGGAAAAGTGCACACCACAAGGAAACCATTTCATTTCTTATAATAGTCAATAGTACATCATACAGTGAGAAAAGTGGGGTGTACAAGCAACTCTCTAACTCACGCTACCACCCTCCTGGTCATCTCTCTCCTCCCTCCTCTGACGGGGATCCCTAGGGGGCCTCTGCGAACCCTGAGAGGTGGTACTCGCCTTGCCCTGTGGTGGCACGCCAGCCTCGAAGGCGCGGCGACGCTCCTCGGCCAAAGAAATCAGAAAGCTGCCCATGGAGAAAGAACCAGACTGACGAAGTCACGCCCCGCGCTCCTTCGCCCTCTGATACCGCTCCTCGCTCTCCCGAAGCCTCCCCTCCGCCATGCCGAGACTCAATCGGTGCTCCATCACCTGGGCCTCCAGAGCCCTCCTCTCGTCCCAATCTCGATGTTGCTCTGCCCTCCTGTACTCCCTCTCTCTCTCTATGCTCTCCCTATCCCTCTCCCTCTCCTCTCTCTCTCTCTCATCGCCTCTCTCCTCGACAGCTCGAGGGCGATCCGCAGATCCAGCACGTCGCGAGGGAGCTCCTCAGCCTCCCGTCGTCACTCCTCCTCGAGCTCCGCTATCCGGGCGTCACGCTCTACCGCCCAGGCGTCGCGCTCCTGCTCGTCACGGACCGCACAGGCCAAGGCATCCCTAATCTCCGCCACCTGCCAAGCGCCACGTACCCCATAAGAGAACAGTGAAGGAAGAAGAGCAACTGGAAAGAGAGTCGGGGTCAGGCAGACATGCACTCGAGCCTCGCGGTCATGCTCGGCCTCCTCAGCCCGGGCCACCGCGTACGCCAGCTGCTCCTGAGGGGCAGAAACCTCCAGAGGAGGGCCCCACGAACTGGAACCCGCTCCACCAGCCATCCCGGCTGCCCCTGCCTAATGGGCCCGCTGAAACACGGAACAAACGACAGTCAGAGGCTAAGCATCGAAATCCATGTCACAATACAAAAAAATAATAATAATAATATAGGGGCGTCCAGGCCCCTGGACGCCCCCACATAAAAAAATAAAAAAATAAAAAAAAGGAAAATATAGGGGCGTCCAGGCCCCTGGACGCCCCCACATCAAAAACTAAACAAAAATAAAAAATAAAACATAGGGGCGTCCATGGCCCTGGACGCCCCCATTAAAAAAAATGTATATATATATATATATATATATATAATCATATTGTAAATAAACAAGAACACAAAAGAGAGAAAACACAAAAAGAAAAAATAAAATAATAATCATAAAAATAATAATCAGGGGAACAGTGGTCCAAAATGTCAAATTCCAGATTTTATTACATTAGAAAGCAGAGCGAGTTACATCAGGGGCTTAGGCACTCTAGGCCTTAACTTCCCCAGTTTGGTTACATAAGCTCTCCACAGCTCACATTCTTCCCCCACATGCGCTAGGGCCTTTCCCGCAACACTTGTCTTCCAGTGTGCTTTAATGGCCTTCGCTTCCTTCGCATCCGCTTCCTTGCACAACTCCCTCTTCTTCAAAGGAACGATGCCAGTCAGTAGTGGGAACGAATGGCGTGGAATGCCAATCTGGAGGCATCACCGATGCGCGTTGTAAAGGACAAACTCGGTCGCGCCGATCAGTTGGAGTTCAACTTCGAGAGAAGACCTCGCGAGGAGTTCAAGTGAGAGTAGACATGCCGGTGCGCAAGTGAAGAAGTTTTGTGTCATGGTTCGAAAGTGAGACCGCCAGTCTTCCCGTTTCTTCAGCCACGGAACACGGTTCGCCACGGTGCCACCGAAGCCTAACACATCGGCTATGTGATAAAGGGGGCTTTGTTGAAAGAGCTTCGAAACAGTCGGCATCCCCTCACGGTGGTCAAATTTGAAGTGTAAATCAATCCAGCAAATCAGAACAAGTGCGCAACCGAAAGGAGGCTTACCCATGCTTGAGGTAGTAAGGCCACTGTAAAGGTAGGCAAGGACGGCGGGTCCCACCCTCTTTCCACTCCAAATCCTACGGATAGCACTCAGTTGGTCCTTCTCCACTATGTTGTCGGTATAAGGAAACAAGAGAGCACCCGGCAGATAAATAGTGAACCCTTTCATGATTCCTTCCAAATGGTCATCGTCTGGTGACCCTCTCAGGGCGTCCATGACCCATTCCGCGAGCCTTTGAAAATCAATTCTCTGTTGAGTACGGACCTTTCCGGCTGCGTCGGGCGGCATGAAGCTTCCAAGGACGCTCTCGGAAGTTCCCCTTGTCAGCATCCGCATAGCCTTCACCTTCTCGTCACGCTTGAATTTCTTCAATCCGAGCAGAAGTTCCACCTCCTCGAGGAGGATGGTCGCCTCGAAGGTCGGGAAGATGAAAGTGTGGGTCTGGGGATGCCAGATCTCCACTAGTGCGCCCATAGCCGCCCAGCCCATGCGAATCCTCTCATAGTGCTTGGCATGAATAAGGAGCCCCTGAAGATGCCACCTCGAGAGTATGGCCCTCATGCCGATGGAGATGTTGGAAGTTAACTTTGAAAGCCATGGCAGTTTGGAAAATTTCCTCGGGCCTGGGAAGAGTGGATATGGCTGGAGGAGAAAAAGAAAGAAGAAGAAAGAAAGGAAGTAAAAAGAAGATTCATGCGGAGAATTTGAAATGAGTCAGCTTACCATATGCGACTGGATCGTCCCACTCAGATGACCCTCGAGGTCGGAGAGCCGCCTGATCTCGCTGCTAGGCCTGCTCCTCTTCATGACGCGGGAAGACTCTCCTTCCATCCTGAAATCCCTAGATTCTCCTCTCCTTCCCCTCCTGAGCTTTCAAAACTCTCCTTGGTGCATTTGGATGAACTAGCCTAAGGGGGGTACTTATAGGAAGGAGAGGCGCTACAGGACGAAACACGTCACATCGATGGTCAGTCGTCAGGGTTCTGTCTAGATCACCTTGTACTGTGGTGCGATTCTGTTGCGATTCTGCTGCTTTCTGATGTATTTAATCTATGTTGGTCTGTGCAGGTTTTACTAACGGACGTCTTTGTCCTATCTTGTGTACCATCCTTCGGTGTTTGGTCCCCCCGTGTCATGCATCATATTATATGATACCTACGCTACTAGAACATGTCAAGGACCTTGCGACCCGAATGAATCTGGGGTTTGAGTTCCCCTTCAACAAAAATGGTGATGATTCCAGAAAAAATTGGGTTGTACGGATAGGCCATTAACTTGTGATAGCATGGGGACGATGGTTCCGTTCAGTGCGTTGGTGCGTTGATAAACGGGCCCCGGCTCAGTATCAGCTCACTGGATCGGTATCCTGACCCATTCTTAATGAGTTGACAATATTATCCTTGGCTATTTTCTATTTTAGTTTGTTTTAAATTTTTCTTTAAACCCAGCATGCATTCATGTAGGACTTTGACTTTGTTGCGGAAGATCATTCAAGTGATTCGATTGTGAAAGCCGTTGTGCTTCAATTCTAACAAATATGAGATATTCCACTCCGAATGAAATACTGAGTGTCCTTGAAACGGCCCTACACTGCTCTTCTAAAGGAGACCCTTGTTTGGACAGTCCTTCAGATATTCCTTTACTTTTACCTTGTTTAACCCACCTTGGCCGCAGCACTTCCACATTGGCTGGTAACCGCACCCCAAAGGTGAAACCTGCAGGTCTACGACCCAGGTACTTCCACACCGAGAAGTTGGACTCCTTTATTTTTCGTGCCTGAGCGCACATCTCACCCCCCCTTATTTGATCTCCGTCCAAGCAATCGTCAAATTTGAAAGACCTTCTTCAAGGTCGCCTCATTGAAACTACAGGAAAGATTCCAAACAGTAATGTCAAAAGCGTGTCTCATCACACCTTGGCATCAACTTATCAGTCCATTCCCACTCCATTTCACTCCACTTCGATACCATTCCATTACGTGTCACTCCCTTGCAAAGCAGACGCCAAGGCGGGGCAACTGTAGACACGCCGTTCTTGACATTACAGTGAGTAAATCTCATATTACACTATGATACCCCAAGGCGGCCTTCACATTTTTAATTACTCTAGGGATTTCCTATTTTTATGAATTGTTTTACATTTTTTTGAATTTTTCCGTGAAAAATCATGGAAGCATCTAAGCGCCTGGACGCCTCAATCAATGATAAAAAAATCAAAAAATCAAAAATCATGGAAGCGTCCAGTGTCCTGGACGCCTCCATCAATGAAAAAAATAAAAAAATCAAAAATCATGGAAGCGTCCAGATGCCTGGACGCCTCCATCAATGGAAAGTAATAAAAAATAATAATATTAATAATGATAAAAAAAATAAAATAAAAAACAATAATTTCATGGAGGCGTCCAGGCCCCTGGACGCCTCCATCAACTTGCCCACGGGCGGCCCGGGTCTGACGGTCGGTTTGTCGTTTGAGAAAAAATCCAAAAAATGAAGATGTCCTGCCAACTGGATGCGCCCATTCATGAATCACGGGCGCCGATAAAAACCACGCGTTGTTCAAAACCGCGTGCGACTTTCGGCGGGAGTTCGGTGGGCTTTTATGGAGGCGTCCAATTGCATGGATGCCTCCATGAAATTTTTCGAAATAAATAAATAAAAATAGAATAAAATACTATTTTTGCCCTGATGGAGGTGTTCAGGGTCCTGGACGCGTCCATCCTCCAGAGCTCTATAAATAGAGACCCCCCCATAGTCCGGGAGGAGCATCAAAGAGATCCGATAGGCTGCCGGAGCCTAGAGGCTGCCGGAGTCATTTCTAACCCGTGGGGTCTTTTTGTAGGAGGAGGTTATGCCGGCTTCTCGGGTGCCCACGCTCGCGAGAGGAAGGTCGTTTTCGTCCACCGCGCTTCCACGTCGTCCCTACGCTGCCGAAGCTCCGCCGGATCTCACCATCGGCACATCCAATAAGCCAACTCTGTCCTTTTCTTCGTAGTACTTTTGCATTCATCATCTTCCATTCTTCGTCTCCCTCCATAAGGGAATCTTATACTTTTGCATAACTCCATTCATCATTACATTTCCCTCCTACTCGTGTCCGAGAGGGGTTTAAAACCACACCAACCAGGTGTGTGTCATGCTACGATTTCATCACTTTTATTGCAAGGGATTGCTACTACACTGCCATTTTCTAATTCCATTTATTTACGGTCTGTTGTTTTACAAGGGTAACTAAAGAAAGCCCTCTCCGTCGGCCGACCGAAGGGGGAGGAAGAAGCAACCCGCCACTTCCTGCTAGTGAGGTAGGCGCGATCATTTCCTTATTTTGGGATCTTTGGCCCCTGGCAATCACATCATATTCTCGAGGCCGCGGCGAGTCACTTCCCCAATGGCCGTTTAAATTTCCGTTCTTATATTCTTTTTATATTTTGTCATATTCTTATATGTTCATATTCTCGAGGCCGCGGCGAGTCACTTCCCCAATGGCCGTTTAAATTCCCGTTCTTTATATTCTCCTTATATTCTGTTATATTCTTATCTGCTCATATTCTCGAGGCCGCGGCGAGTCACTTCCCCAATGGCCGTTTAAAATCCCGTTCTTTATATTCTCTTTATATCCTATTATATTCTTATCTGCTCATATTCTCGAGGCCGCGGCGAGTCACTTCCCGCAATGGCCATTTGAATTCTGTCCTTTCTCTTGTATATCTTGAATTACTGTTATATCTGCTATACTCTCGAGGCCGCGACGAGTCACTTCCCGCAATGGCCGTTTCAATTCTTGCTATTTGATTTCTGCACCATTCCCGTCCCCCCGAGGCCGCGGCGAGTCACTTCCCGCTATGGCCGTTTAACCCCCATATCTTGCTATATTGCATTTGTCCCGCTCGCCCCGCCGGAGCAATCTCCCGTGGTGGCCCCTTCTCTTTTCTCTTATTCCTGTGTTGCAGCAAACAAAACGAGCCCGCGTGCTCTGCATCTTCTTCTTTTCTCGAACCGCATGACGTCGCTCACAGATTGGCGATCACGGTGGGACTTCAGTTGCTTTCTTTTAGTTACCCTTGCAATTTCTTGTGATTTGCTATCTCTTGTGTGTTGTTATATCTTGGTTGTTTTCTCGTTCTTTTGTGCCACTCACTGGTGTTGTTGCCTTCTTCTGGTCGAGAGATTTGCTTCTTCTCGATGTGACTTCATCTTGGCTTCCTGTGCCTTGACGTTGTTGTTGCCGTGCTGTTGCTGGTGTTTGTCTGGTGTTGGCATTGGCGATTGCGAGTGTTGGGGAATTTGTCGGCATTCCTGCTGATTGAGTACCCTCTACTCTGCATTTTCTTTTCTTGGGTGTTGTGCTCTCGAGGCGTGTTGGTAGTCCTTGGGATGCGTTCCCCGAGATCGTGGTTGTTGTTTTGGCGCTGTCTCTCTATGATTTTGTGTCTCTATTTTGGGCCAGGTCTTGTCGGTTAGCTTGGTTGTACTCTTTTCCTTAGAGTTAGCTCGCGACTCGATCAGATGTAATATCTGAGTGAGGACTGACTCGATTGTGCTTGTGGTCCGGTGCTATTGTCGTTGGCGTCCTGTGTGCCAGGTGTTCCTTGTTACCTTTGGCACTAGAGCCGATGATGTGGTCGAGCTGTCAGCTGACAGGATTATGTCTCCTCATGTAAGCTATCGCTTGACGTGCTGCCGTTGTGTTTCTTGGTCGGTTGTTTATGGTTGTGGCAGTCGTGTCTCTTTCTCCTGTGAGACGTAAGCGACGTTGCCTTGTTTCGGAGGTGTCAGACTTGTGTCCACTTGTGCCGTGCTCGATCCAGAGCATGTGCTCGTGATTGTGGTCTGACAGTGTTCCTTTGAGCTGTGTTTCTCGAGATTTGTGTTGTTTCCGTGGTGGTGTTGTTGGGTTGTTCTTCCCTGCTTCTCCTTTGTTAGTCCTTAATTTTGAGGGTAAAATTTCTGAAAGGAGGGGAGGATGTAATGCCCTGGATCCTTGGTAGGTCTTGCTGGATCTTCATTGGATCTTTTGGATTTGTTTCGGTGAGTTTCGGTTCGCTTTAGTGGCTTCCAAGTTGAGTTTTACGATCCGTGTGGGTTTTTCTCTCGTACTAGTTACGGAACCCTACGGTGAGTTTAGTTGTCAGTTCCTCGACTCGTGAATGCTGCAGCGACGATGTACTCTTCGAGCCGGTCGTTTCGACTATTTTTGCGTATTTTTCGGAGATAGGGCCAGAAATCGGATTTTCTGAAAATTAGGAAAATTCCTAATTTCTTTTCCTTTTTCTTTCCTTTTCCTCTCCTCCTTCTCATTCGCCGCCGTCGTCTCTCTCTCCCGTTTTCTCTCCTCTCAAGCTTCCTCGGCTCCGGCTGCAGACGGGGTACCTAGAGGCACGTGTTGGGGATGCTGTGGAGCTGGCTGGGTGCGCGACGGAACGAGGATCGAGATGGTTTTGGCGTGATCCCGAACGGTGGATTCAAAGCTGACGTTTGAGCTCGCGGCGTGGTTTTCGGAGCGGTTTAGTCCCTACGGGGCACGGTTTCTTCGGTGGAGGTAGGGTGATGGTTCCTCACTTCCTCCTCTCCGTTTTCCCTGCCCTTGCACATCGTTTGGCGCAGAAACGGCCGAGTTTGGGCTTGTTTATCCTAAACCGTGATTTTCAGGTTTTGTAGGGTTCGCCGGAGAACGGCAACCATTTGTAGCTCGGTAAGTGTTGAACTGACTGTTGGGATGTTAGGATCCCATTCATGCTAGTTTCGTGTTGATTGGTGGTCATTTGAGGCCGGTAGGAGTCAGGGAACATCGTTGACTCTTTTAGGGTCGATTTGCCAAAATCGCCCCGATCTAGCATTTTAACCCGTGCATGTGGGCTTTTTAGCCTTCTAATGTTGTTTTTCATCGTCGAGGGTTGTTTCCCCTGCGCTTCGACGTGAATGGGGCGTGGAACGGGCCGATTTGGCCAACCCTCTGTTTATCCGCCGTGACAGGTGTGGCGGTCGTTCCAGGGACCGTCACATGCCCTGACGGCCCCACGACAGACCGTCACAGCGTCTGGGCGATTTTTTAGTTCTTGGTGATTTTGAGGGTGTGACGGCCCAGGAGTGGCGCGTCACAGCCCTCTGACGCGTCCAATGAGACGCGTTACGCCTATCTTGTCGTTTAGTGCTTTGATTAATTCGGTTCCCCTGACGTGCCTGCCCCTGTGCGTCAGGTGGGTGTAACGCGCCTGGTGTAGGCCGTTACGTTCTGTTTGACCGCGTTTGACCGGTTGAGTCGGTTAGCCTAACGGTTGTGCTCTCGTGCGTTAGGTGTGTGTAACGCGCCTGCCCCAGGCCGTTACACTTCGTTTTGGGCCGAGTTTAGGTGGCTGTGCCTGTTGATTCTAACGGCCATGCCCCTGTGCGTTAGGCCTGTGTAACGCGTCCGCGATGGACCGTTACATGCTGTTTTGGCTGAATTGGGTGGCTGTGGCGTTGGCTCTAATGGCCGCGCCCCCGCGTTTTAGGTGGTTGTAACGCGTCTGGTCGGGACCGTTACATGCCTCTCAGCCAGTTGTTTTCATGTCTTGCGTCAGGTTGGCCCTGACGCGTCTGCCTTGCCGCGTTAGGTAGCTGTAACGCGCTTGATCCTGCGCGTTACGTGGTTCGAGTTGTTGTTTTGGGTTTGAGGTTCGGTGGCCCAGACGGCCCAGGTTGGGCGCGTCAGAGCTGTGTAACGCGCCTGGTGTAGGCCGTTACGTGCCTTCTGTGTTCTAGGCGTCGGTTAGGACGGTGAGTGTGACGGCTCCCCTGTGACCGTCACATGTCGGTGACGCGTCTGCGTTAGACCGTCACGGTTGGAGTGTAACAGCTTGAGCTAGACCGTCACGTTCATGTAACGGTCTAGGGGTGGTGCGTTACAATCCTTCTGCCCCGTTTTCCGTCGTTTTGGTTTCTATTTATCTTGGCTTGTACATGTGGTCTGCCCGTTGTCTCTTGGATGTCACCTGACGTCCTATGAGGGCAAAGACTATGTTGTAAGGTAGCCAGGAGTCTTCTTGCTTGAGGTAGGATTCTCTATCCTACGCTTTTGTGAATTTTTGTCGGGTTCCGGTCAACCCGGGGTGACCCAGGGGTTGACAGGCAACCTTGTGTGTGGGTGTCTTGGCGGTTTCATCTAATTCGAGACCCTGGTTCTGGATGCCTCGAGGTATCGTCTTACCTTGGTTTGCGTGTCCAGGCGTGTCTGAGGGTCTTCGGTGTTCCCTCAGGTCTCCGTGAGTTGTTTTCTGCGGAGTGTCGTTTCTTGTGGCTTAGGATTAGACCGATTGGCAGCTTGTTCCGCTGTCTGTGACGATCTTGCCTTGAGTCGCTCGACTCAGGATCGTTACACGGTAGGTCTAGTTCCCTTGTCCGGAGTCTGTTGGCAGTGGTTGTGCTGCCATTGGTGCCTTGAAGTATGTGTCGTGGGGCGTTCTTGTCTGCTTGTACTTCGGCACTTGTGTTTTAGAGTCTCTGTGTCTTGTGAGCCTCCTTTTGTTGTTACCCAGAGGTCTTTGAGTGCCGATCCGCTAGCGGATAGCGGAGGGGTGTTCCCTAGATACGGTTTGTAAGCTACTTCCGTGGGCTCCCAGCCAACGGTAGCGTCCTACCGAGGGGGAAAACTAGCTAGAGAATCTGGCTTAGGCTAGAGCCAGTGTGTGCACACGTTGTCAGGGACTAAGGACCTACGCCGACGGGCGTGACCCTGACTAGTTACTTGTTCTGTTGTTGTTGTTGTTCCTGTTTGGTTCAGCTCGTGTCTGCGACTCTGCCGTGGCTTCCGCGGTATTGTAGGCGAGACACTTGTGGCGCGGCATAAGACGTCAGTGGACGCAGCTGGTTGTTCCTCTTGTGAGGAGGAGGTGCTTCCGTCACGTGACACGTGACTCTCGGCATTTCTTGTGCGTCGTGATCTTTCTGGGTTGGCCTTTCCATGGCTGTGCCCGAGGTCAGTGTTTCTGTCACATGCATGATGTTCCGGTCGTGCGTGGGACAGTGTGCACGACGTTCTAGTCGTGTTTGTGTGATCAAGTCCGTCGGTCGTCTGTGTGGTCTTTTCTAGAGCCTTTTTGTCTGTTTCTTGCATGTCTTTGTCTTGGACCTGGTGTTGGGTCGGTAGATCGGTAACTTCTGACTTTGTTTGATCAGAGTCGCCCTTCTGTTGCTGCTTGGAGTAGTCTGGGGTGCCGAGGTTAGTTCGGCCGCCACTTGTCTGGCACGGGTTCTTCCCATTTCTTACTTGTTCCCTACTCCTACTTCCCGTCTGTTCACTACTGCTTGTAGCATAGTTTTACAGCTTTGTAGTGTAGTTCCCGCTTTACTACACCTGCTGTTTTGGTTGTTGTTGTTCCGTGTTACTGCGTGTTTTTCAGTGGGGATCCGCGTGACCCCTACTGAGCCAGTGACACGTGGCTCACCCCTACTTTTCAGGTGGGGTGGCATTGTTCGTTTGCTTCCGCGTGGTTCCTGGAGTGCGTGCTAGTTGCGTGCCGTTGCTGCCAGCTGGTACCTGCGTCGGGCTTCCCCCGACTTCTCGGTACGTCTTTCTTTTCTGTCGACTGTATTGTGCTAGCCTTGTTGTCTTTAGCTTTGGACTGACTCTAGTGGTGTATAATTGTTAAAATTGAACTGTTAATTAAAAATGCAATTTTATTTCTGCTACTTTAGCAAACCGATCTAATGAAATTTAATTGCTTCTGTTATATCTCTGTGGCTCCAATGTACTCTACACATGCCTTTTTCCCTTCGGAGCTTTCCCGCTCTTGGGAGGCCTCGCGGGTTCCAAGTGGTATCACGTGTATTCGGTAGTTCTACCAGGTACATCTGGTATCCGGAATCCTGGTCGCTATAGATTGGTATCAGAGTAGTGTTCTGAGATGTTCGGAGTTCTTTTCTGAGCTATCAGAGCATTGTTGTGTGAAGTACATGGGAATCCGAGATATACGGTATCCAGAGTCATGAAAGTCCAGTACCGTCTTCAGCTGGCTTCGGTTTGCGATCCTTTGTCGCGTTGTTTTCGGTGTGTTGTCTTGTGCGTGCTGTTCTGTCACTGTACGAGATGGTTCTGCTCTCGTCAGGATGTGACGAGGTATTTCTTTTTCGTCGTTGTGTTTGTTTCGATCATGTTGTACTTGGCAGTGTTCGCCGGAAGGCTTGAATCTACAGTACGTTGTTCGAGGTTTCCTCTGTGTGTTGTTCAGGTTGCTGTTGACCTTTGGCCTTGGTTTGATGACCGTACACGTTCTCACGTTATCTTGGTCATCCCGGCTTGAGTCTGTTCAGCTCCTGATGTGTCTCGCTTCTGTCGAAGTGCTCGATTAGATTCCATGTTTGAGAAGTTGCTCAGGCAAGCTAGGATTTCCCTTCCTGGTGAGCTTTGGTGATTGAGCTTCTTGCTTCTCGTCCCTTCTGGTGGAATCTTTTCGAGTGTTGCCTTGGAATTGCTGTCTTGGTGATGCCTTTGTCATGTGTCTGCTTAAGTGTGGACAGTTTTATTTTGAGCCTGGTCTGCTCTCTGCTTTACGGTTGCTTGGCTTTGGACTCCATGATAGTGTTAGGAGCTGTTGTGCACCGTGGTTGTCGTGCCGTGTCCAGCGGCCGATGTATTGTGAAGGCTCATTTATCGTTTTCAGGACGTGAAGGTAAACTGAGATCGATGCTTTCCTTGTGCTTTGTCCTGAAGCTGGTGCTCTTCTCCTGTTGCACTTGGGCTCCTTGTGATCGGCTGTTCGCGAGATCGGTACTCGTGGCGTGTTAATTGTGATCTTTGTTGATTGTGATGGTGCTTGGTGTGTCATGAGGTACGACTACCGAGGTTGTTCTGTTGCCTGTGCGCGTTGTTGAGAGTGCAGCGGAAGCGTGTGAGTTGGCTACTCACTGGTCGAGAGATTTGCTTCTTCTCGATGTGACTTCATCTTGGCTTCCTGTGCCTTGACGTTGTTGTTGCCGTGCTGTTGCTGGTGTTTGTCTGGTGTTGGCATTGGCGATTGCGAGTGTTGGGGAATTTGTCGGCATTCCTGCTGATTGAGTACCCTCTACTCTGCATTTTCTTTTCTTGGGTGTTGTGCTCTCGAGGCGTGTTGGTAGTCCTTGGGATGCGTTCCCCGAGATCGTGGTTGTTGTTTTGGCGCTGTCTCTCTATGATTTTGTGTCTCTATTTTGGGCCAGGTCTTGTCGGTTAGCTTGGTTGTACTCTTTTCCTTAGAGTTAGCTCGCGACTCGATCAGATGTAATATCTGAGTGAGGACTGACTCGATTGTGCTTGTGGTCCGGTGCTATTATCGTTGGCGTCCTGTGTGCCAGGTGTTCCTTGTTGCCTTTGGCACTAGAGCCGATGATGTGGTCGAGCTGTCAGCTGACAGGATTGTGTCTCCTCGTGTAAGTTGTCGCTTGCCGTGCTGCCGTTGTGTTTCTTGGTCGGTTGTTTGTGGTTGTGGCAGTCGTGTCTCTTTCTCCTGTGAGACGTAAGCGACGTTGCGTTGTTTCGGAGGTGTCAGACTTGTGTCCACTTGTGCCGTGCTTGATCCAGAGCATGTGCTCGTGATTGTGGTCTGACAGTGTTCCTTTGAGCTGTGTTTCTCGAGATTTGTGTTGTTTCCATGGTGGTGTTGTTGGGTTGTTCTTCCCTGCTTCTCCTTTGTTAGTCCTTAATTTCGAGGGCAAAATTTCTTAAAGGAGGGGAGGATGTAATGCTCTGGATCCTTGGTAGGTCTTGCTGGTCTTCATTGGAACTTTTGGATTTGTTTCGGTGAGTTTCGGTTCGCTTTAGTGACTTCCAAGTTGAGTTTTACGATCCATGTGGGTTTTTCTCTCGTACTAGTTACGGAACCTTACGGTGAGTTTAGTTGTCAGTTCCTCGACTCGTGAATGCTGCAGCGATGATGTACTCTTCGAGCCGGTCGTTTCGACTATTTTTGCGTATTTTTCAGAGATAGGGCCAGAAATTGGATTTTTCGAAAATTAGGAAAATTCCTAATTTCTTTTCCTTTTTCTTTCCTTTTCCTCTCCTCCTTCTCATTCGCCGCCGTCGTCTCTCTCTCCCGTTTTCTCTCCTCTCAAGCTTCCTCAGCTCCGGCTGCAGACGGGGTACCTAGAGGCACGTGTTGGGGATGCTGTGGAGCTGGCTGGGTGCGCGACGGAACGAGGATGGAGATGGTTTTGGCGTGATCCCGAACGGTGGATTCAAAGCTGACGTTTGAGCTCGCGGCGTGGTTTTCGGAGCGGTTTAGTCCCTACGGGGCACGGTTTCTTCGGTGGAGGTAGGGTGATGGTTCCTCACTTCCTCCTCTCCGTTTTCCCTGCCCTTGCACATCGTTTGGCGCAGAAACGGCCGAGTTTGGGCTTGTTTAGCCTAAACCGTGATTTTCAGGTTTTGTAGGGTTCGCCGGAGAACGGCAACCATTTGTAGCTCGGTAAGTGTTGAACTGACCGTTGGGATGTTAGGATCCTATTCATGCTAGTTTCGTGTTGATTGGTGGTCATTTGAGGCCGGTAGGAGTCAGGGAACATCGTTGACTCTTTTAGGGTCGATTTGCCAAAATCGCCCCGATCTAGCGTTTTAACCCGTGCATGTGGGCTTTTTAGCCTTCTAATGTTGTTTTTCATCGTCGAGGGTTGTTTCCCCTGCGCTTCGGCGTGAATGGGGCGTGGAATGGGCCGATTTGGCCAACCCTCTGTTTATCCGCCGTGACAGGTGTGGCGGTCGTTCCAGGGACCGTCACATGCCCTGACGGCCCCACGACAGACCGTCACAGCGTCTGGGCGATTTTTTAGTTCTTGGTGATTTTGAGGGTGTGACGGCCCAGGAGTGGCGCGTCACAGCCCTCTGACGCGTCCAATGAGACGCGTTACGCCTATCTTGTCGTTTAGTGCTTTGATTAATTCGGTTCCCCTGACGTGCCTGCCCCTGTGCGTCAGGTGGGTGTAACGCGCCTGGTGTAGGCCGTTACGTTCTGTTTGACCGCGTTTGACCGGTTGAGTCGGTTAGCCTAACGGTTGTGCTATCGTGCATTAGGTGTGTGTAACGCGCCTGCCCCAGGCCGTTACACTTCGTTTTGGGCCGAGTTTAGGTGGCTGTGCCTGTTGATTCTAACGGCCATGCCTCTGTGCGTTAGGCCTGTGTAACGCGTCTGCGATGGACCGTTACATGCTGTTTTGGCTGAATTGGGTGGCTGTGTCGTTGGCTCTAACGGCTGCGCCCCCGCGTGTTAGGTGGTTGTAACGCGTCCGATCGGGACCGTTACATGCCTCTCAGTCAGTTGTTTTCATGTCTTGCGTCAGGTTGGCCCTGACGCGTCTGCCTTGCCGCGTTAGGTAGCTGTAACGCGCTTGATCCTGCGCGTTACGTGGTTCGAGTTGTTGTTTTGGGTTTGAGGTTCGGTGGCCCAGACGGCCCAGGTTGGGCGCGTCAGAGCTGTGTAACGCGCCTGGTGTAGGCCGTTACGTGCCTTCTGTGTTCTAGGCGTCGGTTAGGACGGTGATTGTGACGGCTCCCCTGTGACCGTCACATGTCGGTGACGCGTCTGCGTTAGACCGTCACGGTTGGAGTGTAACGGCCTGAGCTAGACCGTCACGTTCATGTAACGGTCTAGGGGTGGTGCGTTACAATCCTTCTGCCCCGTTTTCCGTCGTTTTGGTTTCTGTTTGTCTTGGCTTGTACATGTGGTCTGCCCGTTGTCTCTTGGATGTCACCTGACGTCCTATGAGGGCTAAGACTACGTTGTAAGGTAGACAGGAGTCTTCTTGCTTGAGGTAGGATTCTCTATCCTACTCTTTTGTGAATTCTTGTCGGGTTTCGGTCAACCCGGGGTGACCCAGGGGTTGACAGGCAACCTTGTGTGTGGGTGTCTTGGCGGTTTCGTCCAATTCGAGACACTGGTTCTGGATGCCTCGAGATTTCGTCTTACCTTGGTTTGCGTGTCCAGGCCTGTCTGAGGGTCTTCGGTGTTCCCTCAGGTCTCCGTGAGTTATTTTCTGCGGAGTGTCGTTTCTTGTGGCTTAGGATTAGACCGATTGGTGGCTTGTTCCGCTGTCTGTGACGATCTTGCCTTGAGTCGCTCGACTCAGGATCGTTACACGGTTGGTCTAGTTGCCTTGTCCGGAGTCTGTTGGCAGTGGTTGTGCTGCCATTGCTGCCTTGAACTACGTGTCATGGGGCGTTCTTGCCTACTTGTACTTCGGCACTTGTGTTTTAGAGTCTCTGTGTCTTGTGAGCCTCCTTTTGTTGTTACCCTGAGATCTTTGAGTGCCGATCCGCTAGCGGATAGCGGAGGGGTGTTCCCGAGATACGGTTTGTAAGCTAGTTCCGTGGGCTCCCAGCCAACGGTTGCGTCCTACCGAGGGGGAAAACTAGCTAGAGAATCTGGCTTAGGCTAGAGCCAGTGTGTGCACACGTTGTCAGGGACTGAGGACCTACGCCTACGGGCGTGACCCTGACTAGTTACTTGTTCTATTATTATTGTTGTTCCTGTTTGGTTCAGCTCGTGTCTGCGACTCTGCCGTGGCTTCCGCGGTATTGTAGGCGAGACACTTGTGGCATGGCATAAGACGTCAGTGGACGCAGCTGGCTGTTCCTCTTGTGAGGAGGAGGTGCTTCCGTCATGTGACACGTGACTCTCGGCGTTTCTTGTGCGTCGTGACCTTTCTGGGTTGGCCTTTCTGTGGCTGTGCCCAAGGTCAGTGTTTCTGTCACATGCATGATGTTCCGATCGTGCGTGGGACAGTGTGCACGACGTTCTAGTCGTGTGTGTGTGATCGAGTCCGTCGGTCGTCTGTGTGGTCTTTTCTAGACCCTTTTTGTCTATTTCTTGCATGTCTTTGTCTTGGACCTGGTGTTGGGTCGGTAGATCGGTAACTTCTGACTTTGTTTGATCAGAGTCGCCCTTCTGTTGCTGCTTGGAGTAGTCTGGGGTGCCGAGGTTAGTTCGGCCGCCACTTGTCTGGCGCGGGTTCTTCCCATTTCTTACTTGTTCCCTACTCCTACTTCCCGTCTGCTCACTACTGCTTGTAGCATAGTTTTACAGCTTTGTAGTGTAGTTCCCGCTTTACTACACCTGCTGTTTTGGTTGTTGTTGTTTCGTGTTACTGCGTGTTTTTCAGTGGGGATCCGCGTGACCCCTACTGAGCCAGTGACACGTGGCTCACCCCTACTTTTCAGGTGGGGTGGCATTGTTCGTTTGCTTCCGCGTGGTTCCTGGTGTGCGTGCTAGTTGCGTGCCGTTGCTGCCAGCTGGTACCTGCGTCGGGCTTCCCCCGACTTCTCGGTACGTCTTTCTTTTCTATCGACTGTATTGTGCTAGACTTGTTGTCTTTAGCTTTGGACTGACTCTGGTGGTGTATAATTGTTAAAATTGAACTGTTAATTAAAAATGTAATTTTATTTCTGCTACTTTAGCAAACCGATCTAATGAAATTTAATTGCTTCTTTTATATCTCTGTAGCTCCAATGTACTCTACACATGCCTTTTTCCCTTCGGAGCTTTCCCGCTCTTGGGAGGCCTCGCGGGTTCCTAGTGGTATCACGTGTATTCGGTAGTTCTACCAGGTACATCTGGTATCCGGAACCCTGGTCGCTATAGATTGGTATCAGAGCAGTGTTCTGAGATGTTCGGAGTTCTTTTCTGAGCTATCAGAGCATTGTTGTGTGAAGTACATGGGAATCCGAGATATACGGTATCCAGAGTCATGAAAGTCCAGTACAGTCTTCAGCTGGCTTCAGTTTACGATCCTTTGTCGCGTTGTTTTCGGTGTGTTGTCTTGTGCGTGCTGTTCTGGCACTGTACGAGATGGTTCTGCTCTCGTCAGGATGTGACGAAGTATTTCTTTTTCGTCGTTGTGTTTGTTTCGATCATGTTGTACTTGGCAGTATTCGCCGGAAGGCTTGAATCTACAGTACGTTGTTTGATGTTTCCCCCGTGTGTTGTTCAGGTTGCTGTTGACCTTTGGCCTTGGTTTGATGACCGTACACGTTCTCACGTTATCTTGGTCATCCCGGCTTGAGTCTGTTCAGCTCCTGATGTGTCTCGCTTCTGTCAAAGTGCTCGATTAGATTCCATGTTTGAGAAGTTGCTCAGGCAAGCTAGGATTTCCCTTCCTGGTGAGCTTTGGTGATTGAGCTTCTTGCTTCTCGTCCCTTCTGGTGGAATCTTTTCGAGTGTTCCCTTGGAATTGCTGTCTTGGTGATGCCTTTGTCCTGTTTCTGCTTAAGTGTGGACAGTTTTATTTTGAGCCTGATCTGCTCTCTGCTTTACGGTTGCTTGGCTTTGGACTCCATGATAGTGTTAAGAGCTGTTGTTCACCGTGGTTGTCGTGCCGTGTCCAGCGGCCGATGTATTGTAAAGGCTCATTTATCATTTTCAGGACGTGAAGGTAAACTGAGATCGATGCTTTCCTTGTGCTTTGTCCTGAAGCTGGTGCTCCTCTCCTGTTGCACTTGGGCTCCTTGTGATCGGTTGTTCGCGAGATCGGTAGTCGTGGCGTGTTAATTGTGATCTTTGTTGATTGTGATGGTGCCTGGTGTGTCATGAGGTACGACTACTGAGGTTGTTCTGTTGCCTGTGCGCGTTGTTGAGAGTGCAGCGGAAGCGTGTGAGTTGGCTACTCACTGGTCGAGAGATTTGCTTCTTCTCGATGTGACTTCGTCTTGGCTTCCTGTGCCTTGACGTTGTTGTTGCCGTGCTGTTGCTGGTGTTTGTCTGGTGTTGGCATTGGCGATTGCGAGTGTTGGGGAATTTGTCGGCATTCCTGCTGATTGAGTACCCTCTACTCTGCATTTTCTTTTCTTGGGTGTTGTGCTCTCGAGGCGTGTTGGTAGTCCTTGGGATGCGTTCCCCGAGATCGTGGTTGTTGTTTTGGCGCTGTCTCTCTATGATTTTGTGTCTCTATTTTGGGCCAGGTCTTGTCGGTTAGCTTGGTTGTACTCTTTTCCTTAGAGTTAGCTCGCGACTCGATCAGATGTAATATCTGAGTGAGGACTGACTCGATTGTGCTTGTGGTCCGGTGCTATTGTCGTTGGCGTCCTGTGTGCCAGGTGTTCCTTGTTGCCTTTGGCACTAGAGCCGATGATGTGGTCGAGCTGTCAGCTGACAGGATTGTGTCTCCTCGTGTAAGCTGTCGCTTGTCGTGCTGCCGTTGTGTTTCTTGGTCGGTTGTTTGTGGTTGTGGCAGTTGTGTCTCTTTCTCCTGTGAGACGTAAGCGACGTTGCCTTATTTCGGAGGTGTCAGACTTGTGTCCACTTGTGCCGTGCTCGATCCAGAGCATGTGCTCGTGATTGTGGTCTGACAGTGTTCCTTTGAGCTGTGTTTGTCAAGATTTGTGTTGTTTCTGTGGTGGTGTTGTTGGGTTGTTCTTCCCTGCTTCTCCTTTGTTAGTCCTTAATTTTGAGGGCAAAATTTCTTAAAGGAGGGGAGGATGTAATGCCCTAGATCCTTGGTAGGTCTTGTTGGATCTTCATTGGATCTTTTGGATTTGTTTCGGTGAGTTTCGGTTCGCTTTAGTGGCTTCCAAGTTGAGTTTTACGATCCGTGTGGGTTTTTCTCTCGTACTAGTTACGGAACCCTACGGTGAGTTTAGTTGTCAGTTCCTCGACTCGTGAATACTGCAGCAACGATGTACTCTTCGAGCCGGTCGTTCGACTATTTTTGCGTATTTTTCGAAGATAGGGCCAGAAATCAGATTTTTCGAAAATTAGGAAAATTCCTAATTTCTTTTCCTTTTTCTTTCCTTTTCCTCTCCTCCTTCTCATTCGCCACCGTCGTCTCTCGCTCCCGTTTTCTCTCCTCTCGAGCTTCCTCGGCTTTGACTGCAGACGGGGTATCTAGAGGCACGTGTTGGGGATGCTGTGGAGCTGGCTGGGTGCGCGACGGAACGAGGATCGAGATGGTTTTGACGCGATCCCGAACGGTGGATTCAAAGCTGACGTTTGAGCTCGCGGCGTGGTTTTCGGCGCGATTTAGTCCCTACGGGGCACGGTAACCATTTGTAGCTCAGTTAGTGTTGAACTGACCGTTGGGATGTTAGGATCCCATTCATGCTAGTTTCGTGTTGATTGGTGGTCATTCGAGGCCGGTAGGAGTCAGGGAACATCGTTGACTCTTTTAGGGTCAATTTGCCAAAATCGCCCCGATCTAGCGTTTTAACCCGTGCATGTGGGCTTTTTAGCCTTCTAATGTTATTTTTCATCGTCGAGGGTTGTTTCCCCTGCGCTTCGGCGTGAATGGGGCGTGGAACGGTCCGATTTGGCCAACCCTCTATTTTTTCACCGTGACTGGTGTGGCGGTCGTTCCAGGGACCGTCACATGCCCTGACGGCCCCACGACAGACCGTCACAGCGTCTGGGCGATTTTTTAGTTCTTGGTGATTTTGAGGGTGTGACGGCCCAGGAGTGGCGCGTCACAGCCCTCTGACGCGTCCAATGAGACGCGTTACGCCTATCTTGTAGTTTAGTGCTTTGATTAATTCGGTTCCCCTGACGTGCCTGCCCCTGTGCGTCAGGTGGGTGTAACGCACCTGGTGTAGGCCGTTACGTTCTGTTTGACCGCGTTTGACCAGTTGAGTCGGTTAGCCTAACGGTTGTGCTCTCGTGCGTTAGGTGTGTGTAACGCGCCTGCCCCAGGCTGTTACACTTCGTTTTGGGCCGAGTTTAGGTGGCTGTGCCTGTTGATTCTAACGGCCATGCCCCTGTGCGTTAGGCCTGTGTAACGCGTCCGCGATGGACCGTTACATGCTATTTTGGCTGAATTGGGTGGCTGCGTCGTTGGCTTTAACAGGCGCGCCCCTACGTGTTAGGTGGTTGTAACGCGTCCGGTCGGGACCGTTACATGCCTCTCAGCCAGTTGTTTTCATGTCTTGCGTCAGGTTGGCCCTGACGCGTCTGCCTTGCCGCGTTAGGTAGCTGTAACACGCTTGATCCTGCGCGTTACGTGGTTCGAGTTGTTGTTTTGGGTTTGAGGTTCGGTGGCCCAGACGGCCCATGTTGGGCACGTCAGAGCTGTGTAACGCGCCTGGTGTAGGCCGTTACGTGCCTTCTGTGTTCTAGGCGTCGGTTAGGACGGTGAGTGTGACGGCTCCCCTGTGACCGTCACATGTCGATGACGCGTCTGCGTTAGACCGTCACGGTTGGAGTGTAACGGCCTGAGCTAGACCGTCACGTTCATGTAACGGTCTAGGGGTGGTAAGTTACAATCCTTCTGCCCCGTTTTCCGTCGTTTTGGTTTCTGTTTGTCTTGGCTTGTACATGTGGTCTGCCCGTTGTCTCTTGGATGTCACCTGACGTCCTATGAGGGCTAAGACTACTTTGTAAGGTAGCTATGAGTCTTCTTGCTTGAGGTAGGATTCTCTATCCTACTCTTTTGTGAAATCTTGTCGGGTTCCGGTCAACCCGGGGTGACCCAGGGGTTGACAGGCAACCTTGTGTGTGGGTGACTTGGCGGTTTCGTCCAATTCGAGACACTGGTTCTGGATGCCTCGAGGCATCGTCTTACCTTGGTTTGCGTGTCCAGGCGTGTCTGAGGGTCTTCGGTGTTCCCTCAGGTCTCCGTGAGTTGTTTTCTGCGGAGTGTCGTTTCTTGTGGCTTAGGATTAGACCGATTGGCTGCTTGTTCCGTTGTCTGTGACGATCTTACCTTGAGTCGCTCGACTCAGGATCGTTACACGGTAGGTCTAGTTGCCTTGTCCGGAGTCTGTTGGCAGTGGTTGTGCTGCCATTGGTGCCTTGAAGTACGTGTCGTGGGGCGTTCTTGCCTGCTTGTACTTCGGCACTTGTGTTTTAGAGTCTCTGTGTCTTGTGAGCCTCCTTTTGTTGTTACCCTGAGGTCTTTGAGTGCCGATCCGCTAGCAGATAGCGGAGGGGTGTTCCCGAGATACGGTTTGTAAGCTAGTTCCGTGGGCTCCCAGCCAACGGTAGCGTCCTACCGAGGGGGAAAACTTGCTAGAGAATCTGGCTTAGGCTAGAGCCAGTGTGTGCATACGTTGTCAGGGACTAAGGACCTACGCCGACGGGCGTGACCCTGACTAGTTACTTGTTCTGTTGTTTTTGTTGTTCCTGTTTGGTTCAGCTCGTGTCTGCGACTCTGCCGTGGCTTCCGCGGTATTGTAGGCGAGACACTTGTGGCGCGGCATAAGACGTCAGTGGACGCAGCTGGCTGTTCCTCTTGTGAGGAGGAGGTGCTTCTGTCACGTGACATGTGACTCTCGGCGTTTCTTGTGCGTCGTGACCTTTCTGGGTTGGCTTTTCCGTGGCTGTGCCCGAGGTCAGTCTTTCTGTCACATGCATGATGTTCCGGTCGTGCGTGGGACAGTGTGCACGACATTCTAATTGTGTTTGTGTGATCGAGTCCGTCGGTCGTCTATGTGGTCTTTTCTAGACCCTTTTTGTCTATTTCTTGCAGGTCTTTGTCTTGGACCTGGTGTTGGGTCGGCAGATCGGTAACTTCTGACTTTGTTAGATCAGAGTCGCCCTTCTGTTGCTGCTTGGAGTAGTCTGGGGTGCCGAGGTTAGCTCGGCCGCCACTTGTCTGGCGTGGGTTCTTCCCCTTTCTTACGTGTTCCCTACTCCTACTTCCCGTCTGTTCACTACTGTTTGTAGCGTAGTTTTACAGCTTTGTAGTGTAGTTCCCGCTTTACTACACCTGCTGTTTTCATTGTTGTTGTTCCGTGTTACTGCGTGTTTTTCAGTGGGGATCCGCGTAACCCCTTCTGAGCCAGTGACACGTGGCTCACCCCTGCTTTTCAGGTGGGGTGGCATTGTTCATTTGCTTCCGGGTGGTTCCTGGTGTGCGTGATCGTTGCGTGCCGTTGCTACCAGCTGGTACCTGCGTCGGGCTTCCCCCGACTTCTCGGTATGTCTTTCTTTTCTGTCGACTGTACTGTGCTAGACTTGTTGTCTTTAGCTTTGGACTGACTCTGGTGGTGTATAATTGTTAAAATTGAACTGTTAATTAAAAATGTAATTTTATTTCTGCTACTTTAGCAAACCCATCTAATGAAATTTAATTGCTTCTGTTATATCTCTGTGGCTCCAATGTACTCTACACATGCCTTTTTCCCTTCGGAGCTTTCCCTCTCTTGGGAGGTCTCGCGGGTTCCAAGTGGTATCACATGTATTCGGTAGTTCTACCGGGTACATCTGGTATCCGGAATCCGGGTCGCTACAGATTGGTATCAGACTAGTGTTCTGAGATGTTCAGAGTTCTTTTCTAAGCTATCAAAGTATTATTGTGTGAAGTACATGGGAATCCGAGATATACGGTATCCAGAGTCATGAAAGTCCAGTACAGTCTTCAGCTGGCTTCGGTTTGCGATCCTTTGTCGCGTTGTTTTCGGTGTGTTGTCTTGTGCGTGCGGTTCTGGCACTGTACGAGATGGTTCTGCTCTCGTCAGGATGTGACGAGGTATTTCTTTTTCGTCATTGTGTTTGTTTCGACCATGTTGTACTTGGCAGTGTTCGCCGGAAGGCTTGAATCTACAGTACGTTGTTCAAGGTTTCCTCCGTGTGTTGTTCAGGTTGCTATTGACCTTTGGCCTTGGTTTGATGACCGTACACGTTCTCACATTGTCTTGGTCGTCCCGGCTTCAGTCTGTTCAGCTCCTGATGTGTCTCGCTTTTGTTGAAGTGCTCGATTAGATTCCATGTTTGAGAAGTTACTCAGGCAAGCTAGGATTTCCCTTCCTGGTGAGCTTTGGTGATTGAGCTTCTTTCTTCTCGTCCCTTCTGGTGGAATCTTTTCGAGTGTTGCCTTGGTATTGCTGTCTTGGTGATGCCTTTGTCCTGTGTCTGCTTAAGTGTGGACATTTTTTTTTTGAGCCTGATCTGTTCTCTGCTTTACGGTTGCTTGGCTTTGGACTCCATGATGGTGTTAAGAGCTGTTGTGCACCGTGGTTGTCGTGCCGTGTCCAGCGGCCGATGTATTGTGAAGGCTCATTTATCATTTTCAGGACGTGAAGGTAAACTAAGATCGATGCTTTCCTTGTGCTTTGTGCTGAAGCTGGTGCTCTTCTCATGTTGCACTTGGGCTCCTTGTGATCGGTTGTTCGCGAGATCGGTACTCGTGGCGTGTTAATTGTGATCTTTGTTGATTGCGATGGTGCCTGGTGTGTCCTGAGGTGCGACTACCGAGGCTGTTCTGTTGCCTGTGCGCCGTGTTGAGAGTGCAGTGGAAGCGTGTGAGTTGGCTACTCACTGGTTGAGAGATTTGCTTCTTCTCGATGTGACTTCGTCTTGGCTTCCTGTGCCTTGACGTTGTTGTTGCCGTGCTGTTGCTGGTGTTTGTCTGGTGTTGGCATTGGCGATTGCGAGTGTTGGGGAATTTGTCGGCATTCCTGCTGATTGAGTACCCTCTACTCTGCATTTTCTTTTCTTGGGTGTTGTGCTCTCGAGGCGTGTTGGTAGTCCTTGGGATGCGTTCCCCGAGATCGTGGTTGTTGTTTTGGCGCTGTCTCTCTATGATTTTGTGTCTCTATTTTGGACCAGGTCTTGTCGGTTAGCTTGGCTGTACTCTTTTCCTTAGAGTTAGCTCGCGACTCGATCAGATGTAATATCTGAGTGAGGACTGACTCGATTGTGCTTGTGGTCCGGTGCTATTGTCGTTGGCGTCCTGTGTGCCAGGTGTTCCCTGTTGCCTTTGGCACTAGAGCCGATGATGTGGTCGAGCTGTCAGCTGATAGGATTGTGTCTCCTCGTGTAAGCTGTCGCTTGCCGTGCTGCCGTTGTGTTTCTTGGTCGGTTGTTTGTGGTTGTGGCAGTCGTGTCTCTTTCTCCTGTGAGACGTAAGCGACGTTGCCTTGTTTCGGAGGTGTCAGACTTGTGTCCACTTGTGACGTGCTCGATCCAGAGCATGTGCTCGTGATTGTGGTCTGACAGTGTTCCTCTGAGCTGTGTTTCTCGAGATTTGTGTTGTTTCCGTGGTGGTGTTGTTGGGTTGTTCTCCCCTGCTTCTCCTTTGTTAGTCCTTACTTTCGAGGGTAAAATTTCTTAAAGGAGGGGAGGATGCAATGCCCTGGATCCTTGGTAGGTCTTGCTGGATCTTCATTGGATCTTTTGGATTTGTTTCGGTGAGTTTCGGTTCGCTTTAGTGGCTTCCGAGTTGAGTTTTACGATCCGTGTGGGTTTTTCTCTCGTACTAGTTGCGGAACCCTACGGTGAGTTTAGTTGTCAGTTCCTCGACTCGTGAATGCTGCAACGACGATGTACTCTTCGAGCCGGTCGTTTCGACTATTTTTGCGTATTTTTTAGAGATAGGGCCAGAAATCAGATTTTCCAAAAATTAGGAAAATTCTTAATTTCTTTTCCTTTTTCTTTCCTTTTCCTCTCTCCTCCTTCAAATTCGCCGCCGTCGTCTCTCTCTCCCATTTTATCTCCTCTCGAGCTTCCTCGGCTCTGGCTGCAGACGGGGTACCTAGAGGCACGTGTTGGGGATGCTGTGGAGCTGGCTGGGTGCGTGACGGAACGAGGATCGAGATGGTTTTGGCGCGATCTCGAACGGTGGATTCAAAGCCGACGTTTGAGCTCGCGGCGTGATTTTCGGCGCGGTTTAGTCCCTACGGGACACGGTTTCTTCGGTGGAGGTAGGGTGATGGTTCCTCACTTCCTCCTCTCCGTTTTCTCTGCCCTTGCACATCGTTTGGCGCGGAAATGGCCGAGTTTGGGCTTGTTTAGCCTAAACCGTGATTTTTGGGTTTTGTAGGGTTCGCCGGAGAACGGCAACCATTTGTAGCTCGGTTAGTGTTGACCTGACTGTTGGGATGTTAGGATCCCATTCATGCTAGTTTCGTGTTGATTGGTGGTCATTCGAGGCCGGTAGGAGTCAGGGAACCTCGTTGACTCTTTTAGGGTCGATTTGCCCAAATCGCCCCGATCTAGCGTTTTAACCCGTGCATGTGGGTTTTTAGCCTTCTAATGTTGTTTTTCATCGTCGAGGGTTGTTTCCCCTGCGCTTCATCGTGAATGGGGCGTGGAATGGGCCGATTTGGCCAACCCTCTGTTTTTCCGCCGTGACTGGTGTGGCGGTCGTTCCAGGGACCGTCACATGCCCTGACGGCACCACGACAGACCGTCACAGCGTCTGGGTGATTTTTTAGTTCTTTGTGATTTTGAGGGTGTGATGGCCCAGGAGTGGCGCGTCACAGCCCTCTGACGCGTCCCATGTGACGCGTTACGCCTATCTTGTCGTTTAGTGCTTTGATTAAGTCGGTTCCCCTGACGCGCCTGCCCCTGTGCGTCAGGTGGGTGTAACGCGTCTGGTGTAGGCCGTTACGTTCTGTTTGACCGCGTTTGACCGGTTGAGTCGGTTAGCCTAACGGTTGTGCTCTTATGCGTTAAGCGTGTGTAACGCGCCTGCCCCAGGCCATTACACTTTATTTTGGGTCGAGTTTAGGTGGTTGTGCCTGCTGATTCTAACGGCCATGCCCATGTGCGTTAGGCCTGTGTAACGCGTCCGTGATGGACCGTTACATGCTGTTTTGGCTGAATTGGGTGGCTGCGTCGTTGGCTCTAACGGTCGCGCCCCCGCGCGTTAGGTGGTTGTAACGCATCCGGTCGGGACCGTTACATGCCTCTCAGCCAGTTGTTTTCTTGTCTTGCGTCAGGTTGGCCCTGACGCGTCTGCCTTGCCGCGTTAGGTGGCTGTAACGCACTTGATCCTGGGCATTACGTGGTTCGAGTTGTTGTTTTGGGTTTGGGGTTCGTTGGCCCTGACGGCCCGGGTTGAGCGCGTCAGAGCTGTGTAATGCGCCTGGTGTAGGCCGTTACGTGCCTTCTGTGTTCTAGGTGTCGGTTAGGGCGGTGATTGTGACGGCTCCCCTGTGACCGTCACGTGTCGGTGACGCGTCTGCATTAGACCGTCACTGTTGGAGTGTAACGGCCTGAGCTAGCCCGTCACGTTCGTGTAACGGTCTAGGGGTGGTGCGTTACAATCCTTCTGCCCCGTTTTCCATCGTTTTGGTTTCTGTTTGTCTTGGCTTGTCCTTGTGGTCTGTCCGTTGTCCCTTGAATGTCTCCTGACGTCCTATGAGGGCTAAGACTATGTTGTAAGGTAGCCAGGAGTCTTCTTGCTTGAGGTAGGATTCTCTATCCTACTCTTTTGTAAATTCTTCTCGGGTTCCGGTCAACCCGGGGTGACCCAGGGGTTGACATGCAACCTTGTGTGTGGGTGTCTTGGCAGTTTCGTCCAATTCGAGACACTGGTTCTGGATGCCTCGAGGTATCGTCTTTCATTGGTTTACATGTCCAAGCATGTCTAAGGGTCTTCGGTGTTCCCTCAGGTCTCCGTGAGTTGTTTTCTGCGGAGTGTCGTTTCTTGTGGCTTAGGATTAGACCTATTGGCGGCTTGTTCCGCTGTCTGTGACGATCTTGCCTTGAGTCGCTCGACTCAGGATCGTTACACGGTAGGTCTAGCTGCCTTATCCGGAGTCTGTTAGCAATGGTTGTGCTGCCATTGGTGCCTTGAAATACGTGTCGTGGGGCGTTCTTGCCTGCTTGTACTTCGGCACTTGTGTTTTAGAGTCTCTGTGTCTTGTGAGCCTCCTTTTGTTGTTACCCTGAGGTCTTTGAGTGCCGATCCGCTAGCGGATAGAGGAGGGGTGTTCCCGAGATACGGTTTGTAAGCTAGTTCCGTGGGCTCCCAGCCTACGGTAGTGTCCTACCGAGGGGGGAAACTAGCTAGAGAACCTGGCTTAGGCTAGAGCCAGTGTGTGCACACGTTGTCAGGGACTGAGGACCTACGCCGACGGGCGTGACCCTGACTAGTTACTTGTTCTGTTGTTGATGTTGTTCCTGTTTGGTTCAGCTCGTGTCTGCGACTCTGCCGTGGGACAGTGTGCACGATGTTCTAGTCGTGTTTGTGTGATCGAGTCCGTCGGTCGTCTGTGTGGTCGTTTCTAGACCCTTTTTGTCTATTTCTTGCAAGTCTTTATCTTGGACCTGGTGTTGGGTCGGCAGATCGGTAACTTCTGACTTTGTTAGATCAGAGTCGCCCTTCTGTTGCTGCTTGGAGTAGTCTGGGGTGCCGAGGTTAGTTCGGCCGCCACTTGTCTGGCGTGGGTTCTTCCCCTTTGTTACTTGTTCCCTACTCCTACTTCCCGTCTGTTCACTACTGCTTGTAGCGTAGTTTTACAGCTTTGTAGTGTAGTTCCCGCTTTACTACACCTGTTGTTTTCGTTATTGTTGTTCCGTGTTACTGCGTATTTTTCAATGGGGATCCGCGTGACCCCTACTGAGCCAGTGACACGTGGCTCACCCCTGCTTTTCAGGTGGGGTGGCATTGTTCGTTTGCTTCCGCGTGGTTCCTGGTATGCGTGCTCATTGCGTGCCGTTGCTGCCAGCTGGTACCTGCGTTGGGCTTCCCCCGACTTCTCGGTACGTCTTTCTTTTCTGTCGACTGTACTATGCTAGACTTGTTGTCTTTAGCTTTGGACTGACTCTGGTGGTGTATAATTGTTAAAATTGAACTATTAATTAAAAATGTAATTTTATTTCTGCTACTTTAGCAAACCGATCTAATGAAATTTAATTGCTTCTGTTATATCTCAGTGGCTCCAATGTACTCTACACATTCCTTTTTCCCTTCGGAGCTTTCCCGCTCTTGGGAGGTCTCGCGGGTGCCAAGTGGTATCACGTGTATTCGGTAGTTCTACCGGGTACATCTGGTATCCAGAATCCGGGTCGCTACAATCATCCCCATCCTCTTCATCGTCTTCTTCTTCCTTTCCATCATCGTCTTCTTCCTCCTCCGCTGCTGGTGCTTCGGCCGCCACGGGAGGGGTCACCTCCTCTTCATCGTCATGATCCTCATCGTCGATGTGTACAACGGCGGGTGTCATCACCCGATGTCGCTTCCCACCGCCGGAACTGCTAGCATAGGCCATGTAGATGGGGGGGTGAGATAGGGAGAGTGAGAATGGGAGAGCTACGGTGTTCGTCGCCGATAAGAGTAGCAGAGAAGGAAGAGAAGAGAGAAGGAAATGAGAAAAAAAGTTTCAAAGCAAGGAAAGGACATTTTAACGGGCGAGTGTATGGCGGTGAATTCGAAAGAAATGATGCCCTAGAGAGTGTCGTCAGTTTAAGAATCAGCGACCGCTTAAGCAGGCGTCATATATTGGAATTTAATGTTTTTTAGAAAATATTTATAATCAGCGACCTTCTCCCGGGCATCATTTAAGGATTGAACGATCGGTTAAGGGGTCGCCATTTTGAAGTGTGCATTGGAATCAGCGAGGCTGTCCGGTAATGATGAAGTGCATTAATGTTTTTATTAAGAATTTCTTTTGATGGACGATAGTGTACACGGGCGTTATTTAATGAATGAGCGGTTACTTAGAAGGGTGCCAATTATGGAATTACTATTTTTATGGGAAAAGATAGATTTAATGGGCGCAGCTTCAAGAATTAGCGACCTCTGTTGCAGTCGTCTTTTCTCACAGAGCCTCATTTTTTTAGACAGAATTGATGGTTTTTGGAAGTTTTGATCACTTTAGACACTCTCATTGGCTCAGTCAAGGACCAATCTTTTATTTATTGAATGGAAATAGATCATTACATGCTTAATGAGCCACCTTGGGCCTCAAATTCCTAAGAGCTATTACATAAGTCTTCCATTGTTCTTTATTTTCCTCCACTCGCTCCACGGGCCGGTGTAGCTTGCTGACCCGCCATAGAGCTTGTATTATCTTGATCTCCTCTTCATCGCCTTTTGAGCCCAATTCTCTTTTCTTGATCGGTGGGAGATGAGAAGCTTCTTCAAAGATATGGCAAGGAAGGTCAAGTTGTGAAAGGCATCGGTGTGTGTTGTAGAGCACGAACTCGGTGGCACCAATCAACCTTAGCTCCACCCCATAAGAAAGCCTTGCGTGAAGGTTTTGAGTCTTGAGAAATCCCGGTGCGCATGTGAAGGTGTTTTGTGGCATAACCTTGAGATGTCCGCGCCAACCCGCCCGTTTCTTGAGCTTGGGTATCCGGTTGATAACTCTCTCATTCAAGCCTAGCGTACCCGTCATGTAGTGGAGTGGGATCTTAGAAAAAATCATAGAGGCTTGTTGGGACTCCTCACATGGATCAAATTTGAAGTGGAGGTCCACCCAACTTTTGAATAGAAGCATAGACCCATATAGGGGCGTCCCCATAGATGCCGAGGTGAGCCCACTATAGAGATAGGCCAAGACCGCCGGCTCAATTCTCTTTCCTTCCCATATTCTGCATATAGCGCTCAATTGTTCCTCCTCCAAGAAATCATTCACCGAAGGGAAAAGTAGTGCTCCCGCAAGGCAAATCACCATGGCCTTCATTATTATCGTCATCTCCTCTTCTTTGTTATATTTTCCTAAAGCTTTATACACCCACGCCGCTGTTGACACCCGTTTTTAGCCCGCAAGTTGTGTCATTTCTCTTATTCATGTCCCGAATTACCCATTATTTTGGAGTCTTCCTTGGATAGATTTCGAGCTCATTTCATTGTCCCCTAGCCTTTGGACTTTAGAGATCATGATTTCTTAGAGTCCTAGAGCTTATCTTATCAGCTTCCGGCCTTCCAAGTCGATTTGCGGCCCATTTAGATCAACTTTCATCAAGCATTCGGCCCCTATCGTTACGCAATCCCAAACGTGTCCCTTTTTCATCCTCTTCTAGTCCTCTATTCATTAAGTGCCCTTCACCAACATTGTTCATCTTTTAAAGATTTACAATTTCTTATTCTACGTCATTGGCCAGTTCTCCATTGATTTCAAGTTATTCATGTTTATCTGGCAGGCTGCACTGTTCACCTATGTCCCAACATTTCTTCTCTATGTTCTTTCCCTACTTTCTCCCTCTTTTGATCATCTTCTCATCTTGCTCTCTTCATGGAAGTTGTTCATCTTTTTGTTATCTAAAATTTCTTCTTCTACCACTTTCACTAATTCTAAACCATTTTCGAGATATACTCCAATTTCCAAATCGCGTAAAGTCTACTCAAAAAATTTTCTCGAGTAGCCTAGCGGTCCTGGGAAGATGGCTAGGTCATAAAAAACGGTTTTCACTAGACCGTTTTCCCCCAAACTTGCCCGAAATTGTCCCATTTCACCCCTGGAGCCTTGCGGTCACTCCCTAGAACGTTTGGCATCCGCTTGCGGTCCTTCCATGACTATTTTCATCAAGAAATGGCCCTGCGATAGACCGTTTTTAGAATAGAGAGTCCAGATGATCCTGAACTCCGATTTCTTCATCGCTGGACTCTTTGGACTCCTTGTTGACACCACTTTCAAGGGAGATAAGCCTCCACCTTTGTTTCCTTCGACTTGGGACTCTTACCCTTTATATTATCTCAAGATTTACCAATCTAAATCCCCGAAAGTGGGTCATTATCTCCTAAACTCGAACTAGGGTTTCCTGCACTCTATATAAAGCACCCAGTTTACAGGTCGCGAAGGGGGGCTCTTTCTCGGTTCGGGGTGAAGCCATGCTGCATCGTCCACCTTCTGCTTCGACTCTGGCCTGAAGAGAGAAGTATTAGCTTTCAATTCCACGCTCAAGGGCTGTCTAACTCTCTTTCTTCTCTTAGTTCCAGTCCTCCCAATTCTCAGTTTCATCACAAATCTCTATTTTTCTGCTACACATGCATTTTTCTTCATATTACATAGCATATTCCCGCAGTTATACTGCGTGATTTCTCCTCATATTTGTCTTGTTCTCATCACAACACACACACACCTATCTTTTGCACCCTTCCATAGGGGTTAAAAATCTTCCCCCGGTGCGTTCTCCCTCAATCATTACCTCTATTTTATCACTGCGGGATTGATACTACACAATATGCATGCTCTAATAGGTTTTTCTCTTGTGATTTTACTTTGTTTTGCAGGAGAGCATGATTGAACATGAGGCCCTCTTCCTCTAGTCGGCTGGAAGGAGAGGAGGTTGAATCCACAAAGTTCCCCGCACCCCGTTCCTCAAGCGTGATCAAGTCTTCATCTTTCCAAGGTACACGGCGTCGTTCCTCTCCTTTTTCCATCCTTTTAGCATTGTTAACCCTTGGTGGCGATCACTGTCAGTTCTTTTATCTCTCATCGCCCCTTTGGTCTTTATCTTCCATGCTTGTTCATGCTCATATGATATTAGCATAGTTTGGGATGGGGTAAAAGGTTGATAGAATAAATATCAACAGCCACAAGCTTCATCAAGTTAATCCCTCTTGTGACTCTTATTTGGTCAATCATTTTTTGGTTTGGGATTAGGCTTACTAACATCTCTATTGCGCTTATTGGATCTCGCATAGCCGCCATCTTTTCTTCCTCTCCTTGTTTCAAGGAATTCAATCCTAGCAGCATCTCCGCCTCTTCTAGGAGGATGGTGGCTTCGAAGGTAGGGAATAGGAAGGTGTGGGTGTGTGGGTGCCATATTTCTATGAGCTGCCATGGTGGCCCAATCGAAGTGAATGTCATTGGAATGTTTGGCATGGGTAACTAAGCCTAGGAGGTGTCATTTGAAGATATGGGATCTCATATCAAGGGTGATTTTAGAAAGAAGTAAGGGGAGCCATTGAATCTTGGTGTATCTTCTAGCCCCCGGGATGAGTGGGTAATCCTGAAAATTAAAATAAAGAGAAGAGAAGAATGATATAATTAGAATTTGGGTAGAATTGACTGAGAGGAAGAGAGATAGAACTAAGGTTTGCTTGATACTTACTTGGTTTGTTGCAATTCTTCCACTAATATGTCCATCTATCTTCGTAATTCTTGCAAACCCACACCTTGATCTTTTCAATGAACGTTGCATAATATTCTCCATGATCAAAGCTTTCAAAACTCTATTGTTCCTCTGTTTTTCTTGATTTTTCTGCACTCTAAGCTTGATTTGGGTCTTCCTTGGGGTCCTTGTGTAGCAACCCTGATAAATGAATATTGAAATAAAAGTAAAAACATACATAGTACAGAAGTAATACAGACAAAATAAAGCAAATTAAAAATAACGCCTCTGAGTAAGGCGTTAATTTAAAAAGAAACGCCTCTACATACGGCGTGACTAAAGAAAGGACGCCCACGCATGTGGTCGTCAACTCTCACGCGACCAAATAGGCAAGTAAAATAAACGCCCATGTCTTAGGCGTGTTTCAAAAACAAGGAACGCCCTTATACAAGACGTTTCTTAAGAAACGACCTGAACAAGGTCGTTAATTTAAGAATAAACGCCCTGACCAAAGGCGTTAATTCAGTTTGTGACCCGTTCGAACCCAGAGCTTATTCAGGGAAAGATTAATCTAATCTAGTAAGTGTCTATTAGAGTAAGGACTCTATTAGGGATATGTTACCCTCAATCAAACACTACTTTTGTTAGGACTCCAAAATCCTATAAATAGTCTTGATCGAACAACCCTAAACCTATTTGGACGATCGAACTGCACAGGTACGTGAAGAACATATGTTCTTCTATTTTCTTCTTCTGTTCCTTTCTTATGAACGTAGCATGAGAAGAATTAATATTCTTCGTTTCTTCTATTCTTGCAGGATAAGAAGACTAACGGGTAAGTCTTCTTTCTTTCTCCTCCTTTACCTCTGTTAAGTTATTACGAAGCATAATACCTTCGTATTCTATCCTCTGTAGGTCGTTCATCTTCATCCAACGTCTGCTGCATCTTTGATTCTTACAGACCCTTCACGGTTATCTCCAAATCAACCCTTTAAGGTAGGATTTTATCAAGTCTCGTAGCCCAAACTAAAAATAATACAAGAAGCACCATGCATGATATATTTATACAGTTTGCATATAGTTTTAATACGTTTTCTGTAAATTTTTCAAGAAACGCCCTTGAATAGGGCGCTATTTTAAAAGAAACGACCATTATAGTGGTCGTTAATTAAAAGTATACGCCTTGTATACAGGCGTTAATTTCATGAACAATCGCATGTAATTAATAATTGATCCTGTTTAAAATTCAATAAATATGAAATATCGATTCTAATATCTTGCATGACTCTACCTGTGAATTCCTGTTAATTTTCTTGTCATGACCATGCCTCCTATTTTTATTTCCCGAAATATTGTAATTTCTTGAATTCACGACTTGGACAAAGTCATTTTTTTATGTTAACGCCCCAGAACAGGGCGTGAATATGAAATTTAACGCCCCTTCCTAGGGCGTTCCTCAGTTAAAATCCTGGAATATCTTTTGCCAAAAAAAATAGAATTAAAGAGTAACGCCCCTTACAAGGGCGTGTTTTAGACAAATCGTGAAAATTATTGATATTCTGTCAAATATATAAATAAGGAGACGCCTGCTACTGTAGTCGTCAACTCTTGAAGAAACGCCCCTGTCCAGGGCGTGTTTTCGATAAATTACTGAATTATTAAAAATTCTGCAAAACTGAAACGTATGTAAACGCCCTTCTGTTAGGCGTTAATTACTGGAGAAACGACTTGACCTAAGTCGTTACTTTACTGTAAACTGATTTTTATCCTGATTCTATAACCGATGGTTTCATATTATAATATATATATATATCGGCACTATTCTCCACTCCGTGAGTATAGTCCCACGTTTCATGTTGATTTATCGATCACACTCAACTCTCATTGACATACGAGCTCTCCATTGGACATTCCGTTCCTTTGGACTAGCGAGTTAGTCATAGAGACCTCCGTAAGACTCCTCGTAGCCTTGGATTCCCTCAAGGCCGACTGAGCTGGTTGTACCCTAAAAACCCATTACACGATCCTTGCCATGTCAATCGAAAGAAACATGGTATACCGGCCCTTATGTTTATACAAAGAGTATATCATAAGAAAATTCTTAATGGGATGATGATATCATGCCATATCATGTCGTTCTTGTAAACCCCAATTCTATGATAAGAATGAGGGTATCTTACTTTGATATACTGTTCATGTGGACCTCAATTCTATATAAAGAATGTCCATATTGATTTGTCATGGTACCTAAGTTAAGGGAACCATATTCTACCTAGTTTTATCGATATCGTGATTATACCGTTATTATCGCCAATCTATGTCCTTTGTCATATTTTGGACTCTATTCTATCAAAGTTGTCATACTTGTCTACAAGCTTGATTATTGAAATTCTATGTTGGCTATAAACAAGAGTGGATGTCAAAACACATGATAAATGCCTGCGCATATAGGGCCCGATCTGGTCCTGGGAGGAGCACCCGAAAGTACTTGTGCCCATGGGAGTTAAAATGATAAGGTATCTGGCATTATACCGAGTACTTGACTTGCTTGATTGGACATTCCACACACATCTTGTACTTGAATCGTACTTGACTTTACATGAAATGCGTGGCCCGAAAAAGGGTAATTTACTTGCTTGATACATGATAGCCAAAGTTCTTGACATGACTTGTTAAACGTACTTGCTTGAATATCTTGAATACACTTGTCATCTTGTTGAAAGATCATGATTAGTCCATCTTATTTCTTTGATATTACATTCTCTCTATCTTGTCGTTTTATGCGAGCATGCATAGCTTTGTTGCATTCATGAAAGATGTAATTACTTAAACCCCTTGCTAGTACTTGAGATATAATTTCCTACTGAGCGTTCGCTCATTCCGTTTGTCCCTTTGAACTTTTCAGGTAAGTCCGACGACGATGGAAGTCAATCGGATGGGAATATTCAAGAGTGAAAGTGATAGAGCTGCTCAAGTGTCATCTAGTCTTTTCTATAGTTTTCTTGAGTCAACTATGTATTCTTTTCCTCTTTTTATTAAACAGAGTATTGGTTTTGTAATAGTCTATCCATTATGAAATAAAGGATTGGGTTATCTTGCTATTTTGCGCGTCTCTGTCTTTGTGTCGAATACACGACCACTCTGATTGACATGATTGATATAAACTCGTCGCGCATCTCCGGGTATCTTCCGCGCTCGGGGCGTGACAGTTTTTGTGGTATCAGAGCCTAAGGTATTCAATTCCTAGGAAAAACCCAAGTCCAAGGATAAGTTGAACCTTTAAACCAGTGAGATTGGTAGAACCAAGGGTTAGATTTAACATAGTGTACGAGTCTTTAAATACGATCACGTACTAATATAGTTATTGTAATTGTAGGATAATGGCTGCCGAACGTGCTCAATGGCGCAACATGCAGCGTACCCTCCAAGGGATGACCCAAGTGCTACAACAGGTAGCACAAGGTGGTACTCCACGAGCTGGAAGCTTACACCAAGCCTTTAAGAACATGAATCCCCCGAAGTTTATGGGATCGACCGATCCGGACGATGCCGAGCATTGGGTTCGGGAAACCGAACGCATATTCCGTGTCATGCAATGCACGGACCAGGACAAAGTTCTATTAGCTACTTTCCAGTTGGAGAAAGATGCTAGATGCTGGTGGGAGTCTATTGAAGCAACCATAGATCCGACTCAAGTAACATGGGAAGAATTTGTGGAATACTTCAATGCTAAATATTTCTCGGACCGAGTCCAAGAAAAGAAGGCTGCCGAATTCGCTGCATTAAAGCAACGATCCCTATCATTAGCAGATTATGAAGCTCAGTTCTCCAGGTTGTCTAGATATGCTAAGCATCTTATTAGTACGGAGAAGATGAAAGCCCGTAGATTTCTTAATGGGCTTAGGCCCCACTATATTACTCAACTGGCGCCTATGGACATCCAAATTTATTCTGAGATAGTGCGCCGAGCTCAACTACTTGAAGATGCCACGGAACTATCTGATAGGATCCGAGGGAAAGATAAGAAGGAACACGTCACGGGTTCGGGTTCTTTCAAACCCAATTTCAAGAAGAGGCCCAATAATGGAGGTTCTTCCTCTCAAGACCATAAGTTCAAAAAGACCAAGCCTTTCTCTATCACAACTACCCCTTCTAATACAGTATGTAAGCATTGTGACAAGGCTGGTCACAAGACAGAAGAATGCTGGAGGAAATTAGGAGCTTGTCTCCGTTGTGGAAGCCGTGAGCATCGGATTCCCGAGTGTCCATTAATGAACGACCAAGCCGGCGATGGTAAACGCCCGGTGACAAAGAATGCTCGTCTTCATGCAATACAGGAGACCGAACCGGAAGAAGAAGGCGGATTAGTGGAAGGTACATTGAAAATTTGTTCCAAATATGCACATGTCTTATTTGATACGGGTGCATCGCATTCTATTGTTTCTAAGAAGTTTGCTGACCCGTTACCTCTAGAACCGGAATGGATGAAAATAGTGTTGTCTACTCCTCTCGGAAACGAGACGGATATCACGCATCATTACCAAAACTGTGAGGTGTTGGTTCGAGGAAAGAATTTTCCTATTGATCTTATCTGCTTAGATCTAAAAGAATATGATGTTATACTAGGAGCAGATTGGTTATCTAAGTACCAGGCAACGGTTGATTGCCGTAATAGCAAGATTGTTTTCAAAGAATTTCCAGAACTGACTTATACTAGTCCTAAGAGTCGAAGCAAATCCCCTCTTATTTCGGCTCTTCGAGCAAGCAAGCTCGTCAGGAAAGGATGTGTATCCTTCCTTGCTTTTGTCACTGTTAAAGAAGCTAAGGAAACCAAGATAGAAGACATTCAGGTAGTGCAAGAATTTCCAGACGTATTTCCGGAAGATTTGCCGGGATTACCCCCTGAAAGAGAAGTGGCCTTCACCATTGACTTAGTCCCTGGTGCTGGTCCTGTTTCAAAGGCACCATATAGAATGTCCCCTGCTGAACTCAAGGAGTTGAAGGAGCAGTTGATGGAACTAATCCGAAAGGGGTTTATTAGACCAAGTACTTCCCCGTGGGGAGCACCAGTCTTATTTGTAAAGAAGAAGGATGGATCCATGAGATTGTGTATCGACTATCGACAGTTGAATCATCTTACTATCAAGAACAAGTATCCACTGCCGAGAATCGATGAATTATTTGATCAGATTTCAGGATCCAAATATTTTTCCAAGATTGATCTCAGGTCGGGATATCATCAGTTAAGAATCAAGGATGATGACATTCACAAGACCGCATTCAGAAGCAGGTATGGCCATTATGAATTTGTTGTTATGCCTTTTGGACTAACAAATGCCCCTGCTGCCTTTATGCAGTTAATGAATAGCATATTCAGGCCTTACTTGGATCAATTCATAGTAGTCTTCATTGATGATATATTGATATATTCTAAGACTAAGGAAGAACATGAAGAGCATTTGAGGATTACATTGCAAGTTTTGAGGACAAATCAATTATATGCTAAACTCAGCAAATGCGAGTTCTGGCTTAAAGAAGTGGCTTTTCTCGGACATGTCATATCAAAAGACGGATTATCAGTAGATCCGTCAAAGGTTGAAGCTGTAAGAAACTGGGAAAGACCCACTAATGCAAGCGAGATCAGAAGTTTCGTAGGTCTTGCAGGATATTATCGGCGATTCATCAAAGATTTCTCTAAGATCGCCGTGCCCCTTACAAGGTTAACTCGCAAGGAGATCCGATATGAATGGAGTGAGGAATGTGAAAGAAGTTTTCAAACTCTCAAAGATCATCTCACTACAGCTCCGGTCTTAGCTCTACCGATAGAAGGAGAGAAATTCGAGGTCTACACAGATGCTTCTGGCATTGGCCTTGGATGTGTCCTAATGCAGCAAGGAAAGGTCATAGCATACTCTTCACGTCAACTGAAGAAGCATGAGGAGAATTACCCCGTCCATGACTTAGAACTGGCCGCGGTGGTATTTGCCCTAAAGATATGGAGACACTACTTATATGGAGTGCAGTTTACTGTATACTCCGATCACAAAAGTCTCAAATATCTATTTTCACAAAAGGAGCTAAACATGAGACAAAGACGCTGGCTAGAATATCTCAAGGACTTCGACTTCAATATACAATACCATCCCGGAAAGGGTAATTATGTTGCTGATGCCCTTAGTCGAAAGCCGAGAGCAATGATAGCCAATTATATGATACAAGAATGGAGGTTACTTGAACAATTCTCCGAGCTCAATATAAGCTTGGACACGGAATCCAAATTTATTACATTATCTCATGTAAGCATACAGTCAGATTTATTATCTGAGGTACAAGCACTTCAGAATGATGATCCTATATTAGTGGAAATCAAAGGAAGATTAGAAGGACAATCTGACTTTCAGGTAGCTTCTGATGGAAGATTATTGTTCAAAGATAGAACTTGTATACCCGACTGTCCGGAATTAAAGAAGAAGATCTTAGATGAAGCTCACCGATCAAGGTACACTATTCATCCTGGATCAACCAAAATGTACCAAGATGTAAAGAGGAACTTTTGGTGGCCTAATATGAAAAGAGAAATAGCAGACTATGTATCACGCTGTCTCACATGCCAACAGGTCAAGGCAGAACACCAAAAGCCTGCTGGAAAACTACACCCTCTAGATATTCCTAAGTGGAAGTGGGAGGATATTGGTATGGACTTCATCATGGGTTTGTCTAAATCTAAAGGAGGACATGATGGAATCTGGGTTATCATTGACCGATTAACTAAATCGGCACATTTCTTGCCAATAAAGAGCCGATGGTCAATTGATGTGCTAGCTGCACTGTACATCAAGGAAATAGTCAGGATACATGGAATTCCTGTCTCAATCGTGTCGGACAGAGATCCCCGTTTTACTTCTCATTTTTGGAAAGGATTACAACATTCGTTAGGAACAAGGCTCAACTTTAGTACTGCTTTCCACCCACAAACGGATGGTCAGACCGAGAGAACTAATCAAGTTGTTGAAGATATGCTTAGAGCATGCATCATTGACTTTGGAGGAAGCTGGCATGATCACTTACCATTAATTGAATTTGCATATAACAACAGCTACCAAGCTAGTATCCAAATGGCACCTTTCGAAGCCTTATACGGAAGGAGTTGCAGATCACCCATATGCTGGAACGAAGTTGGAGAAAAATAACTGCTAGGTCCAGACATGGTAAGGGATACAACTGAGAAGATACAAGTAATCAGAGAAAGATTGCAAGTTGCTCAGACGAGACAAAAAGCTTATGCTGATACAAGAAGGAGAGATCTTGAATTCCAAATCGGAGATCATGTATTTCTCAAGATATCGCCTGGACGTGGCATACGAAGATTTGGTGTTAAGGGCAAGCTTACGCCAAGATTCATCGGACCATTTGAGGTACTTGAAAGAGTTGGCGAGGTTGCTTATCGCATCGCGTTACCTCCTCAATTGTCCGACGTACATAATGTGTTTCACATATCTATGTTGAAGAAGTATGTGCACGACCCATCTCATATTATTGAACATGGAGATCTGGTGATCCAGAAAGATCTCACATATGAACAGAAGCCTATGAAGATCTTGGATCGAGAAATACGAGCTCTAAGGAATAAGGTTATTCCCATGCTCAAGGTGCAATGGAATAAGAATCCCGAACGCGAAGCGACATGGGAGACCGAGGAATCTATGAAGAAACGATTTCCCGAGTTATTCTAAGAGGTATATGTTCTACACTCTCCACGTGTATAATTATATATATTGAATTTGGGGACCAAATTCTTTTTAAGTAGGGGAGGGTGTAGCAACCCTGATAAATGAATATTGAAATAAAAGTAAAAACATACATAGTACAGAAGTAATACAGACAAAATAAAGCAAATTAAAAATAACGCCTCTGAGTAAGGCGTTAATTTAAAAAGAAACGCCTCTACATACGGCGTGACTAAAGAAAGGACGCCCACGCATGTGGTCGTCAACTCTCACGCGACCAAATAGGCAAGTAAAATAAACGCCCATGTCTTAGGCGTGTTTCAAAAACAAGGAACGCCCTTATACAAGACGTTTCTTAAGAAACGACCTGAACAAGGTCGTTAATTTAAGAATAAACGCCCTGACCAAAGGCGTTAATTCAGTTTGTGACCCGTTCGAACCCAGAGCTTATCCAGGGAAAGATTAACCTAATCTAGTAAGTGTCTATTAGAGTAAGGACTCTATTAGGGATATGTTACCCTCAATCAAACACTACTTTTGTTAGGACTCCAAAATCCTATAAATAGTCTTGATCGAACAACCCTAAACCTATTTGGACGATCGAACTGCACAGGTACGTGAAGAACATATGTTCTTCTATTTTCTTCTTCTGTTCCTTTCTTATGAACGTAGCATGAGAAGAATTAATATTCTTCGTTTCTTCTATTCTTGCAGGATAAGAAGACTAACGGGTAAGTCTTCTTTCTTTCTCCTCCTTTACCTCTGTTAAGTTATTACGAAGCATAATACCTTCGTATTCTATCCTCTGTAGGTCGTTCATCTTCATCCAACGTCTGCTGCATCTTTGATTCTTACAGACCCTTCACGGTTATCTCCAAATCAACCCTTTAAGGTAGGATTTTCTCAAGTCTCGTAGCCCAAACTAAAAATAATACAAGAAGCACCATGCATGATATATTTATACAGTTTGCATATAGTTTTAATACGTTTTCTGTAAATTTTTCAAGAAACGCCCTTGAATAGGGCGCTATTTTAAAAGAAACGACCATTATAGTGGTCGTTAATTAAAAGTATACGCCTTGTATACAGGCGTTAATTTCATGAACAATCGCATGTAATTAATAATTGATCCTGTTTAAAATTCAATAAATATGAAATATCGATTCTAATATCTTGCATGACTCTACCTGTGAATTCCTGTTAATTTTCTTGTCATGACCATGCCTCCTATTTTTATTTCCCGAAATATTGTAATTTCTTGAATTCACGACTTGGACAAAGTCGTTTTTTTATGTTAACGCCCCAGAACAGGGCGTGAATATGAAATTTAACGCCCCTTCCTAGGGCGTTCCTCAGTTAAAATCCTGGAATATCTTTTGCCAAAAAAATAGAATTAAAGAGTAACGCCCCTTACAAGGGCGTGTTTTAGACAAATCGTGAAAATTATTGATATTCTATCAAATATATAAATAAGGAGACGCCTGCTACTGTAGTCGTCAACTCTTGAAGAAACGCCCCTGTCCAGGGCGTGTTTTCGATAAATTACTGAATTATTAAAAATTCTGCAAAACTGAAACGTATGTAAACGCCCTTCTGTTAGGCGTTAATTACTGGAGAAACGACTTGACCTAAGTCGTTACTTTACTGTAAACTGATTTTTATCCTGATTCTATAACCGATGGTTTCATATTATAATATATATATATATCGGCACTATTCTCCACTCCGTGAGTATAGTCCCACGTTTCATGTTGATTTATCGATCACACTCAACTCTCATTGACATACGAGCTCTCCATTGGACATTCCGTTCCTTTGGACTAGCGAGTTAGTCATAGAGACCTCCGTAAGACTCCTCGTAGCCTTGGATTCCCTCAAGGCCGACTGAGCTGGTTGTACCCTAAAAACCCATTACACGATCCTTGCCATGTCAATCGAAAGAAACATGGTATACCGGCCCTTATGTTTATACAAAGAGTATATCATAAGAAAATTCTTAATGGGATGATGATATCATGCCATATCATGTCATTCTTGGAAACCCCAATTCTATGATAAGAATGAGGGTATCTTACTTTGATATACTGTTCATGTGGACCTCAATTCTATATATAGAATGTCCATATCGATTTGTCATGGTACCTAAGTTAAGGGAACCATATTCTACCTAGTTTTATCGATATCGTGATTATACCGTTATTATCGCCAATCTATGTCCTTTGTCATATTTTGGACTCTATTCTGTCAAAGTTGTCATACGTGTCTACAAGCTTGATTATTGAAATTCTATGTTGGCTATAAACAAGAGTGGATGTCAAAATACATGATAAATGCCTGCGCATATAGGGCCCGATCTGGTCCTGGGAGGAGCACCCGAAAGTACTTGTGCCCATGGGAGTTAAAATGATAAGGTATCTGGCATTATACCGAGTACTTGACTTGCTTGATTGGACATTCCACACACATCTTGTACTTGAATCGTACTTGACTTTACATGAAATGCGTGGCCCGAAAAAGGGTAATTTACTTGCTTGATACATGATAGCCAAAGTTCTTGACATGACTTGTTAAACGTACTTGCTTGAATATCTTGAATACACTTGTCATCTTGTTGAAAGATCATGATTAGTCCATCTTATTTCTTTGATATTACATTCTCTCTATCTTGTCGTTTTATGCGAGCATGCATAGCTTTGTTGCATTCATGAAAGATGTAATTACTTAAACCCCTTGCTAGTACTTGAGATATAATTTCCTACTGAGCGTTCGCTCATTCCGTTTGTCCCTTTGAACTTTTCAGGTAAGTCCGACGACGATGGAAGTCAATCGGATGGGAATATTCAAGAGTGAAAGTGATAGAGCTGCTCAAGTGTCATCTAGTCTTTTCTATAGTTTTCTTGAGTCAACTATGTATTCTTTTCCTCTTTTTATTAAACAGAGTATTGGTTTTGTAATAGTCTATCCATTATGAAATCAAGGATTGGGTTATCTTACTATTTTGCGCGTCTCTGTCTTTGTGTCGAATACACGACCACTCTGATTGACATGATTGATATAAACTCGTCGCGCATCTCCGGGTATCTTCCGCGCTCGGGGTGTGACACCTTGGATCTTCTATTTGATGAAAGGAGAGGCCTTGGGGGTCCTATTTATAAGGAGGGAGCTTCAGTTCGCGGGTGTAGTTCAAATTTGAGCTTGAAAAGGATTTGAAGTTTAGTTTCTGGTTAGAACATGAGTTTCTGGAAATGCGGAGAATTGGCGACCGTCACAGTATCCGTTATTTCTTTAAATAGCGCCCATTAGTATGTCGCCATTTCTTGATTGAGCGCCCCCTCACGCGGTCACCATTTCTTTTGTGCTATTTTTGAAATTCATGTGGATTGTGATGACTTCGTCTGAATTATGCTATACACCTGTTATGTTTTCATGAATTCTTTGACATATCAATCTCTTGTTGCGGTACTAATGATCTTTGAGCGTAGGGAAGAACAAGCTTCATGCAAATTTCAAGGCGCTCAGAGTTTTTGGGTGACATTTATCCTCCTCTGTATACCTCATGTATGCATTCCTACTATATGTTATCTACTCTATTAAAGCATATCAAGGACCTTGTGGTTCTAATGAATCTAGAATTTGAGTTCCCCTTCATCAAAAATAGCGATAATTCCAGGAGAGTCTTGATCACACGGATAGGCCGTTGGGTCATCTAAGGCTTGGAACGACGATTCCACTTTCTGAGTTGGTGCATGGACAAACGAGCTTCGGCTTAGTGTCAGCTCAGAAAATTGGGTTCCTGACCTAGTTTGGATGGTTTGATAATATTATCCTTGATTATTTTTTAATTTAACTTGTTTTAATTTTTCTTTTAGCCCAGCATGCATCATGTAGGACTTTGAGCTTAATGATGAAAAATCCTCATATTAAGTCAGTAATGAGGACCGCCCGCTCATGATTTGAGTCGACATGAGATATTCCATTCCCAAATCGAGTACTAAGTTCTCCTTAAAGCCGCTCAGGCTGGTTCCTTGAAAGTATCTTTTGACTGGATTCTTATCCCATTCCCTTTATTTTCCTACAAATCCACCTTGGTTGTAGCACGTCCACATTGGCTGGTAATCGCTCTCTAATGGTGTCTCTCCTTTTGTGCCCGCGTGCACATTTTGTTAGTTTAGCTTTCATACAGGCAATTGTTGCTTTCTCGAAATCATCCGAGATTGTTTATTCAGAACCGTGGAAAGATTTCCAACACTTAGTGTCGAAGGCGTGTCATATCACACCTTGGCATCTACTTTTCAGTCCATTCTCACTTCATTACACTTTTCACTACGCTTCATTCCGTCTCACTCCCCTGCAAAGCAGATGCTAAGACGGGGCAGCTGTAGACACGCTAAAATTGATGCCATGTTGAGCAAATTTCATGTCACAATATAATGCCCAAAGTGGGTTTCTTTACTGGCTCAATATAAGGCTTTTTCTATTTTTTATATTTTTTTGGAATTCGCGACTATCTTTTGGGTGTCATTTAATGGGTGACATTTTTGAGTATCGTTATTTCAAAGAATGAACGACCGCTTGCGCGGGCGCCATTTCCTGGTTTTTTGATTTCCATTAAAAATTAAAATTCAAAGAAGTAACGCCCTTTTAAGCGGGCGCTCATTAATGAATGCCTTTTTAAGTAAGCGATGTTTCTTATTTCAAAATATGGAAAGTCCGTTATTTCTATAATTTATCCAGGAATTGACGGCCGCTGCTCGGTCGCCCTTTTAATTGACGACAGCCTCCAAGTCGCCATTTCCATTCCATCTCCATCTCGCCTGCAACCTTCCTTGCACGGTGTTCTCGTCAAGCTTATCGTCATTATCCGTTTGTGGAATGTTGATCCACATTGTGGATCGATTTTCCATGTTTTAATCCCATTAGAACAAGGTTTTCTTCCCTATAAATACACGCTTACAATCCCGTGAGGGTTCTTCGATCCCTCTGCTAAGGTGAACAGAGAGCCATACAAAAAAGAGTTTTCTTTAGCTTTGTCTTTTCTAACGTTGCAGGTGCTAGCGTGATTAGAAGAGAACTTCGGTTCTCTTATTCCTTCCTCCTGCGCTGCTGCGACTGATCTCTCTCTCGACTCTCTATCTGCTGCAAGGGGCTTAGAAGGGCCAGCCTTCACATCTTCCCCCTTCTCTATTTAGTTTATTCTGTTTTGGTCTGCACGTGCATCATATTTAGTCACCGTTGCTAGAGAGATTCTCTTTAGCATATTTGCATTATTTAGTTTCATACATCTCCTCACATTTTGCTCCTTCTTAAGGGTTTTTAAACAAACGCACAAGGTGTGTTCATGCCCTTATTGCATAGATTAATTTTCATTGAGCATTGATGTAATATCCTGGACCTTTCGGATACCTCTTCGTGGGTCTCGGATCTGGTTTCTCGGAGCGTCCGACTCTGTCGTGTCTGAAATTTCGTTTCGGACATTTTTCGTGTTCGGATCGGTGCGATCCGGAGTTGTTTCGGAGGCCCGGAAGCGTTCCGCGACTTTTCAGCGTGTGTTTTCCGATTTCCGGTGTGTGTTTCGGCAATTCCTTCGGAACCTCGCTGCGGGTGAACCGGGTCGTTCACCTGGGCACAAGTGGTACCGTTGCAATCGGTGCGTCCCGAGGATTCCGAAAAAGTAATTTTCTATTTTTCGGTATTTTCAGAATTTCCAGATTTTCCTATAAATACCCCCTCTATTTCTCTCTCTTCCCCACCTTCTCTTTCCTCTTCTTCTTCCTCCTCCTTTTCTCCCCACCATGGCCCCCCTTTCTCCCTCTCTTCCTCCCATTTGAGCGCGGTGACCTCCCTTCCGGCCGCAGACGACGGCGGGGCGACGGCGCGAAGACGTAGGTGACGGCGAGGTGATCTCGTGGGCGTGCGGCGAGCGTGGGAAGAGTGAAGAGGCAAGGTTTTCTAATGCGTTCTTCACGATTCATGGACGATCTGGCGGAGCATTCGCTCCATTGAGGTAGGGTGACATTCCCTAGCTCCCCGCCGTCCATTTCCGTGATTCCATAGGCCGAGGGGAGGCCGAGATGGGTGTGATTGAGCGAGTTTGGGGTTTTCCATGATTTGGGGAGAGCTCACCCGATCTATGGATTTGATGCATAGTTTCACGTTTTGATGGCCTAGAATCATGCTAGGGGTCCCCAGGGGTCTTCCCCGTTGATTTCCCCCTCTCCGGTGGAGGCATGGGGGTGTGGTTGGAGTTTTAGGGCTTTTCCCTCCGTTTCGCCGTCGGGCGGGTGTGACGGTCCCTGGACGGTCACACGATAGACCGCCACAGCCGTGTGACTGCGCCTGGGTGGGTGCGTCACAGCCTCCGTTAACCCGTTGAGGGCTGGGGGTGTGACGGCCCCCGACGGACCGTTACAGGCGCGTGACGCGCCTGGGGTGGGCCGTCAGAGGCATCCGACCGTTGGTTTGTGACCGCTATTTTTGACCGTTGGGGGTCAAGGTATGTGACGCACCAGGCCTGGCGCGTCACATCCTTGTGACGGCCCAGGGTGGGTGCGTCAGGGCGCTTTTGAGCGTTTGAAACCCCAGGCGGTGTGACGCTCCTGGTGTGGACCGTCACACCCCGTGACACGCCTGCATGGGGGCGTCATAGTTTGTAATGCGCCAGGGCAGGCGCGTTACACTTTACTTTGCGAGGGGAGTGTCACGGCCCTGCGTTGGACCGTCAGGTGCCTGTGACGGTCCCGCCTAGACCGTTACAGTCCTGTGACGGTCCAGGGGTAGACCGTCAGGCGCCTGGTTGCCCCGAGAGGGTTGCAACCCCGTTTTTAGTCCGACTGTGGCCACCGTGGGACGGGGCCGGTGCGTGGGGTGGTCCCCGTGCGTCGTCGGATGCGGACGTTGTTTTCCGTTGACTATAGAGTCTACTCCTTCAGTGACCCTCCACTAGTCGTAGCCTACCAGTACGCGTGTGCTGGTCGCACCAGGAAGTGGTGTACAGGCTTACCCTTAGAGACAGTTCGTGGACCGGTTGCCGTCGGGCCCCACTTCTTGCAGCCAGAGTCTGGCTGAGGGAAAAACCGGTCAGAGGGCCAGACCAGGGACGCGCGGTCTGTGTGTGCACACGTGGTTGGGGGCAGTTGGACCCACGTCGACGGGCGTGACCCCAGCTAGTCACTTGTTTGTGGTTCTTGTTCGGTGTTCGTGCCTTGGGTAGGCGCTACCACGTCAGGCAGTTCACCTGCGGTGCGGTGTAAGACGTTAGGGGACGCTACTGACTGTGCTTCTAGTGGGAGGTACTCCTGTCGAGTACGGAGTGTCAGACTGTCAGTCTCGTGTCTTTGACCTTAGGTTTGTCGGGTCGACCGTTGAGCTTCGGTTGTCTCACCGTGGCACGTGTGTCGGTTTGCGTGCCGTAGGGCCTTTGTTTTGTAGAGTATAGGGCTTCCCTTTCCGAGGCACTCTCCTACCGCTAGCGTAGTGGTTTCCCGTTTTACGAGGTAGGGTTCGAGTGATCCCTACTGAGTCTTGTTCCGAGACTCATTCCCTGCGTGTTTTCACCGTGTTTCAGGTGAGGCGCCGCCCCAGGGGAGCGCGTCTGGGGCGCAGCGTGGTGCGGGTGCCCAGAGGTAGTGCCAGAGGTCAGAGTCGGGGTATGTCCCGTATAGCTGTACTTTCTTTTCTTGTCTCTGTACTAGTTGTGGACTACTGTTGTTATTTTTGTGGACCATGTGAAACAGTTAATTTATTTCCTGCTTATTCATATTATAACTGTTTAATTTCTACAATTACTCATGATACTTGTGTAGTTCCCACACCATCCTTCTAACCCTTCCGAGTCTTCGGGCTCGTGGGTGGCGGTGCGAGTCTCAGGTTATCGGGCCTTCCCGGTAATCGAATTCCCGGGTCGTTACAGCTGGTAGCAGAGCGCGGTTGTGGGATTATACAAGAATCATAAGTAATTATAGTGGTCCACTAGTCCATAGCGATGACGTACAGATGACACTGGCATCGGGCATCGTGCGTTTTCTTGACCTTGTCGTTCTCGTGTTTTCTGTCTTTTGCTTCAGGAGCGAGCATGGTGTCGAGGCGGAGCACTCGCTCTCAGCAGGGGCAGTCGACTGGAGGTCAGGAGATCCAGCAAGCGGTCCAGAGGGACCAGGAGGAGCATAGCAGAGCGCCGCCAGCGGCCACCGAGGCAGTGGATACTGCGAGGTTTCCGGGGGCCGAGGATTTCTTCCGTGACATGTACCAGCTTATGTCTCAGCAGTTCGGCGGAGAGGCTGGTGAGGGCTCGTCAGCTAGGGGTGGGCCAGGCTGAGCAGTGAGGGACTTCTTGCAGTTCCATCCACCTTACTTCAGCGGCCAGCCAGACCCTGATGCGGCTCGTGATTGGCTTGACGAGATGGAGCGGGTGTTCAGTTCTGTGAAGAGTGCTGCCGAGGACAGAGTGGTGTTGGCCTACAACCAGTTGCAGGGTACGGCTCGGAAGTGGTGGTCTTCCGAGTGGAAGACATCTTTTCAGCTTCGTCCACTTGAGCAGGTCGAGTGGGATGACTTCATCAGTGCTTTCGAGCATACGTACTGTCCAGATTACCTTGCTACGCAGTGGATGCGTGAGTTTCTGGAGCTGGTGCAGGGCGACATGTCCGTGTTACAGTACAGGGGCCGGTTTGTCGAGCTGGGTCGGTATGCATCTCACATCATGGAGCATGAGAGGGTGAAGACCGCGCAGTTCGTTCAGGGCTTGAGGCAGGAGCTGAGGCACCATCTGATCATGAACGGGGCCACTGATCTGGAGACAGCGTCTCGTGTTGCAACTTCTTTGGAGATGCATATGCAGAGGACCCGAGGACTGATCATCCAGGGGCAGTCTTTGTCAGGTCGCAGCCTGCAGTCGGCTACCCAGCAGCATGGTTCTTTCCAGCATGTGTTGAGTGGTTCAGGAGTGCCGGCACCGGTAGCGTCGGCGATAGGATCTACGTCCTTTGGCACGAAGGTCAAGAAGTTTTTCAAGAAAATGTTCGATAAGAAGAAGTCCAAGGATCAAGGGCAAGCTTCATCGGGCAGTGTACAGCAGCCGATTCCCTTGCAGTGTCAGGGATCAGTGGGTGGGTCGCGAGTACCGTGTCCACGATGTAGTGGGTTCCACCCAGGCAGGCAGTGCACGGCGCCGATCATCTGTTTTCGGTGTGACCAGCCAAGGCACATGGCGCGTGACTATCCTCAGAGGCAGCCGCAATAGTAGTTTCCTCAGCAGCAGCAGATTCCCCAGCAGCAGAGGCAGCAGTAGCAATAGCAGGGACAATATCCGCCGCTACCCAGGTCAGCTAGCGTGGGAGGCAGGCAGAGAGCTCGAGGCCAGATCACGCACATGACCAGGGTAGAGGCAGTGGCGTCGCAGCTCATGGAAGGTACCGTTCAGATTTTGGGTTGCGCGGCCCGAGTTTTTTTTGATTCTGGCGCGTCTCATTCGTTTATTTCGGAAGATTTCGTGCTGAGCATCGAGGAGCCGGTGACCCAGTTGCCTTGTGATTTGGCAGTGGAGTTACCTTCGGGTGATTTTATGATCACTCCATATTGCTTCGATCAGGTTCCGGATTGGATTGATGGGCGGAGTATGCCAGGCAGGTTGTACGCGTTGCAGCTTCGGGATTACGATGTGATTCTAGGCATGGACTGGCTCGAGACTCATGGAGCGGTGGTGGATTGTGGAATGAAGAGGGTCTACTTCCAGCATCCGAGCAAGCGGACCTTCTATTTCCAAGGTATCCGTTCCACCTCTTCTCGATTCCTCATCTCCGCTATTCGAGCCCGTCGATTGCTTGATTCTGGTTGCCAGGGTTTTCTCGCGTCCGTGGTTGTGACTGAACGGATGGAGCTAATGTCGAGGACATTCCGGTGGTGTGCGAGTTTCCCGACATTTTTCCCGAGGAATTGCCTGGGTTACCTCCCCAGCGAGAAATCGATTTCGTGATCGAGGTTGTGCCTGGTATGGGACCTTTGGCGAAGGCCCCCTACCGTATGGCCCCCGCTGAGTTGAGGGAGTTGAGGGCGCAGTTGTAGGAGCTGCTGGCCAAGGGGTAAATTCGTCCTAGCTTTTCCCCTTGGGGTGCGCCCGTGTTGTTTGTGAAGAAGAAGGACGGTAGTCTGCGGCTGTGCGTTGACTATCGGCAGCTGAATGAAGTAACCATTGAGAACAAGTATCCATTGCCACGGATTGATGATTTGTTTGACCAGCTTCAGTCTACGCGAGTGTTCTCGCGGATTGATTTGTGGTCCGATTACTATCAGCTAAGAATTCGCGAGTCCGATGTGGAGAAGACTGCATTCAGTACGAGGTACGGGCATTATGAGTTCTTAGTGATGCCGTTTGGGCTCACCAATGCCCCTACAGCCTTCATGGACTTGATGTAGAGGGTGTTTCGTCCGTATTTGGACCAGTTCGTGGTCATATTCGTGGACGACATCCTTGTTTATTCGCGGTCTGCCGAGGAGCACACGTACCATTTGGGTGTGGTGCTGCAGACGCTGCGGGATCACCAGTTGTATGCGAAGCTCAGTAAGTGCGAGTTTTGGCTTCGTGAGGTGCACTTTTTGGGGCACGTGATTTCTGGTGATGGCATTTCCGTGGACCCCGCCAACGTTGAGGCAGTAATGCAGTGGCCAAGGCCGAGGTCTGTGACGGAGATCAAGAGTTTCTTGGGGCTCGTGGGCTATTATCGTCGGTTTATCCAGGATTTTTCTCGCATTGTGACCCCGATGACTAGACTTACGCGGAAGGATGTGCCTTTCGTCTGGTCTGAGGAGTGTGAGCAGAGTTTCAAGGAACTGAAGAGATTGCTCACCTCGGCTCCGGTGCTGGTTTTGCCTTCTGGATCGGGAGGTTTTGTGGTGTGTACAGATGCTTCCGGGGTCGGATTGGGTGCTGTTCTGATGCAGCATGGTAGAGTGGTGGCTTATGCATCTCGGCAGCTAAAGCCCCACGAGGAGAACTACCCTACCCATGACCTTGAGTTGGCGGCAGTGATCTTCACGCTGAAGATCTGGAGGCATTATCTGTACAGTGAGAAGTTCGAGGTGTTCACTAACCATCAGAGTTTGAGGTATGTGTTCACGCAGAGGGACCTAAACCTCAGGCAAAGGCGTTGGATGGAGTTCATGAAGGATTATGACTTCACCCTGTCTTATCAGCCGGGCAGGATGAATGTCATCGCCGATGTCTTGAGTCGGAAGCTCGCGGTCAGTGCCTTGATGTTGAGGAAGTGGAGGCTCTGGGAACAAGTGCCCGAAGTGTCCTTCAGGCTCAAGATTCCACAGGACCCAGGGTTAGCAGTGCTTGCGAGTCTGACTGTCACTCCTGCTATCCGTCGAAAGGTGACAGAGGCTCAGCATGCGGACCCCGAGTTGCCCCGGATTCTGGCGGTGGCTGATGTGGAGCTCGGCGAGGACGGTGCTACGAGGTTTCGTGGCAGGCTGTACGTCCCAGCGGAGGAGCAGGTTCACCGTGTGGTGTTGCGCGAGGCTCATGGGAGCAGGTACACCGTGCACCCGGGTGCGACGAAGATGTATCGGAACCTGCGGAGGCAGTTCTGGTGGCCTGGCATGAAGAGAGATGTGGCCGAGTTTATGGCCAGGTGCCTGACCTGTCAGCAGGTGAAGGCGGAGCATCAGCGACCAGGAGGTACTCTCCAGCCCTTGGATGTTCCTACGTGGAAGTGGGACCACGTAACCACAGATTTTGTGGTGGGGTTGCCGAGGACCCCGAGTGGGCAGGACAGTATTTGGTTGCTGGTGGATAGGCTGACGAAGGTGACTCGGTTGTTACCGGTCAAACTCAGCTGGAGCGTGTCCAAGTTGGCTCGTCTTTATGTGGAGCGGATCGTTCCGTTGCATGGGATTCCCATTTCGATCGTGTCAGACCGGGATCCGCGCTTCACTTCTGGATTCTGGAGGAGTTTCCAGCGAGCTCTTGGCACGGAGTTGGCGTTTAGCTCGGCGTATCACCCTCAGTCAGATGGTCAGTCAGAGAGGACCATCCAAACTTTGGAGGACATGCTGAGATCCTGCTGCCTGGAGTGGCAGGGGAGTTGGATTCATCACCTACCGTTTGTGGAGTTTGCCTATAACAACAGCTATCATTCGAGCATTGGTATGGCTCCTTATGAGGCATTGTATGGGCGTCCTTGCCGGACTCCACTTGATTGGTTTGAGGTTGGTGAGCGTGTTTTGACGGGACCAGAGTTGGTGCAGTAATGTGTGGATGTGGTGCACGTGGTTCATCAGAACATGTTGGCGGCCCAGAGTCGGCAGAAGAGTTATGCTGACCGGAGGAGGCAGCCCCTCGAGTTCGCCGTGGGCGATCACGTCTTCTTGAGAGTTTCTCCGATGAAGGGGGTGATGCGTTTTGGGCGGCGTGGGAAGCTGAGTCCCCGCTATATTGGTCCTTTTGTGATTTTGGAGCGCATCGGTGAGGTTGCTTATCGGTTGCAGTTAACCCCTGAGTTGGCGTCGATGCATGACGTGTTCCACGTCTCGATGCTGTGAAAGTATATGCCCGATGACTCTCATGTGCTCGAGATTTCTGTTTGGCCCGAGGTGACTCCAGATCTTTCTCTCCCAGAGTTTCCAGTCCACATTGAGGATAGGCGAGAGCAGTGCCTGCGGAATAAGGTCATCCCCTTGGTCAAGGTGGTGTGGCAGCGGCACTCTGGTGGTGAGGCTTCTTGGGAGCGTGAGGACGAGATGCATCAGCAGTTCCCTTACCTATTTGAGTGAGTCTTCCTCTTCTTTCCCCTTGGGTTGTTCTCAATTTCAAGGATGAAATTTCTTAAGGGGGAGGGCTGTAATATCCCGGACCTTTCGATCCCTCTTCGTGGGTCTCGGATCTGGTTTCTTGGAGCGTCCGAATTCATCGTGTCTGAAATTTCGTTTCGGACATCTTTCGTGTTCGGATCGGTGCGATCCGGAGTTGTTTCGGAGGCCCGGAAGCGTTCCGCGGCTTTTCCGCGTGTGTTTTCCGATTTCCGGTGTGTGTTTCGGCAATTCCTTCGGAACCTCGCTGCGGGTGAACCGGGTCGTTCACCTGGGCACGAGTGGTACCGTTACGATCGGTGCGTCCCGAGGATTCCGAAAATATAATTTTCTATTTTTTGGTATTTTCTGAATTTTCGGATTTTCCTATAAATACCCCCCTATTTCTCTCTCTTCCCCACCTTCTCTTTCCTCTTCTCCTCCGTTTCTCCCCACCGCGGCCCCCCTTTCTCCCTCTCTTCCTCACGTTTGAGCGCGGTGAGCTCCCTTCCGGCCGCAGATGGCGGCGGGGCGACAGCGCGAAGACGTGGGTGACGGCGAGGTGATCTCGTGGGCTTGCGGCGAGCGTGGGAAGCGTGAAGAGGCGAGGTTTTCTAAAGCATTCTTCACGATTCACAGATGATCCGGCGGAGCATTCGCTCCATTGAGGTAGGGTGACGTTCCCTAGCTCCCCGCCGTTCATTTCCACGATTTATAGGCCGAGAGGGGCGTGATTGAGTGGGTTTGGGGTTTTCCATGATTTGGGGAGAGCTCGCCCGATCTATGGATTTGATGCATGGTTTCGCGTTTTGATGGCCTAGAATCATGCTAGGGGTCCCCAGGGGTCTTCCCCGTTGATTTCCCCCTCTCCGGTGGAGGCATGGGGGCGTGGTTGGAGTTTTAGGGCTTTTCCTGCCGTTTCGCAGTCGGGCGGGTGTGACGGTCCTTCCAGGGACCGTCACACCGTGTGACGCTCCTGGAAGGGTGTGTCACACGTCCTTTGTTAGCCTTTAGGGGTCAGGGGTTGTGACGGTCCCACGATAGACCGCCATAGCCGTGTGACGAGCCTGGGTGGGTGCGTCACAACCTCCGTTAACCCGTTGAGGGCTGGGGGTGTGACGGCCCCCGACGGACCGTTACAGGCGCGTGACGCGCCTGGGGTGGGCCGTCAGAGGCATCCGACCGTTGGTTTGTGACCGTTGTTTTTGACCGTTGGGGGTCAAGGTATGTGACGCACCAGGCCTGGCGCGTCACATCCTTGTGACGGCCCAGGGTGGGTGCGTCAGGGCGCTTTTGAGCGTTTGAAACCCCAGGCGGTGTGACACTCCTGGTATGGACCGTCACACCCCGTGACGCGCCTGCGTGGGGGCGTCACAGTTTGTAACGCGCCAGGGCAGGCGCGTTACACTTTGCTTTGCGAGGGGAGCGTGACGGCCCTGTGTTGGACCGTCAGGTGCCTGTGACGGTCCTGCCTAGACCGTTACAGTCCTGTGATGGTCCAGGGGTAGACCGTCAGGTGTCTGGTTACCCCTAGAGGGTTGCAACCCCATTTTTAGTCTGACTGTGGCCACCGTGCGACGGGGCCGGTGCGTGGGGTGGTCCCTATGCGTCATCGGATGCGGACGTTATTTTTCGTTCACTCGAGAGTCTACTCCTTCAGTGACCCTCCACTAGTCGTAGCCTACTAGTACGCGTGTGCTGGTCGCACCAGGGAGTGGTGTACGGGCTTACCCTTAGAGACGGTTCGTGGACCGGTTGCCGTCGGGCCCCACGTCTTGCAGCCAGAGTCCGGCTGAGGGGAAAACCGATCAGAGGGCCAGACCAGGGACGCGCGGTCTGTGTGTGCACACGTGGTTGGGGGCGGTTGGACCCACGTCGACGGGCGTGACCCCAGCTAGTCACTTGTTTGTGGTTCTTGTTCGGTGTTTGTGCCTTGGGTAGGCGCTACCACGTCAGGCAGTTCACCTGCGTTGCGGTGTAAGACGTCAGGGGACACTACCGACTGTGCTTCTAGTGGGAGGTACTTCTGTCGAGTACGGAGTGTCAGACTGTTAGTCTCGTGTCTTTGACCTTCGGGTTTGCCGGGTCGACCGTTGAGCTTCGGTTGTCTCACCGTGGCACGTGTGTTAGTTTGCGTGCCGTAGGGCCTTTGTTTTGTAGAGTACATGGCTTCCCTTTCCGAGGCACTCTCCTACCGCTAGCGTAGTGGTTTCCCATTTTACGAGGTAGGGTTCGAGTGATCCTTACTGAGTCTTGTTCCGAGACTCATTCCATGCGTGTTTTCACCGTGTTTCAGGTGAGACGCCGCCCCAGGGGAGCGCGTCTGGGGCGCAGCGTGGTGCGGTGCCCAGAGGTAGTGCCAGAGGTCAGAGTCGGGGTATGCCCGTGTAGCTGTACTTTCTTTTCTTGTCTCTGTACTAGTTGTGGACTACTATTGTTATTTTTGTGGACCATGCGAAACAGTTAATTTATTTTCTGCTTATTCATATTATAACTGTTTAATTTTTGTAATTACTCATGATACTTGTGTAGTTCTCACACCATCCTTCTAACCCTTCCGAGTCTTCGGGCTCGTGGGTGGCAGTGCGAGTCTCGGGTTATCAGGCCTTCCCGGTAATCGGATTCCCGGGTCGTTACAATTGATATTACACACTTTTGGCTAATCCAATCTTCTTGTCTTTGCTTGTTTTCTCACAAGGGTAATCAAGATAATAACCCCCTTCATCGACCGGCCGGTAGAAGGCGGAAGTTGAACTCACATCTACACCCACTTACAAGGTACTCTTCACGATCACCTTTCTTCTTTTGAGGTAACCCCTCTGGCGATCACACTCCTAAGTAGCATCACATGCTCCCTCCCCCACCTTTTATTTTTGTTATCATCCCCTCCATCCTTATTTTAATGACAATTTCTTCTTCTTTTTAAAATGTCTATGTGACACGTTCACAATGTTTGCCTCATTACCTTTCTTTCTTTCTTCTCTTTTTTCTTTTGTGGAGAGGTGGGCTTAAATACCACGTATGCCTCGTGTTTTTCTTTCTTCTCTTCTCTTTTCCTTTGTGGAGGGGCGGGCTCAAAGACCACGTATGCCTCATAACAATTTTTTTCTTTTTTTTCTTTTTTTTCTTCCTTTTCTTCTTGAGACTCCAGGGTGGAGAGAACAGAATTTGTCATTTTTTTCAGTTTGATTGCCTTTGTCGTTTCTTCGGGGGTTCCCATGGTCCGAGTGACTGGCTCATATCTCCTTTCAGGGAGGCGGCTGCCACAACTCCCCTCTTCATCTTTTGTTCTTTTATTGTACAGAGCATATAAAGGGAGGCCTTCTAGGCCTAGCCTCAAGCATCTTCCGTGGCCCGTCCGCCTGACGGCTAGTATTTGAGGTGGGCTTTGTGATTCCCGGTGGGACTTGAATGAGCACACGTAGTATTTGCTTTTAATCCCCCCAGACTGGGGTGCATTTTTTTTTACTTTAGATGCCCCTGAGTAAGGGGCGTATTCTCCTCTGCGTCAAATGCCCCCAGGATGGGGTAGCTTCATATGCCCTTAAATTGGGGTAGCTTTCACTTTCATGTCCCTGGACCGGGGTATATGCCTCTTCGCTTCCATGCCACCCAAGTTGGGGTACATCAGTTTGCTTTCATGCCCCCAGATTGGGGTATATTCTGCCCCTTATGCCCCCGGAATGGGGTTCAATTTTGCTCCATATGCCCCCAGGTCGGGTGTATTTCTCTTCAAATGCCCCCAAGCCGGGGTGTAGCTTTGTTTCATATGCCCCCATACGGGGTGTGTTTTGCTTCTTGTGCACCCAAGGCATGATATATTTTTATTCGCGTGCCCCTAGGTCAGGGTGTAACTTCTTGCTTCTTATGCCCCCAGGCCGGGGTGTATTTCTCTTCATATGCCCCTAAGCTGGAGTGTAGCTTTGTTTCATATGCCCCCCGGACGGGGTGTATCTTTTGCCTCTTATGCCCCCAGGTCGGAGTGTATTCTGCTTCTCGGGAGTCGTGGCCGTGCTTGGCCGCATTGCTATAAAGCACCCCCCCCCCCCCCCGCAGTGGGCAGGAATCCGTCGAGCCGTAGTTGTGGCTTATTGGGTCTTTTCATTCGGAGAGAGCATCTCTTGGAGATTCTCTTCAACAACCCCATCATGGTGCTACCGGCCTTGACATCGTCTATATTTGTTTATTCAGTTGCGGCTCGCCCGACATCACTTCACACCAACTAGCGGCGTCAATTCGCAAGGCGGTTTATTCTTATGCTCTTCTTGTGTTTATTCTATGTGTCCTGATTTCGGACTCATGAGTTTGGGCCTAACTTTACCCCCTGAATGTTGCTTATGACCTGCGGGATGAAGTGCTCCCATTCTCTTCTCTTTTTTTTACATACCCGCAACGGGGTTTACCTCTTTTGTTGGTAGTTGGCCTTTCAACAGCCACTCGGGGGGCCGTCTTATGCCAGATAGGGGCAGTATGAGCATAGAATGGGCCGAGGCATTGCACCACGGAGTCGGACCCTCCTAGTGCCGGGCGGGCTGCCGGCCTTCTTCTTGTTCGTTTGGTCAGCAATGTTTGCCAGTTTTCTTTTTTTTTTTTGTCCTTCTCTTCTTCTCTTCTTTGTTTGCCCCTTTTTTGTATAATAGATCAAGGTGGGTGCGCAGGAGAGCGCTCACCCACTCAGGGAGGGGATGAGTGGTTCACTCTACCGCACCAGTCCTAGAGTGTTAATCTTTATTCAGCACGGGTCTCAATGGATATGGCCGTACAACCCTCACTCGCCAACTCTTTCTCTTTTTTTCCTTCTTTTCTTTTCTTTTTTATTATTAGGGAAGGGGGATGATTTCCCCTCCTTTCTTCTTTCTTTCTTTTCCGCTAGCGGCCTTCATGACTCCTAGAAGCTTCGGGTGCCTCGGAGTAGCATCTTCGAGGCTACAAAGATAATTACGCCTAGTCTGGATTTTCTTCCCTTGGGCTGGCGGGGACAGCACCTACAATTCATAAAAAATAGGCAATCATCGTTTATTGGGAGTCCACGAGGCCCTTAGTCCTGGCGAGGAGATGAAGGGAAGTTAAAGTCCCACTGGGCGTGCCAGACTTATGGACGCACTTTTCGACACGCTCTAAATCGGGTTTATCCTTTTGTTGGTTTATTTGATGCATTTATTTGTTTCTTAAGTGCGTGGGCGTGTCAATCACAAAGTGACAATTCATTCGGGCTGCGAAGAGTCACAGGTGCGCGCCGTCTGACTTATCATACGATTGTGTGTGTTCGTGTCGGGACCAAAATCTGTCGTGCCATAAAGGTCACGGCGTCATTTACATCTCCCCGGAGGAGAGAATACCCTTGATTAATCGCCAGGAATAAGGGCCTTATGGACAAAAAAAATGTATTAGCAGTTCAACCACATAAGGCATTGGAAATTTAGGTTGATGCATGTATTCATTCATTTACCAAATCGTCGGAACGATCGGTTCACAGTTGGCCGCACATCGGCCTTTCAATGTTCTCGTGATAACCCGGCTCAAAACACGCAGAATGGGCCCGGGATACGGGCCAATGTGCGCCATGCATATGGCGTGCTTAAAGCTCAATTTCCCGAAAGACAGGGATTAATCCCTTATATGAGTAATATTAAATCAGCGGAAACATTTAGTTCGCTATCGGCCTTTCAATGTTTGGGTAATGACCCAGCTCAAAACACAAGAAACGGGCCTGGGATGCATACCAATATGCGCAATGCATACGGCGTGCTTGAAGCTCAATTTCCCGAAGGACAGGGATTGATCCCTTATACGGGTGAACCTGTTTGAATGAATTATCAGCCCGGAGCGGCACATGTGCGTGACCATGATGAGAGGAATCCCCGAGATCCACGCTCACGCCGCAGGGTAGCTTTAGTTTCCCCTTTATACAAGGTCCGGGGAGAGGAGATCACCGAAAGGGTCCGTGAGGCTAACATATTCGGCATTTTATCTAATTAACTTTAATTTCGCTGAAGTGTGGATTTTATTCCATTCACATTCTTTACCACATTTTAATCGCATTATCGCAGCCCCAGCCTTATCTTCTTTTCTTTTCTTTTTATTCGTTCGTTCGATCGAGTGGTTAGAGTCCAAATTCACGTTTACTGCGTGTGAGAGATTTTATTTAGGGATGGCATACGGTCACTCGTGAGTTCAAGCAGGCATGAGGTTGAATTAAGTTCGTGGGATTGACCCTCGATACGAGGCGGAGGTACGTTCTCGCGCATAGTGGCGACTTCCGGCCGGACTTAGTCCGACCTTTCACACATCACCATTTAGAGACCACGGGGTAGCGGCACACAAGCATGCATGGAATGTAATGTGGTAATTAAATATGTAAGAAGTATTTTTCTTTTTATTCATGAAATGCATGAGGAGTTTTGACTGACTTTCTTTTATTCATGAATGCGACGTTGTAATTATATGCATGAGAAGTGTTTCTTTTATTCATGAGATGCACGTGTGGAACTTTAATTGATGTTCTCTTATTTATGCAGATTGTGTTCGTGGTTGGTTCGACAGTTCGCCATGATGATGTTCAAGTTCAACTCTTCGTGTCTTCCACAGTTCTTTCGTCTCAATCGGAGGCACCTTATTGTTATTTATTCTATTTGTTTGTTGCTTCCTTTGTCTTTAAGAATGCATTATTATGGTGAAAATTCGGCAGCATCTCCCCCTGACCTAGATGCTAAGGGGGTAAAGCGGGTGCGCGTCCACAAAGAGTGACGCGTCCCAAAAGTAGAGGTGCGCATGGAAGTGGCAACACCATGAGAAAACCCATAAACCAGCGAACGGAAGACACATACCTACACTTAAGACAAATGGTTGGAGGGAAGGCTCCACCGGATCAAGAAGGAAGGGTGGCAGGGCCACCGGATACTGCGGGCGACAGGGCCACCGGATCAGGAGTTGAAGTGGCTGACCCACCGGATCACGAGGGTAAGGTGGCTAGGCCATCGGATCACGATGGCAAGGTGGGCTACCGGATCAAGCGTGGTGACGCCACCAGATCAGGAGCTAAGGTGGCTGAGCCACTAGATCACAAGGGTAAGGTGGCTGGGCCACCGGATCACAAGGGTAATGTAGCCCCGGGTTTTTCGGATCTGAATCCGTGGGTTTCGGATCGTTTTTCTGCGGATTTTGGATTTTGTCTGATCGAGCTTCGGACTATATTACCGGATTATCGAACCCACTGGTGGTGTGCCCGTGAGTTTCCTTGGGTCCATGGTGTTGTGAGAAGCACGCCGGTAATTTTCTGTAATTTTCGGAGCACCTTTGTGGGTCCCGGGTTGCGTTTTGGGTTTTACGCGTGTTTTCCGTTTGTAGGACCTTCGGAACCCCGTATAGGGTGAACCGTTGTGTTCTCTGACGTCGGGACGTTACCACGGTGATCAGCGTGTTCCGAGGATCACGGGGGTGTATTTTCCTATTTTTTGATATTTTCTGGAATTTCTGGATTTTCTATATAAACCCCCGCCCTTTTTCTCTCTCTCCCCTCTCATTTCTCACCCTCTCTCCCTCTCTCTTCTCTCACGCCCTCTTTCTCCCCTCTCTTCTCCGGCGGCCGACGGAGCGAGGCGGGGGCGAGGCGGAGGCGGTAAGGGTGAGGATGCGGGCGAGGATCGAGGCGGTGGAGGCGCGTGGGAGCTCATGGCGCGCTCGCGAGCCGGCGAGGGTTTCGTGGCGTTTCTTCGTTGATTGGCGTCCACGGCGCATCGTTTCTTCGGTGGAGGTAGGGAGATGGACCCCCAGCTCGTGCTTTCCCTTATCCGCAAGTTTTGTAGGTCGTGGTGAGCCGAGCGGACGTATTTGGGATTTTTGGGGCAAAATCATGTTTTGGGGAGAGTTCGCCCGATATATGGATTTGAGTCGCGATTCGGCGTTTTGATGGCTTAGAATCATGTTAGGGGTCCCCAGAAGGCTTCCCCCTTGATTTCCCCCTCTCCCATGGAGGTATGGGGGCGTGGTTGCCATTTTTGGTGTTAGTTCGCCGTTTCACCGCCGGGACGCTGTGGCGGTCATTCCAGTGACCGCCACAGTGTGTAACGCGCCTGGGCAGGTGCGTTACGCTCCCTTTGTTTTGGGTATTGGCGATCGTGGGCCTGACGGCCCCACGATAGACAGCCACAGGGCCGTGACGCCCCCATCCTAGATCGTTACGGTGATTCCGATCGTTGGTTTATGACCGTTGGGGGTCATAGACACCTGACGCACCCAGTGTGGGGCGTCAGGGTAGTGTGACGGCCCTGGGTGGGAGCGTTAGAGTTAACGCATCCACCCCACTCCCTAACACACTTGGGTAGGTGCGTTAGAGAGCGTGACGCACCGAGCGGCATGCGTCACGGCTTGTGTAGCTCCCTGGCCTAACGCACCGGAGTCGGACCGTTAGGTGACGTAACGCCCCTGGAGGAGCGCGTTACGTTCAGTTTTCACTTGCGCCCTGATGCACCTGTTTAGGTCCGTCAGGTGCTGTGACGCACCAGCGTGGGCGCGTTACAGTTCGTTTCACACCGAGTGTCTGACGCGCCTGAGTCGGACCGTCAGGGTGCTGTGACGGCCTACCTTTGGACCGTTACGGTCTGTGATGGCCCAAAGATAAACCAACAGGCACTGTGTTATGCCGAAGTGGTTCTTCATGCTTGCCGCGATCGTTTCTCGTTGTGTAGGTCCCTAGTCGACCCAGTTGCGACCCAGTGGTCGACTTGCGGTCTCGTGAATGCCCCAGACACTCATGGAATTCTGTGTCCGTGTTTTGAGGGTGTCGGGAGGATCGTGTTATCTCGTTTAGCGTGCCCGTGGGTTTGAGAGTCCGGGTGACTCCTCGTGTGTCGGGCTTTTGTGTTACGCTTGACCGAGTCACCATGTATCGGTGTGTGTCCGGTGGGGTCTCCCCCGCATGCCGTGAGTTATCCTGGAAGATGATTCCCGAGTGAGCCATGTGTTTGGCCTTGGACTGCGAGTCCAGCTATCGGCGTGGCAGCTTGTGCGTTACCCTGGGAATCGTGCTTCTGTGCTTTCCGCGTGGGCCATGTGTGTGGCCTTGGACCGCGAGTCCAGTTGCCCAGCCTGGGGCTAGAGGGTTCCCTTTGCTCCCTGATAGTGGAATTTGGTTTGGCGGCCTGTGAGCTGCCTTGGGAACCGTACTTCTACGTTTTCTTGTGGACTGTGAGTCCCGTTTTTTCTCCGAATGTGGTCACCGTGCGACGGTGCTGGTACGTGGGATGGTCCCCGTACTTCTTCGGGTTCGAACGTGGTTTTCCGTTGACTTGAGAGTCTACTCCTTCAGTGACCCTCCACTAGTCATAGCCCACTAGTACGCGTGTGCTGGTCTTACCTGGGAGTAGGTGTACGGGCTTACCTTGAGGACGGTTTTTAGACTAGTTTCCGTCGGGCCCCGCGTCTAGCAGCCAGAGTCCGACTGAGGGAAAAACCAGTTAGAGGCCAGGCCAGGGGCGCACGGCCTGTGTGTACACACGTGGTTGGGGGCGGTTTGACCCACGCTGATGGGCGTGACCCCAGCTAGTCACTTGCTTTGTGGTTACTTGTTCGGTGTCCGTGTCTCTGGTAGGCGCTACCACATCAGGCAGTTCACCTGCGGTGCGGTGTAAGACGTCCGGAGACGCTACCGACTGTGCTTCAAGTGGGAGGTATTCCTGTCGAGTCGGGAGTGACAGACTGTCAGTTTCCGTGACTTCGACCTTTGGGTTTTGGTCATGTTGACCGTCGAGTTCCGGTTGTTTCGCCGTGGCGCGTGTGTCGACTTTCACGCCGTGAGACTGGTGCTAGTTGCTTTACCGAGGTTGCATTTTGTTGGTGCGGTGTCCACGATCGGGTGGTTGGGGTTGCACCTTGGACAGCGGGTTGGCCGTGTCCTGGGAGACAGGCCTCTACGGCATGGTTGCCGTGGGTTTTTACTTCGGTAAGTGGTACTAGTGTGGTTCGGTAGCCTCCGACCGTGAGATCGGGATATGTTTCTGGTATAGTAGGAGTAGCTGTAGTGCCGAGTTTTGACCGGCCACCGGTTCGCTATTCCTACTGTCGTTGTAGCTTTCCTTTCCACTATCGCCGTTGTTTCCAGTTGGGGTTCCGCGGGATCCCTGCTGAGTCTCTGTTTTGGAGACTCATCCCTGCTTTTCAGGTGTGGCGGTTCTTCCTCGAGGTTCGAGGGTGCGGTTCGGAGGTTCTCAGTTGCCAGCTCGTCGGGCCGAGTGTTCACTCGGCATGTGGTACGCTTTACTGCTTTAGACTGTACTTTCTGTTGGACTGGACTCTTTTGTAGCTATAGTTGTTTATTTATTTATGTTAATTGTTGAATTATCCTGCTTTATTTCCTATTTCTTTGTGCCTTCACACTCCTTCTAGCCCTTCCGAGCCCTCCCGGCTCGTGGGCGGCGGGTCAGGATTTGAATGGTATTGGGCCTTCCCGGTATCCGGATCTTGGGTCGTTACAGCTGGTATCAGAGCGGTGGTTGTGGACGTACATAGGAATTCGAAATATTGTAGTGATCAGAGTCCATAAGGTCCAGTGCAGTCGGCAGCTGGCTTAGGGTTTTGTGTTTGTTTTCCCGCTTAGTTTCTCGCTCGAGAGCTTGAGTGCGTTGTGTGGCGCTGTGAAGGTGGTTGTTGTCTGCGGCTTTCGTGCCAGCATGGGGTCTAAAGATCGAGGTCGAGAGCCTTCTCCCTCATCGGTGGTGGCCCTGGTTGTGCTGTGTTGGGCAGAGGTTGCTGGCAGGCATGAACTCGCGGTGCTACGTTCGAGGAATCTACAGCGTGGTCAGGTGGCTGGCGAGGATTGTTTGTGGTTAAGTGGCCGTGAGCGTGCTCTGAGGGAGCTGCTGCTGGTTTTGGCCACTCCAGCTTGAGGTTTGTCCAACCCCTGAGGTATTAAGGTCATGGTTTGAGGTGGTAGAATGGGTGTTCTGATCGAGAAGTGTGCTCGGGTGAGCAGAGGATCTTCTTGGTGAGCTGCTGTCTCTTCGAGCCTGGTGTTCTTGTCGTGCTCTGTGGCGTCAGAAATGACGTGTTAGTTCCGATTGTTTTGTGGATTTCAAGGCATGATTGGGCTGTGGTGTCTCAGTAAGTCTTGCTCATGCGCTCTTGTGTGCGAATGGGTTGTGTTCGCCCTGGAGATGGCTTGAGATGTGAAGGCTCCGTGGGGAGTTCGGGACTCGAGGATGAGTGTCGGCGATTGTCGTTATGGCTCGTGTTGCGGATCCTGGCGTGGTGTGCTGTGGTTCGAGGAATTACAGCGGTGGTGCATCGAGAGATGCTATGATTATGGTCTGACGTGACACTTGCTAAGTGTGTCGGAGATGCTGACCTGATGGAAGCGATGGTTTTCCTTGGTGCTGGATGGTGCTATTTCCAACGTACGCGAGGTTCGAGGTCAGGTCGAGCGTGGAAGTTCTTCCGTTGGTCGGAAGGGTGTTTGGTTTCTCCTTTGGTTGGTGAGATTGTGCTTGGCTAAGATTCATCGTCTTGCATTATGTGTTCGGATTGGTTGGCCTATGTATGCCATGAAGTCCGTGCGAGACGAGTCCCGCATTTTGGCAAAATGGTTGCCTGTGACAAGTTGTGCCCATTTCCCTGTCGTGTGAGGGGGTGTTGGCACTTTTCCGAAAGGAGGAGTGCCGGTTGGGCAGTGTTTCTGAGAATTTGCGGCTATGCGCATGGATCAGAGTGCGCAGCGGAAGCGTGGTGGGCTTGTAACCCACTGGTTCAGGATCGTCGCATTGGTTGCTACGGGCGGATTCCTGAGTTTGCGTTGAGCATTGGAGAATTGGTTCCTCTGTGTGAAACTTGTTGTTGCCGTGCCGTTGCTTGAGGTATCGTGATTCTGGGCACTAGCAGGATGGGATGTTGGGGAATGTGCTGGCTGGTGCGCCGCATGAGTACCTTGTTCCTGTAATGGAAGCCGTGTCAGGCGTCAGTATTAGACCTGGATCAAGTTGTTGAGGATGTCGCCTGACGGAGGTCGAGGGATGTGATGAGACCAGATGGAAGAGTGACGCCTGTGGGCGGAAGCCTTTTAGTGAGATTGGCGTCTGAATGATGGTCCTTGACGGGACGTTGGTGTCATAATGGTTATCCCTGGTTTGGTGACCATCATGGGATGGTTCCCCTGTAAGTCTGAGTCGAGTGAGGTGATGACTGAAGACACATGGATCTTGTCATTTGGTTTCATCTAGCTCCCACTGTAAGGGTAGTGTTGGCGTAATGATAGGTCTGGTTGTGGCGTTGGTCTGTGCGTGAGTCAACGGATGGCTTGTCTAGGTTTGGAATGTTCCTTTGGATCTGGTGGAGGACCAGGAAAGAAGGAAGAACCTAAGTAAGAGGAGGTTTCCCGTTGACTTGTATCTGGCGACCAGTGGATGGTCTTTTCACAGACAGAAGATGCTAGTTGTCAGGGCTCGAGCGTGACGAGAGCCGTGTGCCAGCGAGGCCTTAGGTGGCTGATTTTCAGGTGTGCCTTTCCGGGCGGGATCTGGGCTTTGTCGAAGTTTTTCTTCTGACAGAGTTGGCACAGTGATATGTCTGGCTTTCAGCTTGCCGGGTGTAAGGTGATTCTTGGTGCTGAGCCGATGTTCTGGTTGCGATCTGTTGAGATGGCTGCTTGAGCTGGTGGAGGCTGTGTATTGGTTGTTCCCTTAAGAGGGTGTGCGACCGGTCAGCTGGTTGTGAAGCTGATGTGTGTTTTGTCTGCCGACCATAGGATGGATCGATAGTTGTTTCTCGTGACGAGGGTTGTGTCTCCTCGGTGAGTGAGATGGTGGCAGCGGTGCCATGATTGGTTTTCGTGGTGTCTGAGGTGATGTCGGACTGTGTCCTTTGGTATATTCTTGCTCTAATGGCCGGTGTGCACGGCATGCAGAGCGAGGTGTTGTTCGTGATTGTAAATCTGGCTATGTCCCTCAGGTCCGGAGCTTTTGGTGAGAATCGAGGTTTTCTGTGCTGGGGCCCTAACAGCGTTGTCAGTTGGCTGAGGTGTTCTTCCCCTGTGACTTCGTGCTAGGTCCTGAATTTCGAGGATGAAATTTCTTGAGGGGGGAGGGCTGTAATGCCCCGGGTTTTTCGGATCTGAATCCGTGGGTTTCGGATCGTCTTTCCGCGGATTTTAGATTTTGTCCGATCGAGCTTCGGACTATTTTACCGAATTGTCAGACCCACTGGTGGTGTGCCCGTGAGTTTCCTTGGGTCCGTGGTGTTGTGAAAAGCACGCCGATAATTTTCTGTAATTTTCGGAGCACCTTAGTGGGTCCCGGGTTGCGTTTTGGGTTTTATGCGTGTTTTCCATCTATAGGACCTTCGGAACCCCGTATAGGGTGAACCGTTACGTTCTCCAACGCCGAGACATTACCACGGTGATCAGCGTGTTCCGAGGATCGCGGGGGTGTATTTTTCGGTATTTTCAGGAATTTCTGGATTTTCTATATAAACCCCCTCCCTTTTTCTCTCTCTCTCCTCTCATTTCTCACCCTCTCTCCCTCTCTCTTCTCTCACGCCCTCTTTCTCCCCTCTCTTCTCCGACGACCGATGATAAGTGTCCATTTGTTATGACAATTCATTGCATGTACACCATTTTATGTCCATATAATTAGGCAATGATGCATATTTCATAGTTAACCTCAACTCCGCATTTAAATTGGAGCTTTCACGCAAATTGATTAATTTGGCAATTTCATTTAATAATTTGAAGTTGAGGGCCATGATCATTAATTCTCCATTGCATAATCATGAGCATTTGAAATTTATGTGCACATTGTGGTAATTTTTATGGACTAAAGTGTAATTATGTGTGTGTAGGACACCGAAGGTAATTACAAAAGAAGCCGGGGGCAAAAGGGTCATCACCATTTTGACCAAGTAAAATAAAGAATTCAAAATATTTTGGTTGGAGGGAAAGGAAAGTTCAAAATTTCGAATTCAAAGTTTGAAAAGGAGGAATCCAAAGTTTAAGTTTGAAAAGGAGGAAAATGACATTCAAAGTTTGAAGTAAAGGAGAGGAATGATGAGTCTTGGGAAGGGGGTTGTCCAAAGCCTAAGGAGGGTGTACTCACAAACTTTTTCTCTTCCCCATGCATCATATTCTACTTAAATCCTATCCATCCATCTCCTTTGATACAATCTCCACCCTCCATCTACCCAACTTTTCCTATAAATAGCCCATGACAAGAAGGAGAAGGGTGTTATTCTTTTGGCAATTTCTCTCCCAACCTTAGGCCTCCGCGTTCTCCCTTGTAAGTTCATTTTCAGCTCATGCACTCTTCATCAAAGTTCTTTATTTTTAAGTTCTCTACAACTTCTTCTTCTGGAGCATCTTCTAGTTCCTTCTAGTTTTTAAGCTATTTCGTATTTTTCATTGTGCTATCTTGTTCATCTGTAAATCCATGTTTCTCTCTGTTCTTTCCCATATTTCTCCCCTTTCTAGTCATTTTCGTCTCTTGCTGTCTTCATGAAAGTTCTTTATTTTTACGTTCTCTACAACTTCTTCTTCTGGACTATCTTCTAATTCCTTATAGTTTTCAATCTATTTCGTATTTTTCACTGTGCTGTCCTGTGATTTCACTGTTCATCCGAGGTTCTAGCTTTTGTTATTTCTCAGTTTTGAAGTCCTTCCACTCTTCTTTTCTCTCTGAGTTCTTCATAAAAGTTCTTCCTCTTATGTAGATCTAGATTTACGTCTTCTATCACTTCCTCCAATTCTTCTTTGTTTACGATTTATATTTATTTTCTTACTGTTTTACTCTCCCATCTTCTTCTTTCTTCATCTCCACACAAACCCTTCCACATTTCTCTCTATATTTCTCTCCAAAGTTTGTCCTACATAACTCCCCTTTCATGGTGGCATGCACATCAAGACGGGCGACGTTCCAAGGCTCGTGACGTGGACGGTGACGGCTTCTTCATCCACCTCTTTCCACGGTGATCTCTTTCAAGGCGGAGCGATCCTCTCCAAGGCTCGGCGAGGAGGAGACGACGGCGTCATCACCATTACTACTACCATCTTCACACCTTAGGCTCCTCTTTTTGTTATTGCTTTAGTTTTATTTCACTTCATTATAATCTCATTGTGTCATTAGTGTAAACTTGTTTCACATTTCATGTACTCTTTCTTTTAAGTTAATGAAAGTTGTTCTCTTGATCTAGTTCTTGATCTTCTTCCATCTCTACCTCTTTCTTCTATCTCTTCTTTCCACTTCATGCAATTATTTTCTATAGCATAGGCGCATAGTCATAGGTGTTTTTAATTAAGTGTTTGGTTTGTTCTTCATTTCACTATTTTCTTTAAACAAAATAAAATCACAAGTGTTTTCTAAAGGACTCCAAGGTTTTTAACTTTAAAAATCTCTTCTTCTCTGTGGATTCAACCCTTCTCGCCACCTTATTACGTCTTACCTTCATCTAGTGCGAGTTGGAAATTTTAAGATTGATACGCATGTTTTAAACGACGAACTTTCGCGTTATCAAATTTTGACGCCGTTGCCGGGGAAGAATGATGATTTTTGATTTAAGAACTTTGTTTTCCTTGTGTATATAGTGTACTAATAAAGCACTCTTTTCTATTCTTCTTTTTACAGGTTAAAAACAAAACCCAGAAAAATTAGAGGTAAGTTTACATTTCTTTCTTTCATCTTTTGAGTTTGTCATTCATTTCAAAAAAAAAAGAGAGAGAGAGATAACGAGGGATTGCGCATCAAGTAAGTCTTCAAACCTATTGCTCTCATTTTGTGTCATTTCCTTAATGATTCTTGCATATTGTAGTTAGATAGGTTCACAAAATAATTAAAAAAAAACTCTTCACTTGAACCCAATAAAAAATCCTCATTCCAAGAGTAGAAATCACACTTTCATGCTCTAAGTCATGCATTATTTTGGATAGAAGTTTTTTTTCCTTGTTGTTTAACTTTGGTCATTGCATTTTGGAGATTGCGAGGGGCAAGGTGAGTTCTTTTCTAATCTTTTTCTTAATCACATGCTCATGCATACTTGCATAGAACCCCTTATTTCAACTTGGTTTGTTGCATATCATTCTAAAATATTCTAAGGACAACACCCATAAGCAAGATAAGGTGGGGATTTCATCACCCTTCCTTAGCCCACAAACCATAATTTCCTTCATCTTTGCATCACCTAGACCCTAAATAAAATTCAATAGACGTTGGCCCTAGGTTCACACTGTGGTTCTTGTGTTATTTGGGCTTACCCTCTTGTGAAAACCGGTGCCTAAGGTAAGACGGTCAGACGGCAAACGCCTTAAGCGGGCTAGTGGTTTGTAATTAGGTCCCTACGAAAGTAGGGGGAGCCTCCCACTACCCCACCCCTTACCTGGCCGGTGAAAATATTGAGGGTGAACTCAAGTTGTACTTTAGTCATTTTGTGAAACCTAATTTGTAGGTCTAAGTCACATCTAGGTCATTAAGTAATTTGTTTGACAACTTGTTTGTGTTTGCATAAAAAAAAATAGAAAACAAAAATAAAAATAAAAACAAAAACCAAAAAAATTATCATCTTCTCTCTCTTCGTCCTAGTTTGTGTCAAAATCAAAAAAATATATAAATCATCATAAAAAAATCTCTCTCATCTCTCTTCGTCCTAATTTATGCAAGGAAGAAGATCACAACATCCAAACCTACTAGGACCCATTAGGAAATAGAGAGAGTCTTGTATCCAAGAGACGATCTCCAAGAAGATCTTATGGCCGAAAATCAAGGACCTCACCACCAAAATCTCATGGCCGGAAATCCCAATCCTCCAAAGCAAATGAAAGATTATTTCATTCCCAACCAATATTAACCTCTATCTTGCATTTACATTCCTCAAAATCAAGCCATCCATTATGAGATCAAGTCAAGCACAATTCAAATGCTCCCCTCATTTTATGAAAATACCAATGAGGACCCCTACAGGCACATTGATGAATTTTTAGAAATTTGTTCCACGGTAAAAATCTAAAATTTCTCGGATGATGCCCTTAGATTGACCCTCTTTCCATTCTCTCTTAAGAATAAGGCTAAATATTGGTTAGGAACTATAGGGAAGCCAATGAGAACTTGGGCCGAGATGCAACAAGAATTTTTGAAGAAGTTCTACCCTATAGGCCGCACCAATACTATGAGAAGGGTAATCACGGGTTTTACCCAAACTCCAGGGGAACAAATGCATGAGTCATGGGAAAGACTCAAGGAATTGCTTAGGAAGTGTCCTCACCATGGGTTGTCCAAATGGCAAATAGTCCAAGCTTTTTATGAGGGTCTATCCGATCAATTTAGACAAATGGTAGATGCATCATGTGGAGGGGCATTCATGAGCAAAAGTGAGGATGAGGCGTATGATTTGTTCGAAATGCTTAGTGAGAATTCTATCAATCATGCTTCTTTATCATCCTATGAGAGATCCATTGGGCCCTCTAAGCGGGCCGGATTATATGAGGTCAAGGCCCGAGGTGATTTTGAACCAAGATTGGACATAAGTCTCATCACTCAAAAGTTGGATAAAGTAGAGAGTCTGACTCAAAAGTTAGACCAACTCTTGACTTTGAAAGACCCTTCTTGTCAACCATCATCCCATTCATACTCGGGTCAATCTGTCACTCCACATGAGGCATGCACTCTATGTGCAAGCCCATCCCATCACATCACGGAGTGTCCAACTGCGGCTCAATTACCCCCTGCCATATAGGAGTAAGTCTTTGCAGCCCAATGATTCTCTAAGCCCAATAATGACCCATTTTCAAACACATACAATCCGGGCTGGAGGAATCACCCGAACTTTTCTTGGATATCTCAACAAGCTTTACCTCAAGCAACCAACCCCTCTATTCATCAAGCCCAAAAGTAACCCATGCAAAGTCAATTTCAAACCCAACCTAACACCTTCAATCCATTTGGTAGAGGTCCACAAGCTCAATTCCTTCCTATGAGCTATTCACATTTTCAATCTAATCAAGGCCAACCCACTTACCAACCTCCGCCTCAATCCAACTTTGAAGATAAATTCAATCAACTCCAACAAATCATCTTGAATCAACAACAATCTATTTCCAAGTTGGAAAGTCAAATAGGACAATTGGCGGAAGCTACAATGAGAAGAGAAGTGGGTCAACTTCCAAGTCAACCCGTGACCAACCCAAGAAACCAACCCCAGGTTTTTCCTCCACAACCGGGCCTCTACCTCAACCCATCCCACAAGCCCAACCTAAAGGCCCACAATTTGAAAATGTCAAGGCTATTTCAACTTTGAGGAGTGGGAAGGTGTTAGATGACCCATACAAGATGGAAATGAGTTGCAAGATTCCCTAGAAAAGAATCAAGATAATGAGGATGCAAGCAAGGAGGATTACATTCAAGATAAGTTGGGGGGAGATCCTAAAGGGAAAGGAAAGGCCCATGAAGATCTAAATTTCTATCAACCAAGGTCCCCTTTCCTAATGCCCTAGAACCGAAGCCCACTAAGACTAGGCCAGCCCAAAATGAGGAATTCATGGAGCTCTTTCACAAGTTCACATCAATATTCCACTCCTAGATGCCATAAAACATGTTCCGGCCTACGCCAAATTCCTCAAAGAGCTTTGCACTCCAAGAAGAGGGCCCAAGTCGACCCCTAAGAAAATTTGGCTCTCCGAGGATGTTAGTGCGGTCTTGATGAACAATCTCCCTAGAAAGTTGAAGGATCCCGGTGCTCCCCTCATCTCATGTAATATAAGTGGTGTAAAATTTGACCGTGCCCTCCTCGACTTAGGAGCTAGTGTCAACCTTTTACCCACCTCTGTTTATGAGCAATTTGATATAGGGGAACTCAAGCCAACCCCCGTCATTCTCCAACTGGCCGATCGCTCAGTCAAGACCCCTCGAGGTTTGATAGAGGATGTGATTGTGAAAGTCCATGATTGCTACTTCCCCGTTGATTTCCTCATTCTTGACATGGCCTCCTCCTCGGAGCTAAGTCACACCCCAATCATCCTAGGCGGCCCATTCCTTGCTACTGCAAAAGCCAACATCAATTGTGCTACGGGGATGATGGACATCTCATTCGGAGGTCAAAAAGTTTCTCTCAATGTGTTCAAAGTCTCCCAATATTTAGACCTAGATGAAGAATGCCACTTCATAGACATCTACGATGAACTTATTGAGAATGATCTGGGCATGGGTCAAATATGGGAGGTCAATGCTCTTCAAGATTCCCCTCATCATAGTAGCATTTGGCATAAGGTTGAACCACTTCCAGCTTTGCAAGATGAACCAGCCCTTCCATCACTTGAAAGTCCTCCCAAACTTGAACTTAAGCCCCTTCCGGACTCTCTCAAATATGCATTCCTAGGTACCGATCAAACCCTTCATGTTATCTTAGCTTCCAATCTTACCCCTACCCAAGAAACACTTCTCCTAGAAGTCCTTAGGACTCACAAGAGTGCCATAGGTTGGACAGTGGCAGATCTTAAGGGGATAAGTCCGTCTATTTGTATGCATCACATTTACATAGAGGACAACGCCAAACCTAGTCCGGAAATGCAAAGGAGGTTGAACCCGAACATGAAGGAGGTGGTGAAGAAGGACGTTGTCAAATGGCTCGATGCGGGAATTATTTATCCCATATCGGATAGTCAATGGGTGAGTCCCACTCAAGTGGTTCCTTAGAAATCGGGACTCACCGTGGTCCAAAATGAACAAGGAGAAGATGTGCCCACTAAGCCCACTACGGGATGGAGAGTGTGCATCGATTATAGGAAACTCAATGCCATGACCAAAAAGGATCATTTTTCACTCCCCTTTATTGATCAAATTCTAGAGAAATTGACGGGCCAAAGATATTTTTGTTTTCTAGATGGATATTCTGGGTACAATCAAGTGGCCATTTATCCGGAAGACCAAGAGAAGACCACATTCACTTGTCCATATGGAACATTTGCCTTTCGAAGAATGTCATTCGGTCTTTGCAATGCACCGGCCACTTTTCAAAGGTGTATGATGGCCATTTTCTCTGATATGGTAGGAGAATTCTTGGAGATCTTTATGGATGATTTTTCTATGTTTGGGGAGTCATTTGAAAACTGCTTGAAAATTTAAAGAAAGTGCTTGCGAGATGTATTGAAACCAACCTTGTTCTTAATTGGGAAAAGAGTCACTCCATGGTTCAAGAGGGCATAGTTTTGGGACATATTGTGTCCGAATAGGGTATAGAGGTGGATAAAGCCAAGATCAACCTTATTTCTAATCTCCCTCCTCCGACCTCTGTGAGGTAAATTCGTTCATTCCTCGGCCATGCCGGTTTTTACCGCCGGTTATAAGTAACTTTTCTAAGATTGCCCGTCCGTTAACTCTTCTCTTGGACAAAGACACTCCATGCCGTTTAGATGTTGCCTGCCTTGAGGCTTTTAATACCCTTAAAGAGGCTTTGACCAAGGCACCCATTCTCCAATCTCCTAATTTGTCTTTACCTTTTGAAATCATGTGTGATGCCTCTGACTATGCTATCGGGACAGTTCTAGACCAAAGAATTGACAAGTGTCCGGTGGTGATATATTATGCGAGTCGCACCCTCGCCGATGCTCAGCTTAACTACACCACCACGGAAAAGGAGCTGTTAGCTGTTGTCTTTGCCCTTGAAAAATTTCGATCATATCTCTTAGGGGTAAAAGTCATTGTGTACTCTGATCACTCAGCTCTCAAATATTTGTTCTCTAAGAAGGATGCCAAACCTAGACTCATTAGGTGGATCCTCCTACTCCAAGAATTTGATCTTGAGATCCGAGATAAAAAATGTTTTGAGAATAAAGTTGCCGATCATCTTTCTCGGATTCTCACAACTGATAATGCTCCTTTGCAAGATTCATTTCAGATGAACATCTCTTGTCCATCACCCATAGTCAACTCCCATGGTTCGCAGACATTGTCAACTACTTAGCTGTGGGACAAATTCCTAATGGGTGGTCTAAACATGAAAAAGAATATTTCTTTGCCAAAATCAAACACTATTTCTGGGAAGATCCTGAATTGTTCCACGTAGGTCCAGATCAAATAATTAGGAGATATGTCCCCGAGGAAGAACAACAAAGCGTCCTGAATTGTTGTCATACTCTAACTTGTGAGGGACACTTCGCGAGAAAGAAAATAGCCGCCAAAGTGTTGCAAAGTGGATTCTTCTGGCCCACTCTCTTCAAAGACGCCTATGAATTTAGCAAGACTTGTCTCAGGTGATAGGTCCAGAGGGGGGTGAATGGACCTTTACCAGTAAAAACAATGAGGATTAAAACAAAGTTCTCAATTAGGAGTTTCCGAAAAAGATCTTAATGGTCAAATACTAACCGCGCAGAACGATCAGTTAGGAAGATAGAGATGGATCGGCCTAGACAAGCATCTACCGAATAGATCCAAAGCCAGAAAAGAAATCAAAACACACTGCGCCAGGGATTTTTAAGGTGGTTCGGTCAGACCTCCAGTCTGCCTACGTCCACCCCTCACTTCAAACCGAAGTGAGGCTTCCACTAGCACCAGCTAGCAAAGCAGACTCAGTCTGCGACAACGGCTGATTCACAGCTTCACCAAGGGAACACCCTCCCCTCTTCCTCCACACCTGGAGGGAACCCTAAGGACGCCAAGTCCCTAGAAACTAGGAAACACGTTCCTCTTCCTCCAACCGGAGGGAACACTAGTGATCTGCAGTCACTAGAACTAGAGACCAAGGTCTCTCTTCCTCTGAAGCCCAAAGGGGACCCACAAGCAGCACACGGCCACTTGCAACCGGAGACAGCGTCTCCCTTCTCCTGAACCAACAGAACAGGAGGATCACCGATCTCAACCTGAGACTCGGAGACAAAACTAGAACAGTAAAGAAAGATCAAAAAATAAGAAACACAAAAAGATACAGTAGACTGAATGCTGGAACGATGAAATACGGAATATAGCTCACAATAGAGCAAACTGGTTCGGATTTGATCCTGAAACCAGAAACCTTCTTCTTCTTCTTCTTTCTGAACTCTCAGCTTCGAGCTCTCTCTCTCTCACTCTCTCTGCTATTCTCTCTTCTTCCTCTACTTCAGTTTCTGCCCTCCATTTTCTTCTCTTCTTTTTCTGGATCGAACTCTCTGCACTTCTACTTTTTCTTTTTCCCTTTCGATCAAACTTCATCTGTGGACGAAGGCTTCAATATATAGCAGCAGCAGGTGGATAAGGTGCAGAATGCGTGTGCCTCCCACACTTGATCCAGAACCTTCTTGCCACGTGCCTTTATAGCATTGGTTCCTTTAGCATTGGATCACGTGCAGCCCAGTCACTGGGAATATTCTTCCTCGGACCATCTTCTTCTTTTTGTTTTTCTTCTTCTCCTGTAAAGAAATTAAAACCATTAAAACTCAGGGCCACACAAACTAAAACTGCATGTGGTATGTGATAGCAATACGAGATGCACTATACTGAGAACGACACGAGATACACAAGATTATTACAGTACGAAATAAAGAGAGAATGACACGAGGTCAGATGAAAAACAGCACGAGGTAAAGGGAGAACGACACGAGATACACAGTAATAAAGCTAACACTACAAAGGAAACGACACGGAGTCAGATGAGAACAGCACGAGGTGAGAAGGAAATAACACGGAGTAAAACGGTAGTAAAACACGTGATCAGAGAAAATCTGGACGGAGATAGAAAGAGGCAACACGAAGACATAAAAGTAACACTAAGACACAAACACAGAAATAACATGAAGACTCAAACACAAAAATAACACGAAGACATAAAACACAAAAGATAACACGAAGACATGAAACACAACTCGAATACAAGATTGCTCGAACTAACGAACGACTCGAAGACGAGGACGACATGAAAACAACATGGACTGAAACCAACTCGAAGATGAACATAGAAACCGACACGAAGTGTGTTCACAAAGCAAGAAAGGACACGTGGTCTAGGAAAGACAACACGAGGACAGAAGACAGGAACGGCTACAACGACACGTGATAAAATAATGAAAGCAGGAAAACGACTCGAGTAACTACAGTAAATGACACGAAAACACAAGAGCAAAAATAAAAAGGATGACTCGAGATGAGCAACTAAATACTGAAGAAATGACACGAGGTGGCACAGAAAGCAACACGAGGTGCTGCAATGTTCTGCACGCAATGGAACAAATAACGACACAAAGACAACCCCTGAAAATAATGTTTAGACTTCACGCTGTATAGACTTTGAGGAGTCTGAACCAATGTACAGACTTTAAAGGCTGTGAATAGCAAGGCATGCTGTACAGACTTGAAACCTATGAAGATGGAGTGTATAGACTTGAAAGTCTGAATGCGATGTGCATACTTGCTGAGTTGACGCTGCAGCCCAATGAGTTAACGCTGCAACGTATACACTTTAAGTTCAACTGAAGGTGTATATACTTGAAGTTTCAAAATCACAATGTATAGACTTCAAAAGAAGTAGTCCGATGTACAGACTTCAAATTTAACTGTGGATGAACAGACTTCAGGTGTGAAGACATTGTGAATGCAAATGCAATGATCAGACTTCATTGTATAGACTTGGAGAACCTAAAACAATATGCATACTTGGGACGCCTGAAGACCAATGTATAACATGACTGAACATAATCAATTATGCAATGCCATATCAGAACTAATGAAGAACTGCATTATGATCAGAAAGTGAATACTAGCGATTTGACTCACACAAGATGACTCACAGTGAATAGCTCACTACAAAGGCCAAACATCAAAACCACCATTAAAACCATCATCAAAACCACAGGGGCACAACATCAGGTGTCAAGCCATTGGAAACATGAACAAACGCGATATGATGCCACTCAACCCCATTCTAGTGGTCGAAATCTTTTATGTTTGGGGAATTGATTTTATGGGGCCCTTTCCACATCATTCGGACATGAGTACATTCTTGTGGCAATCGACTATGTGTCTAAATGGATTGAAGCCATTGCCACCCGGACTAATGATCACAAAGTTGTCACGAAGTTTGTCTGAAAGAATATATTTTCAAGGTTCGGGTGTCCGAGGGCGATCATTAGTGATGGAGGTTCTCATTTCACTCATGCCCAATTCCGAGCTCTTCTCGGGAAATATGGATCACTCATAAGATTGCCACCCCATATCACCCCCAAACAAGTGGCCAAGTGGAGACATCCAATAGGGAGATCAAAAATATCGTACAAAAATCTATTAGGCCCGATAGGAAGGATTGGTCTGAAATATTGGATGATGCTCTTTGGGCCTATCGAACAGCATACAAAACCCCCATTGGAATGTCTCCATATAGGTTAATCTTTGGGAAAGCTTGTCACTTACCCGTTGAGCTTGAGCATAGGGCCTATTGGGCTATTAAACAGTTCAATTTTGACTTGGCCCAAGCCGGATCTCATAGGGCCCTACAACTAAATGAGTTGGAGGAGTTGAGAATGAAGCCTATGAAAATGTCAAGATTTATAAAGCCAAGACCAAAGCTTTTCATGATAAACACATTGTGAGAAAATCATTTCAACCTGATCAAAAAGTTTGGCTCTTTAATTCAAGGTTGCGCTTATTCCCCGGAAAATTAAAGTCTAGATGGGATTGACCATTTGTTGTGCTCAAAGTCTTTGATCATGGTGCTGTCAAAATTCTAGATCCTAAAAATGGTCAAATTTTCACTGTCAATGGTCAGCGTCTTAAACTCTACTTGGAGAACACACAACTTCCATCAAAGGAATCACTCCCACTAAGTGACCCATGATAAATACAAGAATGTCGTCTGGTTGAAGACGTCAAACTTAGCGCTTGTTGGGAGGTAACCCAACTATTTATCTTCAAAAATCTAGTGAGTCATTTTCATTTGTATTTATAGGAGCTGGAAGAAGTCGTTCGCAAAACTGCCTATCAAAATAGCCACGTCTACGCACCCCAGGTTGTACCTTTCCTTCCCAAGCATTCATGTATGCATTGTCATGTTCATACATTCTACATGCCATTGAGGACAATGTCACTCAAGTTGGGGGGAGAGAGAAATATTCATGATGCATATAGCACAACCTAATAGGAGTTCTATCTTGCATGTCATCATTGCATGAAAGTAGAAAGATGTAAACCCCATTTTGAGTTTCATGATTCATGCTTAATTTAAAAGTAATTCTGGAATAGAAAAGACTAGGGAGAAGGATGATGGAAAATTTAGTCAATCTAGCCATGGAAAATTGACATAAGAATCCCTTTAAAGTTCATGTGCACTTAAAAAAAAATATTTACATTACACACTAATGAAACAAGTAAGACAAGTCCTCTGCTATTTTAGGTATATTATCTGATATTCTGCACTTCTTAAGAAAAGAGATCTTTATACAAAACTTTCTGCCAAATTATCTATCAAATAAGTGCAATGACATTATGAAAAAAAGAAAAAAAAGAAAAAAAAAAGAAGAAAAGAACACCATGAAAAATATCCCAATTTTTAGTAACCGGGCCTATTTCATCTAAGACGTGTTGAGGTTCGCGTCAAATAGAAAAGGGAACCCTGATCTTAGTAACCGGGCCTACTTCACTTAAGACGTGTTGAGGTTCACGCAAAATAGTGAAGGGACAGTGCAGTATCATGTGTGCTATAAAAGATCCCAAAGGGACAAAGCAATAAGGCAGACAAAAAGTTAATATACTTAATGCTCTAATCTAAGAGGTGTAGGGTTGAAAGGCATTTGCTTGGAATAGCGAATGGGGGATGCAATTGTCTAAGCTGTGGATTTGGTAGTTACACATGCATAAGTGCTATTGGGCTTTAATTTGAATTCTTAATCATGTACTATTCAGTTCCTACATAAGGCTAGTGTGTATTAATGATTTCAGATTCCTAATCTTTGGTTGATTATATGAAGGGATAACTGGATATGAGAGCATGAATTTTGTAAACTCTTGTTCGTCCTAAAAATTAATTTATTGGCATTGCTAAGGGACTAGCAATGAGTAAGTTGGGGGGTGTGATAAGTTTCCATTTGTTATGACAATTCATTGCATGTACACCATTTTATGTGCATATAATTAGGCAATGATGCATATTTCATAGTTAACCTCAACTCCGCATTTAAATTGGAGCTTTCACGTAAATTGATTAATTTGATAATTTTATTTAATAATTTGAAGTTGAGGGCCATGATCATTAATTCTCCATTGCATAATCATGAGCATTTGAAATTTATGTGCACATTGTGGTAATTTTTATGGACTAAAGTGTAATTATGTGTGTGTAGGACACCGAAGGTAATTACAAAAGAAGTCGGGGGCAAAAGGGTCATCACCATTTTGACCAAGTCAAATAAAGAATTCAAAATATTTTGGTTGGAGGGAAAAGAAAGTTCAAAATTTCGAATTCAAAGTTTGAAAAGGAGGAATCCAAAGTTTAAGTTTGAAAAGGAGGAAAAGGACATTCAAAATTTGAAATAAAGGAGAGGAATGATGAGTCTTGGGAAGGGGGTTGTCCAAAGCCCAAGGAGGGTGTACTCACATACTTTTTCTCTTTCCCATGCATCATATTCTACTTAAATCATATCCATCCATCTCCTTTGATACAATCCCCACCCTCCATCTACCCAACTTTTCCTATAAATAGCCCATGACAAGAAGGAGAAGGGTGTTCTTCTTTTGGCAATTTCTCTCCCAACATTAGGCCTCCGAGTTCTCCCTTGTAAGTTCATTTTCAGCTCACGCACTCTTCATCAAAGTTCTTTATTTTTAAGTTCTCTACAACTTCTTCTTCTGGAGCATCTTCTAGTTCCTTCTAATTTTTAAGCTATTTCGTATTTTTCACTGTGCTGTCATGTTCATCTGCAAATCCATGTTTCTCTCTGTTCTTTCCCATATTTCTCCCCTTTCTAGTCATTTTCGTCTCTTGCTGTCTTCATGCAAGTTCTTTATTTTTACGTTCTCTACAACTTCTTTTTCTGCACTATCTTCTAATTCCTTATATTTTTCAATCTATTTCGTATTTTTCACTGTGCTATCCTATGATTTCACTGTTCATCCGATGTTCTAACTTTTGTTATTTCTCAGTTTTGAAGTCCTTCCACTCTTCTTTTCTCTCTGAGTTCTTCATCAAAGTTCTTCTCTTATGTAGATCTAGATTTACGTCTTCTATCACTTCCTCCAATTCTTCTTTGTTTACGAGTTATATTTATTTTCTCACTATTTTACTCTCTCATCTTCTTCTTTCTTCATCTCCACACAAACCCTTCCACATTTCTCTCTATATTTCTCTCCAAAGTTTATCCTCCACAACTCCCCTTTCATGGCGGCGTGCACATCAAGACGGACGACGTTCCAAGGCTCGTGACGTGGACGGCGATGGCTTCTTCATCCACCTCTTTCCACGGCGATCTCTTTCAAGGCGGAGCGATCCTCTCCAAGGCTCGGCGAGGAGGAGACAATGGCGTCATCACCAATGCTACTACCATCTTCACACCTTAGGCTCCTCTTTTTATTATTACTTTAGTTTTATTTCACTTCATTGTAATCTCATTGTGTCATTAGTGTAAACTTGTTTTACATTTCATGTACTCTTTCTTTTAAGTTAATGAAAGTTGTTCTCTTGATCTAGTTCTTGAACTTCTTCCATCTCTACCTCTTTCTTCTATCTCTTCTTTCCACTTCATGCAATTATTTTCTATAGCATAGGCGCATAGTCATAGGTGTTTTTAATTAAGTGTTTGGTTTGTTCTTCATTTCACTATTTTCTTTAAACAAAATAAAATCACAAGTGTTTTCTAAAGGACTCCAAGGTTTTTAACTTTAAAAATCTCTTCTTCTCTGTGGATTCGACCCTTCTCACCACCTTATTACGTCTTACCTTCATCTAGTGCGAGTTAGAAATTTTAAGATTGATACGCATGTTTTAAACGATGAACTTTCACGTTATCAGCTGACGGAGCGAGACGAGGGCGAGGTGGAGGCGGCAAGGGTGAGGATGCGGGCGAGGATGGGCGAGGATCGAGGCGGTGGAGGCGCATGGGAGCTCGTGGCGCGGTCGCGAGCCGGCGAGGGTTTCGCGGCGTTTCTTCATGGATCGGCGTCCACAGCGGGTCGTTTCTTCGGTGGAGGTAGGGAGATGGACCCCCAGCTCGTGCTTTCCCTTTCCCGCAAGTTTTGAAGGCCGTGGTGAGCCGAGCGGGCGTATTTGGAATTTTTGGGACAAAATCATATTTTGGAGAGAGTTCACCCGATCTAAGGATTTGAGCCGCGATTCGGCGTTTTGATGGCTTAGAATCATGTTAGGGGTCCCTAGGGGGCTTCCCTCTTGATTTCCCCCTCTCCCATGGAGGTATGGGGGGCGTGGTTGCCATTTTTGGTGTTAGTTCGCCGTTTCGCCGCCGGGATGCTGTGGCGGTCGTTCCAGTGACCGCCACAGTGTGTAACGCACCTGGGCAGGTGCGTTACGCTCCCTTTGTTTTGGGTATTGGCGTTCGTGGGCCTGACGGCCCCACGATAGATCGCCACAGGGCTGTGATGCCCCCATGCTAGACCGTTACGGTGATTCTGATCGTTGGTTTATGACCGTTGAACACCTGACGCACCCAGTATGGGGCGTCAGTGTAGTGTGACGCCCCTGGGTGGGAGCATTAGAGTTAGCGCATCCACCCCACTCCCTAATGCACTTGGGTAGGTGCGTTAGAGAGCGTGACACACCGAGTGGCATGCGTCACGGCTTGTGTTGCTCCCTGGCCTAACGCACCGGAGTCGAACCGTTTGGTGACGTAACGCCCCTGGAGGAGCGCGTTACGTTCAGTTTTCACTCGCGCCTTGACGCACCTGTTTAGGTCCGTCAGGTGTTGTGACGCACTAGCGTGGGCGCGTTACAGTTCGTTTCACACTGAGTGTCTAACGCTCCTGAGTTGGACCGTCAGGGTGCTGTGACGGCCTACCTTTGGACCGTTACGGCCTGTGACGGCCCAAAGATAGACCGCCAGGCACTGTGTTATGCTGATGTGGTTCTTTGTGCTTGCCGCGATCGTTTCGCGTTGTGTAGGTCCCTAGTCGACCCGGTTGCGACCCAATGGTCGACTTGCGGTCTCGTGAATGCCACAGACACCCGTGGGATTCTGTGTCCGTGTTTTGAGGGTGTCAGGAGGATTGTGCTATCTCGTTTAGCGTGCCCGTGGGTTTGAGAGTCCGGGTGACTCCTCATGTGCCGGGCTTTTGTGTTACTGATCGAGTCACCGTGTATCGGTGTGTGTGCGGTGGGGTCTCCCCCGCATGCCGTGAGTTTTCCTGGAAGATGATTTCTGAGTGGGCCATGTGTTTGGCCTTGGACTGCGAGTCCAGCTATCGGCGTGGCAGCTTGTGCGTTGCCCTGGAAATCGTACTTCTGTTCAATCTGCGTGGGCCATGTGTGTGACCTTGGACCGCGAGTCCAGTTGTCCAGCCTGGGGCTAGAGGGTTCCCTTTGCTCCCTGAGAGTGGGATTTGGGTTGGCGACCTGTGAGCTACCTTGGGAACCGTACTTCTGCATTTCCTTATGGACTGTGAGTCCCGTTTTTTCTCCGACTGTGGTCACCGTGCGACGGTGCTGGTACGTGGGACGGTCCCTGTACTTCGTCGGGTTCGGACGTGATTTTCCGTTGACTCGAGAGTCTACTCCTTCAGTGACCCTCCACTAGTCGTAGCCCACCAGTACGTGTGTGCTGGTCTCACCTGGGAGTAGGTGTATGGGCTTACCCTGAGGACGGTTTTTAGACTGGTTTCCATCGGGCCCCGCGTCTAGCAGTCAGAGTCCGGCTGAGGGAAAAACCAGTTAGAGGCCAGGCCAGGGGCGGACGGCATGTGTGTCTACACGTGGTTGGGGGCGGTTGGACCCACGCTGACGGGCGTGACCCCAGCTAGTCACTTGCTTTGTGGTTACTTGTTCGGTGTCCGTGTCTCTGGTAGGCGCTACCACGTCAGGCAGTTCACCTGCGGTGCGGTGTAAGACGTCAGGGGACGCTACCGACTGTGCTTCTAGTAGGAGGTACTCCTGTCGGGTCGGGAGTGACAGACTGTCAGTTTCTGTGACTTCGACCTTCGGGTTTTGGTCGTGTTAACCATCGAGTTTCGGTTGTTTCGCCGCGGCGTGTGTGTCGATTTTCGCGCCGTGAGACTGGTGCTACAGGCTTTACCGAGGTTGCGTTTTGTTGGTGCGGTGTCTGCGACCGGGTGGTCAGGGTTGCACCTTGGACAATGTGTCCAGGTTGTCCGTGTCTTAGGAGACAGGCCTCTACGGCGTGATTGCCGTGGGTTTTTACTTCGGTAAGTGGTACTAGTGTGGTTCGGTAGCCCCCGACCGTGAGATCGGGGTATATTTTTGGTAGAGTAGGAGTAGCTGTAGTGCCGAGTTTTGACCAGCCACCGGTTCGCTGTTCCTACTATCGTCGTAGCTTTCCTTTCCGCTACTGCCGTTGTTTCCGGTTGGGGTTCCGTGGGATCCCTGCTGAGTCTCTATTTTGGAGACTCATCCATACTTTTCAGGTGTGGCGGTTCTTCCTCGAGGTTCGAGGGTGCTGTTCGGAGGTTCTCAATTGCCAGCTCGCCGAGCCGAGTGTTCACTCGGCATGTGGTACGCTTTACTGCTTTAGACTGTACTTTCTATTGGACTGGACTCTGTTATAGCTGTAGTTGTTTATTTATTTCTGTTAATTGTTGAATTGTCCTGCTTTATTTCCTATTTCTTTGTGCCTCCACACTCCTTTTAACCCTTCCGAGCCCTCCCGACTCGTGGGCGGCGGGTCAAGATTCGAATGGTATCGGGCCTTCCCGGTATCCGGATCTTGGGTCGTTATAGGTAAGGTGGCTAGCCCACCGGATCAGGGAAGGGTGGACTGTTGAGTAGTGGACAGCGGATCTAGAGGGGAGGGGTGAATAGATCTGCCCCTCTTTTCGTAATGCAACCCTCTATATAGCTAGATAAAATAAATTGCAGCGGAATGTAACTAGCTTATCGAAGAACACTATGATTCGCTTGACAAGATGAGCAACTAATATATCGATTTGAACCTAAGCATGCATCTAGAACAAAGCAATCACATAAACGAACCACAACACAAAGGATTTTAAGGTGGTTCGGACTGAATCCCCAGTCCTACATCCACCCCTCACCAAATCCGGTGAGGCTCCACTAGTGCCACGCACTGAACCGTAAATCGGAAAGACCTCCGATTGCCTTCCTACTAATCATAGGTAGGGACGTCAACACCGCAAATCGGACAACTTCTGATTGCCTTCCTACTAACCATCAGTAGGAACGATCCTCGGTTCTAAATGTTTGTATGAAATGAAAAATAACAAATATGAAAACACTCAATCATCAAACAAGGTATAGAATATGCTCAAGAATAAAAATCTTGTCTGAGATTGCTGAAGCTTGAGTCTGATTCTTCAATGGTAACTCCTTCCTTGTGACATGGTCTTCCTTGGATCACCTTGAGTTGATGAAAAAGATGAAGGATGCAGATTTGATCTCCCTTGAGAATGAGCTTCTATGGATCACCTTGAGATGAGGAAGAGGATGATGGTTGCAGCTTTATCTTCACTTGACTTGAGGTTGATCTCCTCTTGAAGTAGCTTCAATCACTTGAGGATTTGATGAAGAACTTCTTCCCTGAGTACTGTTCACGGCTACAGTACTCGAACTCCTCTCCCTTGAACACACCCTTGTAGCCTCCCTTGAATCCCCTTGAAGCATTAGGGGTTCTAACCCCTCGTGTGTTGGTGTTATAGACTTTGAATGGTCCTTGGACATCCCCCAGACCAGGTCCACAATGGGTGGCTTTGGGGTTAAACAAATGGGTAGAAAGATCTCTCCTCGAGCTTGAAACAAAAGTCAACAAAGGAGGCCTCAGGGATGGCGGTCGACTGGAAGGCATGGGGCGGTCGACCAGAACCTGCAAAATCTCCATCTTTTCGGTTCTGGGAGAACCGGTCGACCGGAAAGGTAGGGGCGGTCGACCGAAACCTGTAAAACATGGAATTCTTAGGCTCTGGCAAATCTGGTCGACCGGCCAAGGTGTGTTGGTCGACCGGAAAGACCTATACCTACAAAAATGAAGTGTTAGCCCAAAGAAACATGTCCATAAGTCAAGATACTCATGTCCTTATCAATTCCATGTATTTTTGGGTTTGGTTTATGCATTAGATCATTTGAGCATTTCTAAATTTTGTTCTGGGGGCTCTACCCCCGGAAACCCCCGCAAGGGGCGCTGCCCCCTTGACCTCCGCGACCTGACCGGCCAGGTCGATCCGCGTGCGAGGGCGCAATCATTGAGCTTTCACTTTTGCCATCTCCACTCCATTCCTTGGCATATCTGTCATGAAAGAACATCAAGTAGTTTAGTTATATAAGAGTGGTAAAACATCAATGACTTATAGTGTTTATCCATTATCAAAACCAAGAATATCAAATAACTCAAATGATCATAGGATGATGTCGAATGACCCAAGTGACCACAAGATGACTCAATTGACCACAGGGGCACAACATGGACAATGGTCACCGACTGAGAACCGAGGTGGCTAAGACACCGTATCAAGAGGAGGAAAAGGGCCACCGGATGGGGCATGGCGAGCGCCACCGGACCCAGAGCGTGGCAGGGCCACCGGATGAACAAGCAAGTGGGTGAGCCACCGGACCAACAAGCGGACGGGGCCACCGGTTCATGAGGCGGGCCACCGGATCAAGCAGGGGTGGAGCCACCGGATGAAGGGAGCTAACTGGCCACCGGTTGAAGGAGCAAGGGTGGCTGAGCCACCGGTTCGATGGAGGGGTGACGAGGCCACCGGATCAGCAGAAGGGGTGGCAAAGCCACCAGATCAGGCCAGTGGCGAGGCCACCGGATCGCTTAGAAAGGAAGGCCACCGGATGGAGCTGAGTGAGCCACCGAGTCAAAGGCCTTAAGACTTCAAAGACTAAAGGAGGATGGGGACTGGGGAGCAACTGGTTGAAGGCTGGACAACCCCCACCGGATCAAGCTTTGGACGAACCAGAGGTGGACACGGGAAGCAAGAGGTGCCCAGAAGGCCAGAGAGAGGGGTTTACCCTTCAGAGTGGACTCAGGGGCGCCATCCATTAGGTTGAACAGGCCCGGAACTAGAGTGCCAGGGGAGCTCCCTCTACCAGGGGAACGATGGGGGAGCAAAGGAGGAAGGGTGCCCACCAGGGCTCGTGGGGGTAAGAGGGAAGCAAGCAAACGTAGCTCTGAGACGAGGGGATTTCCAAGATGTTAGTTTAGAGCCTGGCTCATTACTTTGAGCAGGCCCAAACTAACCTTCTACGAGACACAGGGAAAACACATTCAAGCCAAGAAGCTAGCAAGACTTTTATTCTCTGGAAGAGGAGCAAATACAGAAGCCAACACTCCGTGGGAGGAAGGCAAAAGCCCAAAATAGATTACAAAAGTTCACGAAAAGCCGAAGATGAAATACAAAATGGAGATTGAGGAGGATACAGTGGGGAAATAAGGAAATAGAATAGTGGGAAGGGGGTAGAACGGAGCCTGAGCTCCTTCTCCCCCGTGGCCTCTCCACCCTGCACTCTCCCTCAGTCTCCTTCTTACCTTCTCCTTCCTCTCTTCACCTCACGTAGGGCTGGAGTAGAACGAGAGAGAGGTGCAGGGGTCAAGACCTCCTCTCAGTGTGTTGTCTGGATCTCTCTTTCCCCCCTCTGGTCCGCCTTCTCTCTCTCTTTCTTTCTTCCTCTTATATGACCGCTTGTGAAGCCAGCGTCGAAGCGGGGGGTCAACGGAGAGGGACGGTTGTCCTCTTGCCAGCTTTCAACTGCTGGTTGGTGGCCAGCATGGCTTGGCAGAGCCCAGAACAGTGACCTTTGGGTATAGGTAATACCCATTGGTTCTTGAAAGAGTGATGCTCTAGCGTTTTCATGAAAGCGTGGCAGAGCCCGTTCACGCTGTCGCCGGAGCCACCGGATGACACATGCTAGCATGCCACCGTATCAAGAAGGATGCTGGGCAAATGCCACCAGATGAGGTTGGTGACCATCGTATCACGAGGTGCACGGCGCCACCGGATGGGGCAGCAGGAGCGAGAGTGCCACCGGATGAAGGGGCAACGCAACGCCACTGGATCGTGGCTGTGGAGGGTGCCACCGGTTCAATAGCAGCGGGGGCACCGGATGAAGCACGTGGGGAGGCATTGGATGAGGCGCACGGGGAGCCACTAGATGAGGAGCGCTGAGGAGCCACTGGTTCACGGCCCCTGGCAGGCCCAAGGGTGCCACCGGATTGCGAGAAAGCCAACGCCACCGGTTCAAGGGGGCCGAACAGGCCACCGGATCAATGGGCTGGGACGCCACCGGATCAAGCACCGCTGGCCGCCACCAGATGGGGAAGACATGGCGCCACCGGATTAGCAGGGCCCCGGGTCAGCTGGCGAGCGGGTACCACTGGATCGCTAAGGGCGAAGGCGCCACCGGATCAGATCGTTAGGGGACCACCGGATCAAGGGGCTTTAAGTGCCACCAGATCAGGGAGTCGAGGGGCCACCGTATCACTTGGGCACTTCCCCTTTGACATCTCCAAGTCCTGAATCATTCCGCTTTGTGGTCCAAGGTTTAATTCAATCGTCTAAGTGTAGTTCGCCAGTGCGTATTTTGTTATTCGCAATTGCTGATCTTCTTCAGGAAGTTGGGAATCTCGAACCTCCTGGTGTACTCTTCGTTGTCGCGGGCCCGAAGGTGAAACCATGGCAGTGTGTAAATTCAAGGGCATCTTTCTGCTCCCAACTCCGTCTTTCAATGCGCTCGGGCAAGTGTAAGGTATTGTCGAGCGGTGGAATCATTCGGAGCCCAAGCATGGAGTCTCCTTGGAGTCTTCTTTCCCAATGGTTGGGTCAAACATGCCTCGTCACCCCGCGTCTTCGAAATGTGTATACTCGTTCTTTTGGTGTAGCTCTGGGAAGTCTGTGTGCGTGGAATTTTACATGTCTACACACGCGTAAACCGTAAAACTCAATCCGGGACCCCCAAAAGCTATCCGAAACCCATGGATCATGATCCGAACAATATTTGAAAAACCCCATAGCATTGCAGCCCTCCCCCGTAAGGAAATTTTATCCTCGAAATTCATGACAAATGCCACGCCACAGGGGGAGAACACCCCGAACCAACTGACAACGCTATCAGAACTCAGCAAAGAAAATCTCAATTCTCACGAAAGCATCGATCCTGAGGGATACGACATACCTTAATCATGACCACCGCCTCGCTCATGACCCGACACACAACGATCATCAGAGCAGGCATACAACAAAAAGGACACAAGTCTGGCATCACCTCAGCCACCACGGAAACCAATCATGGCATCGTTGCCGTAATCTCGCTCACCGAGGAGACGCAGTCCTCATTACGAGAAACAGCCACCGATCCATCCCATGGTCGACGGACCAATTAAACATCAGCTTCGCTACCAACTGACTGCCACAAATCCGTCGGCTCCACGCCAAGGACCATCTCACACCTGGCAAGCCGAACGCCAACAACAGCACGGGACCAACTCTGTCAGAACTCAAACTTCGACAAAGCCTATATCCCATCCGAAAAAGTACATCATGGAAACGGCCACCAAAAGGGCTCGCTGGTACGCGGCTCGTGCCCTTCTCAAGCCACCACATTGAGCATCTTCTGTCTGTGAAAGACCAATCACTAGTCACCAGACGCTCGTCAACAGGAAACCCTTGACTTACTCAACTTCTTCCTTCTTTCTGGTCCTTCAATGGATCCGAAGGGCACATTCCAAATCTTTTTAGGCCATCCGTTGACTCACGCACAGACCAACACCACATCCGATCTCGAGCCACACGCCAACTCTACCCTCACAGGGGAGCACTGCGGAACCAAATGACAAGATCTCGGAATCTTCGGCCCTCACCTCACTCGACTCGAACTTACAGGGGAATCCTCCCAAGCGAGTCGCATACCAAGGATCACCGTCCAACGCCAACGTCTCTTCAGAGACCTAGCACAGGCATCATCCGATTGCTACCCAATCACAACTCATCTCAATTATTCTGAACATACGCCTGCCAATCCCGGTTCTGCTCTCACCACAGAGCCACAGGACACAACCTGAACAATTCACGGCACACGACTCCAAGGCAACCAAGTGCCACTTGCTATCATAGCAACCTGGTCGACGATGCCACGACCAATGCACACGGGTCCTCAACCTCGCAGACTCTTACCACCGCTGAGTCCTCTTCCACATCATTCTGAAACCTCCAGACTCATCTGGCCTCTTGATAACACAAAGCCTGCCGTAGCCGATCACCCGGCTAGTATTACTAGCTGCTCACAACTACCAATTGGGACCCATAATCTCTCAGATATCACTCTCAAAGACCACAACCTTATCTGAGGACACACCTTCCAACACAAGAACTGGGTACTCATGCGACGCACTTGCCAACACATTTCCCCAACTCTCTATCCTGCCTGTGCCATGAACCAAAATATCTCAAGCAACGGCACGGCAACAACATGCCTCACACTGAGGAACCAATCCTCCGCCGACCTACACATCCTCAGGAATCTACTCGTAGCAACCAACGCTATGATCCTGACCTGTGGGCTATGGGTCCACCAGGCTTCCTCTGCGCACTCTGATCCACATGCACAGCCAACACAGATGACTCGGGATCCGCCATCCCGATGATCCTCAACTCGGCTGACTAATTCCAAAAATAGGGTGAGGAAAGCTCAATTACCTCGAACCCATATCATAGATTCTGTAATATCCTGGATTCTTCGGATCTTTATCGGAGAGCTTTCGGATCGCTTTAGTGGGTCTTGAAACGTGTTTTACGATCCACGCGAGTTTTTCCCTTGTATAACATGCGGAACCTTGTGGAGAGTTGACCGTTGAGTTCTGCTACTCAATGATGCTACATATGCGTTGTGCTCGTTCCGAGGATCGCGAATACTATTTTTCTGTATTTTTTTGAATATACAGATTTTTGTGTAGAAAATCAGATTTTAGGAAATTACATAATTTCCTATTTCCTATTTCTTTTTTATTCTCTCCCCTCTCTCCTCTCTCCTCTCTCTTCTCTCGCCGTTTCACTCTCTCCTCTTTCCCCCTCTGCTCCGGCTGTAGACGGAGGAGGCCCGGGGATGTCGTGGAGATGCCGTGGAGGTGTCGTGGAGCGTGCTGGCGTGAAGATTGGAGCGTGGTGTTGGCGCGATCCTTTTCGGTGGATTCGAAGCCGACGTGGGTTTCGTGTGATGGTTTTCGGTGTGGTTTGACGTTCTCGACGCGTGAGATCTTTGGTGGAGGTAGGGGGACAGATGCCCTACTCTTTTCATGCGTTCTCTCACGATTTGGAGCCGAACGGTGTGAGTTTGAGCGGGTTTTGCTTCAGTTGGGCGAATTGCATGTTCGGGGGGTGTCAGCCGTGTTCACCTTTCCAGACGATGGTTTCTAGTTCAATTGGTTTCATTTGAACCCCTGGCATGTTGGGAATCCTTTCCCGCTAGTTTCATTGCATTTGGTTGAGAATCGGAGTCGGTATGAGCCCGGCCATCCATGTGACTCGTTTTGGGTCGATTCGTGGGAATCACCCGTTTCATGCGTTTTTATGCGTGGGTCGATCCCTTCCAGCTTGTGGAAGGTTGATATCATGTCTAGGGTTGTTTCCCCGTCGTTTAGACATGATTCGGCGTGGAATTGTCGAGTTTTGATCTTCCCTACGGTTTTCCCGCCATATCGGAGTGGCGGTCTCAACAGAAACCGCTACTAAGGTGAGGCGGTCCAATGGGGACGGCTACCAAGCTCCATTAACATTGTCTATGTCGGTTTGGCTAAACGGTCACACGACTGACCGCAAAGCCTTTGCTTGCGGCCTATAGAGGACGGCTAAGCTTTGCATAGCGGCCTGAGGAGGACCGCTAGGCTCAGAGTGGCGGCCCAAGGGTGACCGCTACTTTCCACGTTTTGTCTTGCTAAGTCGGTTCGCTGGGTAACCGCCACGCGACTGACCGTCATTGAGGTGTTGCGGCCCATCCGTGACCGCCACCTATCGTTTTAAGTCGGTTCGGGTTAGCGGTCTAGCTCCGACCGCATGGGGGTTTTAGGTGGCCTTAGGGCGACCGCTTTTCCCTGTGAAATGGTTCTTGGTAGACTGTTAGGTTAGTTTGACCGGTTGAGTCGATTTAACTATTTTGGGGAGGACTGGGCGTAGCGGCCTGTCTATGACCGCCAAGCTCATTCTTGCGGCCCTGAGGAGACCGCCTTGTGAAAGAAACGGCCTCAGGCTGACCGCAACCCTTATATGCTTTTCGTGGATTCTTCTCTAGAGTCTTTTGAGTGCAGTGGCCATGTCCTTGACCGCCACACTTAGTGGGACGTCCCTATGTAGACCGTCCTTGGCATGGTGCGGCCCTGGGTAGACCGCCATTTGCCTATGCTCTATGTCAAGGTAGCGGCCCTTGGATGATCGCCAGGTTGGTCTAGCAGCCAGGGTGAGACCGCCACCTGCCCGAGTGTTGTTTCTTTTTGGTTTGGTTTCTAGTTAATGTGGCTTTGACCCCTTGATTAGCCCACTGTTCCGTGGATGTCTTGGACGTCCTATGAGGGCTGTGACTGTGTTATAGGGTGTCTGTGAGTGCCATTGTACCGAGTAGTGTTTTGTATTATTTTGAGATTCATTATGATTTCTGGTCAACCCGATTGTGACCCAGTGGTTAACACGTGACCTCAAGAGTGTCTCATCTATCCTGTGAGGATCGAGACATGGTTTTGGGCACTTAGAGGTATCATCTTATCTCGATTTACGTGTCATGTGGTTTGAGGGCTTTTGGTGATCACTCGTATTCCGTGTTTCGTGTTATGCGGAATTGTGAGTCCGTTGTGTGGCTCGAGACCGAGGACTCATTGTTGTTATTATTGTTGTTATGGAACCGGTTGTTCTGTGCCGTCTTCCATAATGTGTTTCCCGTAGTTTTTGACTTAGGGACTAGGCTGGTTAACAGCGTGTTGCTGTGATGTGCGCCGATCTTGACCCGAGTCTTGTGACTCAAGGATCGTTGTGAGCATGTCTAGTCGACTGTCCTGAGTCTGGTTGTAGTGGTATACTACATTGTGCTCCGTAGTACATGCGACAAGTGTGTGTTTACACTGTCTGTACTTCGGTGTTCGCTGTTTCGGAGTCTTTGTGTCTAGTGAGCCTCCACTAGTCGTAGCCTGACGACACTTTCCTGTGCGTCGGCCCACCTGGGAGTGGTGGCGGGGCGAGTTCCCGACAGACAGTTTTTAGGCTAGTTTCCGTGGGCCCCCTTGCTTTGCGGTAGCGTCCTACTGGGGGGAAAAATTAGCTAGAGGCCTGGCTCAAGGCATTGGACTTGTGTGTGCACACGTGGTCAGGGGCGGTTGGACGAGCGCCGATGAGCGTGACCCTGACTAGTCACTCGTTACTGTAGTTCCTTGGTCCCTTGTGAGTGTCTCAGTTAATGGCATGTTAGACGTGTGGGAGATACTTGTGGAGCAGTGTGAGACGTCAGTGGACGCATCTGGTTGTTCTTCTAGTGAGGAGGTGCTTCTATCACATGACACTATGACTTATGTTTTCGTAACTTATCCGAGTAGCATGTGCGCGACTTCACTCGAGGTTACGGGTTTTGTAGTGTACATGACGGTGATTTCGTGCATGTCTTGTGCCTTCGACCGTGTAGGTCTTTGGTAGGCTTTACTTGTTCTTGTAGGCTTTTCACGATAGGGTTTCGTGATTTGACAATGGATCGATAATGCCCGACTTTGTGAGATCGGGGTTCGCCTTTCTGTTGCTGTTCGGAGTAGTTTAGAGGGCCGAGGTTCCTTCGGCTACCGTGTTCCATAGTACAGATGTTTTCCTCTTTACTGTTGTTCCTGCTCCTACTTTGTTACTACTTTGCATTAGCGTAGCATTGCTGTTACTGCGTGGTTTTGTGGTAGGGTTCTGTGGGATCCCTACTAAGCCAGTGACATGAGACTCACCCCTGACTTTTCAGGTCTAGCAGTTCTTCCTCTTGTTGGGCGGTACTGTAGCGTGGTTCTTAGTTGCTAGTGTTGCCTGTGTCGGGTTTCCCCCGACGTAAGGGTACGTTCTCTTTTCTGTTGGACTGTACTTGTCTTTCTTTGGACTGGACTCTGTTAGATTTAATTGTTATAGAAAATGTAATTTTATTTCTGCTAGTTTAGCAATCCTGATCATTGAAATTTAATTGTTTACTGTTATATCTGAAGTTCAATCTACCCTCACACACCTTTTTATCCCTTCGGAGCTTTACCGCTCTTTGGAGGCCTCGCAGGTTCCAAGTGGTATCGGGTTTACCCGGTATCCGGAGTCTGGGTCGCCACAGATTCTCTCTCTCTAAATCTGGCAATCCTCTGTAACTCTGCAGACTCTGATCCTCAACACATCGGGAATCACAACACCAACCACAAATTCTCACGAACACTGCCCAACTGGCACTCGTCATTTCGGAGCAGTGCCAACGCACCCTCATACAATAAGGGAAATGGGCACAACTTCTCACCGGCAACCACCTTGCCAAAACATAGGACTCGTCTCGCACGGACTTCATGGCACACAAAGGCCAACCAATCGGACACACGATGCAAGACGATGAACCTTAGCCAAACATAATTCTCTCCGACCAAAGGAGAAACCAATCACACCTCTGACAAGTCGGGAGACTTTCCGAGCTCATCCCAACCTCGAATCTCGCACATGCTGAGAATCGCACCTTCAGCACCAGGAAAACCATTACTTCCGACAGGTCAGCTCCTCCGACGACGCTCGCCAAGTGTTTCGTCAGACAACGATCACAACATCTTCGATGCACCACCGCTGCAATTCCATGAGCTACAACACGCCACGCCAAGAGCCGCAACACGAGCCATAATCGGCAACTACCAACGCTCATCCTCGAGTCCCGAACTCACCGCGGAACCTTCACATTTCAAGCCAAATCGAGGGCAAACACAACCCATCCACACGCAGAAGCGCATGACTTAGGGCTCACTGGGACAACTCTGCCCAATCCTGCCTCAAAATCGGCAAAAATAACCAGGACTGACACGTCATCTCTGACACCACAGAGCACGACAAGGAAAATCAGGCTTGACGATCAGCATCTCACCAGGAAGATCTTCTGCTCGCCTGAACACAATTCTCGACCAGAGCACCCGCTCGGCCACTTCAAACCATAATCCTTACACCTAAGGGGCTAGATAATCCTCACGCTGCAGTGGCCAAACTCTATAGCAGCTCCCTCAGAGCACGCTTACGGCCACTTAATCATGAGCAATCATCGCTAGCCACTTGACTTCGCTGTAACTTCCTCGAACACAGCACTGCAGCGACACACGCCTTCCAGCAACCTCTGCCCAACGCAGCACGACCTGGGGCCACCACCTATCAGGAAGAAATCTCTCTATCTCATTTCTCGGGCCCCACATCGGCACTCCAACGAGAACGGCAACTGCCATTACAGCGCCAACACAACGCACTCAAGCTCTTACGCGAGAAACCAAGCGAAAAACAAGCACAAAACCCTATGCCAACTGTTGACTGTACTGGACCTTACAGACTCTGATCACTGCAGTATCTCGAATTCCCATGCACATCTACAACCACGGCTCTAATACCAATAGTAACGACCCAAGATCCAGATATCGGGAAGAACCCGATACCATTCGAATCCTGACTCGCCGCCCACGAGCCGGAGGGCTCGGAAGGGCTAAAAGGTGTGTGGAGGTACAAGGAAATAGAAATAAAGTAGGACAATTCAACAATTAACAGAAATAAATAAACAACGACAATAAAGTCTAGTCCAACAAAAGTATAGTCTAGGGCAGAGAAGCGTGCCTAACACCGAGTGAACACTCGGCCCGGCGAGTTGGCAACTAAGAACCTCCGCGCAGCACCCTCGAACCTCGAGGAAGAACCGCCACACCTGAAAAGCAGGGGTGTGCCTCCTATAACTGGCTCAGTAGGGGTCCCGCGGAACCCTAACTGTAAAGAACGACGGTAGCGAAAAGCAACAACAACAACAGGAACAGCAAACCAGTGGCCGAAAAAAACTCGACACTATAGCTACTCCTACTGTACCAGAAAACACACATCGATCTCACAGTCGGGAGACTATCAGACTATCAGAGAAACCCTGGCTACGCTACCAGAAGAAACATCACGATAGCACCATCGTGGAGGCCCGTCACACAGACAAAGGCCCAACCCAAGACCACGCGGTCTGGGTAGACACGATCACGGCCTCGTCGTCGTGAACCCTACACTGTCTAGGGAAAAGACCCTCAGTGACGCTCACCAGAAACCCTAGACCTCTACCTTAGGAAGCACACGGAATCTACACGCAAAATTACGTCTCGTAGATGGCAAATAGAAACTCGAGTCACGAGTAACTCACATCACATGACGGGAGCACTGCCCACTAGAAGCAAGGCCGTATGCGTCCACTGACGTCTTACACCGCACCCCAGTGTCTCCCTACGACGTCCCAGGCGGAGACTAAGACACACAACCAGTACCATGAACAAGGACTAGCGGGGGTCGCGCTCGTCAGCGCGGGTCTGACGCCCCCAACCATGTGTGCACACACAGACCATGCGCTCTAGGTCAGGCCCTCTGGCTGGTTTTCCCCCCCAGCCCAGACGCAGGCTACAAAGGCGAGGGGCCCTACAGTAACCAACCTAAAAATCACTTCTCTCGGGTAAGCAGCTCCACCACTCCCGGGTGGGTCAACACACGCGTGCTGTAAGAAGTCTACGACTAGTGGGAGGTCACTAAACGTGAACACGGAAAGCCACGCATGCACCCATCGCGAGTAATGCGGAGTACCAGGTGGCCCAGGCCACCAGACTCGGGACAGCCTTCTAAACCTACTAATCCAACGGTCCTTGAGTCACACGACTCGGGTCAAGACCGTCGTGCAGGACGGCACAGTGCCGTCAATCTAGCCTAATCCATAGGTCTGAAACCACGGCAGCATGATTCCCAAGGTAGCTCACAAGTCGCTAAGTCGATCCCCTATCCAAGAGAAAAGCGAGAAACCTCCAGCCCCAGGCTGGGTGACTGGACTCACAGTCCAAGGGCCAAACCCACGGCCCACTCGGAAAATGTCTTCCGGAGAACCTACATCGTGCGGGGAAAGCCCTCCGCACTCATACCTCCTCACGACGACTCGATCTAGCGAAAGCACGAAAGCCCGGAACACATGGGGTCGATCACCCGTACCCCCAAGACCTATGGGCATGCTAATCGAGGTAATACGGTACCTCCAGACACCCCCAAAATATGAACATGGAACCCACAGGGTGTTCGGGACATTCACGAGACCAAAGGTCGACCACTAGGTCACAACTGGGTCGACCGGGGGCCAACACAATGCAAACGGAACACGACTAGCACGAAAACCGAGTGGCAGTCCTCCCTGGACCGTCACCCCAATTGGCGGTCCATTCTAGACCGTAACCAGAATATAGCGGTCCACTCTGGGCCACAACCACCAAGTGGCGGTCTCCACGGGACCGCTACTGACTAGGGATACCTGGAACAAAGCGGCCATCCTCGGACCGCAACCAGGGTATAGCGGCCATCTCCCTGACCGCAACTCGGAGGAAACGGTCAGACACCTGACCGCCCTCTCCAGACCTGCGAAGTGGCAGTCCTGGCCTGACCGCCACTATCAAGTGGCGGTCAGTCGCGAGAGCACTACTTTGAACCGACACAAGGGAACAAGTGGCGGTCCTCAGAGGGCCGCCATATCTAGTGGCGGTCTCTGGTACGACCGCTACTTACTTCCGAACCCAAAAACGGCGAACTCCGCGAATTCTTTTCATAAGTTTTTCATCCAGCATTCATATTCATGATGAATTAACACCTTTGTAAAAATGTGCTAATTTTAATTCGTGTCCATTAGGATGGACGAGAATTCCTCTCTCCCCCCCCCCCCCCCCCCGTTTTTGTGCCAAGCTCGCTTTCATGTGGAATTAGCGCCTTTTTGGAAAGACGCCAATTTATAGTTGGCATCCGTCAAGAGGGATGCGAATTCCCTTTCTTCATTAATTTGGCCCAAATTCATATTAACGTCTTTTCACATAGCCGCCAATTCTTTAATTAGAGTCCGTGGGTTTGAGGCTAATTCTATTTCTTTATTTTGCGCCCCCAATTCTTGAATTAACGCCTCTCTACACAACCGCCAATTCTTTAATTAACGTCCACCTCATGGACGCTAATTCCCTTTCTATATTTTGGGCCGTTAAATTATTACCCAAATTTCGTAAATTCCTAATTCGCGTCCGTGCAGGTGGACGCGAATTCCCTTTCAAATTTTTGGTAATATCCAGCTTTCTATAAAAATCCTTAAATGGCGTTTGCGATCCTGCCGTTAATTTAAAGTCGCGTCCAGGTATGTGGATCGTATTTCCTTGCCCATTTTGAGATTTTAATCCTACCAAAATTTGTACAAATTCGTAATTCACGTCAGTCCCCATGGACGTGAATTTTCTTATAATTTTGATAATTTCTGAACTTTCCATATTTAATTCTAAAATTGGCGACTGCCTTCATGACGCCAATTAATTTGCGGCCACTATGTTTGACGCAAATTCTTGTAGATTTCTGAATCCGGCAGAGCCTCTTCCCTTCCTCATTTTGAGCTCCTTTTCACTTGAGAAAGGGTCCCTATGGCTTTCTAAGGTTGTGAGGACACATGTCCATTGAATATCTCTCTCCAAATCCTAATAAAACTTGATTTTATATTTTTAAGAGAATTAAACCTACGAATTTTCACTCTATAAATAGGACCCCCCTCTCCCTTGTGTTTAAGGCTGAACTTTGGATCTTGGGGGAGGTGCTGCTGGATTGAAGGCTCAAGGAGGAAGTCTCCCAAGCATTGCAAGCTTCATCCCTTGGAGATCTTCTTCCCTTGAAGACAGTGAAGCCCTCTTCCAATTGGAGAAAAATCCATAAGCTTTCTTATTCTCTCTCTCTCTTGTTTTAATTTAGCATTGCATGCATCATATTCCCTCTTCCATTTTATTTCTTTTTATCTCAATCCTATTGAGATACCCCTCTTGTGCACTATAGCACACCTCCCTTTGTGCAACACTTGCACACTTCCTTCATATCATCATTTTTATCCTTACCCTTTGCGTAGGGGTTTTAAAGGCCAACACCAACAAGGCAGGTTATTTCCCATGCTTCATTGTTTATTTACCTTAAGAACTTGATGTTACACACCTCACAGTTCTAATAAATATCTTTCTTTGTTGGTTTGTTTACTTTTTGCAAGGGTAATCTAAAGAAGAGATCTCTTCATCGGTCGGTCGATTGGAAGAGAAGGTTGGACCTCACATCTCCCCCGCATGTTTTAAAGGTATTTATTCGCGATTCATCCTTGTTATTTATTGTTAATATCTTTTGAGGTCCGCGCGTCTCTGCCGATCACGTTTCCCTATAGCATCTACGCATGCTCCCTTTCCCCCCTTTTCCCCTTTATTAATTCTTTTTAATTTTTATTCTTTGTGGATCAATTATATAATCTACAACAAGTGGGTCCGTACATGCGTGCGCAGGAAAGCCATGACTAGTGGGAAAGGTCACTGGAGGTGTGAACTCGCTAAGAAGCGGAAACCATCGGAGTATCACCGATCCGTACTAACCCAATTATATGCACAGAACACACCACGAGGTGGCTCATGCCACGAAAACCAAGCACCTCGGACTAGATGGCTAATCCATCGACTGCCAGTGTAAAGGACACACACCGGAATCACGCGAGAGCTCGGAAAGGGGAAGAAAGAGACTTAGAGGGAGAATGGCCTAGGCGGCCATAGGAATGGCTGCCCAACTCCCCTAGCCTAGGCGGCTAGCAACCTGGCCGCCCAGTCCTTGGGCTAAAACCCCCCTGGCGGCCACCCCTGTGGCCCCCCAGAACAGGGCAGGGTGGCCAGTCATCTGGCCGCCCAGCCCCTGGGCAGATGACCCTGGACGGCCACTTTTGTGGCCTCCCAGAATAGGGCCTGGGCGGCCAGTAGAGGTCTGGGCGGCTAGGCCTGTGGCCGCCCAGAGGAAGAGGCCTCGTGGGCGGCCAACACAGTGGTGATGCGGGGCGGGACGAGACTCGACCGATTTGATGCAAACCTGGGACTTTAGCTCGCGACTCGTCCCTAGTGAGGGAAACGTGCGGATGTGCGCGGTTGAGAAACCGACAATGAGCTAGGGTGGTCAACTCTCCCTCGAACCTAGATCGGGTCACATGACGGGTTTCGCTCTCTCTCGCAGCGGTGATTAAAAATATTTTGACGAGCTAGGACCTATCACATGCAAGCAGCGACATATATAAATATATATGAGTAAAGCAAATGTCAAGTGGGGAGCAAAAATGATACCTCCATGCTACCGGGCGTGGGAAGACGACCCCGGCCAAGACTGATACTCCCAGTGTACAGTAAATAAATAATTACAGCAATGATTTTAATTGTCCACTCCACGCAGGGAGGTAAAGGGTTACACGTGGGACCCGGGAGTAGCGAGCTCTGGTTGATGGGCAGCAAGTCGGAAGGCTCTCAGGCTGGAGACAGGCTGCTGGTCCGGCTCAGTTCTGCGTGGCCCGCGGGACAGTAGGCGGGTCCGGCTGCTAGGACGGTAGTGCCCGGGCGTCTCCTTGCTGCGGCGACAGGCTGGGACGCTGTTGAGGGGTTGCTGGTCGATCTCAGGGAGCGGCGGTCGCCGAATGTGAGCCGGCGTATTTTACCGGAATTAACCGGCGGATTGCTCTGCTGGCCTGTTCTCGGGACAGAATTGCGCGCCTCCACGAAAATAATTGTCGCGCCCAGATCCGGAGGCGGATCTAGGCGAGATCGGTGCCGTTGGACAGAGGACTCAAAGGGCTACAACACAAATTAATTTCACGACCATCCAGCAAACGGATTGGAAATGAAAACCACAGTTCCCCAATTATTTCTACTGGTTCGGATTACAGACAGTCAGGACAGAACATGATCTGCCTGAAAATGGATTTTGACCGACAAGGGAATGGTAGAATTGGATCTTGGGAATTTTATGGTGGGTAGGATAGGAAGTGAGGATCACGAATAAATTTTTTGGTATTTTTTGGAGAGGGATAAGGGGCGGGAAAAGTATAATAACAAGACACTATCCCGCAGATCCGCTGATTGGCAGACTGTCAGGGGTGGAACTAAAATACTGGAAAAAATAGCAAACGGTGGCAGATTGGCACGAAATTTAAAATGGGAGGAGGTAACAACAAGGGGGATGATCTCTCAAAAATTTAAGATTATCAGATACACGGATTGGGAGGACCAACCTTTTCTTTTAGTCTATGTCGTGGATCTCGGAATCTTGGACATCACTTCAAAGAACGGGCTGTGGCAGCTCGACGGCGGCACGAACGGAGGCGGCGGCGGCGGTGGATGGAAGTCGCATCCAGCAGAGGTGGTATATCTTGGAGTCACACCAAGATTAGGGCTTCACACCCTAGAAAGGGGCATGAATCAATGCTGCAAGGGGAGAGGAGAGAGGGGCGCCCTTGGGGCTCTCTTGGATTTTCCAACAATTATTCTCATTAATATTTCAAAATATAGAAAATACATGGGTTTTATATGAAATGTAAATAACCTAAACTAACTCAGATCTAGGGTTAGGGAGGGGTAATTAGGGGAGAGAAAAATTTTCTCCCATATGGTCAAATAACAAAAATAATAAACAACTTAAAGGGGGGGATTATTTAATCTCACATGGGGACAAAGGAGGGGGCGCCCCCCTCTTGGAGTCAACAAGGGGGGCTTGGTCAAGAGTCCCCCTTGGACCATGGACCAGCCCCACATGGGCCCTAGAGAGTCTAGGTGACCCAATGTGAGAGAGGGTGGGGGTCCCGCCGGGCCTACGCGGCCTTTTTGTAAAGAAACCCATTGACTTAGCCCAAGTAACCCATTGGCTTATACTTGTCATACAATTGTAAACTCAATTGACACAAGGATATAAATGTAAATAAAAAAGTTAGTGGTCTTGCTTTTATGTCTCCATCAAGTGGTCGCCCAGCCCACTCACGTGGCCAGCCATCTGGCCGCCCTGCAGGGCAGAGACGGCAGCCCAACTGGCCGTCCCTGGAGTAGGAACTTCTGAAACTCAACCGCATTGCCCTCCCGAACCCGTCTTGCCCCCATTGCGAGCGGGAACTCCAGAAAAATAAGGGAAACTCGTCCCTCACGAGGATGGCATTCGATAAAGCCGATCTAAACTAGAAATCGCAGAGAAGTTGGTCGATTTGAACTCACATCCCCGAACCTGGCATTTTTCCCCCAAAATGAAATTCACCCCACTCTCTCACCCAACTCATCGCCGATCGGAAAGGAAATGCGAGTGGGGAGCTGGGATCCATCCCCCTACCTCGGCGAAGCTTCAAACCTCAAATGGCGCCTTCGAACCACGCCGGAACTGTCGGATCACGAACCCACGCGTGAAGAAACTCGATCCTGCATGCACACGCACGAACCACCTCTCCACGCTTGCGTAGCCCGCTGCTGTTGTCGATCCCTCGAGCTAGCCGTCTACAACCGGAGAGGAGGGCGAGCGAGTCTCGCGATCGGAAGCAGAGGAAAGTGAGAGAGAGGAGCAGGGGTGGTGTTTAACGTGAAAATGAAAAGATTTTGAGATTTCTCTAAAATATTAGAAAAACTAAAATTATAAATATGCCCAATCCTCTTGCATATAAGGTCAAACACCAACGAAAAAATCTCAAAAAATCACGATTTGAATGAAATCTGAATTCTGACAAATAAAAATTAGTTTATCCACACAAAAAATACGAACTCTGAAAAAATAAAAACCTAAAAATTCAGGACGTCACACACACTATCATTGAGCCTTCTCGTATGCTTGGTGAACCTCCAATGTCTCTCTCTATCTCTCTACCACTAGAACATCTCCTCGCAGGACTGATAGCTTTGGTGGTCAAGTCGGCCGTAGAAGTGCACGTCTCCTTCCTATAATTTTTGCTCCTCTCTCTCTCTTCAATGGCCAGGGAGGAGGGCACCAATTTGGGAAGAGAGAGAGATTGCTGAGGGGGGAGAGCCACATGTAACTCAGGTTATTTAGTCTTTGTTTTAGAGAGAGAGAGAGAGATGCAGGGGGGAGAGACTCACATGTAACTAAGGGTTATTTAGTCTCTGTCTTGCATTTGGATGAAGTTAACAATACATAAGTTAACATTTTTTGTTAGCACTAATGAGGCAGATTTAGTAGGTTATTTATTTAACAAATGAATAGATTATGGGGACTAGGAAATTATGTAATTTTACAATTGGTCTTAGAAGTAAAAATCCCTTTATTATAACGTATGTAAACGCCATCCCCCTAAAAGAGACGCCACGGGGGTGTTCGCTTCTGTCGATCAGCAGCTTCTCGGTTCACCTCCCTCCCCGCCCTCCAGGCCTGCCCTCGATATCTCTCGTCCCCGATCTTCCCGTCCACCGGGCAACAGACAGGTAGAAAGAAAAAAGGGGCGGCACGAGAGAAGAGAGAATGGGGGCCGCCCGATTGCTACCCGCCTTGGCCCTCCTGATCCCCCTTGTCCTCCTCCAGCTGCCGCCGCCGTCGCTGGCCCTCCGCTTCGACCTGCAGTCGGGCCACACCAAGTGCATCGCCGAAGACATCCGCGTCAACTCCATGTCCGTTGGCAAGTACACCGTCGTCAATCCCAACGCCGTCGAGGGCCACCAGTCCCTTCCCCTCCCGGAGTCCCACCGCGTCACCGTCAGGGTGAGTCCGCCGCCCTTCCTCCGCCCCCTCCCCCTCTATCCATTCCACCCGCAGGGGGAACGAGAAATTTTGATCTTCCCTTTATTTTCTCTCGCCGTTCACGCGGATCCCTATGTTTTCTTCCTTCTGCTTTCCAAGATGATGACGACGACGTGATTCGATCTGATCTTATCTGATGTTCTGGCTAGCCTGCTACTCGTTGTGTGCTCTTTGTTCCGCCTTAATTTTGCTGCCGCCGTTTTTCAACAGGTCACATCCCCTCACGGGAACAGTATCCACTACGCTGACAACGTGGATTCAGGGAACTTCGCTTTCACCTCCACGGAGGATGGCGACTACCTGGCCTGCTTCTGGTCGCCCGACCACAAACCAGCTGTGACAATGACGGTGGAGTTCGACTGGAAGACCGGCGTCGCCGCCAGGGACTGGCCCAATGTTGCGAAGAAGGGGCAGGTGGAGGTATGACGCTGTTCTCACCTGTTGCTCAATCTCCGTCAAAATTATGGTTGATGTTTTGTTTTGCCCTGCCTTGAGGTATACTTTAGGTCTTTAGGCAGCTTTTTCCCTTGATTGTGCCCTTGTTGGTGAGATGCATGTCAATCCGCACTTAAGATCAGAATCAGTGCGTTCAGGCAAGATGGCTGAGGGTTGGATTACTTTTTTGGTCTTACAAGAAAACTATATCTAAGGCAGCATTTGGCTGCACTACTCATGCAGATCTAGGCCTCGGGTTTTCAGAAAATCTCTGACGCAAGCCTCAGTGTTACCAATTTAGAAAAGATTCTTCAGGATCCCCCCCCCACCAAAAAAGCAGCTTCTAACAAACAGAGGGAAAGACTTTAGCTTGCAAAATGGAGGGATCTGCATTCTATGGCCTATATATTTCATTGGAGAAAGAGGATAGTAATGTAATTTGCCCAGCCATCAAATTCATCCTTAGTTGACATCTCCAAACAAAAAGCATGGAGGCTGGAGGATTTTGCAACAAATCTGTCTTGTCATTGGCTGTGTGACAGCCTCCCCAAAGTCCAACACTTCCTGTGATGTTATCAAACTGCCTAAGCGACAAAGAGTATGCTGTGAAAAAAAAGGAAACTTGGTGAGTGAAATGAATAGGAGAGAGATCTTCTGCAGAACACGAACATACTGAAAATATTGGAGAAGTGAGGGATTTTTTTTTTGAAAAAAGAGAGTTTCATAAGGGACAATATGTAAATTTTTGAAAGTGGGTGGTACCACTATTGCATTAAGTGTAAAAATGATGTACAAGTATGTCAATAAGTTCCCAAAAGAACTCCCTATACATGAAAGACCCACCTGAAGCCCCTGTGACCCACACTAACCCCCAATAAAATAAAAAGGAAAGAGTTATGGGAGTTCACATTGCAAAGGAGTTCCGTCCACTCTCTCACTCTATCACAAATAAACAAAACCACACTCTCTACCGCTCTAGCTTCCCTTTCGAACATTCTATTGTTCCTTTTTCCCCCATGGAGTCCAAAGAGTAGTATGGAGAATCATCCACCATACGATCCTATCTTTTTTTAGGATTTAATTTATGCCTCGTTTCCCCATTTCTGAATGAGGTAGTACCTCTCTCTAGTGGCCAAGAGCGAACTTAGTCCTCCTAGCAAGCTCCTCCCACACCCCTTGTACATAAGTGCAACCTACGAACAAGTGGTCCAAGGTCTCCTCCTCTCCACACAGGCAACAAGTTGGAGGTATGCCCTGAAAAAACGGCAGCAGTCTATCCCTGGTGGGTAGTCTCCCGTGGGAAATCTTTCAGGTAAGGAGCTTCACCTTCAGTGGATCCTTGGGCCTCAAAATCTAGCAAGACAGTTGTATACCACTCCATCGGAGATAAAGGTGTAAGCTGACCTTACTAAGAAGATACCCGCCTTCCCCCACCTCCATGTCCACTTGTCCTCTCTATCTGACTATGGAGCATAATCCTAGAGGAAGTGAAGTAGGTCCTTTTGCTGCACCATCTCCTCGATCCTGAGACTCCTTCTGAATGTTGATACCCAGGTACCTCCTGACAGCTGAGAATTAAAAGTCTGACAGATTGACCCCAGTGGGGCCACTGAAACTGCAAAAAACTTTGGGTAAAATGCCTCTAGGGTGAAGTCGTCGCACCATCTGTCATTCCAGAAAAGGTATTTGTCACATTTTCCCATTCGGACCCGGACACTAGAAGTGATCATGTCCTTACAAGTCAATATGTCACACCAAATAGGAGAGACATGATACTGTGATGCTGGTGCCAGATCCTAGTCCCTCCTGCCATAGTTCCTTTGCCTAATAACTTGTGTCGACAACCCATCCTTTCCCTCCCCCAACTTCCACAGCCACTTACACAGAAGAGCCAGGCTGAAGTATCTGATGTTCTTGATTCTCACACCTCCCATTTCCGTGCTTGTGGTCACTCTGTCCCAAGAAATGTCTTGCCAACCCCTGTGCCTTCAACCACTATCATGCCAAAAGAATATCTTTTGAATAGATTGTACCTTCTTTGCCACTAGTTTCGGGATCCGGAACATAGACAGGAAATAAATAGATAGGTTGTCCAATATTGACTTGCATAAAACCAATCTTCCCCATACGATAGTAACATTACCTTCCATCCTGTCAGTCTGGACTAGGACTATCAATGGGCCGGACCGGTCCGACGGACACACGAGCTTGGTTCGATTTCGGGCCGGGCCGTCATGCCCTTTCGGTCTGCGGGTCCTTAGTCGGGCCTAAAAGTCCGGTCTGACCAGGTCTACGGGTAGGGCTCGGGCTTTGAGTTCGGCCCAGCCTGGCCTGTTCTTTTTTCTTTTTCTCTCTTCAATTTTTTTATTTAGTTTCATTAAAAAATTAAAATATCTTATCTTGTTTAATTAAAAAATCTCTTTCTAAACAAATTAACATCTAAAGCTCTAATTAATTTAGTGAGATTGTAATTTTTATATTCTTATATATATATATTCTTATTATTATTTTTCATTTAATTTGTCAGATTGGGTTGGGACGGGCCGGGCTGAAGTCTGGCCTGTGAAAAAGTCAGGCCCGGCCTGGGCTCGGGCCTTAAAATTAATGAATCGGGCTTGAGCCGGGACAACCTAAGCTCGGCTTGAGTCCGGCCCAGAGACGGCCCTAGTCTAGACCATGGAAGGCAGAATCGCCCGGGATCGGATCGGATCGGATTGCCCGATCCGATCGGATTTTGGGGGAAACGATCCGATCCCGATCCCATGTGAACCAATCCAACCCGGGATCGGTGGGATCGGCCTAGGATCGCCCGGATCGGCCCAGATCGACCGATCCCAGGCGATCCTGGGCGATCCTAGGCCAAGTCTGCATTCACTCAGAAGACTTCACTACCAGCAAATCAATAGCCATTATGTTGTCTCTTTGAGCTGTTGTGGGATGTTTTAATGGCTGTCTGGAATCTTTGTGATTTTCTTACCAAAAGTGTGGAATGCTTGCTTCATCTTTGTTCCAACATGGATACCATTCTCCTTCAGAGTGTAAGCAACAATCTCCTTGGTGAATGTCACTGGAAATTGTGAAAGGACCTTAATGGATATACTGAATGCTAGTTTTCCTTCTCGATGTCTCTTGTTAAACACATGGTATAACAAGAATGACATCCTGTATTTTTTCTTTTCTTTTCTTTAATCATCCTTTGGGCATGATCTCATGTTTTTTCACCATGACCCATTTTCTACTTTCCAGAAGTCTTATTCATCAAGCAAGACAAATTTAATGTGTCTGTTACTTTTTTGTGTCCTCATTGATTGATGCTGACTTCTTTACAAGCTTAGAAGTGCATCCAAGGATCATAAATTGTTCCTTGTTCTTTTGAATGTGGCAAAAGCCACTCATTGATAGGGATGCACAATATAAACAAAAAGGAAATAAAAGGGAAAACAATACAAAAGAGGCCCAACAACCACAGTCCTAGAAAGACACCAGAAGGCACAAATAGCCGAGTCAGCTGGTCTGGCTCAGCCGGGATCGGTCCGGGATCGGCTGATCCCACCGACCCGGATCGGTTTGGGACCGGGCGATCCGATCCAGATCCCCGATTCCGCCTTCCTTGGTCTGGACTCATATCTCTACACAATAGGCTACCAATCTGCACAATGTAGGGTACCTGGGGACAGCGGGAGGCCCAAATAGGATATAGGGAAAGCTCCTATCTGACATCTCAAAATGCAAGCCGCACTCTGGAGAGCCATATCCTCCATGTTCACCCCTACCAGTAGGCTTTTTTCAAAGTTGATCTTGAGACCACTGACCTCTTCCAGTAATTCTAATAATAACGTGACTATATAAAGTTGATCCTCATCCTCTGCAAGGAACAAAATAGTGTCATCTGTATACTGTAAATGTGTAATAGATGGGCCACCTCTTCTGACCTGGAAGCCCCTGATCAACCCTGTAGTCTCCCCTCTCAACCACACCTTACTCAAGATTTGAGTTACCAACAAAAAGAGGAGAGAGGACATGGGGTCTCCCTGACATAGTCCCCTATCGCTATGGAAGAGAGGGGTCGGCTTCCCATTAACCAGGACAACAAAAGTGGCTGAAGAAATGCAAGCACGAACCCAGCCTGTCCATCTCTCCTCAAAGCCCATCTTGTCCAACACATAAAAAAGGCACTGCCAGTTGACCCTGTTATATCTTCTCAAAATCCAGCTTCAAGATCACCCCTTTCTTCCTCTGAGTCTTCATGACAAACAGACACTCATGAGCTACCAGAAGTTTTTCTAAATGTGCCTCTCCCTGATGAAAGCTCCCTGAAAGTTGCTAATCATCCTGTCCATTACTCTATCCAGTCTCCTTGCTAGCACTTTGGTCATGATCTTGTAAGTTCCACTCAATAAACTAATGGGCTTAAAATCCCCGAAACATTGTGTTCCTTGTTTTTTAGGGATGAGGACTAGGAGGGTTTTATTGATGTCCAAATGAGCCCTCCTCTCCTGAAACTTCCTCACTGTTGCCAAAATATCTTCCTTAATTATGTCCCAACACTTTTGAAAGGAGACAAGTGGGAATCCATCCGGTCCTAGAGTTCCGTCCCTGCAAGAGAGAAGACATAAGGGTGGACTTGTGCAGGAGAAAATACTTACTGCATGTACGCAGCATCTCTAGGGGTGTTGCCTTTCTTATCTTGTTAAAAAAATGAAAAGTTTTTGTGTAGCCACTTTCTGTCAAATTTGAAAATTTGTAACTGGTAAATAATTGTTGCATTCCAAAGTGCAAGAAGAAAAGAAATGATATACATTGAAAGCCATGAAAGAGGAAGAAATTTAAAGGAGGTAATACTTTTGATTTTTGAAGTAATATGAAACCTTGAACGGATGGAGATTAAGAAAAATGAAAGGTTCTTTCAATAATATCCTACAAATAAAAATTTAAAAGTTAAATCGAATGTTTTAGTGCAAGTAGATGAAAATCTTTTCACTCTCTTCCATCTAGTGGCAACATTATTCTGTCCAGACAGATCCAAAAGTTCAACTTTGACTTGAATGTCACACCTTTGTTATATGAATAAAATAATATTGTATGCACAACAGTAGTTATTATGGTATTCTAGTGGGGTAGCACTAAAAATGGCCATGCACTTAACTATTGTCCTTTATAAGTGCTATAAAAGATAACTCAAGTGGACTTCTCCCAAAGCTTTTGGTAAGCTACAGATGATGAGGATAGATATGAAATGCAGAATCGGCTGATCCCTATCCAGAATCGACTTCTCACAAAACAGACCCTTCCTAATCTGATTGATGGTTGGCAAGACTAGGTGGAAAAGGGCCATTTGATCCAAAATGGCCCGAAAGAGGAGAAATTTGTGCCATTGGTGCCCTTTGGCATTAGGAATTTCCTTGCACATATCAAAAGAGTGAGGAGTTGCCGCTACATCTCCGATAGTCATGGCTTACCTCCTGCACTTCCTGCATGTCCTCTTTATCTTTGTGTTTCTTTACTTCCCTCTCTTGCCTCCCAGGGGCCGCATGTGGGACAATGAGTGGAGAATGGAGCTACAGTATTCAATTATAGGTTTATAGAATTGCATAAAATGATTCTGTTTAAAAGTCATTAACTTTTTAATATACTAAAATATTTATCTATAATTCTATATATTCTTCTTTTTTTAATTTTAACATTTTTTTAATTTTTAAACAGACTTTAAGTCTGCCCTTTTCGCCAGACCGGTGGGTTGGTCCATTCTGGATTTGGACCAGAGCCCACAATCCAAGGGAGTAATTGGATTTTTAAATCGCAGGCATAGATGTTATCATGTCAAGTAAAGTTCTACCACTGCAGCGTATATTTAGATTGTGAAATTCATTCCAGGCTGGGGGAGTACCCATTGCCTGAGAGAGGTTAGAACTGCCCTGGCTTGGGCTACTGGTGATTAGAACTTGATCTTCGGCAGGTAGGTTTACTCTCAGATATGAAAAACAGAGAGTAAGGTTCTACCCCTTTTGGCTATCCCATTGAATTTTGGCATATATGAGTAGTCATTTAATTGATGATCTTAAGAAAGCATATAAACTTTCACTTGAGGACCTCTCCTATCACTAACCAGTTCAATGATTTTATGTATATGATTATTCAGCAATTTAAACTAGATTGGCAGGATGGAGAGAGGTTTCTTTCTTATGGGGTAGACTTCTGCTTTGCAAGTGAGTCTTGATAGTCGCCCTATTTACTATCTGCCACTTTTCAGGATAGCCAAGATAGTGGTCAAGTTGGGGGCCATTCGGTGCAAATTCTTGTAGCATGGAAGTTGTGACGAATGTAGGGGGTGGCATCACATTATTTGGGGAATGGTGCATGTGAAAATGAAGAAGCTGGAGGGCTAGGCATCAAGAATGTTAATGACTCAATCTGCCTTTTCTAGGAAAAAAATGATTCTTGTAAACTTGAGACTGAGGAGGGAAGCAATTGGGTAAGGTGGTGTAGTAGCTGTACTCCTGGAGGTACACGGCATGGGACATAAGTCTAGGTTGTTCTAGTAACATCTCTCATAAGGGGAATGGAACTTTACAGGCCAATGCAGTGTGGTGTTTATGGGTGACTCTTGGAGATGGTCAATAATACCTCTCTGGGAAGGACAGATAGTGTGGCTGCTTTCCCTTAGAAGGAAGATTTCAGGATCTTTTCAGGCTTGCTTCTAACCCCTTGGCGGTTGTGGCACACTGTTTTGATGACAGAACTTCTAGGGGAGGATGGTTGTGGGGATGGGATTGGTCAGCTGATTAACCTTTTGGGCATTTTTCAATGGATGCAACTTCACGAGGACCAGCAATATACTTGGAGTTGGCGGTGACAGAACAATGGCAAGTTCCTGGTTAGATCAGCCTACAGTATCATCCATGATGGTGGCACCTATTTCACTATGGTTAATTAGATATGGAATCCTCGTAAGCCTTTGAAGGTGAAGGTTCTCATGTGGAGGATTGCTGATGGGAGATTGCTTGTGATTGCTTAGGTCCAATTCTTGAGATTTTTTTTTTGAAAGTGGGTAGTACAACTATTGTATTAAATTGAAAAAGGGGAATATACAAGTATAGGCAAAGCTCTTCCCAAAAACTCTTACACAAAAGGCGCACCAAGAAGGTGTGGTACACACTAACCCCCCAACAAAACAAAAAGAGGGGAGGTGAGAGAGTTCACATTACAAAGCAACTCCGTCCATTCCCTCACTCTGTCACAAATAAAAGAAATAAGAGAAGGCTCTACCCTAACCTCTTTCCTAAAGATCCTATTGTTACGTTCATCCCACAACAACCACAGGGTGGCGTGTAAGATCAACCATCAAACAATACCATGTCTCTTAATGTGCCATCTCCTCCCCCACGTTGCCATAAGATGGTGCACCTCTCACTGGCAGCCAAGGACATAACGGGCTCTCCTAGCCAACCCCTCTCACACCTCCTGCGTATAGGTGCAACCCACAAATAGATGGTCCAAGGTCTCATCCTCGAGTCCACATAGGCTTCACGATGTCTGGATCCCTGGAATGAAAGGTAACAACATATCTCGGGTAGGAAGCCTTCCATAGGAAATCCTTTAAGTGAGAAGCCTCACCTTCAATGGACTACATGACGACTACACCTGAGAGGCAAAACTATGGCGCATTCCACCGTCGGAAATGAAGGAATAAGCCGACATCATTGAGAAGCGCCCCTCCTTACCCCATCTCCAGTTCCACGCGTCCTCCCTATCAACGTGGGGTGTGTAATTGTGAAGGAAGAGTAAAAGGTTCTGAAGGTAGCTCCATCTCGTCGCTCTTGAGGTCCCTCCTGAAAGTCGGTGCCCATATACCCCTGGTAGGTGGGAGCCAAAAGCTTGGGCAACCGACCCCATGGGGTCAGTTGAAATCGCAAAAAGCTCGGGGAAAGAAGCCTCCAACATGAAGTTCCCGCACCATCGGTCATTGCAGAAAAAAGGCACTGATCGCCTTTCTCTAGTCGGATCCGCACACTTGAAGAGATAATGTCCCTGCATCACCAAATGTCTCGCCAGATCGGAGAAGTCCACTGCTGAGCAGAAGAATCCAAGTCTCGTACTTGCTTCCTACAAAAGTATCTTTGTCTGATAACTTGCGCCCACAGCCTATTATCTTCTGATCCCAACCTCCACAACCATTTGCATAAGAGAGCTAAATTGAAGTCTCTAACATCCTTGATTCTCAAGTCTCCTTGTTCCTTGAATCTTGATGGTAGCTACCCTTCCCCACTTGATGTCATGCCAACCCTTGCATTTCTTTCCACTCCCATGCCAAAAGAATCTTCTCTGGATGGACTCAACTTCTTCACCACTGTCTTCGGGGTTCAGAAGATGAAAAGGAAATATATAGGTAAACTATCCAACACTGATCTCCATAAAACTAACCTGCCACCGTAGGACAGAAGTCTTACCTTCCAACCAACTAGTCTAGAGTCATATCTCTGAATGATAGGGAGCCAATCTACACACCGCAGAGCACCTGGGGAGAGTGGTAAGAGCATGTAAGATATCGGGAATTCCCTAATGTGACTGTTTGGAATACAAGTTGTCCTATGAAGTGCCAAGTCCTCCACATTGACCCCAACAAGAATGCTCTTGTTGAAGTTAACCTTCAAACCAGTAACCTTCTCTAGGAACTCCAGCAAAAGTCTAACATCATACAACTGCTGCTCATCCTCGGCCAGGAAAAGGATCGTATCATCTGCATACTGCAACTGAGTGAGGGTAAGACCTCCTCTCCCAATCTGGAGTCCCTTGATCCGATCCGCTGCCTTTGCTCTCATCCATACCCTACTTAGCACATGGGCGACCGCCACGAAGAGAAGAGGAGACATAGGATCCCCCTGCCGCAGGCCGTAACCCCCGCCCACTGTGGAAAAAGGATGTAGGCTTTCTATTGACGAGAACAACAAAGGAAGCCGAAGAAATACATGCCCTGATCCAGCCTATCCACATATCACTGAAGCCCATCTTCTCCAACACATCAAATAAGCAAGTCCAGTTCACCCTGTCATAAGCCTTCTCAAAGTCTAACTTGAAGACTAGACCACTTCTCCTCTGATTCTTCATGGCAAATCACCAAGAAATTATCCTAGATGTGTCTTCCCCTAATGAAAGCCTCTTGAAAACAACTCATCACCCTATCTATATAACTGAAACCAATCTCCCGGCCAGCATCTTGGTAATAATCTTGTAACTGCCATTCAACAGACTGATGGGCCTGAAGTCCCTAAAGACCTGGGCTTCCTGCTTCTTGGGGATAAGCACGAGGAATGTTTTATTGATACCCCCCAGATGAGCCCTCCCTTCCTGGAACTCCCTCGTAGCAGCCAAAAGGTCGATTTTGATGATGTCCCAACATTTTTGAAACAAAGTCACAGGGAAACCATCCCGCCTTGGAGCTCTATCCCTTGTAAGAGAGAAAACTGCCTGACCTACCTCCCCTTCAAAGAAACTATGTGAAATAGCATTCCACTCCTTAAGAGAAAGTCGGGGTGGTAGATCAGCTGCAATCCTTGGCCTGAAATGGTCATCCTCTGAAAACAACATAGAATAGAAGTCTCTCACCATAAATCTGATCTGCTCATCCGAAGAAACAGAGAGCTCCCCCACTAAGATAGAAGTGTTTGTGCTTACTCTCCTCCCTGGGGCAATAGGTTAGAAGTAGGTGGTATTCTTGTCCCCCTTTTAATCCATCTATCTCTCGACCTCTGTCTCATGTAGATTTTCTCCTTAGAGAGGATCTCATCAAACTGGCACCTGAGAGAATCCCTAACCCTTCAATCGTTTGCATCTATCAGCTCTGCCTTCTCCAAACAGTCCATGCCTTCAATCTATTGAAGAATCATGTCCTTGGCCGCCCTCTCTGGCAAGGTTTTGTTTGCCCCCCATGCTTTGAGCACCTGAATCGTATGTCTCAACTTCAGAACCAAGGTAGTCATTGTCGATCTGCCATCAGCCTGTGAAGTCCTGGCTTCCCTGACTGTATCCATAAAGTATGCCTCCCTAAACCAGAATTGCGCCAATCTGAAAATGTGCCTCCTTTCCTGTAATCGGCTAGTCTTCAATAGAATTGGCTTGTGGTCCGACACTGATCTGGCCAAAGGCAGTACCCGCACATGAGGATAGTGATCCTCCCAATCCACAGAGATCAAGAATATGTCCAACCTGGAGCAAGAAGCATCGGTTCGCATGTTGGATCAAGTGAACTGACCATAAGCCATACCGATGTCCACCAACGTCGCCTCCTCAATGAAGGCAGAGAAGTCCTCCATCTCCCCCAGGCAAACATACTCCTCCGTCCTCTCCCACCGGGCAGCCGCCGCATTGAAATCTCTCCCAGCACACCAAGGCCTACCCAAAGACAAGTGATGGCCGAGCAAGTCCTCCCACAAGAGCCGCTTCTCCTCTTTACTCTAAGGTCCATACACCTCGGTGAAGTCCCAAGAGAAATAATCGCTCACATTAATAAAGTGTAGGGAGATAGCCCATCTATCCATATGTCTATCCAGCACCACCTCATCTACCTCATAAGAATTCCAAAGGATCATAATCCCCCCGGACCTTCTCACCTCGGGGGACACCCCCCTGATGGGGACATCGAAGCAAGACCGCTCATATTTTGTTTGCATTTATGTTCTTTTATATTTGTATGTATACCCTTGTGTTATATGGGTACACAATTGTGAGTCTTAGTGGGTTTTTGTGCAAAATGTCAGTAGGACCTGCAAGGGGGCCCTCACTCCTTCCTCATTGGTCCAAGTGGCACCATTTGGGTCCATGTGGGGCTGGTCAAAGTCCTAGGTGGCATCTAGAAGGTCGATTGGACATATGGGAGAAAAGTGATTAACAAATTCAAAGATGCCACCTACCTTACACCTACCTAGTCAAGGGGGCGCCCCCCATTTTTGGTCCAAATTTAATTTTTGAAAAAATGCTATTAGAACTAATTAGTTCTATACCTTGTATACCCCTCCCCAATTTAGATCTGAGGGTATATGTGGTCATTTTTCTTTTATTATATAAGGCTTGTATTTCCTTTTTTCATGAATTAATGAAGAAGAAAATTTGAATTGAGCATTGGAGCTTGGTGCGCCCCTCCCCTCTCTCCCTCTGGTTCCTTCTTCCTCCCTCTGCATTTCAGGGTGTAGACCCCTTCTATCTTAGCCCCTCTATCTCTAGATTCATCTCTGGTGCCGTCGCCGCCGTTCGTGCCGCCATCGAGCCGCCGCGAAGCCTTTTCCGAAGTGCTGTCCAAGGTTCAGTTCTGCTGGACAGAGGTTCACTACGAGAATTTTAACTCCCAACCTCGACATCATCTGGAGTTGAGATTTTCAGGGTTGGTTCCCCACTTGATCTCCAACCTCCAGTAAAATTATCCCGTCATTTCCCCTTCTTTTTATATTTTTCCATTTTCGTGTCTTTCTGTCTTCCAGATCTGTCCCTTTTCAGATCTGTGTAGCAGAAGCTTAGTTCTTCCCCCTTTCGACCCCCTTTTTGATTTTTGTTTGAATCCCCAAATTTATTGGAGGTTCTGTCCACCATCCCCATCCTCCACAAATTTTCGTCGAATTTCAAAGGCCCTCTACCTATTTTTAGAAATTGTGTCTTTTTCCCAAATTCAGTTCTGTCTCTGCTGTCCAGATCCGACCCCGAGTCAGTATAAAATCCCCAAAAAATTGAAACTTCCACCAAACCTTTCATAAAATATATCCCCGTTTTCCTCTCTTCGGCCTCTACCACTTTCATGAAGAGTTCAACAGCTGAATCGGAGCTCTACAACGCGGTCAACGCCAACTCTCAGGAAAAAGTACTTCTGTCTTGAGTTTTCAGATCCTGTGAGCCAGCAGCTTGAATATTCGACAAAGGCCATCAACGGAAAATTCAAATTTCTTTCTCCGGCCATAGATCGAAGGATTTCAAGTCAGCTTTCCATCGGTACCTCTTGTGCGTCGATCCGACGTCGGGAGTGACTGCAGCAGCGGATTTCGTCGGGACACGCGGGTCTGAAACAGCAGTTCAGATCCGTGGGCAGCAACTCCGACGAGTGAAGATCGGAGCCGCCCGACCTCCGACCGGCGAACCAGCGCGCCGCCTTCCCAGGGAGCGCCCCTCCGGGCGTCCCCACCACAGTGGTGCCATCCCGATCCCACGCGGCCCCACTGACCAGCACGTGGGCCCCACGATCGTGCATACGTGAAGCTACGCAAGAAGCAGCCCGTCAACCCGAACCCGCTACTCCCGGGTCCCATTGTGTCGCCTTTTACCTCCCTGTGTGGAGTGGGCATTCATATTCATTGCTGTAATATTTGTGTAATAACTGTTCCGGGAGTATCAGTTCGGCCGGGGTCGTCTCCCCCACGCCGAGAGCGTGGAGGTATCGTATTCGCTCACATCTCGGCATTTGCTTTATTTCGTATATATTTCTTTATGCCGCTGCTAGAGAGCATGCTAGGATCGTAGCTCGCTATACTTTTATATCACTGCTGCTGCGAGAGAGAGCGAGACTGTCCCGTGACCCGATCCGGGCACGAATTTGTGAGTTGACCACCCTAGCTCTTTGTCGGTTTCTCAACCGCGCACGTCCGACGCTTCCCTCGTTAGGGACGATCGTGAGCTTGCTTAGAGTTCAAGGATCGCATATCCATTTGGAGTCGAGTCGCGTGTCCGTCCCGCATCAATTTGGTATCAGAGCGCCAGCTGAGTCTAGGGTGTCTAAAAACAAAAAAAAAGTGTCATTTACGTCTAGACATCGTCTAAGTCGGTTTAGGTTGCATTTGCATACCATTAGTCGGTATATCAAAATGTGTTGTCCGAACATTAGGCTACGCCTATCGGGAAGGCCGCACACTTGCGCGAGTGATCTTCGGATCGATTAACTCCGCCACGTACCGAGTCTTGGTTTAAGTCTAGGGTCCTTGTGCATTAGTTAGTGCATTCCAACCTTGCATAGTCGGTCTAGTGTCTTGTCACCGTGTGCCTGCATGTCCACTACCCACCACCCCCATGGCCGTTCCCCAAGACCATGCGTCCGAGTGGTCATCCGTGGTGGCCCAATTCAATGCCTTCATGGCCCGACCCTTGGATTTCACCCATCTCATTACTAAAGCCACTCTACCCAATGGGTCCACAACGGAACTCCATTTCACTAATAGGGAGTCGGATAATTGGGTTTATCTTGATATCGTGGAGTCCCTCTCCAAGACGGGCGAGATTATTCGCGATGGTGATTTTGCTTTTGTCGAGTTCGAAAGGATAATCGGCTCTGATTTTTACTGCGATGGCGCATGGTGCAATATTGGTACGCTAGCAGGACCATGCATTATATTAGGGCGACCATGGTTGGAAGAGAGGAGAGCGACCTTCGACCGGGATAGGAGGACCTGCACCTTATATCCACCTCACCTACTCGGTGAGTTCGTCTTCCACGACGGCATTCAGCCGCCCACCTCTTTGTCACCAACCTTCCACCCCTATTAGTCCGCTCCGCCTATGGACTCATGTCCACTACCTCCCCCGGAGCCCAACCATGTGGCCCCTAGCCACTTCTCCGATATGTGTCCTTCACATTCCCCTACCTTAGAGGACACACATACCGAGGATGTCCCACCCATGCTTATTCTAGTGGATTATGAGGCTGACTAAGAGTTGGTCGAGGAGTACCACGCTGATGTTTTTGGGCGAGAGAGTGAGCCAATAGAGGGACAGGGGCTGTCAGTCACCCCACTCCCACCGATCATTCCAGATCTGTCTATCTTGCCCACCTTGTCCTCGGTGGACCCCGCCATCCCATTTATACCCGTCTCTCCTACGGTAGCGCAACCACTAGTGACTACCGTATCACTGTCGATACCCTATGTTGACACGGTATGGTTTGATTTCTACCATGCGTACGAGAAACAATATCCGGACTTCATTTTTGTCGTGCTTTACACTAGACGTCCGGATTACATTCCCGTCATCCATCCCCTAATCCTCCCACACTTTCATACCCGAGGACGAGTCTTCTCGAACCGGAGACGGTTGACGAAGGATGGAACTCATGGCATTAAGTTGTGGGTTAGTCTCTCTTTACACATAGTGTATGTAGACGGTGACCGTCATCCTTACCGAGTCTTCCTTCGTGTGTCCCTTGTGTTGTGTCTTCGTGTCGTCAGTCATAGTAGTACTAAGAATGTTCAAGTTTGTCTAGTCATGCATGAGTCAGTTTCTTCTTTGTGTGGTTTGTTTTGTGTGGCTTGTTTGTGTGGTTTGTGGTCTGTCGGAGTCTGCATGTATCTTGTGCAAGCTCGTTGATGTCAGTCCCTTAAGAGGCGAGTGGACTCGCTCGAGGCGAGTATGAGATCAACTCTACATCTATGTCCCGGATCTAATCACCTACAGGAACCCAGCGGCGATTCCTAGTGAGTCTTCAAGCCGCCTCCTTCCCCTTGAGAGTGACCCCACCCCGGAGTGTTCCACCACTAGCCTCTTCCCGTAGCAGCATGCGCATATCGAGTATATACGGAATGAGCATGTGACGATCACTTGGAGTGGAGCGTACCCGCGCTACGTGGTACGGTGACGGATTCGCCGGAGCTACTCGAGCAGCAGTCACCCCTTTACTCGACGGGGTCGAGTTCTTCCCACCCGGGGAGAATTGATGGGGACATCGAAGCAAGACCGCTCATATTTTGTTTGCATTTATGTCCTTTTATATTTGTATGTATACCCTTGTGTTATATGGGTACACAATTGTGAGTCTTAGTGGGTTTTTGTGCAAAATGTCAGTAGGACTTGCAAGGGGGCCCTCACTCCTTCCTCATTGGTCCAAGTGGCACCATTTGGGTCCATGTGGGGCTGGTCAAAGTCCTAGGTGGCATCTAGAAGGTCAATTGGACACATGGGAGACAAGTGGTTAACAAATTCAAAGATGCCACCTACCTTACACCTACCTAGTCAAGGGGGCGCCCCCCATTTTTGGTCCAAATTTAATTTTTGAAAAAATGCTATTAGAACTAATTAGTTCTATACCTTGTATACCCCTCCCCAATTTAGATCTGAGGGTATATGTGATCATTTTTCTTTTATTATATAAGGCTTGTATTTCCTTTTTTCATGAATTAATGAAGAAGAAAATTTGAATTGAGCATTGGTGCTTGGTGCGCCCCTCCCCTCTCTCCCTCTGGTTCCTTCTTCCTCTCTCTACATTTCAGGGTGTAGACCCCTTCTATCTTAGCCCCTCTATCTCTAGATTCATCTCTGGTGCTGTCGTCGCCGTTCGTGCCGCCATCGAGCCGCCGCGAAGCCGCTTCCGAAGTGCTGTCCAAGGTTCAGTTCTACTGGACAGAGGTTCACTACGAGAATTTTAACTCCCAACCCCGACATCATCTGGAGTTGAGATTTTCAGGGTTGGTTCCCCACTTGATCTCCAACCTCCAGTAAAATTATCCCGTCATTTCCCCTTCTTTTTATATTTTTCCATTTTCGTGTCTTTCTGTCTTCCAGATCTGTCCCTTTTCAGATCTGTGTAGCAGAAGCTTAGTTCTTCCCCCTTTCGACCCCCTTTTTGATTTTTGTTTGAATCTCCAAATTTATTGGAGGTTCTGTCTACCATCCCCATCCTCCACAAATTTTCGTCGAATTTCAAAGGCCCTCTACCTATTTTTAGAAAGGGTTTTTTGCATGAAAACCATCGTTAAAAGTGAATTTGCAAAAAAATCATTCCTAAAAATGCATTAGCAGGTATATCACTGAGTTAATTCAAATAGTGCATAAATGCCATTTAAGCGTGATTTTCTTGCAAGTTGTTGGTAAAAAGAAGTGATATGAATGCAAATAAATATGGCATTTTTGCACAATTCAGATTACACAGTGATATACCTGCTAATGCATTTTTAGGAATGGTTTTTTTGCAAATTCACTTTTAACAATGGTTTCCATGCAAAAAACCCTTTTAGAAATTGTGTCTTTTCCCCAAATTCAGTTCTGTCTCTGCTGTCCAGATCCGACCCCGAGTCAGTATAAAATCCCCAAAAAATCGAAACTTCCACCAAACCTTTCATAAAATATATCCTCGTTTTCCTCTCTTCGGCCTCTACCACTTTCATGAAGAGCCCAACAGCTAAATCGGAGGTCTACAACGCGGTCAACGCCAACTCTCAGGAAAAAGTACTTCTGTCCTGAGTTTTCAGATCCTGTGAGCCAGCAGCTTGAATATTCGACAAAGGCCATCAACGGAAAATTCAAATTTCTTTCTCCGGCCTTAGATCGAAGGATTTCAAGTCAGCTTTCCATCGGTACCTCTTGTGCGTCGATCCGACGTCGGGAGTGACCGCATCAGCGGATTTCGTCGGGACGCGCGGGTTTGAAACAGCAGTTCAGATCCGTGGGCAGTAACTCCGACGAGTGAAGATCGGAGCCGCCCGGCCTCCGACCGGCGAACCAGCGCGCCGCCTTCCCAGGGAGTGCCCCTCCGGGCGTCCCCACCACAGTGGTGCCATCCCAGTCCCACGCGGTTCCACTGACCAGCACGTGGGCCCCGCGATCGTGCATACGTGAAGCTACGCAAGAAGCAGCCCGTCAACCCGAACCCGCTACTCCCGGGTCCCATTGTGTCGCCCTTTACCTCCCTGCGTGGAGTGGGCATTCATATTCATTGCTGTAATATTTGTGTAATAACTGTTCCGGGAGTATCAGTTCGGCCGGGGTCGTATTCGCTCACATCTCGACATTTGCTTTATTTCGTATATATTTCTTTATGCCGCTGCTAGAGAGCATGCTAGGATTGTAGCTCGCTATACTTTTATATCACTGCTGTTGCGAGAGAGAGCGAGACCGTCCCGTGACCCGATCCGGGCACGAATTTGTGAGTTGACCACCCTAGCTCTTTGCCGGTTTCTCAACCGCGCACGTCCGACGCTTCCCTCGTTAGGGACGATCGCGAGCTTGCTTAGAGTCCAAGGATCGCATATCCATTTGGAGTCGAGTCCCGTGTCCGTCCCGCATCACCCCCCCCCTGTAAAGTTTGGCACCCCTTAGCTCCCTCATGATAGACTCACACTCCCCTTCACATTCGGTCTCCTGGATACAAAGAATATCAATCTTACATCTCCTGATCAACTCCCTCACCATGCTCTTCTTCTCCACCCCCCTAGCCCTCTCACATTCCATGTGGCTATCCTTATGAGGAAAATGGGATATTCCTCTCCTCCTCATCACCCTTCCACTCCCTCTCCCCCCTTTGCTGCGACCTCGCCCTTTGCCTTATAGAACCCCCTCACCTCTCTTTGATATTGGTAAAGGCCCATCTCAAGTCTTCATCTGCCCCAGCATCAAAAGAGATACTTGCCTCCTCAGCCATCTCCCTCATGTGTTGCTCCGTAATATTTTTCACCCTCGCCACCAACTCCCTCACTTCCTCTCTCCCCAGTAAGCGCTTCCCCTTCGACTCATCCCCTATAGTGATCAAGGCGACCGACCCTCTTGGAGAATTCGGCCCAGCTACCACCTCCTTAGAAAGAGCCGCATCCCCCTCCTTAAGTTCCATAGTAGCCAAATCATACCCATCCAAAGTCGGCTCTGTAGGTTGAGTTCATCCTCTCCCAGAGGAGGCACCCTTGTCAGCGAAGGAGCAGCCCACCTCCTGTATAGGATGAGGATGCCCTCTGGTACCCGACAAGGGAGAATGCCAGTCTGACAGCTGACCCAATAGAGACGGAGTCTCTTGCTCCATAGGCCGCTTGTCCATAAACTAGCGCGCCTCCGCAGAGAGGCCCCCCGCCTAGGCACCTCTCCCTCCAAGCACGACCGCATGGTCCGTCATCACCAACTTCCCCTTCTGGTCGCCTCCCAGCCCCTGAGCGTTGCTGCATTCCTCCGGGCCATCGGAAGATCGTTGGAAGAGGATACCACTAGTTCTAGATCCCCCCCTGCCAAGGAAGATCGACAGGAGACGTCTGCGAGGAGTACCCGGCCGGCGACGAAGGAAGGATAGGTGCCGGATCCCCACCGAGAGTCGATACCAATCTGGGATCCGCCCCCTGGTGAGTCTGGCGAGGACAAAGGGAGTCCGTGGGTCTCAGAGACCCGTTAGGGGGTGGAGAGCAGAGCTGGATAAGGTGCAGGTATCCAGATACCCCCCAATTGTACCCGCGAGAGCACCGACCCCCGACCCAATACGAACTCTACCCAATACGAACTCTACCTGGGCCCATAGAGTCGATTGGGCCGGTAGCTGAACCCAATCCGCGTTCGAAATTCAAAATGCCCGCGTGAACCAAGGTCCGCACGTCTTCTTCCTCTGAATGGATGGTCTACAACCCTAAAGCTGTCGGCGCCGGTGACTGCAAATCCTTTTGTATCCACAACCGGATGACGAACACCACCCCGTCAATGTCAGCAGTGATGATCCCTGGCACAACGGCCGGAGTAGCCACTTGGATCGTCGCCATGACCGTCGTTCGCGACCCCATCTCTGTAAAACCCAGGCTACCATTCACCAGCCGCCTGAAACCCTTCACTAGGAGGCCGGCCCCTGCAGAATCACAGAGGAGCAGTGGGACCCCGTCTAGGATCACCCGGATCCTGTTGACAACTGGGTTAGGGAAAGTCCCCGGTATTCCAACCACCTCTAGAACCGGGTGATAGTATCGCCGACGAGAATGAACTTGGTTCCAGTACCTTGCCCAAGGACTTAGTGGTGGCCTGTGCAACCTCCCATACATTCCCCACGCCGGTCCCTGATCGAATCCGCAAAGGCGCAGCCTTCCAAAGTGGTGGTATGCAGACAGTGCCTTGGGTACCGCCGCCTGACCTGCACGAACTCCGTTGTGAACTCCCCAACATCCATCCACCTCTTACCCCCTGGCTGGAGCTGTTCGAGATTCTGGGATCCCTTTACCTCCCCAGCGTACGATTAGGAGCGAACTGCGGCCCTCTGAGCATCTGCCGAAGATGGGCGGCCACTCGGACAGAACTGCCTGATGTGCCCTCGATGCCCACACTGGAAACAGGTCGGTGGTAGGCCAGCAGCGGGGGAACGGCGAGGGCCGCCGCTCCCCACTGAGATGCAGTTGGGCCAAGGACGGATGCATCGAGCAATACCCTAGCATGATCCAATTTTTGAGATTATTGATACATCATACTTTCCTTTTTTTGATTGAAAGATGCAGACTGCACCACCAATTTTATTAAATAGAGGTAGGAAAATCACCAAAACAAAGGTGAGGGGCCTTTGCTCACAAAAGAAAAAAAATTACATAGTCTTGAGGATCTTATCCCAAGCCAGTAAGCAAATGTTAAAAGCAGAAACCTACTCCAGGAATAAAGCAATGAAACTCGATGAAGGGAAATGTTCTCTATGTTGACTGTACTTCCTGAAAATTGGCAAGTGTTCCATTTTTCCACAAGCACCAGCAGATGGCACTTGCATGAAGAAGCAAAAATAGGATCCTCCATCTATCCCCTTTCCCCCCTGCTAGATCTTGAGGCGACAAAAACAGGTCCACATGTCTTCAGCAGAAGCAAAGTTGAAGTTCTTATCAGTGAGCTGACCAAAGATCTCCCAAATCTGCTTACTAAGCCGACATTGAAAGAAAAGATGGCCGACTGTCTCTCATTACCCCTGCGAAAATTCAGGAGATGTCATTATTCAGCTGCCATTTACTGTGACACACTAGTGGTAATCCTTCTACGAGTCGATAACCACATTAAAGCTTTAACCATGAATGGAATCTGGACTTCTCAAATTCTTTGATAGTGGTAAACTGAGGTCACTGTTTTCTATTAGCCGACATAGGGACTTGACTGAGAAAGATCCCCAGCTACTGACCTATTGGGTTATCTTTCTCAGTCAAGTCTATGTGTTGAGAAGAAGAGTCTATCAGTCATTCATTTTCCAAATGCGGCTTTAGTCTGGATGTTCAGGGGCATGTTTCAAACATTGTGTGCAGTGGCCACCACATAATGTAGAAGACCTCTTAAAGAAGTGGAATCGGAAAAGGGGTCATACAGATGATCACAAGATTTGCTGATCCTCCATGCAACCATTTGTGTGATTTGTCATTTGTGGTGAAGCAAATGCAATTATTTTTGGATAGAGACAAAAAACATGGAGAGATATGTCCCATATTTGAGACACGTGGTGGCAATGGGAAGAAGGATGATGTATCCACCTCATCTTGGCTGGGGGTTTTGGGGGCATTTGAATCGCACCATTGTGGTGTGTTTCCTTCTTTCTTTTTTTGTTTTTTTGGTGGTTAAACAAAATGTGTGATTTGTACCACTAATTTTATTGCAAAGAGAGGTACTACAACCAGTTGGTGTAGAGGAGAGGTTCGTCTAACACTAAAAGTTATTGAAAGAATGATAAACAGCTAATACAGGGATTTGACAGCACCCTTTGACGACTTAAAACTCCTTGAGAAGAAACCTAGACCAGAAATAAAGGAAGTAAAGGGCCTGTAGGAAGATATTCTCTAAGTATGCTCTACTTTCCCGAAAAATTGTGTCATTATGCTGTCTCCATACCCTCCAGCACACTGCATGAGGAAAACCTTGCAGTCATTATGTTTGTTTCCTCTGAAGTCTTGGATGAATGCCCACATGTCTTCAACTCAAGTAAAACATAATTGTAGACCAGTCAGATTTCTGATGACAGACCATATTTGCTTGCTAAATTCACACTGAAAGAACTGGTGATCTATTGGTTCGGGATTTTGTGAGCAGTAGGCACACTGAATGTCACAAGTAGTGATACATGTTAGTGACAATGCATTGGTAAGAAACAAGCCACATAAAAGCCTTTAATTTAAGTAGGGTTCCACCTTCCAAATTCTGCCAAAGTAAAATGCTGCCTGTGACGAAGAATGAGCTGATATAAGGATTTCACTGAAAAAAGTGCTGCATTCTTCTTCCATATGACTGAGTCTCTGGCTGAAATATTGATATGGACATACTCCAGCAGGTATTTCACTGGTAAATTCCATGATTTTTTTATAATAAATTTGTGGTATGATCCACTTTCCCAAAAAAGGGCATCAAATAAGTACCAATATATAATTTTTATGGTAAACATCTACAAAGATTATCATGTATTTTCTGATGACTAGTTGGAGTACCAGTTCAATCACATACCTTGATGTATTTGTTAAACTGGTTCAGAGTTTCTTTCAATAAATTTGTCAGGGAGAAATAACCATTAAACATTAGTGCTTTTACACCATGGAAGTAGAGGATATTCTCTTGCCCTCTATTAGTTTAGATGTGCTTTTGTTTTGTAGCAAAGCCTAGTCTTTGCTAGCTTTGTAGATGCATATAACATATATAACAGTCTTTTCTGCTTTATTCCTTTTTGATTTTAACTTGCACTTGTATTCATTCATTCCATTTTCTGTAAAATTTGATATTCATGCCCTTAGCTAGATTGTCCTTGTTTCATCTGGTCTGTTGTTTTGTGAGGAATCTCTCCTCCTTCACTTGATTGGACTACCTCTGTTTATGTTGAGTAAAATTGGTGGTATAGTTCTTGGCGGGGGGAGGGGGCGAGGGGGGCCAAACTAGATTGCCCTTGGTTGCATAATCACAGAGAAATGAATTTTCTTTTTATGTTTCATGCTATGGTTTTTTATCTATATTTCTCCTAAAGATATTTAATATTTCATGGCCTTTATGCTTTATAGGAACTAGTCTCCTAAGACAATAGTTGAAGACTTAAAGTTCTTTGCTTGCTCTGGCACCTTTTCATTCTGTTCAAAATGTCATGAATCTTTCAACAATTTATATTTCAGTTCTTTGCTTACTTCTGTCACCTTTTCATTCTGTCCAAAGTTTCATGAATCTTTCAACAATTTATGTTTCATGCCAACATCTTGTAAACTATATGTCTAAACAAGGGCATACCAAACATTATGCATGTGACATGTTTAGAATAATAATTGATTAAACAAGGTACTTTAAAATGACCACAAGAACAATCATCATGCCCGTATTAAGAAAACTATGGTGAACCTGCTTGGTTCTTACTCCTCATTAGGAAGGGAAGGAATGAACGATCCATGTTATATAACTAATTCATGATGATCAACTAGATTCAAGAAATGCAGCGGAAGCTAGTTATTACAAGGCAAATAATCTGGGCATCAATGGTATAATCATTCCACTGAACTCTGTACTTCCCAGCATTCCCACCTACTATGTCTTTCTTTCCTAGATACTGATTCAAAAGAAACTTGATAGAATCATAAACATTTAGGAATAAAGAGGTGTAGACCAAAATAAAGTGGAGGTATGGGAGTCAAAGGCTTAGGTGAGATGAACCTTCCTCTTCTTGAGGAAGACTGGGAGTTGTCATCTGAAAACTTTCTTTTGGAGAACATGGTTTTCAGATGACCTGAGGATGCTGATGAGGAGGAGGTGAAAAGGAGGAAAAGATGAGGATGATGAATTCATTCTTTGATGAGATGATTATGGCTTTCACGTGGTTAATGTTTAATTAGAGAATCACACTATGTAGTTAAAAGCGTGCCTAGGCGGTCGCTGCGAGGCGAGGCGGCGACTGCTCGCCTCACCCTGCCTCCCCTCACTCTGACCACAGTTGGTCTCTCTCTCTCTCTGTCTCACATAGACACACCCATAACTTGGTTTTTGACGGTGGTCTGTCTCACTCTCTCTTATAGGATTTATTATTTTTTTAAATTTCTTCTCTTTCAGAATGTGAGAGATTATCTTTTGACTCACCAGAATTTGTTTTACATCAATTTTTTGAATTTATTAGTTTCTTCATTATTGGTATCTTCATAGTTGTAATTTGGTTTGTTAAATTCTATGAGAATTTAGTGAGTCATAATAATTTGAATCATAGGATTGAATGAATTTAGGAAATTTATTGACTTTATATAGGCAATTTTGTAATATTTAGACATATAGTTTATCTTTTGAATTATATATATATATATATATCATCATCATCATCATCAGAGTCTTATCCCAATTATTTGGGGTCGGCTACATGAATCCTGTTCCGCCAAAGATTTTTATCAAGTGCTATATTCATATTTAAACCCAAGAAATTAATGTCTTTCCTAATAACATCGCACCATCTCATTTTAGGCCTTCCCCGAGCTCTTTTACTGGCATCTACTAAGATTCGGTCACATCTTCTAACCGACACTGAGTTAGGGCGACGAAGCACATGACCAAACCACCTGAGTCTATTTTCTCTCATTTTACTATCAATTGGGGCTATATCCCTAAGTTCTTACAGATGCGCTCATTCCTAATCTTTTCTTTCTTAGTCTTGTCACACATCTATCTCAGCATCCTTATCTCTGCTACACATATTTTGTGAATGTGTTCCTTTCGTACTGCCCAACACTCGGTACCATATAACAAAGTAGGTTTCACATTTGTTCTATAAATCCTCCCTTTGAGTTTCACAGGCATACGGCGATCACAGAGGACTCCTGATGCGCTTCTCCATCTTAACCAGCATGCCTTAATCCTATGTGTAACGTCGTCATAAATCTCCCCATTCTCTTGTATGATAGACCGTAAGTATCGAAAACTACTATTCTTTGGAATGTTATGTCCATCAATTAGAACCATGTCTTCCTGTATCACTCTCCCATTACTAAAATTACAATGCATAAACTCTGACTTGCTCCTACTAATTGTGAAACTTTTAGACTCCAAGGCAAGTCTCCAACGCTCTAACTTAACATTTAAAGCATCAATACTCTCATCAATTAAGACAATATCATCTGCAAATAACATACACTAAGGGATATCCTCATGCAATTGTTTTGTTACTTCATCCATAACTAAGGCAAAGAGATACGGACTTAGTGCAGAATCTTGATGCAAACCTATAGAAATTAGAAATTCACCAGTCTCTCCCGCAATAGTTCGAACATTAGTAATAGCACCGTCATACATATCCTTAACCAAATCAACATATCCGTGAGAGACTCTTTTCTTTCTTAATGTCCACCAAATCAATTCTCTCAGTACTCAATCATACGTTTTCTCCAAATCAAGAAAAATCATATACAAATCTTTTCTCATCTCTCTATACTTCTCCATTAGCTGCCGTAGTAAGAAAATAGCTTATGTAGTGAATCTATTCGGCATAAAACCAAATTGATTTTTCGATACAGTAGTCATACATCGGAGGCGTTTTTTGATTACTCTTTCCCAAAGTTTCATAGTATGACTCATAAGTTTAATTCCACGATAATTATTGCAGCTTTGAATATCTCCTTTGTTTTTATAGAAAGGAACCACAACACTTTTTCTCCAAACTTCTGGTATTCTCCGTTCCTTTAAAATTTTATTGAAAAGTTTAGTTAGCCACTGAATACCAATGTCTCCTAGGCCTTTCCATACTTCAATAGGTATGTCATATGGTCCTAAGGCCTTGTCCACTTTCATTTTCCTTAAAGCATCCTCCACTTCTGACATCTTAATACGTCTGAAATATTGATATTTATCAAATATTGTTGACTCTTGGACACCTTCTAAAGAGAAATCCTTGACGCAATCTCCATTAAGCAACTTCCGAAAATAACTATGCCACCTCTCTTTAATCTCAAGATCCTTAGTTAAAACCCTTTGATCTTCACCTTTAATGCAACGAACATGATCTAAATATCTAGTTTTCCTTTCTCTTAATTTAGCAAGTTTAAATATGTCATTTTCACCATCTCGGGTTCCTAATGTATTATATAAATCTTCAAATGCTTTTGATTTAGCTTCGCTAACTATTTTCTTAGCCCTCTTTTTAGCGATTTTGTAAGTTTCTAGGATTTGATTATTTTTATTAGTTTGTCAAATTTTAAAGCACTCTTTTTTTACTCTAATGGTATTTTGGATTTCCACACTTCACCACTAAGTCTCTTTTTCTAATTTCTTTTTACCTTTAGATTCGCCTAAGAGTTATTTTACTACACTCGTTATACAATTTGTAACATTATTCTGCATTACATTAGTTTCTTGTTCTAAATTCTAAATATTTTTCTTTAATAGACGATTTTTAAATGTTTCTAAACTTTTACTTTTTAAATTCCACCATTTAATCTTAGAACAATTATTTATAATGATTTTTCTTTTGAATTTAGGGATAATGACATCCATTACTAATAACCTATATTGAGGGGCTAGAATCTCACCAGGAATAACTTTGCAATCTTTACATAAAACTCTATCGACCTTCCTAATAAGAAAATAGTCAATTTGACTTATATGTGTTCCACTCTTCTATGTTATTAAGTGTTCGTCCCTCTTCTTAAAGAAGGTATTAGTAATCGTTAGATCATACGTCATAGCAAAATCAAGAATAGTATAACCCGTATCATTTCTATTGCCAAAATCAAGCCCTCCATGAATTCTCTCATAACTTTTATTATCTTTACCCACATGATTATTAAGATCCCCTCCAATAAAGATTCTCTCTTCACTAGGAATATTTTGGATCAAACTATCAATAGCCTCCCAAAATTACTTTTTAATGCTCTCTTCTATTCTTACTTGAGGTGCATATGCACTAATTATATTCAAAATATCCTCACCTAAGATAAGTTTACTTAGCATCAGTCTATCCCCCAATCTATTAACTTCTACAACTCTATCTTTTAAGTTTTTATCTATTATTATAGCAACACTATTTCTAGAGTTATTATTACCCGTATACCAAATTTTATATCCATCAATATCTTTAGCTTTATGTCTTTTTCACCTAGTTTCTTGTAGGCAAGCTATGCTAACCCTCATGTTCTTCATTAACTTAACCAATTCTAAACCCTTACCCGTTAAAGTACCTATATTCCAAGTAGCTAGACGGATCCTATGTTTTTGGACTAGCTTCTTTACCCGTGAACGTCTAACCCCACACGGAAACACTTGCCTATTTGACATCGCAATCGGGCGCCATTGTGGCACCTCGCTTGCTCACTTATCATTCCATCCGGGTTTCGATGTAACGCTTCGCTTTCGGGGGACGCCCTAACTATCCCTTGCTCACTTATCATTCCATCCGGATTTCGATGTAACGCTTCGCTTTCGGGGGACGCCCTAGCATTAGCACAAAATGTTGTTAGATCAGTATTCATGTGGGAGATGCGACAAAATTTTATTGCTGGCTGTCAACCTAACGCAAACCCTCCTCTTTTCTCATCCGAGTTTGGGACTGGTCATGGCAGAGTTCAATTATATATATATATATATATATAAAATAAAATCTCGCCTCAAATGCCTCAAACGCGTAGGCCATCGCCTAGATGTTTGAGACATGAGGCAACCCCCTGGTCGCCTCGGTCGCCTCACGCCTTAGACTACATAGGCTATGTAGTCATAGGCGCGCCTAGGCGCTCGCCTAGGCGTTTGAGGCAGTGAGGTAGTCCCAAACCGCCTCGCTTTCGCCTCAAACGTCTCACTCTCAGTCTTCTTCTTCTTTTGGTCCAGTCTTGGTTTAAACCTCCTTTATTCAAATCCTATCTTGTATGTATGTGTTTTTGCCTCAAATCTTGATTATTGTTAATTTTATTGAAAATCTTGATTGTATGTATGTATCTTCTTTGATATTTAGATATATATTTATATTTATCAATTATATATATATATTTTAATAAAACGCCTAGGCCATTGCCTAGGCGTTTGAGACATGAGGTGACCCCTTGGTCACCTCGGTCGCCTCACGTCTCAGACTACATAGATTAGTAGGTACAGGTCAAATAGCATGTTGCCAACTATTAGGTGCCAACATCCATAGTTTCTTTTGCTAGGCTGATTGTGGTCCATTTGCCCTTCCAAAAGAGGGTTTTAGCACCATTGCCCACTGTTATTCTACTCCCGTCCTACTCATTTCACTGACATGAGGATGCCTTTACACAAAGGTGATGTGAACGAGATATTTTCTGCTTAAATACCAAGCCTGCTGCTGTTCCTATAGAATTTAAAAATCCATTGCCTTCATCCAAAATTTTCCAAAACCACTTTCCTAGCATGGCCAAATCCATTGCTTGGATATCCTTGGCTCCTAGGCTGCCCTCCTCAGTCTTAACAGGTTCTCTCATTTGACCGGTAATATACAACTTGAACACTCATTGGTGCCTCCCCAGAGGAATCTTCTTGTTCTGTCCTGTTGGAACATAGAGCACTGGCATGTAATGTGGCAGAATGCTGGAGAGAGCTGAACCCTGAAGACAATTCTTCTTCCCAAGTGGAGATTCCTGGCTTTCCAATCTGCAAGTTTTTCCTGCATTTTTTGCTCTAGAGTTTCGCAATCTGAAATTCTGTGTTTCTATCTAGGATTTTACCCAGCCTTATGGATAATTCGTTGGTTATCATCTTGTAAAATCCATCGAGTAAGCTGATGGATCTGAAGTCTTTTAAGTCAAGTGCATCTTATTTTTGCAGATTGGCACCGGGAGGGTCTGAATAATAAACTCACAAGTGACCCCTAGTAGCAATAGAAGCGAAATCTTTAACCATATTCACAACGTATTTCATTACGATGTATCAATACCGAGAAATAGAGGGAAATGTGCAGCCTTGGATCTTTTTATCATCCTGGACTGAAGAGTGCGAGTCTGGCTAATTTCTCTGGGACTTCATGCTGTAATATTGATAGGTCATCTGATGCAATTTAACAGCCCTGTAATCTTACCTCAGAAAGGGCCATCCCTTTTCTGCGGTGAATAGTGAAGAATAGAGTCAATAATTTCTTTTGCAATTAGATACTTCTCATCGTGCCACTTCTCATATTATTTTTGGCAACACAATTGTCGTTGTTTTCTTTATCCAATAAGCATGTTGCTGCAGCCGGATCTTTAGGGGGGAGTCTAGATGTGTGGAGTTGGTTGTCTCTTTTGTTTGAGACAGAGTGAGGGAATGGGCTGAGATCCTTTTTAATGTGAATTCCCTCAATTCCTCTCTTTTTGTTTTGTTTGGGGGTTAATTGTTCCACTCTTTCTTGGTGTGGCCTTTTCTTCTTGGGTTTTTTTGCTATACTTGTTCATCCTACTCTTCTATTTATACATCAGTGGTACCCCACTTTCAGAAAAAAAAATCATGTTGCTGAAAGTATAGTGTGTTTGGAGTCCTCTGTGATCTATAGGTCTCCTCTTAAAGCCAAAGGGTATTTTATAATGCCTCTTTTGGACCTACTATGTTGGTCATAAGGAAAGAACACGCGTGATGCATGATAAAGGTGTGGATGTTGAGATGGATTTGCCAAAAGACTAAGACTGGAAAGAATTGGATTTGGAATGAACATATACATAAAAGCTCAGGTTTCATTCCAATTCATATTATGCTTGGAAAAAGCCTACTTAGTCTAGTCACATGCACTGGTGCCCAAATTTGGTGCGGCCAGAAGGTGAATTTCAAGTGTAAGATGGTTAAATCACTGAGGGAAGGTCTGAAATAAGATGCTTAACATTTTAAGGAGTTGGCCATGCAAGTTTTAACTGACCCAAATAAATGGGGTAAGTCTTTGATGATGGTGATGATGAACCTGCAGATTCAGAAATAGGGGGATTTGCTTTGCTCTCAAGACACTTAACACAATACTGGAATTATTAACAAGCAGAAGGTAGGAGAAAATGAAAAGTGGAGGGATAGTATATACACTGGATCCTGTGCAGATGCTTATTGAGATGGTTCTGGAGCTGTTGAAGAAGCGAGAAAACTGTAATCTGTTGGTACTGGCATGTCTATGGTCCTTTCTGGGCATTACAAGTAAAGTCTTATGGTGTATAAGATATTGTCAAGAAAAAATGTCAAACATACACCAAGAATGGCCTCCCACAGCTAAAATGCACTAAATGAACATTCATTATTGTTGCAGGAAACAAAAACAGAATGGATGTTCTCAACAAGCTAGTGTATGTTTTCTAAATTTAGGGTTTTTAAAAAGATATTTTTCAGGGTTCCGTGTACCGATGTAAGGTCTTGCTGTATTATCTTTTTAGAGCAGAGATATTGGGCCCATCAGGTTGTGTGGTGGGACCATGGGAGAAATGACATTGCATTATATAAAATATAGTTCCACCTTCAAGGAAAGCATGACAGTGATTCCGGATATGTTGTTCTAAGAGAAATGCTACAGTGCCATTCTTTTGCCACCTGGTTTGCCTCTTTTCCCATCGTTTGACCATTTTGAAAGTGCAGTCCAAAATGCTCTGTGTGAAGTTGTTTTCCTTTGAAGAATACATATTGCATCAATCTGAAATGGATCAGACTAATTGAGATGTCTGAAGAGTCCACATTTTACTAGCTACTTCCCCCTTCAGGTGTCCATGCTGCACTGATCGACTAGAACTGGGGACAACACCCTTGAATAATCATGCTTCAGACAGCAATCATTCGCTGGGTTTCTACTCTGAACTATTTGCTTCATCTATAAAACCTTATCCCAATTTCGAGCCGGATTTCTCATCTCATGAACATCAATGCAGCAAACTGGTGATGACATGTGAACAGTATTTGCATGCACTTGCATTCACTTACTGTATAATTTTTGTTGCAGGTAATGGAATTGGAGCTGAAGAAGTTGGAGGACACTGTTAAATCTATCCATGAGGAGATGTTTTATCTTCGGTCAAGGTACTTGGGTTGAAAACCTCTCATTATCCTCATGTTGCTGCTTCTATAAATGCATCGGTGTAGTTGTATGTGGATGGAGCAAATCTTTTTCTGAACCTTGATATCAAAAAGTCCAAACTAGAATGGGCTCCATTGTGGGGTATCCCCATAGCAGAATAGTTGGGGTGACTCCGTTTAATGAACCGGAGATCGTGGGTTTCATTCCGCATGTAGGCGGATGAACTGGTGCACTGGGTTTCTCCTGCCTACAGACAGCTGGGTTTACCGGCAAAAGTCGGGTTTCCCTCGGCATCTAAAAAGAATAGGCTCCATTGTCCAGTCCCAACAAGGTGTTCAGTTGCCCTTCCCTGTTCTGAGAAGCATGGTACTCTTTTATTGGTGTAAGGTGGTTTCATGTGCTTGTTCCTACTCTTAAATGTGGTCTTTTCATAATGTTGCATTTCCTGTGTCACTGAGGGATGTGGCATGTACTTAGAGATCTCTATTTTTCTGCCCTTAAAATTTTCAGAGAGGAAGAAATGCAGGAGTTGAATAGAACAACCAATTCCCGGATGGCGTGGTTGAGCTTCCTTTCCCTCGCCGTGTGCCTGTCAGTGGCAGGATTGCAGCTATGGCATTTGAAGACCTTCTTTGAAAGGAAGAAGCTTCTGTAAAAGTTGTGATAATAACTCTCTTTATATCATGTACTCCGAGGATTCTTTTCACTTGAATGCATCATAGAACAGAAATTCTTGACAACGAACTTTTCATGACGACCCCTCGTTATCGCTCTCTTACCGATTGTTGTTGGTTATTCTAGTGAACACTTGCTCGAGGGAGATGTCGTGTGCCGGTAAAAAGTTGCCCATTACTTGTGCATTACAGGGTTGCAGACGGCAACCATGATTTAGTTTACACGCCACCCAATTCCCACAGCGGTTGGTCACCCTGCAAAACGTTTTTGCCCCCACGGAGGGCACAAAAACGAAAGTGGCACTTCCACCTGGCGCCTGGCCTCCATCGAGTACCCAACATGGTCCATATGATTAAAAGCTAAACCTGGTAGGAGAAAGCAGTAGCAACAAGGGTTTCAAGAACGTCGTTGGATGGATGGATGGATGAGTTCGGAATAATCGGTTCCTATTCCATCACGATGTACCGCGCAAGTTAAATAGATTTTAAGAAGTATGGTGTCGGCGGTTGGGAACTAAAGCTGACGCCCTAGGGAAATATTGCCGTGGAAGTAACCTCGCGAAGGGAGCATAATCTCCTTTTGGCCCACGTACATGGTACACGGTTTACGAGATGGGATGACTCGTATACACAAACAACTCATATATATATATCCTTTCTGACATAGCTACATGCTGGCAAGATGCAAACATCTACATTATCTTGGGCATCTCACGGTTCCAAAAAAGGGGGAAAAATATCTTCTTCATGCTATTACCCTCATGCATAATAATATATAAACTCAAAAGCATGATGCAACGCAAGTTGTTGGGAACTTCCATGTAAGACTCAATCAACGGACGGTAAAGATGCCCCGCCGCTGAGGGTTGACTAGCCAACCAACAGTTGGACTACTACTCGTCGATGGCTGCACCTTACCGATGGGTTGTCCACCAAAGGCCATAACAGATCTTGCTGCACAGGGGCCGCAGATCGCAGACTGTTCGTCGTCCACATCGTATGGCTGGCTGTCGGTGGGAGATGCCACCGTGAAAGCTCACGTGGGCTGTTCGACTGGTCTTGACATAAACGATGGGCGTGTCATGCAAAAGTGGATTGGGAGACCTAGATGTACCATCCACCGCAAGACAACCACACCTGAGTACCTTCGAAAACATGCACGAGGCTCCGACTGGATGCCCAATTTTTTATTATTCGATATATTTTCGATTCGTAGAATGGATGTGACAATCCAATAAGGATGAGGACGGCCCCACTTGGCACCACCACCGCCTGATCACCTCCCATGTACTATTTTTTATTTTTTAAAAAAAATTTTAGGTGAGCCCATGGTCCTTTATCTTGGATGGGGTCCAAGTCATCAAAAAATTATCTTGAAATACAAAGAGAAAAAAAATAAAAAAATACGTAAATAGTGATTTTGGTCAAGTCACAATTCACACTTTTTATTTATTTTTTTCTTGTCGCGGATCTCAGGTAAAATAGGAAACTTGGACTCCACTCCAAAGAAGGGGACTTTGGATTCTGCCTATTTTTTTAAAAAATAAATAAAAAATAATACATGGGAGACGATGAGGTGACGTGGACACCAGGTGGGGGTGTCCCCACCTGATCGCCTATATATATATATGATTTTTGACTATCAAACGAAATCTATCTAACATCCAATGGTTATAAAGATAAGTAACTAGAAATTTTTTTAAATTCAAAGTTCAATATTTCATATTGTGGACAAATAGATAGTATGAATTTATACAATTTGTACTATGTAAAATCATATTGTATTTTTTTCAAAAAGAATGTTCATTAGACTTTGAAGATAGACAAAAATAGTGATATAAAATCACTTATTAATATAGAGACGATGGAAGTGGAAACTTTCATTTCCATTTCCAATTCAAAAGTGGAAATAGATGTGGAACACTGTTTGTCCCCAATAATTCTTATAGGAAATGGAAGGGGAAGGCATCATTTCAATTTCCATCTTCGACCCATTTGTAACCCTACTAGCCGTAATGGTTAAGTTGAGTGATCATCCCCATCAAACAATCTCCTTCCTCTTCCCTCCGTCTTATCTCTTGTTGCCATCCTCCTCCATCTCCTCGTCTTTTGGGGCCACTAAGAGAGAGAATACAGGGGAAGGGAGGTGAGTCAACCCATACGGTCTATAGAAAAGGGAGAATATAGGGAGAGGATGGACGAGGGAGGGAGGTGTGGCAACTGTCATCGAAAAGGGTTCATCGAGGGCACACCCTCCTATGCTGCCATGGGGTAGCCAAATGGAGGGAGGGCCTGAGGAAGTGGGGAGACACGGCAAAGAAGTGACCTTATGAGGCATTCCAAGGAATACGGGTGGGCAATAGATGAGTTGCTTGCATTTCCATGTTTGGCTCAACGAATGGAGAGGTAAAGATGAAGACTATATCAAAGAGGAAGTTGTAAAATGAGGAAGGGTCAATGTTTTTCTTGAAAGTGGATGGTACTATGTCATATATTAAAAGAAGAAGAATGTACAAGTAATAAGAGACTAATTCCCAAAAACTCCACTATACAAAAGATGTGACAACGGTCTCTCTACTCACACAACAAAGGCAAAATAAGAGAGTTACATTTAGCCACTCTACAAAATATGTCCCCCAACATTTTACAACAGAGAAAATCAAATCTAGGCATCTTGCCAAATCATGAGCATCTCTTTTGAAATTCTATCATTCCTCTCTTTCTAAATGCTCAAAAGGTTGGATGCAAGATCAACCACCACAGTTGACAACCGATCTTAGCGCCCCATGCACTTGCCAATTACTGATGAATTTTGCCATAGGGCCTTCATCAGGTTTTGCACATGCAAGCTTAGTGCAGATATGCTTCCAAACATCAGTAGCAAACTCACAACCTATGAACAAGTGTTCCAAAGATTCCTCCTCTGTCCCACACATGCAGAATCCAGTCTTCATGCCCTCCATGAACTTGGACAGTCAATCCTATGTAGGAAGACAACGAACGGAAATCCTCCACATCAAGATCATACCTTAAGAGAAGCCTCCAAACTTAGTGGAGCATAGGGTGTCCAGTACCCCCATATACAATAAAGTAATATGCCGAACAAATAGAGAACACTCATGAGGGGGTCCACCTCCAAACCCACTGATCTCTGAAAGTGAAATCCAAGTGTACACCTTCGAGTAAGGCCAAGAGGTCAGACATCTCTAAAATCTCATCATCCTTCAGCCCATGCCTAAAATTCGGGCACCACCCATTTCTAGAGTCATATGCCTTACACACCAACATCTACTTGCCGGTAGAAATGTGAAAGACTTTGGAAAACCTGCTTGCTAAGGAACTTCGTCTACACCATCTGTCCAAACAAAAGACACACCGGGCCATCCCCAAGTTTAATCTACACATAGGTCTGGATAACACCAACAACTTGTAGGGTACCTTTCTAGACTGGTGACAGTAAGTAAATCTGTGAAGGTGTCAGGTCTCATGCTCGGCTTCTTGAATAATATTTATCCTTAATGAGTTGAAGACATAGGCCATTCTTTATGGTACTAATTTCCCATAACCATTTAGCAACGAGAGCCGAGTTAAGTAGCCTAATATCTTTGAAGCCGATTCCACCATTTCTCTCGGCTTGACAGACTCGCCCCCAATTGACATCATACCAGTCTCTTACCCTATCTGTGCCGCCCTACCATAAGAATTTGCATCAAATACTTAAGTTTTGCAGCCACCGAGCAAGAAATCCGAAACATGGAAAGGAAGTAAACTAGTAGACTTTCTAACACTGAGTCACACAGAATTGTCCTTCCCCAGTAAGAGAGTATCTTCCCTTTCATCCAGCCAACGCTAACTCAAAGTTTTGAATAACTGGCTACCTATATCTGAACCTAATGACTCATTAGACAAAGGAAGGCCCGAATATGTGATCGAAAACTCGCCAATCTGATAGCCAAGGATGAGGGCAGCTGTGGCGACATAGACTCCAGATACCGGGTAAACCCAATACCACTTGGAACTTGCGAGGCCTCCCAAGAGCGGAAAAGCTCCGAAGGGATAGAAAGGTGTGTGAGAGTACATTGAACTTCCAGATATAACAGTAAGCAATTAAATTTCAATGACCAGGATTGCTAAAGTAGCAGAAATAAAATTACATTTTCTATAACGATTAAAATAAACAGAGTCCAGTCCAAAGAAAGACAAGTACAGTCCAACAGAAAGGGAAACGTACCCTCAAGTCGGGGGAAGCCCGACACTGGCAAACGCTGTCAACACAGAACTATCGCTCAGCGGAACCTCCAACCACGAGGCAGAACAGCTACACCTAAAAAGTCAGGGGTGAGCCTCCTGTCACTGGCTCAGTAGGGATCCCGCAGAACCCTACCGCAAAACACACAGTAACAGCAGTGCTACACTAAAGAAAAGCAGTAAAAACAGTAAAAGTAAAGAGGAAAGTCGTAACGTTGAAACACGGCAGCCGAAGGAATCTCAGCACTCTAAACTACTCCGAACAGTAACCGAAAGGTGAACCTCGATCTCACAAAGTCGGGCGTTACCGATCTATTGACAAATCACAAAACCCTCTCGTGAAAAAGCCTACCAAAACAGGTAAAAGCCTGCCAAAGACTTACTCAGTCGAAGGCACCAGACATACACGAACTCACCATCGTGTACGCTACAGAACCCATAACCTCGAGTGAAGCCATGCACATGCTACTCAGACAAGTCACGAAAAACACAAGTCACAAGAGTCATGCGTCGAGTGACAGAAGCACCTCCTCACCAGAAGAACAGCCAGCTTGCGTCCACTGACGTCTTACACTGCGCCTCAAGTATCTCGCACACGCCTGGAACGGCGGTAACTGAGACACTCACAAAGAACCAAGTAACTACAGTAACGAGTGACTAGTCTGGGTCACGCTTGTCGACGCTCGTCCAACCGCCCCTGACCACGTGCACACACAAGTCCAATGCCTTGAGCCAGGCCTCTAGCTAGTTTTCCCCCCCAGTAGGACACTATCACAAAGTAAGGGGGCCCACGGAAACTAGCCTAAAAACCGTCTGTCGGGAACTGCCCCGCCACCACTCCTAGGTGGGCCGACACACAGGAAAGTGTCGTCAGGCTACAACTAGTGGAGGCTCACTAGACACAGAGATTCCAAAACAGTGAACACCAAAGTACAAACATGGTACGCACACACCTGTCGCACGTACTACGGAGCACAATGCAGTACACCACTGCAACCAGACTCAAGACAGTCAACTAGACCTGCTGACAACGATCCTTGAGTCACAAGACTCGGGTCAAGATCGTCACACATCACAGCAACACGCTGTTAATCAGCCTAGTCCCTAAGTCAAAATCCACGAGAAACACATTATGGAAGACGACAGAGTACATCCAGATCCATAACAGCAATAATAAAAGTCCACGGCCTACGGGCCACTCACCGGACTCACAATTCCGCATAACACAAAACACGGAACATGAGAGATCACCAAAAGTCTCAAAGCACATGGCACACAAATTGAGGTAGAATGACACCTCCTAGCGCCCGAACCCATGTCTCGATCCTCACAAGATAGACGAGACACTCACGAGGTCACATGTCAACCACTGGGTCACAACCGGGTTGACCAGAAACCATAATGACCCTCGATATAACACAAAATAGTACTCGGTACAATGGCCCTCTCAGACACCCTATAGCACGGTCACAGCCCTCATAGGACGTCCAAAACATCCACGGAACAATGGGCTAACCAAGGGGTCAAAGCCACACTGACCGGAAAGACACAACACATACTGCTCGGGATAAAAACCGCCTCTCCGGGATCTCGACCCTCACAGGACACCGAAGGCATCCATCGAGCCAAAAGCCAACAAGGCATCGAATCTTGGGTTCACCAGAGCCCAAGATAGCTCAAATAAAACACGAAAAATAGAAAACACTAACGCGCCTACCCCCTGTGTCGCGATGATTAACGCGCCACCCACATAGGGCGCGATGACAACAGAACGCGGCGCTTACCTAGGTCGCGTTAACAGAGATCGCGCCTATCACATAGGGCGCTGTTGTGCGGGTTTTTATGTCGATTAACCGGGGTGAGGGAAGGAATACAGCGGGGAAGAAAAATACGGGAGTTTGATGTATCTCGGGTATCCTCCTTACGGGTGCATACCTCTCACCGCGGTACCGGGCACTCTCCTTTCACGGAAAGTCAAAAAGGGTCAAATGGCACGGTAGTGTCGGGATAAAGGTTAATCAGACAAGATGCGGGCGTGCCAGTCGATCTCTCGACAATCACTCATGGAACCAAGTTTTGATCGGGGAAGCGCCACCAGGGCGCGGCACGTGGGCTCGGGCGATCGGGCGACACGTGGAGAGAAGGGGTTCCATGGGTGCGAGTGCGTAGGCGATTGCGGGAATCGTGTACAGGACGTCTTTCCCCACCGGCCGCAAGTAACCGGTGTTTATTTACATCGGATTGAATCCGAATACCTTCGTTCCATGCTGAAGAAAAGTCTGTATATGTGTCTGAAGCCGTAGGTAGAGGGCTGGGGGCATTCAGCAGCTAGGGGTGCGCGTTAGGCCGAGGGGTGTTTACTGACGTTAGGGCGTTAGGCATGGATGCCGAGTGATGTAGATAGAAGACTGAAGGCCGGGACGTGGGTGCGAGAGCACTCGTCCAATCGGCGGGGTTGTGCTGAGACGTATATTTCTTTACAGGGAAGCCGTAATGGCCAAAGTACAACTGGCGCATGCCACGGGATAATTCCGACGTGTTAGTCGGTCCCCGGGTCGATGCGTGATGAGTGAACACTTATGTGTTTTACAGAGGGCTCCTCCCGTGACGTGGGCCATGGCCGCGTTGCCGAACGGGGGCTTATGACTGGATAACTGAGGGGATACATCGATCCGGTATCTGGGCGAGGGGTCGGTCGCGACTCGAGTTGAGCGGTCGGACATGGCCTCGTAACTGCGGGTAAGCATGACGTCATGGCACGCGTGTGGTTGCGACCGACGGGCGTGCGAAGGGAAATCCTGGCATGAGGGGACATCCGCTCGTATCACGACGTCTCACGTACGGTGGGTGTTGACTCGTGTGTGACGGGTACAAATGACGTGAGGGGAGTGTGAACGACATACCCCCGACGTAGTAGACCACCGAACAAGTCACCCACACACAATTCTCCTTAGCTCACTGCTCGGAGCCGCGCTCGAAGTCTTGTGCTTGCCGGGTGCCGTACGATCTTGTGTATCTCTCTGGATGCCTTGTATTAGATGCCCCACCCCTTGAGCTCCTAAGGGGTTTTTATAGGGGAAGCTGAAGGGTCACAAGGGGTTTACGCGGACCAGCTAAGGGGGGTGAGCTGGTCCGCGTAAACCCAAGTGAATAGTGTCACTGGGTTACAGGGTTACGGAGTGAGAGAGAGGGGGGAATGAGGTTTACGCGGACCAGCCAGGGGGGCCTGGCTGGTCCGCCTAAACCCCCCATGGGGGGGGGGGGTTTAGGCGGACTAGCCAGGGGGCATTGGCTGGTCCGCCTAAACCCCCAAGGGTTTAGGCAGGCTGATCTTTTTTTTATTTTTTGAAAAATTAATTTTAATTTAATTAATTTTAATTTTTTTTTGTTGAATGGGGGTTTACGCGGACCAGCCAGGGGGTCTTGGCTGGTCCGCCTAAACCCCCCCCCCCAAGGGCGTTTAGGCGGGTTCGCAAGGAGAGAGAGAGAGGGGGCTGGTCCCCACCCTATAAAATCCCATTTTTGGCCTTTTTCTTCTTTAATTTGGCTAAGGAATAAAAGGACAAGTGGGTGAAGGATACGTGGTGGCTTGTGGAGACTTGTGCGCATTGACTTGAGGACGAGCCCGTCGTGCTGTCGCTTTGCGCTTCCACGTCCGCATGTTGACCCCTCGAACTGGTACGGCACACGAACTGAATCGTAGGACTGTAATTGGACGAACCGGGGCTGAGTGGGGTCGTGGGACCACTGGGCTGGAGGGAGGGGCGCGGCCCCCAGGGAGTTCGCCCTCTCTGGGGCGCGCGGCCATGCCCCGGGGTGAACTGGCCCCGGGCTAGCTGTAACCCCAAGGGATGGCCCCCGGGGGTCTTCTTGTGTTGGCTGGGGACGTCCTTTGACGGACTTTGACCTTCGGGAGGCTGGCATGGGCACGTGGGGCCGTTGTTCTTTGAGTTGTAGTGGCCGCTCGCAAGGTGTTCGGGCAAATGCCTGACACACCTTGGGTTGCCGAACGAGCCGCGTAAATGGGCGACGGGCCTTGGATTTGGCCTAGGGCCAATGGTAGAAGTCCCTAGGGGCTGGGAGGAGACACCTTGGGCCCATGGGCCTCTCCTCGTGTTACGTGCCATGTTGTACGGCGGGTTGGCAGGGTAGCCTCGGGTTGGCCCGAGAGCTAAAGTTGAGTGGCATGTTGCCACGTGTCTGAGGGTCGGGGGTGGTCCCGACTTGCTGGGGGGCGTTGTAGAGCCCAATAAGTGTACTGGAATCACGGGGTGGCCCGTGGGTTGGTGTAGAAGGGTTGAAATATACGCGCCCACAAGGTGTTCGGAAAAATGTCGAACACACGTGTGTGAGCCGTATGCACTTGCAGCGGGCCTCCAAAGCCTATGGTTGACTTGCTCGGGTCCCCCTTTGACCTTGGAGGGTTGAATGAAGAGTCTTGGAGTAGGCCCGTGACTCTTTTACTGGATGCCACGTGGCGTGGCTTGGCGTCGGGGCACCCCCGGGTGGTCCTGGGCGGCCATGTAGGGTACGGGCAAGGCCCGTATGAGAGTGGCCGGGGTTGACCCCGGACAATTGCTTGTGTCACCGCGTGTCACGGCAAGTTGGTTGGGACCCCTGTGGGGACCTGCAGGGTTGTAGAAAGGGCTAGGTAGCCCGTGTCTTGAAGGTGTTCGGGGAAATGCCCGAGCCCTTATTTCTGGGTATTTTGGCTGGGAAATAGTCTGGGTACAACAAATGCCCCCACGGGGCATGCGCCAGAGGCGGGGACGAGGGCGTGCAGCCCGTGAGATCCTCTTTCTGAGTTGTTGTAGTTGTATTTTGACGCTTCATTTGTCTTTATTTTGATGTATTGTACATGTGGATTTTCTGGTATGCTGACTATTTTTCTGGGTGCCTTGTCTTGCAGCTATGGCACGCTTCGACAGAGACGGGCGGGTCCTGAGGCGGCTGGCTCGGGAGGAGGATCACTGGGTACAGCAGACCGATCGACCGATGCGCCCTCTAGATGCACCAGTGATAACTGTGGCTGGTATAGAGCAGCTGGACCAGGGCCATATGGCCGTGGCTGAGGGTCCGATTGGTGAGAGGACAGCTGGAGCAGGGGCCGTGGAAGTGGCCAGGGTTCTGGAGGCGGGTGATCTATACAGTTACGACCGGAGCGGGGGATATCCGTTGGAGTTCCCCCTGGATCGTCATCTGCTTGAATTCATCGTGGCTATGTCCCTCCTGGTGTGGAGGAGGGCGACTCGCAGATTCGGGAGCCTGCCGCCGGCTTGAGCGGGCCATCCTGATTGGCAGGGACAGCCTGCTTGGTACCACTTTCTGCAGCTATCCGAGCTTTTCAGAGGACTACTGGAGGCAGCGCCAGTTTCCCAGCGTCGATTGTCTGGGGTTCTTTGGCATGGCGGAGCAGTCCGGAGTCAGAGTTGGGCTGATTGGCCCCGCTAGCTGGGATTTGCACGGCCACCACCGCATAGAGACGGAGGGAATTGCTGGATTGGTATTAGAGCCCGCTGCTGTGCAGTACGCTGGAGAGGGCTACGATGACCACAATATGCTGAATGGAATCATGCGGCAGATCGTCACTAGCTGGTATGGCCGCTGGACAGTGATCCCGTCACATTACTACCGCCAGGGTGCCACAGAGTGGTTGATGGGGATTGTCCACCACTACCGGGTGTTGCTGGATCGAGCTGGGATCAGGTACGCGGTGACTGCCGCTCTGTACGCGTACCCGTGCTACACCGGATTGCTGCAGGGCTTGCTGGAGCGTTTCAACCGTCGTTGGAACACGGTGGCAACATCAGAGGGAGAGACCAGCCTTGACTTGTGGTCTCTGTTCAGGATTTCTGGCTTACCGATTATCGGCGAAGGGTACGAGGAGGTAGTGCTGGATGACCTCCACCGCAGTCATACTGATGGACTGGGAAGATACCGAGTGCCTTACAGTTATCGGTATCTGATAAAGACTTGGAGAGATTTGGCTCTAGCAGGGAGAGAGAGAGTTGCTCAGACTTCTCGGGTGCCGCTGAATGTATGGGTCCGTCATTTTTACAACGGGCCGTTTTGCTTTTACCAGGAGTTCACCAGGGATCAGACTCCCTGGGAGGAGTACACGGAGGTGAAGCTACGCTTCCGGACGTACTCTAGATATGTGTATGCGCCACGGGAAGGGTGGAATCCTCATGGTCTGCCAGATGTGACATATCTTGCAGCGTATCTGGCATATTGGCTTGCGACTTTTGTAGTTCCTCACGGAGAGGACGGGCTGTTGAGAGCCGAGTTGTTGTGGCCGGCTTGCTTGTTGGCTGAGGGGAGACAGTTATCTCTAGCTCCTGCTGCACTGGCTAACATTTACCAGGGGTTTGGAGTTCTGGCGGCACACTCAGCGCCGAGGGAGAGGAGTATACTTCTGCCGACCCACTACCTTAGTGTGTGGGCCGGGTTACTGTTCCCGGGACTGGTGACACGGGTACTGTGGCGAACCGACGGCACCACTTTTGTTCTGCTTTACTGGGCAGCCGGATGGGGATGCAGAGGAGCAGCTTGAGGGGGGCAGGAGGGCCCTTTGTTACCTGCCCGCCTGGGGCGAGGAGGGACTGCCCTTCGACAGTGAAGCGAGGGACCTCGGCCTCTTTCTGGGAGCTTCAGGCGAGGGGCGGCCAGCGCCCATCCCAGTCAGGGGACCGCCGATACGAGACCACGGACTGAGTGGATACTGAGCACCCGAGCAGCCGTGTTGGCGTTGCATCGGTCGATGACGAGTTTCTTGGAGCCGTACTACCTACATCGCTTTGCTAGAAACTTCGGGTACGACCAGGGGATTCCGCCGAACAGGGAGTTCCATCTGACGGGCAGACAGTACAAGGGCAAGGACACCCACCTTCTTGCAGCAGCCTGGTGGGATTTCTACTGCCGCCGGGAGCCGAAGAGATTCCCGATGCCGAGGCAGGGACGTCAGGGACGATTTGATGTGCACTACGCCCGATGGTGGTTCGGGCACAGTCACCTCTACCGACAGAAGGCCTCCACGATTAGGAAGGTGGAGGAGAGTCGCCTACTGAGGGAGGATCTGCCTCCCATTGCACTGGACGAGGGGTAACAGAGGACCCGTGTTGCTCGGATCCGTCGGGAGGTCGAGCGGATTGCGGCGCAGTGGCCCCGGAGTGGCCGGGGTTCGTCTTCTGGCAGCCGAAGCAATGGAGGGGCACTGAAGCCCCTGGGACGGGCATCGGCAACAGCTACTGGAGTGAAGGTGTCTCGGCCGAGGGCACCTAAGGCTTGGTGGACTCAGTTTCTGGCCGATTGTGGTATCCGGGGCAGAGGATCGCTGGACCGGGAGCTCCCGCACGGGAGCTTCACCGACACAGCGGTCGATGACTGGAGACGACACATCACCCACGCGATTGGGTCAGCTGGACCTGTGGAGTTCGTGTCCCAGGTTGAGTGCGCCCGCACTCCACGGGATATTCGGGAGGCCGTCACGATGGCAGTCCGAGCCTTGGCGATAGGGATGGAGCAGCTGGTGCCCCTACCATTGACCCCCTTTGGGGCTTCAGGTTCGGCTTTCCTCCCTTAGTCTGTTCTCTTTCTTTCATTCTGTAATTCTTGGATCTAGAACTGAGATGTTGTATATTGCTGTGTTTGTCAGCAGGTTCTGCGGCAGAGGGGGACCAGCCCTCCACGGGTACATCCTCAGGGAGCGGGGACGGAGGTCTGCGGCCTCGGAGAAAGTGCCCCCGTGTGGCGATGCAGCGGTTGAGACTGGTGGGTCATCTGAGGGACCCCAGACTGGAGAGCGAGTTGAGGAGGAGACGGCCTTGAGTGAGTGTCACCCCAGCTCTTTTGTTTTTATCTAGTTTAGCCAATATGATTGACTAATTCTATTTTGTGGGACTCGTCTGTCTGTTGTAGCTCCGCAGGTGGTTGGTGTGGAGGCGACCTTCTCGCCCCCTCGAGATGCAGATCCCCCGCGTGAAGAGGAAGCCGGAGGGGAGGTCGACTTGGAGGAGCTTACGCGCCTGCTGAGCGAGCCCTTCCCCAACATGGAGGACTTTCCCGACTTTGAGTCGTGGACAGCCACGGGAGGAGCCCGCGCAGGTAGGAGTTTCGAACCTTGGGCGCATGCCGCGGCTTTGGTTTGCCTCTGGTTATTTGTTGCGACTTTCTGGATTATGCAGGGGGGACAGAGGCACCAGGGGCCGAGGCCCCTGCTGGGACACAGGGTGGAGTGCCTGGCCCGGCCAACGAGCCAGGGCTCACGGTGGCCAGCAGTTGTCAGGGTGAGTGCCCGACTGCCGTGGAGGGGATCCTCTTGTTGCTATTGAGCTTCTTTTTGGCAAGCCAAAATTATTGACTTGATTTATGTTACTGGTTTGGCAGGTGAGGACGCGGCGGCGACCCTGGAGATGATCCGGGAATTGGCGGATGCCGGCCCGACAGTGGCCCTGCCATCTTTCGAAGATGAGCCCGGACCGGTGACTTCCGTGCCCCTAGTCACTGTTGAGGACACGTTGGGTAGACCACCGCTGTTGCTGACGAGGGTGCCTCTCCCACCTTTGCCGAGCGTAGTGTCGGCCTGTACGGTGGGGCTGGTGGAGTCCTCCAGTGTGGGACCGTCAGGTATGTAGCTGAGCACTTGATTATTTCAGGGTGGATTATTTGACTTTCCCACCCGTGCTGAGCTTTGACTGGGATGGATTGCAGGTACCTCTTCCCCTCTGGAGGAAGGAGAGCTCCCTCGGGATACGGATCGGCCATCAGGAGATGAACCTCTCGTCGTAGCTACTGCTGAGGGCGACGAGGAGTTTGTCGACATTGAGGGGGTTTCTGAAGGAGACGCCCCGACTGGTGAGCTTCTTCCCTAGCACCTTTGACTAGGGAGCTATCTTTATGTGAGGCTGGACTTGATAATAGCCTAATCTGGTTCCCGATGTATAAGTGCCCCTGATTTGCCCGCGACTGGGGGTTCATCAGAGAGCTCATCTGGTTCTTCAGAGGGCGACATCGCCACGATGGAGACTGACGAGAGCTCAAGCTCGAGTTCTTCTTCTTCCTCTGAGGCCTCTTCTGCCGGGGATGCCGAGATGGAGGCGGCGCTGGAAGGTATATGCGGTTTCTCCTTGTCTCCGCATTAGCTTTGATGCAGAGTTTATGGCAGAGTACTGACATTTTTGTGTTATGTCCAGGACTGGAGACTAAGGAAGAGCACGCGTCGGCTCCCGCCGAGGAGGGTCAGGAGGAGCCCTCCGTCACCCCAATGGCCATTGGGGAGGATCGGGTTGCAGGGGAGTCTCTACCCTTTCTGACTCCGACAGAGGACACTACCGGGGTGGAGGAGAGGTTACCTTCACCGACTTCGAGCGGGGAAGTCACGGGCGCTGTAGGAGCTACACCAGGTGAGGGTCAGGACCTTTCTCAGGTTTTTCACCTTGTCTTGTCAAAGGGAAGTCATGAACATTGTTGACCCATTTCGTGTTTGATGGGGTTGTGCAGGTCCCTCCGATGTGCTGGCTGAGATGGGTCGCTCCTCTCTCACACTGGAGATTGAGTGGCCTACATCCGTTTCACCATTGGAGCCGCTGCTGGACGCCAGTGTAGGTGCGGCCTTACTTCAGCGAGCGCGGGGCTACGTAGGGGGTGATCCTCTGCCTTCCCCAGAGGAGCTTCGGCAACGGTTGCGAGAGTGCACACGTGGTTACCACGACCTCGGGTTCCCTCGTGGGCCCTGGATGTCTGGCTTGGCCGACCTCTGGGCGGAGTACCTGTGGCTTCTGGAGGCTCAGGAGCAGCGGGCACAGCGGCTGGCGGCCATCCGGGAGGTACGGGAGCAGCGCGTTCAGCTTATGGCAGCTGTGATCGAGCAGAGGAGGCTTGTCGATGCAGCCGTGTCTCTTGCTCAGGACCGTGCCAGGCAGCTGAGCGAGGCGACTAGCAGAGTGGAGGCCTTGCAGAAGGCCTTGGAGGCGCAGCGGCGAGCTGTAGAGCTTGCTAGAGCTGAGTGGCGGACTGCTGAAGCCGGAGCCGAGGCTAGTGTTCAACTGGCGTCGGCCTTGGAGGCAGAGCTGGTGACTGCGGAGTCCCGCTTAGCGGAGCTGGAGGGGAGCGAGGCTAGGCCGTGATTGTATCACTTCCCTTTCCCCTTTTTGGTTATCCGGACTATGTATTTTTTGTTACCCCAAGGGCATGTATTGGGCTCCCTATTATAGAGTATCAATGACAAATTCTGGATTTTTGTGTTGTTGTTTGCTGAGTTGTCCTTCTCCCCAATATGTGGAATAGGGTTGAGTACAAGGGGTGGCTACCACTTACTGTCGGTCGAGGATTGTTTTAACACGTACCGGCATAAGGGGCAGCGAACTGGGTTTTACCCGAAACTGGAGCTAAGATGAAAAACTGGGTGGGGAGAGTAGTGTGACTGGATATTAGGTACTGGGTACTGGATGCTGGTTGTTTGTGTTGTTAGCTGGTAATGTAGCTCTTCTGGACTTAAGAAACTAGGACTGAGCTGGCGAATGGGCTCAAAGGCATCACAGTCGAAGGCCGTGAGTGGGATTGGAACTGGTCGGTCCACCCGTGGAGGGATTATGACCGAACTTGGTGCTGGAAGCTGGCGGCTGGCCCGCGAGGGTGTTGTAGCCGGTGACTGGAGTTAGAAATTGGCGGCTGGCCTGTGAAGGCGTTATAGCCGTGGTACTGGGACTGGTGGTTGGCGGCTGGCCTGTGAAGGCGTTGTAGCCATAAACTAGAGCTGGGAGCTGGTGGCTGGCCTGCGAAGACGTTGTAGCCGAAAGCTGGAGTCGAAGGCTGGCGACTGGCCCGTAAAGGCGTTGTAGCCGGGAACTGGAACTGGAAGCTGGTGGCTGGCCTGTGAAGGCGTTGTAATCGAAAACTGGAATTGAAAGCTGGCAGCTGACCTGTGGAGGCGTTGTAGCTGAAAATTGGAACTGGAAGCTGGCGGCTGGCCTGTGGAGGCGTTGTAGCTGAAAACTGGAACTAGAAGCTGGCGATGACCGACCCTCGGGGGTGTAGTGGCCATCATTGTTGTGGAGTGATGTTGAGCTCGCCATTGGGATGTGTTATAGCCGACGACTTTGTACGTGAAGAATAGAGAGGGAGAGAGATTTTTTTTTCTCTTTACCAGCCCTACCGCCCTTGCGGGTTTTCGCTAGAGCTGACCCCCTTTAGCTTTTTTCGGTGCGCCCTTGCGGGTTTTCACACCGAGGGGTTACCCGATTTTGCCTAATGCACCCTTTCGGGTTTTCACCTTAGCTGGGTTGGTGGCAATTTTTGCCTCCAGTCGCCTCGTAGAGGGAGTTGACTGAGGCCGCCGGGGTATCTCTATTCTTAACCCCATATATATATATATATGTATATATATATATTTGAGACTGCCGTCCATAGCATATTGCTGTCAGGGGACGTAACCTGAGACTGGAAGGTGTGGGTAGTCAAATATTGTTCGACCATTCATAAGGGTTTTCAGAAATCCTTACACCATGGTGGCGAAGGGCCACTTTGTTATGGCAAGATGTGACTGGGAGATCGACTATCACGGGGACTGGTTGATCTATGTTGTCGAAGCAAGGGCTAAAGGTTGGCCAAACTGAGCAGGAATAATGCAAGGTTAACTGGGGATTGGAGGGTTCGCGCCGTAGCAGTGCGAATGGATTGGAGACTAGCTCTGGATGAGGCTAACGGCCCACCAAGGAATAAGTGGGAGGCCGTTCTGACTGGTGGGGAGAGGAAGATTTTCTCGTTATCGGCTCTACCGCCCTTTCGGGTTTTCGCCAGAGCCGACTCCCTTTAGCTTTTTCCGACGCGCCCTTGCAGATTTTCAGGTCGAGGGGTTTCCCAAATTTGCCTGAGGTGCCCTTTTGGGTTTTCACCTCAGCCGGGTTATTGGCCGTTTTGCCCCCAGCCACCCTATTGTGGTGAGGGTGACTGGGTCTGCCGGGGCATCTCTATTTTTAACCCCATTTTTATTGTTTTGTGTTCTGTTGTTATTTTTTTTGACTTACCTGAGAGCCTGTCGGCTAGACTGGTGCCGATGTAGAGGTGCCCGTGTTCCCGTGGTGACGGGAATGAGGGCAGGAGATCAGTCCCAGCGGATGCCTGGTGGCGATTCCGAGGAGCTGAGCTAGCTGGTTGACTGGGGATTGTAGACTGGAAGGACTGGCCGGTTAGATCCTTCACGGGGAAGGACCGGCCTTATTGGTGCTAGCTGGGACGTGCGCCTTAGTCTGGCTGGCGCGTGAACTCGTGCTCTGGTGCGTAATACAGCTTCATGTGTTTGCCATTGAGAGGCGGGAATGGTCTATGACCTTTGTGATCAACAACCGTGTATGCCCCACCCTCATAGACATTCTGGATGATGTATGGACCTCACCAATTTGGCTGTAGTTTTCCACTGGGGTGCCCTGCCATGACCTGTTTTTCCTTGATCATGACAAGGTCGCCTTGCTTGAAAGCTTGCTGTTTGACGAGCTTATCGTAGGCCCGGGCCATGCGAGCCTGGTACACTTGCAGGTGTTTGTAGGCTTCGAGTCGCTTGCCTTCTAGATCGGCGAGCTCTTCTAGCCTTCTCCGGTACTCGTCTTCATCAGAGCCGGCAAGGCCGGTGTGGATTGCCACACGATAAGAGGCTAACTGGACTTCGATGGGGATAACTGCTTCTGCCCCGTAAGCAAGGGAGAACGGCAAGCACCCCGTGGGGGTTTTGTAGACCGTCCGATAGGCCCATAATGCTTCGAAGACCTTTTCACCCCAATCGCGTTTCCGGTGGCTAACCATCTTAGCCAGGAGCTTACAGAGGGTTTTCTTCTTCCGCCAAACCGTTAGCCTGGGGGTTGTAGACCGAAGAGGTTCTCCAATCGATGTGGAATTTGGCCGCTAACTGGTATACGGCCTTATTCTTGAAGGGTGTCCCGTTGTCGGACACTATGCGACTGGGAGTACCGAATCGGTATATAATGTTGTGTCGGACGAATCTAGCAACAATTTCGCCGGTGACTTCTCGCAAGGGTAGAGCCTCCGCCCAACGAGAGAAGTAGTCAGTGGCGGCCAAGATGTATTTATGGCCCTTGGAAGATGACGGAAAAGGCCCCGCAATGTCCATGCCCCACTCAGCGAATGGCCAGGTGGGGGCCGTAGGACGCAGTGGGTTAGGAGGTTTTCTGGGTACTAGGCTAAAGGCTTGGCATTGATGGCATGCACGGGCATACTGGATGCAGTCCACGTACATGGTTGTCCAGTAGAAGCCTTTGAGCTTGATGTTGTGCTTCATTCGGTCTCCGACCTGGTGTGCGCCGTAAAAATTCGGAGTGGACCTCCTGCATGATGGCTCGAGCCTCCGCCAGAGAGACACATCTCAGGAGAATTGACTTGTCCTTCTCGTGGACGAGCCGATACAAAGAGTCACCAATCAACTCGTAAGAGGTTGCTCGGCGGAGTAGCTGGACCCTTTGAGCTCGGTCAGGGGGGAGCCACCCTTTCTTGAATTTGATGATGGGCGCACGCCAATCATCCTCTTCTTCTGGAGGTGTGTTCTGGTCAAGGTCGTGGACCTCGTAAATGGTAAGACCGGTGTCGCCTTTGAGTGAGCTCGGCATCAGCCTTCTGTGCTTGATGACAATGTCGACCTCGCCCTCGGGCGGGAGCTTGATGGCCGGGGCCAATTTTGCTAAGGCATCCGCCTGAGCGTTGCTGCTCCTGGGAATGTGATCTATTTCGAAGAAATAGAACTTCTGGGTTAGTCTGGTGACGGCGGTATGGTATGGAACCAACTCTGGCTTCCACACGTCATAAATGCCGAGGACCTGTCGGACTATTAGCTGAGAGTCCCCGTAGGCTTTGAGGCATTTAATGCCCATGTGGAGAGCCATCTAGAGCCCAATGAGTAGAGCTTCATATTCGGCTTCATTGTTGGTCAGGGACTTCATGAAGGCACAAGAGTTGTACAAAACTCCGCCTCGATGAGTCAGGAAGACTATGTTGGCACCTGCCGTGGTGGCTGGATCCTGGTTGCTCCGGGTGATCCCTCGGGAAGCACCGTCGAAGTAGAGCTCCCAAAAAGGCACGTTGGTTGTGAGAGCGCTTGGCTGCCAATAATGCAAGACATCTCCGCTCTGTTCAACTGGTTGTTGTGATTGAGCAACAGTGGTTGTGAGAGTGTTTTGCTGCCAGTAATGCAAGACATCTCCGCTCTGTTGGACCGGTTGTTGCGATTGAGTAGCAAGGGACTCCTCGTCCGGGAGCTCCGAGTTGAAGGGTGAATCGTCTGGCACTGGATGGGCTGCCAAGAATTCAGCCATACCTTGTCCCTTGATTGCTCTCCTAGGGACGTAAGTAATGTCGTACTCCATTAACAGGAGAGCCCACCTTCCCAGTCTGCCTGAGAGGACAGGTCGCCGAAGGAGATACCTCATAGGGTCGTGCTTGGATATAAGCTCGGCTCGATGAGACAGGAGGTAATATCGCAGCTTCTTAACTGCGAACACCTATGCCAAGCAAACCTTCTCCATGGGAGAGTAGCGGTACTCGGCACCGATTAGCTTCCGGCTGAGGTAATAGAGGGGTTGCTCTTTACCTTTTTCATTGATTTGCGCCAACAGAGCTCCTAGCGAAGCGTCCATGACGGCAATGTAGAGAATGAGGGGTTTACCCTTGATTGGTGCTCCCAGGACTGGGGGAGTAAGGAGGTACTCCTTGATTTGCTCGAAAGCCGCCTGGCATTCCGAGTCTCATGTGAATAGGGCGTCTTTCTTCATCAGCTTATTGAAAGGCGCGCATCGACCGGAGAGGTTAGAAGTAAACCTTCGAATGTAAGTCAGCCTCCCTTGGAAGGACCTGAGTTCGGTGATGTTGCTGGGTGGTGGAAGCTCCCGGATCGCTTTGATCTTGCTGGGATCCACCTCGATTCCTCGGTATCTGACGACGAAGTCGAGAAATTTGCCGCTGGATAAGTCGAAGGCGCACTTCATGGGGTTCATCTTGAGCCCATATTGTCGGAGACGCTCGAAGACTTGGCGAAGGTCACACAAATGGTCTTCGCCCCTTTTAGTCTTGACGACGAGGTCATCGACGTAGCATTCGATGATGTTGTGCAGCATCTCGTCGAATATTTTGGTCATGGCCCTTTGGTAGGTGGCACCGGCATTCTTCAAACCGAAGGGCATGCGCTTGTAGTTGAAAATCCCCTTGGGGGATCTGAAGGCTGTGTGGTTCTTGTCTTTGAGGGACATCAGGATTTGATTATAACCGAACGACCCGTCCATAAAAGACAAGGCTTCATGGACGGTGGTCATATCGACCATCGTTTCTATAATTGGGACTGGGAAGTCGTCCTTCGGGCAAGCTTTGTTGAGGTCCCGAAAGTTGACGCAAATGCGGACTTGACCATTCTTCTTCTTGACTGAAACTATATTGGCGAGCCATATCGGGTAGATGCACGGCTCGATGAAGTCGACCTCCGCCATTTTATGGACTTCGGCCGAAACTTGGAGCTCCAGCTCATGGCGCATGCGCCGTTGTGGTTGCTTGACCGGAGCGATTGAGGGAGAAATGGCTAGATCATTGTTTGCGACCGTGGGGAGTCATTTGTCATTTTGTCCTCGCGGCGGGGGTGTAGACTCACCTTTTACGAAGGTCGAGATAGGTTGACTGGGCACGCGGGGATTCTGGGGGTATTGAGAAGAAGGCAGAGAGAACAATATGAACGCGCTGGAAGGGATGGCGTATGGTTAATCATTTGGGAGACTGGGACAGGGATGGCTGGGTGGAATGCGGGCGTGCCAGTCGATTTCTTGACAATCACCTATGGAACCAAGGATTGACCGGAGAAGCATCGCCAGGACGCGGCACGTGGCTCGAGAGATCAGGTGACACGTGGATAGAAGGGGTTCCACGGGTGCGAGTGCACATGCAATTATGGGGATTCGTGTACTAGACGTCTTTCCCCACCGGCCGCAAACAACTGGTGTTTATTTTACATCGGATTGAATCCGAATACCTTTGTTTCTACTGCCGAAGAGAGATTCAGGGACCCTGGGAGTCGCGACGTCGGGAGGGCTTAGTCCGTGCAACAACGACAGGGCAACATCAACACAATAGGGATTATTGGGGACAGAGAGACTGGTTCCAGCGAGGAGGGGAATCCGCTCCTTGACTGGATTACATGACTTATATGCCATGAAAGGCATTTATATGGGGGCGTGAGAGCCCGATTACAAGTGCTTGCAAGCCGCGGGACAATTCCGTCATTCATGACGGTCCTCGGGTCATTGCGTTGTTGTGCGGGTATTTCCGCATTTGTACGTAGTGTCCGTCAGAGGACCTGTGACTGAGCAGGATGGCGCCCAAGGGGCGTCACAATATATTCCCGACATGAGACAGTGTCGAGGTCGGGGCTGTAGGGGTGCCGTAGGCACCATTGTGCTTGGGAAGTTGAGTGGTCGGGTGCTGCGGGCCCCGGTGTGACTGGAGTAGCTGGCAGTCGGGTGCCGGGGGCACCGTTGTGACTGAAGTAGCTGGGTAGTCGGGTGCCGGGGGCACCGTTGTGACTGAAGTAGCTGGGTAGTCGGGTGCCGGGGGCACCGTTGTGATTGGGGCAGCTGGCAGTCGGGTGCCGGGGGCACCGTTGTGACTGAAGTAGCTGGGTAGTTGGGTGCCGGCGGCACCGTTGTGACTGAAGTAGCTAGGTAGTCGGGTGCCGGGGGCACTGTTGTGACTGGAGGAGGCAGGCGCCGGGAGACCTCGATGGTCGTGCTCAGGGCTCGATGTGACTGGAGTCAGGTGCCGGAGGCACCGTTGCGACTGGAGTTGTTGACAATTGGGTGCCGGGGGCACCGTTGTGACTGAAGGAGGCGGGCATCGGGAGACCTCGATGGTCGTGCTCGGGGCCCGATGTGACTGGAGTCGGGTGCTGGAGACACTGTTGCGACTGGAGTTGTTGACAGTCGGGTGCCGGGGGCACCGTTGTGATTGAAGGAGGCGAGCACCGGGAGACCTCGATGGTCGTGCTCGGGGCCCGATGTGATTGGAGTCGGGTGCCGAAGGCACCGTTGCGATTGGAGTTGGTGACAGTCGGGTGCCCGGGGCACCATTGTGACTGAAGGAGGTGGGCGTCGGGAGACCTCGATGGTCGTGCTCGGAGCTCGATGTGACTGGAGTCGGGTGCCAGAGGTACCGTTGCGACTGGAGTTGTTGACAGTCGGGTGTCGGGGCACCGTTGTGACTGAAGGAGGCGGGTGCCGTGAAGAGGCTGAGACCCGAGTACAGGTGCATGTGTTCAACTGGTTTCATGCTATATGAGAGCCACGTGGGCTTTACAAATGGGCCAAGGAGGCCAAAGTACAACTGGCGCAAGCCACGGGACAATTCCGACATGTGGGCCGGTCCCCGTGTCAATGCGGGATAAAGCGGATATCCGCGTGTTTTACAGAGGCTCCCTGTGAGGAGATCGAGACAAGCCCGACTGCCTAGGTGGCAGGGGCGGTCGTGGGCTGGCGCCTGACGGAGGTTGGACGCGGCTCGAGGTGAGCGATCGGGTCCGGACCTCGGAAGGCGAATGTCGTCATGCTGGGGAGTCGAGGCCGGCCCCGAGAATATTACCCCCGGGCCAGGGTCCGGCTAACTCGAGTCATCCGTCAGAGCGGTCGGCGGCTAGCTCGAGGCGAGCAGTAGGCACGCGGTTCCGTGACGGAAGTAGGTGCGGCATCATGGCGTATGCGCGGCCACCGTGGGTTGTCATACGCGGGCGGACCCGAGATGCGGGTGTATTCTCCGTCGTCATAGTGCCTTTCGTGCGACGGGCATGGACTTGTGTGAGATGGCTAGACGTCGCGTGAGGGAAGTACGTATGACATACCCTCGGCGTGTATAAGCCGATCGACAAGCCAACCACGCGCGCACTTAGTTCCTCGCGTCCCCGACCCTTGCCGAAGGCCTCGGGAGTCCGAGGGCGCGGCAGTTAGGTCGGAGGGTGTTGCATTGCATCCTTCATTCCATTTCCCATTGCATGTTCCCTTTTCATTACCTTCCTATTGCATGTTCTAGGGGGATTTTATAGGGGAAGATGAAGGGTCATGGGGGTTTAGGCGGACTAGGTTAGGGGGCAAAGTTGGTCCGCCTAAACCCTGGGAGAGTGTTACAGAGTGGGGGAGGGAGGGTTTTGGCGGACCAGCCCAAGGGGCTGGTCTGCCTAAACCCCTCACGGAGGGTTTTTTTTTTACTTAAAAAATCTTTTTTTTGTTTTGAATGGGGTTTAGGCGGACCAGCCTGAGGGGTGAGGCTGGTCCGCCTAAACCGCCCCAGGGGGGGTTTGGGCGGACTGGCTTGGGCGCCTTTTTTAATTAAAAAAAGCTTTTTTTTTTGTTTAATGGGGGTTTAGGCGGACCAGCCTTGGGGGTGAGGCTAGTCCGCCTAAACCCCCCAGGGGGGTTTAGGCGGACCAGATCCAAGGCTGGGTCTGGTCCGCCTAAACCCCTCCCCGGAGGGGTTTACGCTGGTTTGATCGAGGGTTTACTGTGGGTTTGACCGTGGGTTTGACTGGGGTTGACTGAGGGTTAGACTGGGGTTTAGCTGGGGGTTAGACTGAGGATTTGACTGTGTTTAGACTGAGGGTTTGACTGGGTTTGGACTGAGGGTTTGACTGGGTTTATAAACATGAATTTTTCTTCAGGGGGCTCTGCCCCCGGAAACCCTCGCAAGGGGCGCTGCCCCCTTGACCCCCGCGACCTGACCGCGCAGGTCGATCCACGTGCGAGGGCGCACGATGGTGGTGCATGACGCGATGGGTTGCTGGGAGTCCCGAGTTGAGCCCCGACTTGCTGTAGAGTGGCTGGATCATACGCACCCACCAGGGGCTCGGGGAAGTTCCCGACACGCGTGTGCGGGCCGTGTACGGGTGCTGTGAGCTCCTGAAGCTTGCGGTTGGCCCAGATGGGTCTTCCTTTGACTTCAGAGGGCTGGAGGGAGGCGACTCGAGGGTAGACCCCGGCCTCGTTGCTGGGTGCCACATGGCGTGGCTTGTAGTCAGGGTGCCCCCGGGTCGGCTCGGGTAGCTATGTTGAACGCGGGCAAACACGCAAACTGAGTGATCGGGGGTGGACCCGATCGATCTTTGATGTTGCCGTGGGTCACGGCTAGCTGGTTGGGCCCGGTGACTGGGGCGTCGACATGATGATGCCGTTTGTCTGGTGGTCGGGGTGACCCTCGCTCCTTGGTGAAGAGCCGTATGATGCGGCAAGCTGTTCTGAGTCCCGGGTTAACCCGTTGTTGAAGCGTCGGTGGTGTGATACCATATATAAGATGTCGAGGGTGATCCCCGAATCTTCACAGAGTGCCGTAAGGTACGGCAGGTTGTCCCGAATCCTGAAACCGACCCGGTTGTGGAGAAACTGGCTGACATAGTGCCATTTGCTCGGGGCTGATCCCCAGTTGTTATGTTGCGCCGCTTGACCCGGTGACACGTCTCGATTTCTGAGCACAATTCGACTGGCAGAGCAACTTTGGCGATGTGCCGTTTTGCTCTATTTAGGGAGTATTTCCCTATACTTAATCCTTGATTAATTCGAGGAAATAAGCCGATGCCAACAATCGTGCTCGCCACGGAGGGGTCTAGCCCTGGAATCTCCTTGTAGGTCCAGGCGAAGTAGTCCTTGAACTCGAGTAGGAGTTGCTTGTAGTCTTGCTTCTCTACCTCGGTGAGAAGAGCGCTGACGAATGTAGGCTGAGGGGCTTCATCGTCGCCCAGATTGATCTCCACGAGATCATCGACGGTCGCCTGGCCGCCGTCCTCCAGCTCGGGAGGAGCGGGTTGGAGGTCGATGAAATCCTCATCATCGGTGTCGGCTTCGTGTATCTCTTGGTTCTCGAAGTCACCGATTGATGCTGAAGGGAATGGAGAATGGTTGTCACTGGGATCTGCTAGGGATCGATCTGGGCCGTCGGCTTTTGGCTCGCAGTCTTCAACTAGAGCTGCTGAGGTCTCCCCGGGGTTGCCCGGCAAAGCAGACAATCTTTCGCAGCTAGGACCAGCAAGATGCCCCCCTCAGGAGGGTTTATTGGACTGGGTCCCTCGACTGGCTGAGAAGCAGAAGGAGATTCTCCTGCCCCTTTGTCTTGGCAGGGAGGCGAAGAAGGTTCCCCGACGGCCTGGGCCGGGGTTCTGGCTTTGGCGGAGATAGGATCAGAATTTCCTCTCCTTCGTCCCCGGAGCTATCGAATTTAGCTTCGACTCTTGTTCTGTCGTCGGCTGGTAGTGCCAAGCCTATGACGTTAACTGCATAGTGAACGCAGAAGTCCGGGTCTTGGTCGTAACCAAGCCCTCTGGTATCCTTATGGAAGGACGGGGGTTGCTCCCGGACCTGGGAAGGGTCCCACAGTCGACGAAAGTATCTTTGTTGGGCAGGGGTTTGTCACAGGGGAATGTGTTGCTTCAAACACATTTCTTGAATATGCAGCGACAGATCGCCCCATACCTGAACTGCTTCAAGGGTATCATCGGATTGCCTAGTCCAGCCGAAGTCGTCATCTGGTGGGGCTTGAGGGATCATGTCTCCTTTATAGAAGACAATGGGCTTGTCCCTGTTAGCCTTCCTCTCGTTCTGGCGTTGTCGCTTAAAGGTGACAATAAATGTCGTCAGCGACTCGGCACTGTGCTCCTCGGATGCACACGGGAGCTGGATGCAGTCTGGTGGCAAGCATATACTCTTGCCAATAGCTCGGCTAATGAGATTAGCCTCGAAGTCAATCTGGCGCCTCTCAGGGCAGTCTGGGGTTGACTTGGAGCTGAGGCGCAGCCGGTGAAGCTTGGCCTTTTCCTCGTCAACAGAGAAGAGATCATCATCGTCTTCCTCTGAGAGCCAACCATTGCTTTTGCTCTTGATCACGGGGTAGGGACTAATCCCCTTGAAGTAGAGCGCAACGTCGGCCAGGTTGCATTCTGCTGGTGTGAACGGTGACAGGTCTGCAAAGACCTTGTGCTGCTCCCCATCCTTGGCATACTTGATGCATTGGTGGAGAGTTGACGGGACGACCCAGTTTTCGTGGAGCCAGGGTCTGCCCAGTAGCATCTTATAAGACGTGTTGGAGTCGATGATGTAGAATGTCGCCTTAGAGGCGAAATCATCGAGCACCAGATCGACGTCCACCCGGCCGAGGACGTCCTCGGTGTTCTGGTTGAAGCCGGATATCTTAACCGCTTGAACCTTCTGGAGGTACGGGGTCAGATATAGAGACTTGAATGTCTTGAGCGGCATGATGTTAACAGCAACACCAACATCTACCAGGATCCGGTTCACATCATGCCCGTTGATCTTGTTGAACCCCCTCCTTGTGGGTATTACTAAATAGATTTTGATGACGACCAAACACTATTTTTATGTGTGAATTGAAATTGAGTTGTTCCAACATGAAAAGCTTTGGAAATGCACATCCTTGATGTAGACTTGGAGCTTTTGGAGGTACAAGAGTAACTTCGTCTGGTAAGACTTTTTGAACGTAAAATTACAATGCTAAATCTAATTCAGAATGTATGTCTTTACAAGGCAAGGAATGTGCTTAAGGAACTCGAGGACGGTTGGTGAGATCGACTTCAACATATTGACTTTTGAATGTGTGGTTTGAAGTTCTTTATTTTGATCTCAAGGATTAAATTGGTTTAGAACTTATCTAAGTTTAAATGGTTTGAGTTTCATTCCCTCTCATGCTTTAAAAACCATCTTGAAAACCCTAGACTTGTTCTTGGACTTAGTGGGTCTTTCAATCAATCTTTTGGATGTTCTGAAACAAGGGTCGACCCATTGGGTCGACCCCTAGGTCCCCTGGTTCTATTAACGTGGGTCTTTTATCTCCAGCTGAAAGGGTCGACCCATTGGGTCGACCCCCAGCCGCAAGGGTCGACCCCTGGTGATTATTTTTTAGAACCCGGCGGGCTCCTTCACCAGACCTGCAAGGGTTGACCCCAAGGGTCGACCCATTCACTCGAGGGTCGACCCCTAAAAACCCATGTTGCCAGAATTATTAAACCCGCATGGGTTCTTGGAAGGGTCGACCCCAAGGGTCGACCCATGCTGTCTGGCCCATCTGGCCCCTCACGAGGGTCGACCCTTTCTGGTCTGGGCGGCGTCGTGATTGTGGAATCTTGGCATTTCGACCAAATGGTCCAACCACACTTGTGTGGCTGTCCTTAATCCACTCCATAACAAGTGGATCTTGTCCCATGGCTGTCCCTTGACCACCCTTGGCCTATATAACAACTTGTAGAGGATGAAAACCCTAAGAGAAATTCGTATGTCCTAATTTTGGGTTTCTTCCTAACATTTGTGTGTGTAGGTCGCAGCAGCCACCTCCAGCCCTTGTTCCACCTTGGTGTGTGCGTGAATGTGAAGAGAAGAAGGAGGAATCAAAGTTTCAATCAAGCCTCTGCTGCTGGCTACGAGTGAAATCGAGATCCAGCCACATCCGAGCCAAGATCGTCAAGAACGGTCATCGTGCTGCACAAGTGTTTGATAAAATTCGCAGAAGAGAAAGGGGGAGCTCCAACTAGGATAAATCAATCCTTCTTCACTCTTTCCATTCTGAATCATTTAGCTTAAACTTGAGCATACGTTTGTAATCGATGTTTGCTAGATTGACAGAAATTACAAATGGACTAAAGAGACTTGGTAAGGAGTATTCCAGCAAGGAGCTTGTCAGAAAAGTTCTAAGATCCCTCTCTCCACAGTGGCATACAAAAGCCACTGTAATTGAAGACTCCAAGGATCTCAGCACTCTAACTCTGGATGAGTTGATCGGCTCGCTGATGACATATGAAATAAACATCAAAAGGAGCGAGGAGGATCACAAGAAAAAGAAAATTGTCACACCATTGGCCCTAAGGGTGAATCCACAAGATTCAGAGGGTAGTGACAATGATTCCATTGGCAACACTGAAGATGAGGAACTGGTTGCCATGATCACACGAAGAGCAAGAATGTTCGTCAAAAGAACCAGAAACTTTGGTGGTCAGTTCAAGAAGGGACCAAGATGGCTATATCCAGGAGGACGTGTATGTGGAGCAACCACCGGGGTTTGAAGACAGAAAGCATACAGACCATGTGTACAAGCTGGACAAGGCACTTTACGGTCTGAAACAAGCACCCCGTGCATGGTATGAACGGTTAAGTGATTTCCTCATTCAAAATGAATTCAAACGAGGTAATGTTGATCAAACCCTCTTTACAAAATTGAATGGTAAGGAAATCTTAATTGTTCAAGTTTATATTGATGATATTATTTTTGGCTCCACTAATGATACTCTCAGCAAAGACTTTGTAAAATTAATGCAAAGTGAGTTTGAAATGAGTCTTATGGGAGAGCTAACATTTTTCTTGGGATTGCAGGTAAATCAAACGGTAGATGGGCTGTTCATACATCAAAAGAAGTATGCAATGGAGTTGTTGAAAAAGTTCAACTTGACCTCTACCAAACCACAACCAACTCCCATGTCCACCTCAATAAAAATTGATCAAGATGAATCAGGTAAATCCGTAGATCAAAAACTCTTCAGAAGCATGATCGGTTCCCTGTTGTATTTAACTGCCAGCAGGCCCGACATTCAATTTGCTGTGTGTTTGTGTGCACGATTTCAGTCCAATCCAAAAGAATCACACATGTCGGCTGTTAAACGAATTTTCAGATATATTGCTGGTTCAAGTAATTTAGGATTATGGTTTCCGCTTAATTCGAGCTTTGATTTAATTGCTTATTCCGATGCCGATTATGCGGGTTGTAAAGTGGATCGGAAAAGCACTAGCGGGTATTGCCAATTTCTTGGAGGATGCGTGGTCTCATGGGTCTCCAAGAAACAAAACTCAGTGGCTCTATCAACCGCCGAAGCCGAATATGTGGCTGTCGGGAGTTGCGTTGCCTAGGTGCTATGGATCCAACAACATATGATTGATTATGGCATTTCTTTCAAAAACACTTTCATCTTGTGTGACAACACTTCAGCCATAAACTTGTCAAAGAACCCAGTCCATCACTCTCGCACAAAGCATATTGAGATTAGACATCATTTTCTCAGGGATCATGTGAGCAAGAGTGCTGTAGAAATTAGGTTCATTGAAACAGACCAACAAATTGCCGACATTTTCACCAACCTCTAAGTGAAGAAAAATTCACAACATTTAGGAGAGAATTAGGGGTTTGTAGGATAGACGTGTCTGAGTCTTGATCAGTTGCATATCTATGTATATACCAATGCTGAGATCCTTGGAGTCTTCAATTACAGTGGCTTTTGTATGCCACTGTGGAGAGAGGGATCTTAGAACTTTTCTGACAAGCTCCTTGTTGGAATACTCCTTACCAAGTCCCTTTAGTCCATTTGTAATTTCTGTAAATCTAGCAAACATGTCAGAAATAGACTCATCTTGCTTCATTGCGAACAGCTCGTAGTCCCGGACTAAAAGATTGGCTTTGGTTTCCATTACTTCCGACGTTCCTTCATAGATAAGCCGTGGCTTGTTCCACATCTCCTGTGCAGAGGAACACGTAGAAATACATGAGTATTCATTAGGATGAACATCACATTGAGTTATATTCATAGCTTTAAAATTCGCTGAACACTTCCTAATATCTTCTTCATCCCACTCATTCTCATTTTAGATAATACATATGGACCCCTACTTATGACACGCCAAACATCGTAGTCCTGGGCACGTGGGAAAACATACATTCTGTTTTTCCAGTAGGGGTAGTTTGATCCATCAAAGAACGGAGGTCTTTGAATAGAATGCCCTTTGGGCATCATCCCCTTGTTTGCCATTTAATGGGATCTAGCTCTGACGACCGTGTGGTCGAGATTAAATAGAGACCAAAGCTCTGATACCAATTGTTGAGTCCCGGAGGGTGAAAATCAAGAGGGGAGGGGTGAATTGATGGCCAATTAAAAGAAACTACCTACGTGAATTCTATACTAATTATGCACACAAGCTCTAGCCTTACACGAACATGATCACACTCGTGAATGCGTGTGAAGTGGGTGTGATTGATAGAGAAAGTGGTGAATGCTCACCTCACCGCGAAGCCCACCCGACAAGTAGACGGAATAGTAAACCACAATTGACACACGGAATTTTTAGGTGATTCGGGTACACTACCGTGTCCCCTACGTCCACCCCTCACACAGAGGATTAAGGCTTCACTATGTAGTGAATCACACACACACGCTGTGTAGAACAGCACACACACACACACACACACACACACACACACACACACACACACACACACACACACACGCACGTTCGTGTTACCAAACACGAACACCACACATAAATATCTGAAATAATGATTACAAACGTATGCTCAAGATTCTGTTCGTGTAAGGCTAGAGCTTGTGTACATAATTAGTATAGAATTCACGTAGGTAGTTTCTTTTAATTGGCCATCAATTCACCCCTCCCCTGGTGATCAATTGCTGAACTCATGGTTATCAAATTCCCTGCCGTGATCACTCCGCACGGTTTTGATGCAGAACCCCTTTTAATTTTGAACCACCCTGCAAAATGCTTCAAATTCCGTCAGGGCATCATTTTTATGAGAAAGGAAGTAAACCCAACAGAATCTTGAGTAATCATCCATAATTACAAAATCATATAATTTACCACCCAAGCTGTGTGTTCTGCTTGGTCCAAAGAGATCAATGTGGATGATTTCAAGGGGTCTCGATGTGGTCACATCATTCTTGCTCTTGAATGATGTCCTTGTTTGTTTCCCCATACTACACGCCCCACACACTCCATCATCGACGACCTTCAACTTGGGCAGTCCAATTACCAAATCATTTCTAGATAATTTCAGCAAAACATTGAAACTAGCATGCCCAAGCCGGCGATGCCAGAGCCAAGCATCATCATTGTTCCTTGCAACTAAACATAAATTCTCATGAGAGACATCATTCAAGTCTATCATATAAACATTGTTATACCTGAAACCAATGAACTTTATCTCATGAGTATTTCTATTCAAAACAGTGCAGTGGTTAGAATCAAAAATCACACTGCATCCTTTATCATAAAGTTGGCTTATGCTTAAGAGATTATGATGCAAACCTTTCACAAGCAATACATTTTCAATGGTATGATTTTGGTTCTTACCTATCTTATCTTCTCCGATGATTTTACCTTTGTCCTTACCACCGAATGCTACCATCCCACCATCCTTTTCATGCAGGTCCACAAACCATTCCTTGTTTCCCGTCATATGCCGAGAGCAACCACTGTCCAAATACCATTTGTTCTTTTGAGCTTTCGAGTAGACCTGCAATTCAACCAAAGTGCTTATGGAGATTTTGGTACCCAAGCAAGCTTGGGTCCATGACGGTTAGAGGCATGATGCATATATGATCTATTTCTGAATCTAGCAGAATTTTCTTCATCATATTTCAGAATTCTACAATCATACATGTCATGACCCATTTTTCCACAATAGAAACAAGTGATGGCTCTATCTCTTTTTCTCCTTCTACCAACATTTGAAAAGGAATTATGCATGTGTTTCTTTGGTTTGGAGGATGCTGAACTTATGGGGCCCCAATGGGTTGTTTGAACTTTTGATTTTTCAAGGATGGCAATAGCATCCTTTAGCTCTTTTATTTGAGCCATTTGAGATTGTCTTTGTTTTTCAGCCTTTACTTTGGCTTCATTGCAAGTAATACTTTCAAGCTTTTCTTGTTTCATATCATTTTTTAATTCTTCATGCATTTTCAGAAATGTGGATTGTTCTTCTCTCATGCATGAAATCTCTTCTTCAAACAGTTCAATTTTAGATGCAAGAATTTCATTTTCATGCTTCATGTTTTCATTTTCTGATTTTAAAGCATGGCACTCTTCACATGATTTTTTAGTATGCACAAAATGATCAATTTTATTTTTCAAATTTTTATTTTCAGATTTGAATCTTTTACATTTTTCATATAAAGATTCATATGCAATTTGCCATTGTTCACAAGTAAGAATTTTAGTTTCAGAATCTATCTCACTTCCTTCGTCGTCATTGGCCATGAGACAGATTCTGGACTAGCTCATCTAGTCCATCTTCATTTCCGGATTCCTCCTGATCTTCATCGCTCCATGTGGCCATCATGGCCTTGGGCTTCCTGAACTTGCCTTTCTTCACCTTCTTGATGAGATCGGGGCACTCACCCCGCATATGGCCGGATTTCTTGCATTCATAGCAAATCACTTCTTCTTTCTTGCTACTTTCTCCTCTGTTTGGTCAAGAGGCTCGTGTCCGTATTCCTTCTTCTACATTGCCCATCACATTGTTCGGCGGATGGTCCTTTGGAAAGGTCCATTGCATTGGTAGCTGCTGTTCAACTTGAATTTCCTGATTAGCATCATCTTCTTGTGGTTCTTCTTCTTCTTGTTTCTCAGTTTTTCTTTCTTTCTTCCCGATATCTCCAACATCCAACTCATCATCCTGCAAGATAAATTTTTCATTAGTTCTATTTTGAGATGATTCATCAATAATGACATGGGGGCTTTCCTCAACTACAAGAGTTCTCAAGTTGTACACTCGATATGCTCTTGAGCTAAGTGAGTACCCAAGAAGTATACCTTTGTCACTTTTGGGATCAAATTTTGCCAGGTCTATCTTACCATTGTTATGAATGTAACAGGTTGAGCCAAATGGTCTAAGATATGAAATGTTTGGCTTCTTACCTCGGTACAGCTCATAGGGGGTTTTCTTCAACAACGGTCTTACCATGGCACGGTTGATTATGTAGCAGGCTGTGTTCACTGCTTCAGCCCAAAAGTACCTCGGTAGATTATACTCATTTAGCATGGTTCTTGCCATTTCGATCAGTGTTCTATTCTTCCTTTCAACAACGTCATTTTGTTCGGGGGTTCTTGGTGCGGAGAAGTCATGAGTGTAGCCTTGAGTCCTGCAAAAATTGCTGAACTCATGGTTATCAAATTACCTGCCGTGATCACTCCGCACGGTTTTGATGCAAAACCCCTTTTCATTTTGAACCACCCTGTAAAATGCTTCAAATTCCACCGTTGGAAGCGCTCGGAAGGATTTGTGCGCGGGACGCCACCGAGAGGGCCGCGGCTAGGGCTTGAGCATGTGGGTGCCAAGAGGGGATTTGAGGGCATGAAAGGAGTGGTGGCTAGGGCTAGAAGGGGGCTTTGGGAGTTTTAGGAGATGGGAAGGGGGAAACATAGGGTTTCCACCCCGTTTAGGGCGGTTCGAATGCGGCGGACACGAAAGGTACTCCGACCTCGAGCGGTATCATTTGTCAATCTTAACCGCCATCTTCCGAGTTTAGTGGATGTTCTTTGCAGTCAGCCAAATTTGGACTTCTTCATGTCTGAACATCGACCCATTTATCCGAATTTGGTGCATCAATTTTATAGCAACTTCACCATGTCCGGGGAACATCCGATTACTGTGGTTAATGGCCAACGGGTTATACTCTCCACAGAATTTTTAGGAGTGGCATTTAATCTCCCTCATGAAGGCTTTACATTTGGAGATATTGTGGTTCCTGAAGAAACTGTTTATCAAATGATGACATCTGAAGAAAAAGGTGAGCATTCTCTTGCTGGGTTAAACGCCAATCATTTTCCTCCCCTGTAGCATATATTACACAGGATGATCACTACTATCCTGCTCCCAAGAGGAGGAGGCCATGACAAAGTGACAGAGATCCATATGTTCTTATTTTACTGTCTCTTGGGTGGTATTCCAGTTAATTTTCCAGCTATGTTTTTAGCTCATATGTGTAACAGCATGAAGCACAAGAATAGAACTCTTCCATATGCCGCCGCACTTTCTACTATATTTGCACACCTGGACATCAACCTCTCAAAAGAATCTTCTCAAACCATTAGAGAGGCTGATATATTTACTGTTCATTCTATTTGTCATAATATGGGCTATGAACTGCGAGATGGTAACTTGGTCCGGACATTGAAAAGTGCTGCACATGAAATCAGTTCTAAGGAGGAGGATGACGATGATGCACAGGCCGGTGTGCAACAGCCACATATTCCTATTGAGGACATGCCTTCCGAGGCAGTTCAGCTGCTCATGGACTGTTTGGATACTATTGATGATCGTTTAGACAATTATGGGGAGACTATGGAGGCAATGCAACATGCTCTCACTGATCTGAAGCTATCTCATCAAGAGCACTCTCAGTATGTTACTGATACTTTGGCCACTCAATCCCACTTGCTTGAAGAAGTCTTGGAGTATATTAGGCATCCGCCAAGCTCACCGACTCCGGATGACGCTTAGACGGCTATGCTCTTGCAGAATGGCACACTTCCTATCCCTTGTCACCCCCTCCTTTTTGATGATGCCAAAGGGGGAGAAATCTTGTAATATATGTGTGCCCAGGCAATCGGCTATCGGCTACTTATATTCAATGTGTGTGTTGTGTGCTTGCATGCCTGTGTGATTTCATCATATTTCTGATATTTCTGTTCACTAGCAATGTTGCATTTAAGTTCGCGGCCCTCTCGGTGGCGTCCCGCGCATAAATCCTTCCGAGCGCTTCCAACGCATCTTCCTTGAGCTTCACTCCCACTGAGGTATGTTCTTGATGTGTGGAGGATCATAAATCTTTGTGGATAGCATTCTCTCGTTGAACCATCTACATCTACACCCTCATCAACTGGTTCCTTCGGTCTATGTTTAGATGGCCCCAAAGAGGAACCCGGCGGGCTCCTTCACCAGACCTGCAAGGGTCGACCCATTCACTCGAGGGTCGACCCCAAGGGTTGACCCCTGAAAACCCATGTTGTCAGAATTATTAAACCCGCACGGGTTCTTGGAAGGGTCGACCCCAAGGGTCGACCCATGCTGTCTGGCCCATCTGGCCCCTCACGAGGGTCGACCCCAAGGGTCGACCCTTTCTGGTCTGGGCGGCGCCGTGATTGTGGACTCTTGGCATTTCGACCAAATGGTCCAACCACACTTGTGTGGCTGTCCTTAATCCACTCCATAACAAGTGGATCTTGTCCCATGGCTGTCCCTTGACCACCCTTGGCCTATATAACAACTTGTAGAGGATGAAAACCCTAAGAGAAATTCGTATGTCCTGATTTTGGGTTTCTTCCTAACATTTGTGTGTGCAGGTCGCAGCAGCCACATCCAGCCCTTGTTCCACCTTGGTGTGTGCGTGAATGTGAAGAGAAGAAGGAGGAATCAAAGTTCCAATCAAGCCTCTGCTGCTGGCTGCGAGTGAAATCGAGATTCAGCCACATCCGAGCCAAGGTCGTCAAGAACGGTCATCGTGCTGCACAAGTGTTTGATAAAATTCGCAGAAGAGAAAGGGGGAGCTCCAACCAGGATAAATCAATCCTTCTTCACTCTTTCTATTCTGAATCATTTAGCTTAAACTTGAGCATACGTTTGTAATCATTATTTCAAGGGGATTTTGATGATGACCAAACACTATTTTTATGTGTGAATTGAAATTGAGTTGTTCCAACATGAAAAGCTTTGGAAATGCACATCCTTGATGTAGAATTGGAGCTTTTGGAGGTACAAGAGTAACTTCGTATGGTAAGGCTTTTTGAACGAACAATTTCAATGCTAAATCTAATTCAGAATGTATGTCTTTACAGGGCAAGGAACGTGCTTAAGGAACTCGAGGACGGTTGGTGAGATCGACTTCAACATATTGACTTTTGAATGTGTGGTTTGAAGTTCTTTATTTTGATCTCAAGGATTAAATTGGTTTAGAACTTATCTAAGTTTAAATGGTTTGAGTTTCATTCCCTCTCATGCTTTAAAAACCATCTTGAAACCCCTAGACTTATTCTTGGACTTAGTGGGTCTTTCAATCAATCTTTTGGATGTTCTGAAACAAGGGTCGACCCATTGGGTCGACCCCTAGGTCCCCTGGTTCTGTTAACGTGGGTCTTTTATCTCCAGCTGAAATGGTCGACCCATTGGGTCGACCCCCAGCCGCAAGGGTCGACCTTGCTATTCCGTCTACTTGTCGAGTAGGCTTCGCGGTGAGGTGAGCATTCACCATTTTCTCTATCAATCACACCAACTTCACACGCATTCACGAGTGTGATCCTGTTCGTGTAAGGCTAGAGCTTGTGTGCATAATTAGTATAGAATTTACATAGGTAGTTTCTTTTAATTGGCCATCAATTCACCCCTCCCCTCTTGATTGCCACCCTCCGGGACTCAACAGATCTTCCCCTTCATGTAGAGAGGACGGTTGTGGCACGGAGGGGAAAGTAACATGTCTTTCTCCGTGAAAGTGATAGTGGCTGTGAAGGCTCCATAGGCAGCCGCCTTCATTTCCGCAGCATGCGCTTCATAGACTTCCGGCTCTTGGAGTATTTTGATAAGGGTTTCCCTTAGGTCCTTACTCCAAGCGATGGCTTCCCAAATTGAAATGCTGACAGGGAAGCGCTTCATCTGGTGGAGGACCTTCCGGTCAGCTCGGGCTCGAGCATCCTCCAGAGAGGGTAGTACGTCAGGTTGAACCTTCTACGAGCTGCCATGCTGTTCCCCGTCGGGGAGTTGCACTGCCTTGCCCTTACCACCGGGATTAGATTGGCCTTGATCACCAGCGGACTCTTGGAACGGGGATGCCAGTGACGGCTCTTCTGGGGGTGATTGGCGGGCTGGCTCGTCCTTGCCGGACGGTCCCGCTTGCTTTGCCGCAGAAGCCGGTACTGGTGCAGGGGCTGGGAGGCCGGTAGTAGCCTTTTCAATGTCGGAAGGGTCGAAGACACTGGGTTCGCCCCGAATTTCTACTTCCGGAATGCGAGCTGATTCCTCCCCTCGAAAGAGGATGACTCGTTCCGGGTTGAAAGTGGACGGAGAGAGGGGTAACTCGGGAGTCCTCCCACGGCCTCTACCGCATCCCCGGCCACGACCTTGGCCGTGACCGGTGTGTTCTGGAGTTGGCTGTAGCCCTAGAGGGGCGGTAGCCCTTGTCTTGTCCGGGATGCTACTGGCTCGCCCCGCCGAGAAGCGTTGATATTGTCGGGAGGTGGGATGGCCACCATGTTGCAGGTGCAGCGCCAGAGCATTTCTTCCAGCTGCTCTGTAGTGATCTCCTTGTCTTTATAGTACAAGGAGAGCTCATTAGGGATCACGAGTCTTTCGCCGTTCTTGAGCTTTTGGATCATCTCTTGGACCTAATTTCTGAGGCGGGCTCGTTTCTGCATTTCTTCCCATGGGATGTAGCTGTCGAGTGGGAGAGCGCCTGTAGGACGAGGGGGAACGTATTCCTCCAAGTCATCAATGAGCCGCTGGAGCCTTTGAAGAGGCGTTGGCTAGGCTGGAAATTGCAGGGCGGCGGCTTGCTCTGCTTGTCTCTTGAGCCGCCTTCTGAGGTTCTTCCTCCTATTTTTCTCTTGTCTCTTGGCGATAGCCGTCTCTAAGGGAGTAGGAGGGAGAGGTGCTGGAGCCGGAGTTGACAAATCCTGATGAGGATATCTCCAAGCGGATGCCCTTGCAGGGCGAGGTCGATGACTCTTCCTTGCCAGAATTTCGATCCAGGCGCCTTCCGCTTGTTGTATCTGGAAGGTGGCATTGATCGCCTGCTCGATTACCTCCAGCCGCAATTCCTGGTACGCCGGAATGCTGGGACTGGCGTCCGAAGACGTGTGCGCGGTTTGATGTCTTACCCGCGGTGGCGATGGGAGCCTACGAGGAGTCGATAGGTTGGTGCTGGCGTCCAAAGACGTGTGCGCGGTTTGATGCCTTAACCGCGGTGGCGATGGGAGCCTATGAGGAGTCGGTAGACTGGTGCTGGCGTCCGAAGACATGTGCGCGGTTTGATGCCTTAAACGCGGTGGTGATAACTCTTGAGAAACTGGTATGCTGGTGCCGGCGTCCAAAGACGTGTGCGCGGTTTGATGCTCTAACCACGGTGGCGATAAAGATGCCTTCTGTTGAGCCGGTACGTTGGGACCAGTGTTTGAGGACATATGCGCGGTTTGATGCCTTACCCGCGATGGCGGCGGCTTCTATTGAGAAGCGGGCAGAGAGGTGCACTGGTCGTCCTGCCCCTTAGCCTTGCCTTTGCAACCAGGCTGAGAGCTGGGCCTAGCGACAGCTGATAGCGTCGCAAGACATTGTCGCTCTGCACAGTTATCCTGACTCTACGGAATGGCGGAGCCTTGTGGCGGCGGGCCCACCACTTGAATCGAAGCCGCTGAAGACTCCGAAGATGTCTACTTTGTACTTCGGATTGTGTCAACGGGTAGGTGGAGAGGACCCGACGGCCCCTCCACTGAGGAGGTGTGATGAGGCTGAGGCGATGCCTCACCCTGTTTTTGCTTTCCCTTCCTATCCGCGGCCGTCGGTGACGGAGATAGGCCGGGGAGAGGACGAGGGAGAGCTGAAGAGCCCATGATCGGCTCGCCCACCAAAATTTCCTCTCGACCGAGAACGTAATACCCCGATTTATTAAATAATAAAAAAATTATGTGAAAATCAATAAGAAATTCCTTAAGAAATAGGATAAGTGAAAATTCTACCATTTTTATAAAAATCTATAAAATTTAGAATCTTGTAGAGGATAAAACGTTTAACAATAGTGTCTTCTATGACTGGCCAAAATAAAATTTGTAAACAAGCCGAATTAACTGATTAAGACCAAAATCACACTTAAACCTAATTGGACCTTAAAACGTGAAATTGGAGCCCATTATCTAATCATTTAGGCTGAGATCGGATCCAAATGAAAGGTTAGGATGAGAGGATCGTTTCCCCTCTTAGTTTTCCCCGAAACCCTAACACTAGAGAGCGAATTTTAGATTAGAAGGCAGCGGCTAACCCTATCCATGCGATTCGCGCACGTCCAACTTGATTGGACTCTATCTCAGCAAATAGAAGACTCTAGACCTTGTGTGACCTATATAAATGACCCTTAGGAACCCTATTTTCGTTTGGGTGCTGTGGCGGCCGACGAGAACTCAGGTGGAGGGAGCATTTCGGCGATCACCGGCAGGGTGTCCTTAGCGCGTCGTCATCCCCTCTTCTTCCTTCGTTTAAGGTAGGTTATAACAAGCCAAACCTTAAGTATCCTATATGATTAGAACCAGCATCGAGTACTCTCTCTTTTGAATGTAAAAGCCCTAAAAGTTGTTTAGTATCATGTTAGAATTTTAGCGTTTAGTGGAAGCATGTTACATCTAGGGTTATACCTGTTCTATCTCGTTTTAAGTAGGGATTACAGGCACAAATCTTAAATTGTTTATGTCATCTTGAAGAGTTTTTCGTGCTCTTTCTTTTAAGTCCAAAAGCCCTAATTTTCATGCTTTGTACTGTCCGTATTAAATCACTGATGCTAACCCTAGCCATCCCCGCCGGCGACGGGCAAGGCGAAGGGGTGGCGGATCGATCGGGTTTGCGCGGCCTCGCGATAGACCGTCCATACAAGGCGGGCAGCTAGTTCCTGACCGTTCATGTAGTGCATTTTGGGTCTGTTCTCGTAGTTTGTGCGGCATAACCTTAACCGCCCTTCTCTTTAAGCGGCCTGTTCTAGACCGTGCATGATCCCCAACGGCACATTACAGACCGCTCAACCCTAGTAGGCCTTCGGACTGAAGGAGGGATGAACGGCCTGTCGTGCGACCGCCGAGGTGATTGAGCGGCTCTAACAGAACCGCCCAACCCTTCAGAATTGGTTTGGCATGATTTCTCTTAATAGATTGATGGATAATTTGATAAGCTAGCAACCACATGATGATTGGAACATATTGAAGTAAGTAAATCTTGAATTTTACTAATTTCTTTCACTTGATCTTGTTTCATCATGGCCTTAGTTATTTCATTATGTAAATTCAAACATGACATCTTAAATGCTATTAGGATTGTTTGACAGTCGTTCTACTCCGGTAGGATTGATTGACCGTCATAATGGTTTCCGCAGTTTTATTAGCTCAATTCCTTGTAATGTTGGGACTCTCCGCTGGATATTCCTTCCGTCGGACTAGGACCTTCATTACGGGACCTCCGTAAGCCCCCGCGAGCCTGGGATTCCCACTAGGACGCCAGGCAGGTTGTACCATCAAGACCTGAACCTGTGTACGCGATCGAATCGCTTGGATTATCGTATTGTGAGTCACGGCTCACTTGGACCCCCTGAGAATTGTGCGGTCCAAAAGGGACCGTTTATCTCATTGGGCGGCCCATAATGAACCGTGCATCCCTGGCCAAGTGCCAATTATATTGGTCATTTAACCTTGATCTATCTTCGACCAAATCATGTTTGGATCGACCCAATAGTTCCTAGGTTGACCAGTGGTGAGTGGGCTGGACCCTAGTTCAGTTCTGCCCCACTTATGGCAGCCCGGAGGCCATTTGGGTAGATTTCTAGCAGATTAAATTAAACGGACCGATTAGAACCGTCCACTTCATAGAGTGGATCTTATTGGATCATCTGTCTTTTGAGTGGCCCTGTAAGGACCGTTTATCTTGTTCTTGGGCTTCCAGTTCTACTAGTCTTGAGCGGCCCATTATCAACCATCCAAATCCTTGAACGGCCCTACATGGACGTGTATCCTTGACTTTGGTGTGGCTGATCCTAAGCCCCTTTCTATTCTGAACGGTCCAGTGTAGACTGTGTAATGCTCGAGCGACCCAGTTCTGACCGCTTATCATCCAGAAGGGATTTCCGTGATTATTCGTGTGTGAATCCAAGGACTTGATTGGTTCTTGATAACTTGAACTTTCTGGTCAAAGTATCTCTTCAACTTACCATTGGAATCCTCCGAGGTGAGCTATACCTTGACATCATTGGCCATTAACTTGATTAATGTCTAGACATAACTTGGGATCTTGGATCCAACAAATCAATACCAACGCATCATAAGGGCCCGGTCTGGTCCTGGGAGGAGCGCCCGAAAAGTACTTGTGTCCCGGGGAGTTTGAATGACATGGTGAGATATTGCACCGAGTGCATGACTAGCGTGATGTCTATGACAATAATCTAATACTTGAATTTCTCTTGACTTGGTTAGTTCTTGCTTGTTGGCCAATTTCTAGTTATATCATGATCTTGTCTTTTTCTTACTATTTTGCTTCGTCATATTGTCATTTCCTTTCGTTACTTATTTACGCGCTCAAACATGCAATTAATTGGTTAATTACTTAAATTTGCCTGTTATTACCTACTGAGGGTTCACTCACCTAGTTGTTTCCCCCTTTTTCAGGTAGCTCAGGTGAGGACTCACAGACTGATGGGGACGGGCAAGAGTGACGACTATGGAGCGAACTAGCCAGTCGTGGTTGATTATGTCTAGTGGTGTCTTAGAATGTTATGAAAGAGTTGTAAAATTTGAATTCCTTAAATGTAATAGTGTTAAGTGGATGTTGTCGAACGATATGATAAGTGAGATTATTATGGTTTGGAACATGGATTAATTGTATGTTATTTAATGAATGGAGTTGTTTCTATTTATGGTGATGTGTGATCTTTTAGCTTTAGCATATCATGTCTATAAATCAACATATTATTATTACTTGTTTCTACTGTCAGTCCCGATATTTCGCGTTGGGGCGTGACAGTTAGGTGGTATCAGAGCCTAGGTTTCCTAATATTCCTAGGTTATCTAAGTTCTAGGATTCTAAGTGTTTGTCGTAGAACCTTACCCTTGTTATGAGTCAAAGGGCCAAACCTAGTGAGAATTTGGGTAGAGACTTGGGTTGAGTTAATAATCAACTCTAAACTCTTTCTCCTAAAGGAACTTAAGATAAATTATTTTCGTGCAGGACGTTCCGATGGCAGCTGAGCGTGCGCAGTGGCGGGACATGCAGTGAACTGTCCAAGGACTTACGCGGGCTTTGCAACAAGTGGCCCAAGGTGGAGCGACAAATCATGGCACTGGTGATCTACACAGGAGTTTTCGTGGGATGAATCCCCGACGTTTCGGAGGCTCAACTGATCCCGATGAAGCTGAGCACTGGCTTAAGGAAATGGAGAGAAATTTTGAAGTTATGGAATGCAGCGACCACGAGCATGTGCTTTTAACGACCTTCCAGTTGGAACGTGATGCTAGGACTTGGTGGGAGTCAGTAAAGGCGACCCTCGGTGATAGGCAGATTTCGTGGAAGGAATTCGAAGAATTCTTCAATAACAAGTACTTTTCTGATAGAGTCCAAGAGAAGAAAGCGGCGGAATTTGTAGCCTTGAAGCAGCGAAGTCTATCTGTAGTGGAGTACGAAGCCCAGTTTTCTAGACTCTCTCGTTATGCTACTCATTTGATTTCCACAGAGAAGATGAAGGTGAAACGTTTTCTTAATAGGCTGAAGTTGCATTATATTAACCAGTTGGCGCCGATGGAGATTCAGACCTATGCAGAGATGGTAAGGAAGGCCCAAGTTCTAGAAGATACCCTGGAAATGACGGAGAAAATCCGTGGGAAGAATGTCAAGAAGGAGCAATCTACTGGTTCTGGGAGTGCTAAACCTGAGAATGACAAGAAGAGGCCCAATGGCGGGTCCGGTTCATGGAAGGGGAAATTTACAAAGAATGAAGACAAGAAGCCTGGCCCTATTGTTCCATTCAAGGGCGTATGCAAGTATTGTGACAGTCCTGGTCACAAGATGGAAGAATGCTGGCGTAAGCTGGGTGCCTGTTTACGTTGTGGAAGTAGGGATCACTGCATTCCAGAGTGTCCTCTTTTATCCGCGCAAGCTATCTCGACGAAACCTCAAGGCAGCAAGAAGCAGCAGGGCAAGCTCCAGGCCCTATAGGAAGATGATGCAGGCACCACCGAGGAGGGTGGACTCGTTGAAGGTACCCGTATTATTCATGGAAAGCCAGCTTTTGCTCTTTTCGATACCGGTGCTACTCATTCATTTGTCTCTCAGAAATTTGCCAAGTCATTAGCCGTGAAGCCGGTTTTGATGGATTCCCTATTAGAGATATCAACTCCTATTGGCTCTAGATCAGCGATTAAATATTTTTATCCCTCTAGCAAGGTTATGGTTAATGAACAGAATTTGCCGGCCGATCTGGTTTGCATGGATATGAATGACTGTGATGTAATTCTAGGAGCGGATTGGTTGGCTAAGCATGAGGCCAATGTCCACTGTAGTTCCAGTTCTGTGTCTTTTTCTAGACACCCGGGACTTTCTTTTATAGGGGTTATGCACCATAAGTCTGTGCCACTTATTTCGGCCATCCGAGCCGATAAGTTGATAAGGAAAGGGTGTCATGCATTTCTAGCCTTTGTTTATGTGACCCCTGAGAAGAAGTTTGAGATTAAGGACATTCCTGTTGTCCAAAATTTTTCGGATATTTTTCCTGAGGAATTGCCAGGACTTCCACCGGAGAGGGAAGTTGTATTTTCTATTGATTTAATTCCTGGCGCGACCCCTGTTTCTAAGGCTCCTTATCGTATGTCTCCTGCGGAGCTGAGGGAATTGAAGCAGCAGTTAATGGAATTACTTGAGAAAAGGTTTATTCGTCCAAGTACATCGCCGTGGGGAGCCCCAATATTGTTCGTCCGGAAGAAGGATGGTTCGATGAGGTTGTATATTGATTATCGACAATTGAACCAGCTGACTATCAAGAATAAATATCCATTGCCGAGGATTGATGAGTTATTTGATCAGATAGCAGGAGCTCAGTATTTCTCTAAGATTGATCTTCGATCAGGCTATCATCAATTGCGGATTAAGGAGGAGGATATTTATAAGACAGCTTTTCGTAGCAGGTATAGGCACTTTGAATTTGTCGTAATGCCTTTTGGACTAACAAACGCACCTGCAACTTTCACGTAGTTGATGAACGATGTATTCCGGACCTATCTTGATCAATGGGTCATGGTGTTTATTGATGACATTCTGATTTATTCCAAGAATGAGGAAGAGCATGTCGAACATCTTGGGATGGCGTTACAGATATTGAGGGATCATCAGTTATATGCCAAGTTTAGCAAGTGTGAATTTTGGCTGCAGGAGGTGTCCTTTCTAGGGCATATCATTACGAAAGAAGGTATTTCGGTTGACCCCTCGAAGGTAGAGGCAGTGAAGAATTGGCATAGGCCTACTAGTGTAATAGAAGTTAGAAGCTTCCTAGGCCTGGCAGGATATTATCGAAGATTTATTAAAGATTTCTCCAAGATTGCGGTACCCTTAACAAGATTAATCCGCAAGGAGAATAAGTTTGATTGGTCAGAGGATTGTGAGAGAAGCTTCCAGACTTTGAAGGAGTGTTTAACGACTGCCCCTATTTTAGCTTTATCATCTGGAGAAGGAGGCTTCGTGGTGTACACCGATGCTTCGGGAATTGGTTTAGGTTGTGTGCTGATGCAGCACGGAAAAGTGATAGCCTATTCTTCTAGGCAGTTGAAAAAGCATAAGGAGAATTATCCTGTCCATGATTTGGAATTAGCAGCAGTAGTGTTTGCCTTGAAGATATGGAGACACTACTTATATGGAGAGACATTCACAGTATTTTCAGACCAAAAAGTTTGAAGTATTTATTTTCTCAGAAAGAGCTCAATATGAGGCAGAGGAGATGGTTAGAGTATTTAAAGGATTTTGACTTCTCCATAGAATATCATCCCGGGAAGGGTAATGTGGTGGCTGATGCCTTAAGTCGCAAGCCAATGGCTAAGTTGTCAAGTCTCATGTTGCAAGAATGGAAACTGTTGGAGCAATTAGCCAGATTGGATATTAATGTTGACAAGGACCGAGTTAATTGCTCAGATTCAGCTTAAACCAGAATTTTTGGTAGAAATCAAATCCTTGCAAGACAATGACCCAGAGTTGGTAGAAATCAAGGAGAGCTTGGATAGCAGACTTGACTTCATGCTCGTTGGTGATGGCAGATTGTTGTTACAGGGAAGGACTTGTATACCTGATATGGCTAAAGTTAAGAACAAGATCCTCGAGGAAGCACACAGATCCAGATATACTATTCATCCTGGAGGTACTACGATATTTAAGGATTTAAAGAGATCTTTCTGGTGGCCAAATATGAAGAAAGAAATTACAGAATTCGTGAGAAGATACTTGGTGTGTCAGTAAATTAAGGCTGAGCATTTCAGACCTACAGGGAAGTTGAAACCGCTGGATATACCTCAATGGAAGTGGGAGAGTATTGGCATGGATTTCATTATGGGTCTACCTAGGACTCGTAGTGGACTTGATGCGATTTGGGTTATTATTGATAGATTGACAAAGTCTGCTCATTTCTTATCTATTAAATCTAAGTGGACTGTTGATGTTTTAGCAACTTTGTATATGAAGGAAGTTGTGCGACTCCATGGTATTCCGGTCAGTATTGTGTCCGACAGAGACCCCCGATTCACCTCACACTTTTGGAAGGGATTGCAAGAATCTTTGGGAACCCGTCTAAATTTCAGTACTGCGTTTCATCCACAAACAGACGGACATACGGAAAGAACCAACCAGATAGTGGAAGATATGTTGAGAGCCTGCATGATTGATTTTGGAGGCAGTTGGAGTGATCACCTGGCCTTGATTGAATTTACTTACAACAACAATTATCAGTCCAGTATTCAGATGGCTCCATTTGAAGCTTTATATGGAAGAAGCTGTCGATCCCCATTATGTTGGAACGAGGTAGGCGAGAAGCAGTGGCCGGGACCAGATCTGATTTCTGAATCATCAAAGAATATTCGTATTATCAGAGATCGATTGCAAGTAGCACAATCAAGACAGAAGAGTTATGCAGACAACAGAAGGAGAGACTTAGAATTTCAGGTTGGTGAACAAGTGTTTCTAAAGGTTTCTCCCATAAAAGGAATCCGAAGATTTGCCATTCGAGACAAGCTGAGTCCAAGATATGTTGACCCATTCGAGATTATGGAAAGAGTGGGGGAGGTTGCGTACCGTCTGGCACTACCACCTCAGTTATCTGGAGTACACAATGTCTTCCATGTGTCGATGTTGAGAAAATATGTGTATGACCTCACTCATGTCATTCAGCATGCAGATCTGGAGTTAAGGGAAGACCTGACTTATGAAGAGAGACCTGTTAAGATTCTGGATCGTAAGCAGCAGCAGCTCAGGAATCGTTCTATACCTCTGGTTAAAGTGCAATGGAGTTGGCGTGGAACCGAAGAAGTTACTTGAGAGTCAGAAGATGCTATGCAAAAGCAGTATCCCGATTTATTCTAGGTGAGTTTCCACTCCCTATCGTGTTAAGTGCAGTGAATTTGGAGGATCAAATTCTTTGAAGTGGGGGAGGGTGTAATACCTTGATTTATTAAATAATAAAAAAATTATGTGAAAATCAATAAGAAATTCCTTAAGAAATAGGATAAGTGAAAATTCGACCATTTTTATAAAAATCTAGAAAATTTAGAATCTTGTAGAGGATAAAACGTTTAACAATAGTCTCTTCTATGACCGGCCCAAATAAAATTCGTAAACAAGCCGAATTAACTGATTAAGGCCCAAATTACACTTAAACCTAATTGGACCTTAAAACGTGAAATTGGAGCCCATTACCTAATCATTTAGGCTGAGATCAGATCCAAATGAAAGGCTAGGATGAGAGGATCGTTTCCCCTCTTAGTTTTCCCCGAAACCCTAACCCTAGAGAGCGAATTTTGGATTAGAAGGCGGCGGCTAACCCTATCAACGCGGTTCGCGCACGTCCAACTTGATTGGACTCTATCTCCGCGAATAGAAGACTGTAGACCTTGTGTGACCTATATAAATGACCCTTAGGAACCCTATTTTTGTTTGGGTGCTGTGGCGGCCGACGAGAACTCCGGTGGAGGGAGCATTCCGGCGATCACCGGCAGGGTGTCCTTAGCGCGTCGTCATCCCCTCTTCTTCCTTGTTCCTTCGTTTAAGGTAGGTTATAACGAGCCAAACCTTAAGTACCCTATATGGTTAGAACCAACATCGAGTACTCTCTCTTTTGAATGTAAAAGCCCTAAAAGTTGTTTAGTATCATGTTAAAATTTTAGCGTTTAGTGGAAGCATGTTACATCTAGGGTTATACATGTTCTATCTCGTTTTAAGTAGGGATTACAGGCACAAATCTTAAATTGTTTATGTCATCTTGAAGAGTTTTTCGTGCTCTTTCTTTTAAGTCCAAAAGCCCTAATTTTCATGCTTTGTACTGTCCGTATTAAATCATTGATGCTAACCCTAGCCATCCCCGCTGGCGACGGGCAAGGCGAAGGGGTGGCGGATCGATCGGGTTTGCGCGGCCTCGCGATAGACCGCCCATACAAGGCGGGCGGCTAGTTCCTGACCGTTCATGTAGTGCATTTTGGGTCTGTTCTTGTAGTTTACGCAACATAACCTTAACCGCCCTTCTCTTTAAGCGGCATGTTCTAGACCGTGCATGATCCCCATCGGCACATTACAGACCGCTCAACCCTAGCAGGCCTTCGGGCTGAAGGAGGGATGAACGGCCTATCGTGCGACCGCCGAGGTGATTGAGTGGCTCTGACAGAATCGCCCAACCCTTCAGAATTGGTTTGGCATGATTTCTCTTAATAGATTGATGGATAATTTGATAAGCTAGCAACCACATGATAATTGGAACATATTGAAGTAAGTAAATCTCGAGTTTTACAAATTTCTTTCACTTGATCTTGTTTCATCATGGCCGTAGTTATTTCATTATGTAAATTCAAACATGACATCTTAAATGCTATTAGGATTGTTTGACAGTCGTTCTACTCCGGTAGGATTGACTGACCGTCATACTGGTTTCCGTGATTTTATTAGCTCAATTCCTTGTAATGTTGGGACTCTCCGTCGGATATTCCTTCCGTCGGACTAGGACCTTCATTACGGGACCTCCGTAAGCCCCCGCGAGCCTAGGATTCCCACTAAGACTCCGGGCAGGTTGTACCATCAAGACCTGAACCTGTGTACGTGATCGAATCGCTTGGATTATCGTATTGTGAGTCACGGCTCACTTGGACCCCCTGAGAATTGCGCGGCCCAAAAGGGACCGTTTATCTCATTGGGCGGCCCATAATGAACCGTGCATCCCTAGCCAAGTGTCAATTATATTGGTCGTTTAACCTTGATCTATCTTCGACCAAATCATGTTTGGATTGACCCAATAAGCCCTAGGTTGACCAGTGGTGAGTGGGCTGGACCCTGGTTCAGTTCTGCACCACTTATGGCAGCCCAGAGCCGATTTGGGTAGATTTCTAGCTGATTAAATTGAACGGACCGATTAGAACCGCCCACTTCATAGAGCGGATCTTATTGGACCGTCTGTCTTTTGAGCGGCCCTGTAAGGACCGTTTATCTTGTTCTTGGGCTTCCAGTTCTACTAGTCTTGAGCGGCCCATTATCAACCGTCCAAATCCTTGAACGGCCCTATATGGACCGTGTATCCTCGACTTCGGTGTGGCTGATCCTAAGCCCCTTTCTATTTTGAACGGTCCAGTGCAGACCGTGTAATGCTCGAGCGGCCCAGTTCTGACCGCTTATCATCCAGAAGGGATTTCCGTGATTATTCGTGTGTGAATCCAAGGTCCTGATTGGTTCTTGATAACTTGAACTTTCTGGTCAAAGTATCTCTTCAACTTACCCTTGGAATCCTCCGAGGTGAGATATACCTTGACATCATTGGCCATTAACTTGATTAATGTCTAGACATAACTTGGGATCTTGGATCCAACAAATCAATGCCAACTTATCATAAGGGAGCGCCCGAAAAGTACTTGTACCCCGGGGGGTTTGAATGACATGGTGAGGCATTGCACCGAGTGCATGACTAGCGTGATGTCTATGGCAATAATCTAATACTTGAATTTCTCTTGACTTGGTTAGTTCTTGCTTGTTGGCCAATTTCCAGTTATATCATGATCTTGTCTTTTTCTTACTATTTTGCTTTGTCATATTATCATTTCCTTTCGTTCTTTATTTACGCGCTCAAACATGCAATTAATTGGTTAATTACTTAAATTTACCTGTAATTACCTACTGAGCGTTCGCTCACCTAGTTGTTTCCCCCCTTTTTCAGGTAGCTCAGGTGAGGACTCACAGACTGATGGGGACGGGCAAGAGTGACGACCATGGAGTGAACTAGCAAGTCGTGGTTGATTATGTCTAGTGGTGTCTTAGAATGTTATGGAAGAGTTGTAAAATTTGAATTCCGTAAATGTAATAGTGTTAAGTGGATGTTGTTGAACGATATGATAAGTGAGATTATTGTGGTTTGGAACATGGATTAATTGTATGTTATTTAATGAATGGAGTTGTTTCTATTTATGGTGATGTGTGATCTTTTAGCTTTAGCATATCATGTCTATAAATCAACATATTATTATTGCTTGTTTCTACTGCCAGTCCCGATATTCCGCGTTGGGGCGTGACAGAGAAGGACCCGGAGGAGCCTAGCGGTGTCTTCTTCAGGGAAAGGGAGAGACTTTAGCTCCCGCCAGGACCGCCACTGCACGGCCGAAGTGGCTGGGGTTGGCTGGCTAGCTGTAGATGCCTGAGGGCCCTCCAGGGCCGGAGGAGCATGAGAATGGATGACGTTGACCGAGAAGTTAGTCGGCTCCGTCTCTTGACTGGCATCCTGCTCTCTACGCCTCCGCAATCGCTCGAGCGCCTCTTGATTGTCAGTCCGGAACTCGAGCCATTCTGGAGGATGCTGGTAAGGCAGTCCGTGCCCATTTTCTTGGGGAGAGTCTGGCCGCTCTGGTGTATCCCTGGCGATGCTCAGGGTCTCTTCGACAGCTTGCCGAAGCCTGACGAGCGACATGGAGTTTCCTTCCGCATCGATCTGCTCCCATTGGATCTGTTCCTAGATGAGGTATCGAACTTCCTCGCAGGACTCGATCGGGTGACAAATTCTGGCGTAGAAGGGGCAGTACTGGGGGTGACTACGATCCCAATAGGTGTAGTCGGCAGGCGAGTCGCGAGGCATGATTTGCTCGTTCTCGATGAGGATATCGAAGAGTCGCCGGGTTCTCTCCCTGGGGAAGGAGAGAGGTCTCTGATCATGCCAAGGCCTCCACCCTGGATACCAGATCGAACGTCCCCTTCAATTGGCCCTGGGCTCCTCTGACTCGTCATTAGAGAGAGAAAATGCGGCCATCATGTGGATGACATTGGCCGAGGGGTGAGCCACGCGTGCTGTCTTAGCAGGCCTGGCCCACGTGTGTGGTTGCGGGGGATCGACGAGACCGCTCTTCATTTTGACAAGACCGTCTCAGATCAGCTTCTGTGCCTGAGTCTTGAAGACGTAGCAATCTTCAATTGAATCACATAGCATGCGATGGTACAGGCAGTAACTGGGATCGTCGGTCTTCAGGGCCTCGTCCAGCTTGCGGATTTCTGGCAGTTCGACAATCTTCTGAGCCATACAGAGGTCGAAGAGCATCTTCATGTGTTCCTTCTTGAAGGAGAAGGGTGTCTTCATAGGCTCCGAGAAGGAAGGAGCAGCCGGCTTATCTGCTGGCTTTTTGTCAGAGCCGCTGGGCTTGGCCCCTTTACTAACTTTGGCTGTAGGGGTGAACTCTATGATATTCACCTCCTTACCAGCCTGGCATTCTCGCACTTCCTTACCCTTTGCTGCGGTATAGCTCGGGTTATCGGCGAAGAACATTTCTATCTCGGCGACTGCCGAATTGAGTTGGTCGAAGCCTTTAATATTGGTGCCGAGAAGCTTTTCGCTGACCTCGGCCGCCAAACCTCGACGACATATAGTGATGGCGTCCTCTTGGACGGGTGGATTGACACACCTCATGCTGAGGTCTCGCCATTTTTTGATGAAGTCGAGGGCGCTCTCGCCCTTTTTCTGCCGAAGAGAACAGAGTTCGACTAGGGAGACCTTTCGCTCGGCCGTTTGAAAGCGGTCGAGGAATTTCTTCTGGAGATCGGCCCAGTCGATGACTGAGTTAGGCTTCAGGCGGGAATACCATTGAAAGGCCGTTCCCGTGAGCGAAGTGGCGAAGTAGCGGAGGAGATATGATTCGTCCAGCACTAACTCACCCATGGCCATAACATAATAGGCCAAGTGTTCATGTGGCGACCCCTGTCCGTCGAACTTTTGCAGCTTCGGGGGTTTGGAGTACTCTGGCGGAAGCTTCTTCAACTGGTGGTGAAGCGGGTAGGGTACACTGTAGAGATCCACCGTGACCACCCCTTCGTCATACTGGGCGAGCTTTGTCTCGATGATGCGCTCGATCATCTGGCGTTGCGCCAAGAGATTCTCTGGCACTGGCGTTTTGGAGGCTCGTGGCTGAGCCTCAACCGGGGGCGTGCCGAACCCAATTGCCAATGGGGTTCGGGCAATCGCCACTGATGTGTTGGCAGCATCGCGGGCCGCCGGGGGTACTGGTGCCTCGGCCTGGGGCCTAGCAGGCTGCAGAGGATGAAGGTCTCGTTCCTGGAGGAGTTCTTGCAGGAGGGCCTTCAGATGCTGGTTCTCCTTCATAAGGGTGTCAAGGGTCACTTCTTGAGCCTCGTTCACATGAGGGTCGTTGTTAACCGGCTTTGCGCTGATAGGAGGATCGCGGTCTTCCACCGGGACATCTTCCGCACGTTCCAACGCCTGCGGCCGGGTAGAAGTGTCGATGTGACCTGTTGGAGGAGGTGGCGGAGCCTGGTGGCGCGGCCTCCTGAAGTGGGACAGAGGCTGGTTCAAGTCGTCAGACTGGGTGTCTGGCTGGTGTCCGGTGGTATAGCACACGAACACTCGAACCGCATCATTGATGAACCGGGCCGTCCGCTTCCTCCGCGAGTGTTGCTCGGGGCGGACGAGCGTCCCTAGTCTGTCAAAGACCGAGATGCGTTGCTGAGGGGGCTTACTCCCGATGTCAATCGGAGGAGAACCCTGGACAGGTTGCTGGAGGGCCCGAGGATGGGCTCACCTTTGCCTCCGCTTGCTTGCGCGGGGGACATTGGACGACTGGGCGTCGTCAGACGATGCTACTGTGAGGCCAGTCGCATCCTGTCTGATGCTGCGTCTGAGCGCTGGCAGGGGGTTTGTGATACGCGCCCTCCAAACGGCTTGAGCTTCTTCTGGGGTGACCCAGATTCTTCTCAGGTCAGATTGCTGATCTCCCTTGTCGCCATTTTTCCGGCGATGGGAGGCCGTGTGCCTGGCTGCGGTGGGTGCCCCCGGGCTACCGTCGAGGAACCCGCTCCTTTGAGCTTCGCCCCATCCTCTCGTGTTTGACGTAAGAGGTCAAAGCGATTGGAAGTGGAGATGGTGGGAACGGTCCGTTCCTGGGGTACGATTGGTTAACCCCCGTCGAGACGGATCCACAAGTCGCCGACAAGGACCGTCTTGTCGGAGTTGCTAGTTGCAGCAGCGAGTTGCCTGGTTCTGCGGCCATGGCGGCGCTTCTTCTAAGGAGCTGAGGAAGACTCCGCCCCAAGATGGTAGACCGAGAAGACCTGGCCTAGAGCGACCGGCAGCATGAGGCTGTCGGTCAGAAGTGCTGGGATCGGCCCCCGGGGTAAGTAACCTGCGTCGGGAGTCGATGGCTGGGCGACTCGAGTGTAAGCCTTCGCCCGTGCCGATAGGAGTGTCGCCGATGCTTGAGATGACGCTCTTGCACCGGAAAGCGACGCCGTTGGAAGTACTGCCGGCGCTCCTGGGTCAAGGACCCGTGGTAGGTGTCGGTGTAGTCTGGGCCCGGGTCGGAAGACCCGAGGAAGGTGCCGAGGAACGTTGCCCCCTGGGTAAAAGACCCACGGGGAGAGCCGGTTCAACTGGAGCTCGGGACCGGGATCCCGAGTGCACTACAGGGAGGCCGCGAACTCGGGGCTGTGAGCCCGTGTTGAGTGTCGGCCTTGTCGGGATTCGGGATCGAAAACCCGATGTAGATGCTGGGGAGCCGTAAACCCGGGGCTGAAAGCCCGTGTCGGGTATCGGCTTTGCTGGGACTCGGGGTTGGAGACTCGAGGAGAATGCTGAGAAGCCGTAGACCCGGGGCTAAAAGCCCGCGTTGGGTGCCGGCTTGGCTGCGGCTCGGGGTTGAGGCCCCGAGGGAGGTGCTGGGAAGCTGTAATGCCCGGGTTTTTCGGATCCTCGTTCGTGGGTCCCGGATCTGGTTTCTCGGAGCGTCCGACTCCGTTGTGTCCGAAATTTCGTTTCGGACATCTTTCGTGTTCGGATCGGCGCGATCCGGAGTCGTTTCGGAGGCCCGGAGGCGTTCCACGGCTTTTTCCGCGTGTGTTTTCCGATTCCCGGCGTGGGTTTCGGCTTTCCCTTCGGAACCTCGTTGCGGGTGAACCGGGCCGTTCACCAGGGCGAGTGTGGTACCGTTGCGATCGGTGCGTTCCGAGGATCGCGAGGGTGTGATTTTCTATTTTTCGAGATTTTTCCAATTTTCCAGATTTTCCTATATATACCCCCCACCCTCTCTCTTCCTCTCATTTCTCACTCTCACCCTCTCTCTCTTCTCCCACACTCTCCTCTCACTCTCTCCTCTCCGGCGGCCGACAGACCGAGGCGGGGGCGAGGCGGGGCGATGCGGGCGAGGAGGACGGCGAGGATGGGTCGAGGATCGAGGCTCGAGGGCGCGGTGAAGCTCGGCCGTGGGTTCGTGGAACGGCGAGACTTCAACGGCATTTTCTTCGTGGATCGGCATCCACAGTGCGTGAAATCTTCGATGGAGGTAGGGTGATGGACCCCCAGCTCGTGCACTCCCGCGAGTTTCGTAGGCTACGGTGAGCCGAGCGGGCCAAACGGGGTGATTTGGGCAAAATCCATGTTTTAGGGCTTGTGGGCCGATCTCCCGTTTCATTGCGTTTCTGGCCGATCCGAGGCCGTCGATGCATGCTAGGGGTTATTTGGGGGCTTCCCCTATGTTTTCCCCCTCATCCGTGGATGTTTGGGGGCGTGGCGTGGATTTTTGGGGTTTTCCCGCCGTTCTCGGTTTTCCGAAATGGTCGCGGTCCACCAGAAACCGCGTTCATTGGTCGCGGTCTTGGGAGAACCGCGTTCATCCTTTGTGTTTTGGTCGAGGAGGCCTTCGAGCGTCGCGGTCGTGCGATAGACCGCTTTGGTCTAGTCGCGGTCATGGGATGACCGCTACTATCTGGTCGCGGTCCTCGGGCGACCGCTACCAGCGGGGTTGCGCGTGGCTAGTTGCGGTCGTGAGGTGACTGTGACAGCATGGTCGCGGTCTCCGATCGACCGCTACCATCTGGTCGCGGTCCCCGGTCGACCACTATCTGGTCGCGGTCACCAAGTGACCACTACCACGTTCTGGTTCCTGTTTGCGCTGTTTTGACCTCCGGTCGACCCGGTTGCGACCCAGTGGTTGACTTTAGGTCTCGTGAGTGTCTCGGACACCCCGTGGAGTTCCGTGACCGTGTCTTTGGGTGTCCAGAGGTTGTCCCACTTACCTCATTTTGCGTGCCATGAGCTTAAGGGTCCAGGTGACCTTTTAGCGCTCCGATTGTGTTGTTTTGGTCTCCGGTCGACCCGGTTGTGACCCAGTGGTCGACCTCCGGCCTTGTGAGTATCCCGGAAACCCCATGGGTTCTGTGTCTGTGTTTTTGGGGTGTCGGGAGGGACGGTGCTGCCTCGATTAGTGTGCCCGTAGGTGTGGTGGGTCCGGGTGACCCCACGTGTTCCGGGCTTTCGTGTTACGCATGATCGAGTCACCGTGCATCGGTGGGTGTGCGGTGGGGTCTCCCCCGCATGTCGTGGGTTTCCTTTGGAAGGCGATTCCCATGTGGGCCATGTGCTTGGCCTTGGACTGCGAGTCCAGTTATCCGGCCTGGGGCTGGAGGTTTCCCGCTTGCTACAAGATGGGAAATCGTCATGGTGGCTTGTGTGCTGCCCTGGGAATCGTGCTTCTGTGTTTTCCGTGTGGCCCGTGTGGGTGGCCTTAGTCCGTTGCGTTCCCTTCCCGAGGGAGTGGTCTTGGCGACTCGTGAGTTGTCTCGGTACTTGTGCTACCGTGATTTTAGACCTAGAGATTGGACTAGATTGACGGCCTTGTGCTGTTGCGTACAAACGTCTTGACCCCGAGTCTTGTGACTCAAGGACCGTTGGGTGTAGTGCGTCTGGAGGACTGTCCAGAGTCCAGTGGCTTAGCGCCACTTGAGTTTTCTCGACTCTAGCGCACGGTGCGTGCGTGGCCGTGGACTGTGAGTCCCGTTTCTTCTCCGACTGTGGTCACCGTGCGACAGGGCCGGTACGTGGGGTGGTCCCCGTACGTCGTCGGATTCAGACGTTGTTTTTCGTTGACTTGAGAGTCTACTCCTTCAGTGACCCTCCACTAGTCGTAGCCCACCAGTACGAGGTGCTGGTATCACCTGGGAGTGGTGTACGGGCATTCACCTTTGAGACGGTTTGTGGACCGGTTACCGTAGGCCCCTCGTCGGTAGACAGAGTCCGACTACGGGGGAAAACCGGTCAAAGGACTAGACCTAGTGACGCAAGGTCTGTGTGTGCACACGTGGTTGGGGGCGGTTGGACCCACGTCGACGGGCGTGACCCCAGCTAGTCACTTGTTTGTGGTTACTTGTACGGTGTTCGCGCCTCGGGTAGGACCTACCACGTCAGGCGGTTCACCTGCGGTGCGGTGTAAGACGTCAGGGGACACTACCTGCTATGCTTCTAGTGGGAGGTACTCCTGTCGAGTTGGGAGTGACAGACTGTCAGTTTCCATGGCTTTGACCTTCAGGTATCGGTCGTGTTGACAGTTGAGTTTCAGTTGGTTCGCTGTGACGCGTGTGTTGGTTTTCGCGTCATGAGATTAGTGCTAATGGCTTTACCGAGGTTGGGTCTTGTTGTGCGGTACCCGTGATCGGATGGTCGGGGTTGCACCTTGGACAGCGTGTCTAGGTCGACTGTGTCCGGGGGACAGGCCTCTACGGCGTGGTTGCCGTGTGTTCTTACTTCGGTAGGTGGTACTAGCGTGGTTCGGTAGCTTCGACTGCGTGATCGAGGTCTGCCTTCTGGCAGTAGGAGTAGCTGTAGTGCCGAGTTTTTGACCGGCCACCGGTTTGCTGTTCCTGCTGTAGTTGTAGCTCTCCTTTCCGCTACCACCGTTGTTTCCGGTTGGGGTTCCGCGGGATCCCTGCTGAGTCTCTGTTTTGGAGACTCATTCCCAGCTTTTCAGGTGTGGCGGTTCTTCCTCGAGGCTCGAGGGTGCGGAGCGAAGGTCCTCAGTTGCCAGCTTGCCGGGCCGAGTGTTCACTTGGCATGTGGTACGTTTTACTGCTTTAGACTGTACTTTCTGTCGGACTGGACTCTGTTGTAGCTGTTGTTGTTCTTTCTTTCAGCTTATTGTTGTTGGTTGTCCTACTTTATTTCCTATTTCTTTGTGCCTCCACACTCCTTTTAGGCCTTCCGAGCCCTCCCGGCTCGTGGGCGGCGGTTCGAGTCTCGGATTATCGGGCCTTCCCGGTAATCGGATTCTCGGGTCGTTACAGAAGCCGTGGACGCAGGGCATGGAGCCCATGTTGGGTGCCGGCTTGGCTGCGGCTCGGGGTTGAGGCCCCGAGGAAGGTGCCGTGATGGTGACCGAAGTCCGGGGCGCGGGGCCCGTGTTGGAGATCGGACGAGGTTGGCCTCAGGAACTGATGTTCACCCGGGCCGACATTGATATGGGGGCCCTGTAGGGGCTGACAGTGGTAGTCCGGCGCCTGACACTGGGCGGGACACTGGAGCTGGAGACGCGCATGGCGCGTTGGCCACAGGGGCCACTGGAGAAACTGGAGTTGGCTGAGGAGCAGCCACAAGGATTACACCCAGAAAGTAGGGCGATCTGATAGCCGGGGTGAAACTGTCGAAAGCGATCGGCGTCGCCAAGTAGCCCACTCGGGCATGTGTGGCGATAACGTTGGGGCCGTAAGTGACGGCCGCCATAGTTGCTGGAATGCTAAGTGCTGCGGAGGTGACGGTCGCTGACAGTCGTCGAGAGCGGCCCGATGATCAGAACGCGAACCGGGAGCTGCTGGGGAATGCGCGCACGAGTACCCTCCTCTGCCTCTCCTGCAAGGACAGGGAAAGGGCACCGGGATTCAGGGCTGGCACAGACTTTTCTTCAGCAAAAAGAAGGAAGGCGGGAGACGTCCCACCGGGTGTGCCATCCTCTCTGTTGCGCGGGTTTTTATGCCGATTAACCGGGGTGAGGGAAGGAATACAGTGGGGAAGGAAAATACGAGAGTTTGATGTATCTCGAGTATCCTCCTTACGGGTGCATACCTCTCACGGCGGTACCGGGCACTCTCCTTTCACGGAAAGTCGAAAAGGGTCGAATGGCACGAAAGTGTCGGGATAAAGGTTAACCGGACAAGATGCGGCCGTGCCAGTCGATCTCTCGACAATCACTCATGGAACCAAGGTTTGACCGGGGAAGCGCCACGAGGGCGCGGCACGTGGGCTCGGGCGATCGGGCGACATGTGGAGAGAAGGGGTTCCATGGGTGCGAGTGCGTAGGCGATTGTGGGAATCGTGTACATGACGTCTTTCCTCACCAGTTGCAAGCAACCGATGTTTATTTACATCGGATTGAATCCGAATACCTTCGTTCCATACTGAAGAAAAGTCTGTATATGTGTCTGAAGCCGTGGGTAGAGGTCTGGGGGCATTCAGCAGCTAGGGGTGCGCGTTAGGCCGAGGGTTGTTTATTGGGGTTGGGGCGTTAGGCATGGATGCCGAGTGATGTAGATAGAAGACTGAAGGCCGGGACGTGGGTACGAGAGCACTCGTCCAATCGGCGGGGTTGTGCTGAGACGTATATTTCTTTACAGGGAAGCCGTAATGGCCAAAGTACAACTGGTGCATGCCACGGGACAATTCCGACGTGTTAGTCGGTCCCCGGGTCGATGCGTGATGAATGAACACTTATGCGTTTTACAGAGGGCTCCTCCCGTGACGTGGGCCATGGCCGCATTGCCGAACGGGGGCCTATGACTGGAAAACTGAGGGGATACATCGATCCGGTATCTGGGCGAGGGTCGGTCGCGACTCGAGTTGAGCAGTCGGACATGGCCTCGTAACTGCGGGTAAGCATGACATCATGGCACGCGTGTGGTTGCGACCGACGGGCGTGCGAAGGGAAATCCCGTCATGAGGGGACGTCTGCTCTATCACGATGTCTCACGTACGGTGGGTGTTGACTCGTGTGTGACGGCTACATACGACGTGAGGGGAGTGCGAACGACATACCCCCGTCGTAGTAGACCGCCGAACAAGTCACCCACACACAATTCTCCTTAGCTCGCTGATCGGAGCTGCGCTCGAAGTCTTGTGCTTGCCGGGTGCCGGATGATCTTGTGTATCTCTCTGGATGCCTTGTATTAGATGCCCCACCCCTTGAGCTCCTAAGGGGTTTTTATAGGGGAAGTTGAAGGGTCACAAGGGGTTTACGCGGACCAGCTAAGGGGGGTGAGTTGGTCCGCGTAAACCCAAGTGAATAGTGTCACTGGGTTACGGGGTTACGGACTGAGAGAGAGGGGGGAATGAAGTTTACGCGGACCAGCCAGGGGGCCCTGGCTGGTCCGCCTAAACCCCCCATGGGGGGGGGTTTAGGCGGGCTGGTCTTTTTTTCTTTTTTGAAAAATTAATTTTAATTTAATTAATTTAATTTTTTTTTGTTGAATGGGGGTTTACGCGGACCAGCCAGGGGGTCTTGGCTGGTCCGCCTAAACCCCCCCCAAGGGCGTTTAGGCGGGTTCGCAAGGAGAGAGAGAGGGGGGGCTGGTCCCCACCCTATAAAATCCCATTTTTGGCCTTTTTCTTCTTTAATTTGGCTAAGGAATAAAGGGACAAGTGGGTGAAGGATACGTGGCGGCTTGTGGAGACTTGTGCGCGTTGACTTGAGGACGAGCCCGTCGTGTTGTCGCTTTGCGCTTCCACGTCCGCGTGTTGACCCCTCGAACTGGTACGGCACACGAACTGAATCGTAGGACTGTAATTGGACGAACCGGGGCTGAGTGGGGTCGTGGGACCACTGGGCTGGAGGGAGGGGCGCGGCCCCCAGGGAGTTCGCCCTCTCTGGGGCGCGCGGCCATGTCCCGGGGGGAACTGGCCCCGGGCTGGCTGTAACCCCAAGGGATGGCCCCCGGGGGTCTTCTTGTGTTGGCTGGGGACGTCCTTTGACGGACTTTGACCTTCGGGAGGCTGGCATGGGCACGTGGGGCCGTTGTTCTTTGAGTTGTAGTGGCCGCTCGCAAGGTGTTCGGGCAAATGCCTGACACACCTCGGGTTGCCGAACGAGCCGCGTAAATGGGCGACGGGCCTTGGATTTGGCCTAGGGCCAATGGTAGAAGTCCCTAGGGGCTGGGAGGAGACACCTTGGGCCCATGGGCCTCGTCTCGTGTTGCGTGCCATGTTGTACGGGGGGTTGGCAGGGTAGCCTCGGGTTGGCCCGCGAGCTAAAGTTGAGTGGCATGTTGCCACGTGTCTGAGGGTCGGGGGTGGTCCCGACTTGCTGGGGGGCGTTGTAGAGCCCAATAAGTGTACTGGAATCATGGGGTGGCCCGTGGGTTGGTGTAGAAGGGTTGAAATATACGCGCCCACAAGGTGTTTGGAAAAATGCCGAACACACGTGTGTGAGCCGTATGCACTTGCAGCGGGCCTCCAAAGCCTGTGGTTGACTTGCTCGGGTCCCCCATTGACCTTGGAGGGTTGAATGAAGAATCTTGGAGTAGGCCCGCGACTCTTTTACTGGATGCCACGTGGCATGGCTTGGCGTCGGGGCACCCTCGGGTGGTCCTGGGCGGCCATGTAGGGTACGGGCAAGGCCAGTATGAGAGTGGCCGGGATTGACCCCGGACAATTGCTTGTGTCACCGCGTGTCACGGCAAGTTGGTTGGGACCCCTGTGGGGACCTGCAGGGTTGTAGAAAGGGCTAGGTAGCCCGTGTCTTGAAGGTGTTCGGGGAAATGCCTGAGCCCTTATTTCTGGGTATTTTGGCTGGGAAATAGTTTGGGTACAACAGGCGCGTTCTCAACTACCTAACAATTCACTTACACTAGACGCAATACTCACTCAGGTCGCGATAATAGTCGCAGCCAGAGCCTCGAGCACGATAATACGGAGACGCGCTCCCCACTTGGGTTGCGTTAACGGAGATCGCGCCTATCCCTCAGAGCGCGTTCAACAGGATCGCGCCTATTACCTAGGGCGAGTTCCTAACCGCATTAACCGTTCATCTCCTTCACAAGACGCGACGCATCGTTGCAGCGTGTTCCCTGAGAACGTGGCACACACGACCAGCGCATTCTCGTCACAGAGCGAAAACTGAAAAATCCACACAACAACCCATTTGCCATGCCCCAATCGTCGCCAGAACGACGGGGAAAGAACCACAATGACATTGCCAACCTTCCACAAGCCGGAAGGGGCCAAACCACATGCAAAAATGCAAGAAACGGGCGATTCCCACGAATCGACCCCAAAACGAGGCACAAGGACAACCGGGCTCAAACCGGCTCCGATTCTCAACTAAATGCAATAAAACTGGCGGGAAATGAATCCCAACATGTCAGGGGTTCAATTGAAACCAATTAGACCAGAAATCGTCGCCTGGAACAGCGAACACGGTTCACACCTCCCGAACATGCGTTTCGTCCAACCGAAGCAAAACTCGCTCAAACTCACACCGTTCGGCTCCAAATCGCGAGAGAACACATTAAAAGAGTAGGGCATCTGTTCCCCAATCTCCACCGATGATCTCACGCGCCGAAATGACCACGATACGCCGAAAACCAACACACGGACCGCACGTCGGCTTCGAATCCATCGAACAGGATCGCGCCAACACCACGCTCCATTCTTCACGCTAGCACGCTCCACGACACCTCCACGGCATCTCAACGTCATTCCCGGGCCTCCTCCGTCTGCAGTCGGAGCAGAGGAGGAAAGAGGAGAGAGAACGGAGGGGGAGAGAGTGAACGGCGAGAGAAGAGAGAGGTGAGAGAAGAAAAAGGAAAAGAAAATAAGAAATTAGGTAATTTTTCTAAAATCTGATTTTTGACATAAAATTTCATAAATTCAAAAAAATATAGAAAAATAGTCTTCGCGATCCTCGAAACGAGCACAACGCACCTGTAACATCCTTGAGTAGCAAAACTCAACGATAAACTCTCCACAGGGTTCCACAAGTTATACAAGGGAAAAACCTTAGTGGATCGTAAAACATGTATCAGGACCCACAAAAGTGATCCGATAGCTCTCTGATTCCGATCCGAAGAATCTAGGATATTACAGTCCTCCCCCCTTAAAGGAATTTCGCCCTCGAAATTCAAGAAGCTAACAAGTGAACAAGGGAAGAACAAACCCAAACACTGGCTACGCTCTCCAAGCATCAGCCAAACCTCAATACACAAAGCACGATAACACAATTTTTGAAAAACATAATTCAGAGGGATACTGCCAGACCACAATCACAGGCACACGCTCCGGATCTCAAGACACACCGATCCACAGAACGAGCATGGCACACAAGTGAACATAAGTCTGACACCTCCGAAACAGGGCAACGTCGCTTACGTCTCACAGGGAAAGGAGACACGAGCATGCCACGACAATAGCTACCGATAACACACTCGGCAGACACAACAAGCATCAGCTTAAACAAGGAAACACAGTCCTCTCAGCTGACTGCTCCACAACATCGGCTTCCGTGCCAAGAATAACAACGAAACCTGGCACATAGAATGCCAACGACAGCATTGGACCACGAGCATAATCAAGTCAATCCTCACTCAGACATTACATCTGATTCGAGTCGCATGCCAACTCTACCACGATAGAAGAGCACATCAAAACCAACCGACAAGACCTCAGTCCACTCAAATGCTAAATCAGACTCACAGGGAACTCCTCCCAAGCTGAACACAACCACCAACCAACAACAACAACACCTGCAAAATTCCTGGCTTCGTTCTCAACACAGAACCCGGGGACACAACTGCAAGCTGGGTCACATCAAGACACAATTACAGCTGAACACACGGCTAACACATACAAGCCACGCTGCGAGCAGGTTACCAACAAGGACCCACAACAACAACAACAATCTCGAATAACACATCTCAAGGACCCCGATCCGTCTCGAGAGCACAACTCCCAAGAAAAATACAGAGAAGAAAGGGCACTCGGCCAGCATATATCCTCACACATGTCGATGCCAACGATCTCAAAGCCTCCAGCACGGCACGGCAACTAGCAACATCAAGGCACACATATCTAAGACGATAATCACATCGAGGAAACAAACCTCTCGGCCGGCCAGAATCTTCCAACCAAAATGATCCTCGACCTGTGGGTTATAGGCCCACACACTTCCGCTGCGCACTCACCACTACACACACATGCATCACAAACAACTCGGCATCCACATCTCAGCACACACTCGGCATCATCGCAATTTACAAAACTGTAATATACCACGCCTCGAGTACTGATCCTGCAATCAGCCGATCACAAGTCACCTAAGTGCAAACTATGAAGAGCACCAACTTTAGCACAAAGCACAAAGAACACTTGTCTCAGCTTATCCTTATGTCCTGGCACAATTACCGAACCATCACAACACAACAGTCGCCAAACACGACACGTCGGGCACGGTGCACAACGGCCCCCAACACACATCTGGGTCCAAAGCCAAGCAACCATCGAACAAAGCACAGATCAGGCTCAGAACTAACATAGTCCACACTTAAGCAGACACATGACAAAGGCTTCACAGAGACATCACTTCCAAAGCTTACCTCGAAAAGACACCACCAACAGGATGAGAAGAATCATGCTCGACTAACAGTAGCTTACCAAGAAGGAAAATCTTAGGTTCGCCCGAGCATTCTCTCAATCAAGGCATCCAATTGACTAGCTCAACACAACCTTAACACCTCAGGGGCTAAACAAACTCAAGCTGGGACGGCCAAAACAACATAAAAATGTGCACGGCCATGACACCACTATAAAGTCACCAGCCACCTGAACAAATTACGGAAAAAGCTCGAACACCGCACCACAGATTCACGCCTGCCGGCGAACTCTGCCAAGTACAGCATAACTGAGACAAACACCACAACAAAAGAAGAACACTTCGTCACATCCTAACGAGAGCAAAAACAATATCGCACAGTGCCAACATGGCACGCACAAGACCACACGCGAAAGCAAAGCAATAAACAATCGCAAACCCAATGCCAACAGTCGACTGTACTGGACCTTAAGGACTCTAAACACTGCAATATCTCGAATTCTCATGTACTTCACAAACAAAAGCTCAGCAAGCTCAGAAAAATTCCGAACAACTCTAAACTCTCGCTCTGATACAAACTGTGGCGACCCAGACTCTGGATACCGAGTAAACCCGATACCACTTGGAACCTGCGAGGCCTCCCAAGAGTGGAAAAGCTCCGAAGGGATAAAAAGGTGTGTGAGAGTACATTGAACTTCCAGATATAACAGTAAGCAATTAAATTTTAATGATCAGGATTGCTAAAGTAGCAGAAATAAAATTACATTTTCTATAACAATTAAAACTAACAGAGTCCAGTCCAAAGAAAGACAAGTACAGTCCAACAGAAAGGGAAACGTACCCTCAGGTCGGGGGAAGCCCGACACCGGCAACACAGAACTACCGCACATCGGAACCTCTAGCCACGAGGCAGAACAGCTACACCTGAAAAGTCAGGGGTGAGTCTCGTGTCACTGGCTCAGTAGGGATCCCGCAGAACCCTATCGCAAAACACGCAGTAACAGCAGTGCTACACTAAAGCAAAGCAGTAACAACAGTAAAAGTAAAGAGAAAAGCCATAACACTGAAACACGGCATCCGAAGGAACCTCGGCCCTCTAAACTACTCCGAACAGCAACAGAAAGGCGAACCCCGATCTCACAAAGTCGGGCGTTACCGATCCATTGACAAATCACAAAACCCTCTCATGAAAAAGCCTACCAAAATAAGTAAAAGTCTGCCAAAGACTTACTCAGTCGAAGGCACCAGACATACACGAACTCACCGTCGTGTACGCTACAGAACCCGTAACCTCGAGTGAAGCCACGCACAGGCTACTCGGACAAGTCACGAAAAACACAAGTCACAAGAGTCATGCGTCGAGTGACAGAAGCACATCCTCACCAGAAGAACAGCCAGATGCATCCACTGACGTCTTACACTGTGCCTCAAGTATCTCGCACACGCCTGGAACGGCGGTAACTGAGACACTCACAAAGAACCAAGTAGCTACAGTAACGAATGACTAGTCAGGGTCACGCCCGTTGGCGCTCGTCCAACCGCCCTTGACCACGTGTGCACACATAAGCCCAATACCTTGAGCCAGGCCTCTAGCTAGTTTTCTCCCCCCAGTAGGACGCTACCACAAAACAAGGGGGCCCACGGAAACTAGCCTAAAAACCGTCTGTCGAGAACTGCCCCGCCACCACTCCTAGGTGGGCCGACACACAGGAAAGTGTCGTCAGGCTATGACTAGTGGAGGCTCACTAGACACAGAGACTCCAAAACAGTGAACACCAAAGTACAAACAGGATACGCATACACCTATCGCACGTACTACAGAGCATAATACAGTACACCACTGCAACCAGACTCAGGACAGTCAACTAGACTTGCTGACAACGATCCTTAAGTCATAAGACTCGGGTCAAGATCGTCGCACATCACAAACACGCTGTTAATCAGCCTAGTCCCTAAGTCAAAATCCACGAGAAACACATTATGGAAGACGACACAGTACAACCGGATCCATAACAGCAATAATAAAAGTGCATGGCCTACGGGCCGCACACCGGACTCACAATTCCGTATAACACAAAACACGAAACATGAGGATCACCAAAAGTCTCAAAGCACATGGCACATAAATCAAGGTAGAATGACATCTCCTAGCGCCCGAAACCATGTCTCGATCCTCACAGGATAGACGAGACACTCACGAGGTCACGTGTCAACCAGTGGGTCACAATCGGGTTGACCAGAAACCATAATGACCCTCGATATAACACAAAACACTACTCGATACAATGGTCCTCTCAGACACCCTATAACACAGTCACAGCCCTCATAGGACGTCCAAGACATCCACGGAACAATGGGCTAACCAAGGGGTCAAAGCCACACTGACCGGAAAGACACAACACATACTGCTCGGGATAAAAACCGCCTCTTCGGGATCCCTTGACACACATATGACCGTCACAGGACACCGAAGGCATCCATCGAGCCAAAATCCAACAAGGCATCGAATCTTGGGTTCATCGGAGCACGAGACAGCTCAAATAAAACACGAAAAATAGAAAACATTAACGTGCCTACCCCCTGTGTTGCGATGATTAACGCGCCACCCACATAGGGCGCGATGACAACAGAACGCGGCACTTACCTAGGTCGCGTTAACAGAGATCGCGCCTATCACATAGGGCGCGTTCTCAACCGCCTAACAATTCACTTACACTGGACGCGGTACTCACTCAGGTCGCGATAATAGTCATGGCCAGAGCCTCGAGCACGATAATACGGAGACGCGCTCCCCACTTGGGTTGCGTTAACGGAGATCACGCCTATCCCTTAGAGCGCGTTCAATAGGATCGCGCCTATTACCTAGGGCGCGTTCCTAACCGCCTCAATCGTTGATCTCCTTCACGAGATGCGGCACATCGTTATAGCGCGTTCCCTAAGAACGCGGCGCACACGACCAGCGCGTTCTCGTCACGAAGCGAAAACTGAAAAATCCACACAACAACCCATTTTCCACGCCCCAATTGTCGCCAGAACGACGGGGAAACAACCACAATGACATTGCCAACCTTCCACAAGCCGGAAGGGGCCAAACCACACGCAAAAATGCAAGAAATGGGCGATTCCCCCGAATTGACCCGAAAATGAGTCACAAGGACAACCAGGCTCATACCGGCTCCGATTCTCAACCAAATGTAATAAAACTGGAGGGAAATGAATCTCAATATGCCAGGGGTTCAATTGAAACCAATTAAACCAGAAATCGTCGCCTGGAATGGTGAACACGGCTCACACCCCCCGAACACGCGTTTCACCCAACTGAAGCAAAACCCGCTCAAACTCACACCGTTCGACTCCAAATCGCGAGAGAACGGAGTAAAAGAGTAGGGCATCTGTTCCCCTACCTCCACCGAAGATCTCACGCGCCGAAGGGACCATGATACGCCGAAAACATCACACGACCGCACGTTGGCTTCGAATCCACCGAACGGGATCACGCCAACACCACACTCCATTCTTCACGCCAGTACGCTCCACGACACCTCCACGGCATCTCAATGTCATTCCCGAGCCTCCTCCGTCTGCAGTCAGAGCAGAGGGGGAAATAGGAGAGAGAACGAGGGGGAGAGTGTGAACAGCGAGAGAAGAGAGAGGAGAGAGGTGAGAGAAGAAACAGGAAAAGAAAATAGGAAATTAGGTAATTTTCCTAAAATCTGATTTTCGGCATAAAATTTCATAAATTCAAAAAAATATGAAAAAATAGTCTTTGCGATCCTCGGAACGAGCACAACGCACATGTAACGTCCTTGAGTAGCAAAACTCAACGGTCAACTCTCCACAGGGTTCTACAAGTTATACAAGGGAAAAACTCGCGTGGATCGTAAAACACATATCATGACCCACAAAAGTGATCCGATAGCTCTCCGATTCCGATCCGAAGAATCTAGGATATTACAGATGAGGGCAGCCCTCAGCAAAGTGTGCACCACTCTTATCAATCTAGAAACAAGCCGTTTGGAGATAATCTTAGAAATGCTATTAAGCCAACTTATGGGTTTGTAATCCTTGAGAGAGTCTGCCCCCTTTTTCTCTGTGATGAGAGCAATAGAAGTCTTGTTACATTTGAAAGAAGAACATTGGGAAGCCATATGGTCCAAGGGTTTTGTTCCCAGCCATAGAGAAAATTGCTGCTCTTATCTCTTCAATAGAGAAGGAAGAAGAAAATATGACTCTGTCCTCCTCTGAAATAAATGGCCATTGAAGGTCCATAAAAGACAGATGCCAATAGTCATCCTCACATAAAAGGGAAGAGTAAAAGTCCACCACATGCTACCTAATATCGAATATGCTGGAAAAAATTATGTCCTCGTGCCGAAGGCTCTCGATGGAATTCATTATCCGCCTTCCAAAAGCAAATTTATGGAAATATGTAGTATTCCTATCCCCCTCCTTCAACCATCTCTCTCTCCGAATCTTTGTTTCTAATAGATCTCCTCCTTGAGGAGGATGTTATCAAACTCCTTCCTTACTGCCTCTCTCATGACTCTGGCTTGCTCATCTAGAAGGTTGACTTCCTCCAATGCATTGAAACCCTGAAGTTGCTCCATTAGTCTATCATTGGTAGTGTTCCCTGGAATGGTTTTGGAACTTCCCCAAGAAGAGAGCTCCCGAGCTAACTCTTTCAACTTGATGATCATCCTTGTCATAGCATATTTCTACGATGTAGGTGTTGTCCAGCTTCTCTTGACTACTAGATAAAGTCCTCCTTCAGCTAATACTTCTCCATCTTGAAAGTACGATGCCTATTGAATTTGTTATTGGTTCTCAAGAGAATGGGCTTGTGATACTAAATTGATCTGGTCAAGCATTCGGCTTGAAGATGTGGGAAGTGATACTTCCAGTCCATAGACACTAAAAACCTATCCAGCCTTGAGCATAACAGGTCTACTCTGAGGTTGGACAAAGTGAAGAGGATGTTCGGCGTAGGGATGTCAATAAAACCAGCCTCCTTAATAAACTCTTTAAAATCTTCTATCTCTCTTGTCACCGTGGAAGAACCCGACCTTTCTCCTACAAAAGTAACTACATTGAAGTCACCTATAATACACCACAGTCTGTCTGAACTATGATGGTGCTGAAGTAGCTCCTCCCACAGGTTTTACTTCCTATCCTTACCTTGAGGGCCATAAATACTTGAGAGGTCCCAAATGAAGTTATATAGATTGTGAAAGGTAAGAGAGATAGTAAAGTGGCTCACCTTCCTTGTTTTTACCACCATCTCCACCACAAACTCATTCCAAAGAACCATAATACCCCCTCAAGCACCCATAGCTAGGGATATCACCCCTTTAGATAGCCTCCTCCCTCCTATCTCCCTCGATATTCCCTCCCCATCCCCCTCTAACTTAGTTTCCTACATATAGAGGACATCAAATTCTTCACCTCCACACAAACTCCCTCACCACCCTTCTTTTCTCCGCACCGCAGACCCCTCTCACATTCCATGAGACAATACGCATTGAACTGAAGTTGACTCTTCCTGCATCCCTTCTATACTCCTCTTCTACCTCCTTTCCCTCTTCTTCCCTCTACCCTCCTCTTCTAGCATTTGTCCCTGCCCTAGCAACCCTAGCTAGGCCTAGCAACCACCTTTTCTAAATCTTATAGAACACTGATCTCATATCTTTGTCAATATCATCACAAGATACCCCAATGAGGTTAGCCACTTCCTTGGCCTGGTCCCCCATGAGCCTCTCAACCCTAGCTATAATCTCCTTCGCCTCTTCTTTCCCTAGACTCCTTTCTCCCCCCATGAAGTTATTCCCCTCCACCAAGAAATCCTCCCTTCCTTCGTGATGGATTCTTTGATATGTGCTAGTTGGCGCCAACACTAGATCGTCTTCTGCTGCATGGATCTATAGGGGATGGAGCACAGAAGCAATTCTTGCTCCATGGCATGTCTCCTAGCCTATAGCACATGTCGAGTCCATACTATGCTAATTGACATCAATTTATTGTACCATCTTCAAGTTGGCGGAGCCATCACTCTCCCTGATCAAGAGAGCCATAGCGTACGACACCAGCCATTGGGTCAACGCTTCCTCCACCCTACCATTGTAGTTCTCTTCGGTCTGCAAGGAGGACAGGGCCGTCCACAACAGAGACAGACCAACCCTGGGTGCGTCTGAGGTCCTTCCCACATGAGAGCTCTTTAGATAGCTACCTTCTGACAGTGCAATAGCTGTCCACCCCTACCCATCGATGGAGTTTCTCTTGTCGAAAATGACAGGGCCACCATCGCAGGGGAACAGAATGTCCGCCAAGGGAAGGCTTCCCTTGTTAGTCCTGAGAGTCACCTAAGAGATGTCCCACCAGCAACTTGAGCACTGTCCGCCCTTGATCTTCCATAGAAGACTGCTTGTCGGAGGCAAGGAAACAATCTAGAGGCCCAGGCCAAACATCCCTATATATAGCAAGGGCCGATCTCGTTGGATAGGTCACCGAAGCTTGCCTTTCATGTGGCCCAAACTCAATCGCCCCCACTGCTCCATTGAACCCCTCATGTGGAGAGCTCCTTTGCCGTTGGGTCAAATCTCCATCCTAGATAGGCATATCGGGTATCATGGATGGCCATGTGTGAGTCTGTCAAGCCCGAAGGGGGCCTACATCTTTCAAGTAAGTTATGAGTGGAATCCCATTTATCCAATATGGCTAAACCCGAGTCACTCGAGTCAACAATTCCTAACCATCTTGAGCCTCCTTGCAAACTGGACAATGGGTTCAAATTTTGAACCCTCAGCCAAACCGTCTTCTTCAACCTCCTGACAGGCCTTGTGACACCCTAATCCCGCGGCTGCCACCTTCCTCCTAGCTTCCCCCCATAGTGAACCCTTACCAAGACTCTCCAACTAGGTTCACCTCTATGACCATTGAGATGGCCGATCGTGTGGAGAACTTGACAATTGCACTCACCACGACCACCAACGACAAATGGCCAACTCCCATCCCCTTCAAGCACCCTGAAGCTTCCAACTAGCTGACTCACCCCTTCTCTATCACAGAGCGAGAGATGTACCCCCCAAAGATCGATCGTCATTTGTATCACTCAAGGGTCGGGGTAAGTTCCCCACCATCTCTCCCATTTAGCCACCCACAGACAGGAATGGTCAGTCTTAGCAGATAAAGAGTCAGAGTTCAGAGAAGTTTCGAACGTTTGTTCTCCAAGGTCAGTTGACTAGATACGAAACTGAGACTTCTGCATTATAATAAGAATTTTAACAATAATATTCAATAGTAAGTTGATGATAAGGTGTGGTTTGTTGGATTTTGGCAGGGGAATAACTGTTTTTTATGATGATTTGTTGTATATTCGCCACAAGTTTCATTGTCATTTAACTCGTCAAAGAATAGCAATGGTAATGCCACTGTAGCACAATTAAATTTGTGAATGGAAATCTATCTGCTGGAACCTGTCCCGAGAACTAATATACAGAAAAACTAGCCAATACTTATGTTGCAGCTTAGTCTCTCTTTCTCTCTCTCCCCCCCCCCTCCAACAAAAATAAAAAAATAAATAAAGGAAAAAGGAGGTAAAGAAAGGGGTAAAACATGGACCGATGTTGCAGTTTCTTAGTGACAGATGCCAACATGATACTTCCGACTTCAAATGCTGGCCTTTTGGCACTGGCAGCTATTCTGAGTCAGAATCAGTTGACAACAATTGATATGCATCTGTTGGTGTTACGTCTGCGATGGAGGACGGTTGGCCATGTTGCACACTCATTCCTCTGCGCTTTCTTGTCCTACTGCCACCTTTCACCTGCACGAACAATCGGTTATGGTCGCAAGCACAGGCCATCTGACTTGCACGTGAAGGGGATAAAAGCCATACAATTAAGAAAACAATGTAGGATGCAACTGAAGATGGAAACTGGGGATGAAAATACAAGTGCGTTTTGTTTTTATCCCAAGTCTTCCTTGGATGGTTAAATACCATAGCAAGGAATACCATGTTTCTACAATGTGAGAGATTGAAAGTTTTTATATCAAGTTAAATGCTATGAGGCTATTAAACAAACAAGAAATGTTTACATGCTATAAGTAAATGCCATAAGATGCCTTCCATTGGAACTTCTCCCGATGGCATGTGCAGTTCTTTTTTCTTTTCCTTTGAGGGGCTCTGCCAGTGGCAGCACCTGTTCAGAGAAATTCAGAAAACCTGCCATCCCACAACCAAAACCCGGGTGGGTCTTGCCAAACCTCGATCCAATGCCAACTTGGACAGAGCCCACTGGTATTTTTAGTCAAATACTGGCCTTCATTTGATTGAATCCTAGTACAATCTAAGACAATAATACTTGTTTGATGTTTGTAGAGGCATGAAAGTTTCCATTTGTGTCAATGGCAGAAAATGGCTCTATAGTTCTATAATAAATGAAAAAAACGAAAATACAGTGGGAAATAATTTACGGCAGCAGAAAAGAAACAAAATTTCCTGAAAGAAGATAATACAGAAAATGCCAGATGTAACTTTTTACCTTCTCAACAGGCTGAGTCGTCTGGGTGTTCCGCAACCAAATGGTACCAAATGAAATGCATGCTGCCAACATGAAGACAGGGCCAAGTCTGGGATCTGCTATGTGATCAGATATATTTCTTACAATGCTCTGTAATCTCCTTTTTATTCCACTGCTGCTTGACATAACTCTACGGGTATTTGTCGGCCATATTGGATCTTTGTCTTCTGGAATAAGTTCAGGAGTTTTTGCAATCTGGTACCAAATGCATGTTTGTAAAACATGAAATATTATGATGAAAAATAATTAAACAGAGCCTTACTTTATACACTACAGATGGAGCCATCTTTTTCATGATATGCATATACTGTCTAGTGAAATCTGGCAAACAAATGATAGCAAAATATGATAGCTGAGCCATAAATGCACGTAAATGGCACTGAATGCAATTAAGGGGATAATGTTTTCTTGATGTCTAACTATCCGCCCTCCGACGCACTGCATGAGATCAGTTCCTTGTGAAGCAGCCAAACTGGAAAGGTATTACATGCAAGTGCTGATGTAATTCATTTCCACCCATTCACAAGAAGAAACCAAGGAATGCCACATCGGATCTCAGCTTTGTCTCCCTTTTTTGTGGCCTGGGGGGGGGGTGCAGAGAGAAGACATCTTGGAGAGACATCACTTGAGATATTAAGGAAATCAGGAATGGCTGCCAGAAACCATGATAATCTCATATGTCCAGTAAGAACATTATATTATTCATTTAGCCACTCAAATAAGATAAAATTAACCCGATAATGATAAGAACATCAACTAAATGATAACAAATTAAATCGTTGGAAGCAAAATGTAGAGAAACAAAAAGGGATTCAAGAAATAAAATGATCAAAATAAACATAGAATTGCAGAAGCATGACTTAAAATTTTAAAAGAACATATGGTTCTGAAAATAGACAACAAATAGGACGGTCAAAACAAAAAATGCTTCTGAAAAAAAGAAATTATGAATTAAAAAACTCACTTACAGTGGTGTACAGAAGGGGAAGCAAGGATGGGGAGTGCAACAATGCACAGAGGGATCTGAATGGACCCCTCCCCCCAACCCAACAAACAAGAAGAGAGAGAGAGAGAGAGAGAGAGAATCAAAGACTCTGAAAATAACATAAGCAAGGAATCACCCTATTCTATCCCAAAACAACAAAAAGTCTGAAAACAAATGACCAAAAAAGGGGGGGGGGGGACCTGCAGTGCTGTGATGGACAGTGTCAGACACAAAACTGACAGCATAGCAGGGGATTGACGGGCAGCAAGAGAACATGATCAGTAGTTCCCAAGCCTTAACATCATTATTTTGGACGTTTCTATATTTTTCTCCTACTGCCATTTTCTTCCTTCACGATAGTTTGTGAAGGAAAACACGTTGCCTCAAACACCTAGGCTCTCCCCTAGGAATTTGAGGTAGAGGCAAGCCCTGGGTCAAGTCACTCGCATCTTGCCTTTACCTACACAGTAGAAATCATAGTTGTCAAGGCGGTCACCTAGGCGACGCCTAGGCGACCAAACACCCTTATGGGGCCAAGGCATCAGCCCGCCTTTCCACCCCCCCAAAAAGGCAAGCAAGGCACCCACCTCGGCAAGCAAGGCGCCCTCCCGACCTGGGGATAGCATATAATACACCCCCCCCCAAACAACTTTTTTTTTCTGTGTGTGCCTCTCTCTCCGCCCCCTCTCTCCCATGGTTGTCAGTTTTGGCCGAAACCGATACGAAAATGGGAGACTTCACTGTAGCAAACCCGACACATGTTAAGTTTATCAGTTTTGGGTGAAACCGATATTGGTTTCCCCCGAAACCATCCAGTTTCGACCGAAACTCACGTGCTTGCTGTTCTCCCCGAAACCCACGGCCGAAACCCCCTCCCCTCCTGCTGCCGGCGTGCCGCAGGCAGCAAGCAAGGCTGCTGTGCTGGCGAGGGCTGCGGGCCGTCTGCCTGTTGCTGTGGTGGCCTGGGCCGCGGGCTGGCGGACTGCAAGGGTGACTGCGCCACTACAGAGACTGCAGCGTGAGTAGTTTTGTCGAGGTAAATTTGGGGTTTTTTTTGTTGTGTTTTTTTGGTTGGGTTGTTGAAGTTTTTTTGTTGTAGGTTAAATTTTCTTTGTAGGTTAATTTTAATCCATGATTAACTTTTTAACACTTCAAATTAAACCCTAATTACATCCTTAAATTTAGGGCTTTTCTTTAATTAGGTTAAGGGTCAATTAGGGCTCAATTAAGCTTCATTGACTAATTTGAAGCGGGAGCATGCTGGTAATTAATTCTTATGAAGGGTGATTAGGCTAAAATTATTAATTAAGCCCTAATTACACCCTTAAATTTGGGGCTTTCCTCTACTTCGCATTAGTAAGGGTCAATTGAAGCTCAATTAAGCTTCATTCAATAATTTTAAGCGGGAGCATGCTGGTAATTAATTCTTATGAAGGGTGATTAGGCTAAAATTGTTAATTAAGCCTTAATGATACCCTTAAATTTGGGGCCTTCCTCTAATTAGGTTTAGTAAGGTTCAATTGAAGCTCAATTAAGCTTCATTCAATAATTTTAAGCGGGAGCATGCTGTTAATTAATTCTTATGAAGGGTGATTAGGCTAAAATCATTAATTAAGCCCTAATTACACCCTTAAATTTGGGATTTTCCTCTAATTAGGTTTAGTAAGGTTCAATTGAAGCTCAATTAAGCTTCATTCAATAATTTAGAGCTCTATCATGTTGAATTGCATTTTTTTCATTGTACTTACAAGAGATTGTCTTTGACTGTCTTAATGCAGCATCATGCCTAGACGTCAATAAACACAGGAGCAGCAAGGGCAGGAGGATCCGGGGTGAGCCCACCTGTCCTTAGTTGATGCTAAGAGAAGAAAGGTGAAATGCAATTATTGTGGTAGGGAGATACATGGCGGAATTACTAGAGGAAAGTAACATTTGACAGGGGTAAGAGGAGAGGTGAGACAATGTAACAGTTGTCCCCGAGAGGTGCGAGAAGAGATGCGCCAGTGGCTTCTGGGCAAAAAGGAGAGGATGCAACAAAAGGCTGAAGATGAGACTGAAATTGGCAGAAGGGTTAGGAGGGATGGTGATGAGGAAGGCACTGAGGATTCAGATCCAGAGCTGACTGAAGCAAGGGAGCGTGAACAAACCACTCGAAGGAAAGGGAAGGCACCCATAGGTTCAGAGACCTATGAAAGTACAGCTGCACGACATCCTGACAGTGGTGCTGCCCCGTAGAGAGCAGGCCCCATGGACAACTATCTGCACAGAAGACCCCATGCTACACAACCTAAAATCAAGCAAGCATTGAGAGGGGTAAAAAAATCTGCAAAAGTTACAGGGCATGCATTTAAAAGTATCTGCAAATGATTTTTTCATGCAGGTGTCCCTGCACATGCAGCTGAAAGCGAATATTTCCAACCTATGCTAGATGCCATAGCAGATGCTGACCCTGCCTTGAAGGCCCCATCACGTCGAGACATATACGGGCGTGGCCTTGAGGGAGAGGTTGAGGAGCTCCATGACTGGGTTGAAAGCTTCAAGCATATATGGATGGAGAGAGGATGCACTATTATGTGTGATGGTTGGACTGGTACCACGAAGAAGTCCATGATTAATTTTTTGGTCTATTGCATCGAAGGTACAGTATTTGTAAAATCTGTAGTATGAAAAAAATGCCAATTATTTGTTTCATTTGATGGATAAGATGGTAGACCAAATTGGAAAGGACAATGTTGTCCAAGTAGTGACTGATAATGAAGCTAGTTATAAGGCTGCAGGGAAGAAATTGATGCAGAAGCGCAGTCACTTATACTGGCTCCCATGTGCTGCACATTGTCTAGATTTGATTATGGAAGACATTGAGAATGACAATCTTCATGTGAAGAAGACAGTTGAAAGGGCACAAAGGATTACCTAGTATATTTATGGCCATCCTAAGATATTGAACATGTTCAGGGAGCATACAAGTGAGGGGCGAGATATCATCCGTGCAGGGTCAACCAGATTTGCTTCAAATTTCATTTCTTTGGAGTCTTTGCACAGGTATACTTTTGAACTCAATTCTTACTTCTTTATCCTTATAGTTATGATCTGTATTTGATTCAAATTTCATTTCTTTGCACAGGTATAAGAATGAGCTGAAAGCTTTCATGTACCACAATGTCCTACGGGAATACATCGACAAGTCTAATGTTGATGCTCAGATGTAATATTTGGATGTCTACCACATCGTGGACGACAACACATTCTGGGGCAGGGTCTCACGATACATGAAAGTAGTCACCCCCTCGTGAAGGTCCTAAGAATGGTGGATGGCGATTAGAAGAATGATATAAGATATCTGTATGAGGCCATGGACCGTGCCAAAATGGAGTTGCAGGAATCCCTTCCCAAAGAATATGCAAAGTGATGGAAAATTATTGATCATAGATGGGACACCACATTTCACCACGACTTGCATGCAGCTGGTGAGTGATTATTTGTATTGATACATTATTCTTTAGGTTATTTTATATCTAACATTTAATTAATTATACACAAATGCAGATTATTTCCTCAACCCTCGATTTATGTACAATGCCAATGCACATGTTGATGACGAGGCGCTCCAAGGGACTTTAAAAGTCATTGGTCGTTTATCGAGGACACCAGAAAAGAGGCTTCATGCGGAAGTAGAGGTTGGCCTTTTTGATTTCATGAATAAGAGGTATAGAATTTACTTAAGTAGTTATGCTAATCTATTACTTTATTTTTGTAGATGAACTACTATAGAATGAGAAATGGGACATATTCTAACTCCCAATTGCAATACGCAGTGGGAAGAGTGAGCCCAGGTATACTTTATCTTTGTGCTTTCTTTGCAATTATATCACGGACAATTGATTTTTATTTACAACTTATATTTATTTGTTTATGGTTGGTGGAACAGCTGACTGGTGGGTAATGGTGAATAATAGAGATTTAGGCAGTTCTACATTGGCTTTCATTGCAATCAGGGTGTTGAGTCAAACCACATCAGCAAGCCAATGTGAAAGAAATTGAAGCACGTTCAGCCTTATACACTCAAAGGTTCGTAATCGGCTAAAGGCTGAACAGTTAGACAAATTAGTTTACTGCCACTACAATATGAGGTTGAGAATAAAAAATATGAAGTTGAGACAACAGCCGCGGGACAAAAAAGTCATTGAGGATGCCACTATAGAAATTGATGTGGATGCCTTATTTGATGATGAGAATCCCTTGCAGTCTTGGGTGGAGACACGAGAGCAGGTTGATGAGCCCGTATTTGATATTGATGATACAACATAGGCAGAGGGCATACTAGATGAAGATGGACCAAGAGATCCCGAATTCAGAAGAAAAATAAAGAGGGCCAGAGATACTCATGCGCACCAGAGAAGGGACCCACCTGGGGTTGTTGATGACACTGAGGAGCAGCCTGAGTTTGAGCCAGCTAGACACTCTGAATCAGATAGCAGGCCAGTCACTCCTAGAATGGTCAAGCCACCTGCATCCTTAAGAAGAACTACATCAGTTCATGGGTTGTCTGAGAGGACTAGTGCTGTTGCTTGAGGACCCGACAATTGAGCAGTTGAAGCAAATTTACGTGAGGCACACACCAAGGGGAAAAGGATTCATGTCAAAGGTGACTGAAAAAATCACACCAAAATAGAAAAAAGCATCCCTAAAGGCTAAAAAGCGACTGGTTTCGGTTGGGTCTGATAATGATGATGATGATGATCCCAGTGCAGCTGCTACTATTGGCGGTGGCATTGCTGGTGGTCCTTCCTCCTTCCACGCAGACACAGGCAGAGGATACAGTCAGGGTGAGCGAGGATATGATTCACATACTCAATATGGGCATCCATCAGGTTATGGAGGTGGCCAACAGGAGGCAGCCATTTATGGGTGGGGTCATGATTCATGAACCAGCATTCCAGTTTCATCCACATCCGACCAGTTCCTCTTCTCTTCCTCAAGATTCTTATGCTAATATTGGATTCCAATCAAGCCAACCAAACACTCCAAGAGGGATCCAAACAGGGATGCAGGACTTGGCTACCTCATTGTTTGGTTATAGTGAATATAGACCATACATGCAACCTTCTTATGGGTATGAACATGAAAAGCCAGACGATGAGGGGGAAGGTTCTTCTAGTTATTATCCATATTAGTGCATCATCATTTAGGTAAGGATCACGTTTATTGTACAATTTGAACCTATTTCATGTTTAATATGTACTCAATATTTGTTTAATAACTTCAATATTTCAACCCATTAGTCTTCATGTGTAATGCAATTAATCCAATTTCTTTACAATGCATGTGTAATGAATTTTCTGTTTTTTATGTGATTATTTATATTTTTCTGAATTTTTTCTATTTTTTACATATTTTTCAATTTTTTTATAACCTTTTCACTGGGTTTCGGCCGATTTCGGCTGAAACCGAAACCGAGTCCGAAACCGATACTAACAACCTTCCTCTCTCCTCCCTCTTATCTCTCTCAATTTTTAATATTAAAATGTATAATTTTTCATATATCTTATTCATGGTTTGTATATTAGGGATATATACTTTTTGGGTTTTTAAATGGGTGCCAAGCTGTCACCAAGGCAACGCCTAAGCAGATGCCTTATTGCCTAGGCACTTAGGCTCCCCATGAACACCTTGGGTCGCTTTATCGCCTTGACAACTGTGGTAGAAATTCTCACAAGATCCTGAGAGAATTTCATGAAATTGCATTCCATGGAAGAAATGACTCCTCGAATTATTTTTATACACATCATCATCACATGAAAGAAACAACTTAAAACAATGATGACTCACAGAATCAAAAATGAAAATTTAAGACTTCAGGTCTTCACTTTCATATGAATTGGAACTACAAGCGTTTAAGTGAAAGAGGGAGTGCCATCTGTTGTCTGAATTCACCCGTGTTCAATGTAAAAGGGGTGTAGGAAAAATCATTTAGTCTCAGACCGAGTATTCATGAGCCACTTTGTACCTATATTAGTTTTGGGACTCTCCACCAACTAACTTGAGTTTTGGATTGGCGGTTCACTTCAATAACAGTGCCAAATCCTATTTGGCAGGCAAGTGGAGGCTTGCTTTTGATAAAAAGGATGCATCTTTAATAATAACACACCAAGGATGGCAGTATCGGTTTCGGTACCGATTTCGGCTGGTACCGAAACCGATACGTACCGGTTTCGATATCGGTTCGGTTTGGCCGAAACCGGTTGAAACCATTCAAAAAATAAAAAAAAATAGTAATTCTCTCTGGTTTCGGCCGAAACTGGAGGGTTTCGGACCGAAACAGGTCAGTTTCGGCCGAAATATTAATGGTTTCGTCCGAAACCATTAAAAAACTATTATTTAATAGGTTTCGGACCTGGTACAGTGTTAGGGTCCGGTTTCGGATCGGTATCGGCCGAAACCGATACGTTTCGGCCGATACTGCCAACCATGTAACATACAGAGTTTTAAGTTTACACTTTGGTAAGGGAAAAAGGGAATGAATAGACAAATAATAAGCACATTGTAAGCATAATCAATAGAGGGTAGAGTCAATCTGAAAGGAGTTAACTGATCCAAAGAAAATATATTTAGTATCTGGCAAAAAGTCTTTTGGACCACTACAAGTAACTAATCTTGCACTTCCAGGTCCACCATATGAATTTCCTCCAAATATCAGGAGCTAGACCTTCTCAGGTCTCCTAGGTCTGCTCATTTTACTCCATGCAAGTCTTCTTACGTTCACTTCTTCCAGGATCTTCTACTTGAATTAGCAGCTCACTCATAATTGGAATCACAGCCAGTATTAGATCAGCATTCTCAAGTGTTGGTTCTCTGATCCTGGCCTTAGTATGTGCCACATCAAGGTTCCTAATTTTCCAGTTCTTCCAAAATTTAATGTTTTCCTATGGAGCAACAAGTTTACTAGTAATACTATGTCATATATATTGCCAAGTTGTGATTGCACTCTGATACAGATAGATCAGTTTTTTCTCTCTCTTTTTACCTCCATTGGTTAACAGGCATTTTCTCTACAAATGCCTAATGATTTATCCTATGGTTATAAATAGCCAAAGCTTAGTAAAAGTGGCAAAAGGGTTGTTGGCTGCAAATTTAGACAATGCCAAGAATTAAATGGCTGTCAAAGACGTGAATTAAGCCGCATACTTCATATATTTCCAGCTTGAGAACTATACCAACCTAATTTTATGTATGCCATCTTCACTGAAATACAGATGTAAAGAACAGAACCCAAATCAATCTTATAACCACCTATTTTAGTGGATCATCATACCTCAACATTGTCAAGGAAAACAAAAGAACACATGAATAGGGCAAAGGTGTTCTCATGATAATGCCACTAGATCTCAAACTTCAATACAGAAAGGAAAAGCAACTGGAGACTGCAAAAGGCTATCAACCAAACCGGTCATTCCTACACAAAAGGTAAAATCAAAACTCATGAAGAATTCACTTTAAAATTCGAATTTAATTGATTGAGCATGAAACTGCTGCTCACTGTGGATGGAGCCCAAGTGCAAAGCCAGGTGAATGCATGTGCACATATAGTAGTTGAAAGGGTAGTAGTTTTGACATTGAGACGAGACAGTTGAGAATGATTACAATGGTGAGGCCATGGGCTTGGTGGTGATAATGAGGTGGTAGCAAATTGCAAAGATGTGGATTGGTTTCATTTCATTTTTCTACGCATATGAGCAGTGCTATGAATGACAGTAAAAATGGCGAAAGACCTGAGTTGGTCAAAATCCATAGAATAATAGCCCAAAATGACCTTAATGGTGACAGTGACAATGCTGATCAGAGACAAAAATTATGCATTTTTAGCACATCATTTTTTTCTTTCCTTTCTCATACGGAAATAGAATGGGTGGTAGGTGGCAATAAAGTTGGACATAGTCAAGATTTTCCTGGATTTTCTTTCTTCACGTATCAAATTCTTTCATGACTACCATTTCTATTGTTTCCTGAGACACTTTGATTGACATATCACCTCTTTAACCACTGTTTCATGCCAGCTGAGAAGAAAAATGCACATGGACGTTTGATACGATTAATGACAAATGTGTAGACAAAAATAAAACTTATTAGTTAGAATGGAAACTAGAGACTTAAATGATCTTAAGCAAAACAGAATGATGCGGAGCAATTTCGGTCAATTGAAATGGTGGCCCAGATTTGCTCAAGTTTACCGACGGACTCACAACAGCGACGCAGAACGATCAGCCAGCTTGGAGTCACTTTATTTTATTATGTATTTAGATTTTTATTTAAGTTGGTGTTGCAGCCGTTATTGTTCTCGAAGAAATCGAGACACTCCCCTCGAGTTGGTCGAGGTTCAACATTCGGCGTACCGCCGCTCCGTGAAATATTTCCATATGTCGGGACTCTGCGGCCCGTGTATTACTTCAATTATAAACCCTCGCAGCAATCGAGGTGGTTGGGAACCGGATTAAATCCACAACGATTGTGAGGATCGTGTGGTTCCGGGCAATCCCCGAGAGGCGAGGATTTTCTCCCTAGGGTGTTCGGGGTGAACAAAGAGCAAGGAAAGAGGGCGCAAGAGATGGTGTACACACCTCTGGAGAAATCCAACGCACGTGTACCATGCAGCTCGGACGACCGCAAACTCCCTCCTCTTTGCCGACGGTGCGGGGAAGACGACAAATGAACAAGAGGCGCATTCTCTCCTTTCTCCACGCGGCGTGCTGCGAGTAAAAGACTTCAAAAAGCCTAAAGGAGGGGGCTTTATGCAGAAAAAGCAGGCAAGGAAACCCGTCCGGGCAAGGAGAGACCCGCGTGGGGTCGCTCGACCCCAGGCGGACCTATGCGCGGGTAGACCCGCCCCGGGTCGCGCGATCCAGGGGCACCCGCCCGTGGTCAAACGACCCAGGTGGGCCCTACCCATGGTCAAACGGCCCCGGCAGGACATGCCCGGGGTCGACTGACCCCCGACAGGTCCCGCGCGGGCCTGCCCGGGGTCATTTGACACTGGGTGGGGTCCCCGGGGTCACTTGACCCCGCCGCCCCTTCTCTCTCTTGTAGAAAGAAAAAAGAGATAAAAGAAGAAAAAAGACCCTCCCGGGGTCATTTCAATCTCATCCACCCCGTACGGGTTAAATCAACCCCAGTGGCTTCCCACCTTCTATAAATACTCCCGGGGGTCCAAGAAGGAATGGGCGGATGAGAGGATCTGAACGGAGAGACACACGGAAGAAACCGAAGGAGCTTTGTTCATTGTTTGGCCCACTAAGGGTATGTTATACCAGTGGTCATGTACTTATGCCCCTGGAAGGGTCTTGTATTTATGCCCTTGGAGGCTATGTCTATAATTTACTATGCATTCTAGCGGAGGACCAATTATGTAATTTCTCCAGATAACTGAGAATTACAAAGATACCCTCCCTAGAATTGCAAAGAGATCCAATGTCCTATTATTGGCAGTCTTACCTTGCAACCTTTTGTAATTAGGGCTATGCCCCTATGTCCTGCGTTAGTGCGGAGATTTCTTATGTACAGTCAACAACTCGCCGACAACCCTTGTACTCATATGGGTCATGAATGCACTCAGCTATCTCTTTGTGTGCTGGTCAAGGAAAATTACCAAGGAGCCCTTGACTCTCAAAAATTGTGTATATACCCTTCCCTCTCGGAAAAGAACGCGTGCGTGTTTTCTATGAAACCCATCGTCGTCCTTCCACTTAAAGACTTCGTCAAACTACCTTTGTACCTAAGCGTGGTCTTGAACCCTAAGCCTACCCTGGGTCCTGTAAAATTACCGAAATACCTTTGCAATCCAAAAGTGGCTAAATAACCCCTAATTCTCCAAAAATGGTAGGGCTGTCAATGGGCCGGGCCCGGGTCGGCCCGGCCCGGGCCCGACTCATCAAAATTAAGGCCCGAGCTCGGCTCGGGCCCGACATTAAGTAAAAAATACAAAGCCCGACTAAGACCCAGCCCGGCCCGACAACTTAAATAAAATAATACAAATTAATAGATTTAATATTATAAAACTTATAATCTCACTAAATTAATTAAAAATTTGATATTAATTACATAATTTGTGTGAAAAGAGAGTTTTAAATCTTCTAATTAAGTAAAATAATATAATTTTAACTAAATAATTTTTAAAATTTGAAGTGAGAATAAAAAAAGAGAACAGGCCGAGCCGGCCCGCGGGCCGAACTCAAAGCCCGAGCCCGGCCTGCGGGTCTAGTCGGGCCGGACTTTTAGGCCAGACTAAAAGTCCGCGGGCCGAAAACGACCTTGCGGCCCGGCCTGAAATCGGGTCAGGCCCGCGGGCTTGTCGGGCCGGCCCGACCCATTGATAGCCCTAGAAAATGGCCTTAGCTCTCGGGAAGTCAGAGATTGTACTCTACTCTTCCTACAACCCGAAATTCCAGAAATGCCCCTGGCTTGGTAAAATTATCAAAATACCCCTGAAAACATGGAATTATCAAAATATCCCTGGTGTCCAGGGAATCTCCCGACACTTCGAAAGTGCTTACGGCTTCTGTAAAATTGCAGTCATATCCTCAAACTATAGGGTTTCTTGCCTAACCCAGTGGCCTTTGATGAAACCCTAATTCCATTAATCTTTCGATGGTGAGTGAAAATTAGCTTTGAGCCATGCAAGCAAACCTGCCCTCAGTACCAGGACCTTTATAGAGGACCCTAAGATTTCTTTGAAAGTTAAAAAAAAGATGTTCGGACGTTAGATTGATGTAAATCAACACTGACTGCGGTCAGTGGGGAAAGGTCCAACACTCGAACCCAAATCATCTGATATAATGCGCACCCACGGAATAAACTCTGCACAGGCTATTTATACAGCCCCTTTATGTGCATCTTCATAAATTTCCCCTTTTTATCAAAAGGCTCAGTGAGAAATTTATAGAAACCTAATTCTTAAAAAGAATATATTCCGTGATCCAACAGTCGGGTCCTAGAGTCAAAAAAAGAAAACAAACAAAAAAAAGTCGGTTATCTTTATTTTGGACTTTTTTGTAGGTTTAGAATTTAATGGGCCTCATATGTTTGGGCCTTTTCTTTATGCAAGTCATTTGAGTCATTGTGTAGTTTTACTTTTGTTCGAGGTCAATATTGTCATGAGGCCTCGGTTCCCTATAAAAGGTCATTGTACCCTAATTTTGGAATAGAATGGAAGGAAGAAGAAAATTTCCTTGCCACCTCTTGGTTTCTCTGCGAGAGAGAAAGAGCGAGACCTTGAGAGAGGGGAGGGCGCGAGGCCCTTCCCACCGCCGCCACAACTCTCCCATCCCCATCTCCCCTCCCCCTATTCTCCATCGTCATCTTCTCCAATCCTCTTTACCGTCTCCCCTTCAGCATCGCGACCCCATCCGGACCAAGTGCCGTTTGCGGCTGTTCCCAAGGCGCAATAGCCGCACCGCCCACAGCGCCACCCTACTCCACCTGTGACAATCCTACACAATCGGCCACCGCCACCAGTGGCTGCGACAACGCCCAACAACCGGCTGCTGGGTCGCCGTCCCTCTCCCCGCGCACTGCCCCCACCCACACCTTCTTCCCCTTCTCCTTCTCCCTCTTCTTCCTCAGCAGCAAATAGGCCCACCCTGCCCCATCTTCCTCTTCCTTCCTCCCACCACGAACCCCATTTCCCCTCTCCTCCAACCTATGCCATCGGCCCCTCTGCCCCACCGCTGCTCCCTTCTTCCCCCTCTCTCTGTTCTCCCTCTCTTACCACTTTCTCTCTCTTGCTTGCACCATATGGTATAGCCGAACAAGGCACACTGCACCACGCCACCCTTGGCCCACCCTCTCTTTCTTCTCTCTCCTCCCTTTCTTCCTCCCGTCAAGTTAACAACGTCCAGGGGTTGACAACAGTGAAGGTTCGACAGCACTTGAGGGAGGTCTGATTTAGTCCATATGGGATCCATCGCCACCGTTTCGCATCAGTTTGGTATCAGAGCATAGGGACCAATTTGTTCTATCAAATTGGGGTCCTAGGTAATCTCTTGCACGCGCCAAATGAATTTTAGTTTCAACATATATTTGCTGAACAAGGAGTGAACTAAAGTACTCTTAACTGAACAACATCAACATAATTACATTTCCCGACCTATTGTTGATTTATTATTGAAAACTGGTGAGATTATTGTTGAAGGAAAAAAGGGCCATCGACAATTTAAGGGTGATAGAACATTAAAAACTGTTAGTTATTTTGATGGAGCGTGGTGCACTATTGATTCACTATGTTCCCACGTCAGTCTGAGACAAGATTGGATGTCAGAACAACATACTACCATAGACTCTGATCGGTCTAGTTGCACTATGTAGCTACCTCACTTAAAGGGTAAATTTTGATTTCCAGACTCATACTTGCAAGCATCCAGTGCTTTTAAGAAGACACTACAAGACTGCCTAGCTAAATTTGCCACACCATCTATTGATGTATGGGATCAGAGTTTGTTTGTTCATTTTGGACCAAGGATGGCAGTATCGGTTTCGGCCGGTCCCGAAACCGATACGTACCGATTTCGGTATCGGTTTCGGTCGAAACCGGTTGAAACCATTCAAAAACCTCAAAAAATTAGTAAAACCTATCCGGTTTCGGCCGAAACAGGTGAGTTTCGGTCGAAACCAATATGGTTTCGTCCGAAACCATTAAAAAAATATTATTTAATAGGTTTCGGACCTGCTACAGTGTTAAGGGCCGGTTTCGGATCGGTACCGGCAGAAACCGATACGTTTCGGCCGAAACGTATCGGTTTCGGCCGATACTGCCAACCATGTTTTGGATTGTATTTGATAGATGATATAGTGTTTGAAGGTGATCCATTAAGCATAGTTGACTGTGTCTCGCCTCCTTCCGACAATTGGGATCATATATTATTTGTAGACTCTGGATTGGATCTTATCTCTAAAGACGTGTTCGATGCTCCTCTCCTATGTCTCACTGTTCCTGATGAAATGCTAACAGTTGAATAGTCCGATGGTGTGGCAAAATTTCTATGATTCACATGAGAAGCAGCTGATCGAGATTCCTGACATGGTTTTCTACACGGAGTTCTCAGCTCATGCTCTAGAGTTCGTCTTTGTCATACTTCGACACTTCAAAATTCGAGGACAAATTTTTTCGAACTGGAAATAATGCGGAGTGATTTTGATCAACTGAAATGGTCAGCCCAGATTTGCCCAAGTTTACCGATGGAGTTCACAACGACGATGTGGAACGATCAACGACCTAGTGGAGTCGCATTATTTTATTATGTATTTAGATTATATTTAATTCGGGTTCTAGAGTCAATAAAAAACAAACAAAAAAGTCGATTACCTTTATTTTGGACTTTTTTGTAGGTTTCGAGTTTAATGGGCCTCATATGTTTGGACCTTTTCTTTATGCAGGTCATTTGAGTCATTATGTAATTTTTCTTTTGTTTGGGGTCAATTTTGTCATGCGGCCTTTGTTCCCTATAAAAGGTCATTGCACCCTAATTTTGGAATAGAATAGAATGAATTTTTTTTTTCTGGCAGCCACTTGGATTCTCTGCGAGAGAGAAAGAGCGAGACCCCTGAGAGAGGGGAGGGCGCGAGGCCCTTACCACCGCCGCTGCAGCTCTCTCGTCCACATCTCCCCTCCCCCCATTCTCCATCGTCGTCTTCTCCGATTCTCTTCGCCGTCTACCCTTCAGCATCGCGAGCCCATCCGGACTGCAAGCCCACGCACCACAACCCCTTCCTCCGTCGCCCCTATCCAGACTGAGCACCCTTCGCGGTCGTTCTCAAGGTGCAGTATCCGCACCGCACCGCACCACACCACCCACAACACCGCCCCTACTCCGTCTGTGACAGTCCCGCACCTCTGGCCACCGTTGCCAGCGGCTGCGGCGACGCCCAGCAACCGGCCACCAGGGTCGCCATCCCTCTCCCCACACACAGCCCCCACCCGCACCTTCTTCTTCTTCACCTTCTCCTCTCCTTCTTCCTCAGCCGCGAACAGGCCCACCTTGCCCCATCTTCCTCTCCCTTCCTCCTCCCACCACGAACCCCATTTCCCCCCTCCTCCATCCTCCAACCCTAGCTACGCCACTGGCCATCCCCCCCCCCCCCAGTTCTAAGCCGAGCCACCGGCCCCTCTGCCACCCCCTCAGCCCCACCGCCGCTCCCTTCTTTCCCCTCTCTATTCTCCCTCTCCTACCACCGTCTCTCTCTTGCTTGCTCTGTACGGTACGACCTAACCAGGCACACTGCACTGCGCCACCCTTGGCCCACCCTCTCTCTCTTCTCTCTCCTCCCTTTCTTCCTCTTGTCAAGTTCACAATGCCCCGGGGTTGATGACAGTGGAGGCCCGAAAGCGCTCAACAGGAAGGTCTGATTCGGTCCATATGGGATCCTTCGTTGCCATTTCGCATCACAGAAAAGGATGGAAGGAAAGTCGGACATAAGGAGCCTCTGGGGATCTGGTGGTCTTCATAGAACATCGTATCTTCCTCTTTCCTTTGTCACTTTCTTGTCATATGTAACATGTCAAGATTCCAAAGCCTTGTATCTGTGACTTTGTCTCACCTGGAAGGACCATCTTACCGCAGATCAAGAGCACTAGACCATGTCTTAATCTACTTATAAAAAAGCTGCCTCTATCCACAGGATCAACTACTACTGCCAGTTTCAGGGGCCTTCTACTTCAAAGAGAAATTAGCTCTCTGCTCTAACGGTTACCTGTTTGTTTATGTTAACTGTTATGGTGCTCCTGCTGCATCAATTGTTCCTGTTCTGATCCAACCTTCAACAGATGACTTCTCTATACTGATGCATGCATGGTTGGCAGTATCGGCCGAAACCGATACGCGAAACCGATACGTTTCGGCCGAAACGTATTGGTTTCGGCCGGTACCGATCCGAAACCGGCCCTTAACACTGTAGCAGATCCGAAACCTATTAAATAATACTTTTTAATGGTTTCGGACGAAACCGTATTGGTTTCGGCTGAAACTCACCTGTTTCGGTCCGAAACCGGATAGGTTTTACTAATTTTTTGAGATTTTTGAATAGTTTCAACCGGTTTTGGCCGAAACCGAAACCGGTATGTATCGGTTTCGGGACCGGCCGAAACCGGTACCGATACTGCCATCCTTGATGCAGGATGACCAGACACACATGATGCCATCGTGAGCGTGGGAGGAGGTCGCAGCTGTTCTGGAGGCAGGGTGGAGAGCTTGTGTTGCGCTGGGTTGTGTTCACATAAAATAAAAGCAAAGAAGAAAAAGGGAGGAAGAAGAAGACAAGGAGGAAAAAGACAGATGGCAGGAAAGGAGAAGGGGAAGAGGATGATGGGGTTGTGGTTGTTGCAGGGTTGTTTGTGCAGGAAGAAAAGAAAAGAGGGAGAAGGAAGAAACAAGAAGATGATAGCAGCAGAAGTGGTGGATATGTGGGCCTCACGCCCAAGGCCTCTCACCCTCTCCCTCTCGGAGCAATTCGAGCTCCCTCATGGTGACTCACACAATAGAACAATTCTTCAACTATGTTATTGAATGAATGAAAGAGTACATCCATATTTCTAGACTCATAAGACCCAAAACATAGCTGAATTAGGACTCAACTAGACTCCTAAAGCAACTCTAAAACAAGAAACAAGAATACCAATTGGACTCCACAAGATGAATCCCAATTGACTCCTAAAGTAGGAAATAAGCCTCCCACAAAAAGTAGAAATAGCAATGAAACCAGAAATAAAAGGCTTCTCCAAGTCAAAGTGTGACTAGGACGGTGCATCCACGGCAATGGTACACCCAGACAGGATCAAATAGACAGTCGGATCTGGTGTCCCCACCATAAGCCACTATCAGGTTACATATTGACATCTTATAAAACTAATATGCACCATTCCTGCTTGGACTGACTCATAAGGCAACTGATAATAACACATATGAGTCAGCAACTTTTCTTCTTCAGATCTTAATATTATCGATGCACTGAGGAAACCAATATTGTATTGGCAGACTGAAGAATTGAAGACTGAAGAGGTCTGAAAAAACAATAAAAAAATTGGACTCATACAAGCCGGTTCGAGTAGGCAAACCTTGTGAAATATACCTCAGCTGTGTACGGGTAGAAGTACCTCAGAGAAAAAAATAATGTTGGGCTTTTATTAAACCACCCTCCCTGCCCCCCCACCCCACCCAAAAAAGGAAAAACAAAAAATTCCCCAGGTTTAATTTTTCAGTGGAATGCCATCATCCCAAAGAGATTAACATTTTGAACAGAGAGACATGCAGAGCCACTGGACTTTCTGATATTCAGACATGTAGAGAAAACACAATATGCTCCAGACAATCAAAACCCAAACAATTAATGTGCAATGAATCCCATATTGGATTGCGTCAGACACAAGATAAATGGTTAAATTTGATTTACTGTTCTCAGTGGTCTGACAGAAGCCAAATATTTTGTTAATTTATTTCAGTTAATTCACGATCAGCATCAGTTACTTATCTTAACCTATGATACTAGGCATTCACTAAAGGTGAATAAGAAATAATTTATATGCCTGGTTCAAGCAAGACATATAATTGATACAAGAGTTTTTTGAGAGTTTCATTTAATTCAGATTAGATGTACGCAACAAGAATTTAAATATGCTACTTACAAAATAGGGAAGATTTCTGGTGTCTCCATTCTCTATTATTTGCGAGATCCACTTGATTATCTGCAAGTCAGATGAATAAATTAATGATAGGATGTTATGTCGCTAAAGGCAAGCAGCTGATGAGGTGACAACGCATTTGATGTGATGTGTTTTCTCCTATAAATAACCCATGAAGATTGAAATGGCAGGAAGAAAATAAACAAAACATCCAAGATGGTGATATTTAAGGCACAGGGAAACACAGGTATGTCCGAGATATATAGGCCAATTTTTATAAATCACTCATACAAATGGAAATCATCAAGAATAAGAAGAATGTGTCATCACATAAGAGTAGAAGGGCACTACACATGAATAACATGCAGTAACCACTTTGGAATAATTAAGAATAAAAAAGTAATACTGCATAATTAAATAATACAGGCATTTAACAAAGATAACATAGGTGAGTGCCCAGGTGAGTAAGGAAAACATGAGGCGAGGTGAGGAATTTTGACTTGCCTCACCTTGTCCCATTGCCTAGGTATGCAAGGCAACTGCCTGTGGTAACATCAATAAGGTGTGAACAAAACAAAAAATGATAATAAAAATGGAAAATGGAAAAGCAAAGAGGGGGAAATCCAATGGCAAATACAAGAGTTAAAGGAAAAGAGGGTGTCCTGGCACATTGATCAGTTATGGGAGTCTAATTGAGGCTGCATTGGGACAGGATGAAGGGTGAGTACCTTCCATCTCATAGAGCTCGAGCATCACAGAGGCATCCTGGCTAGGTTTATGCTACAGCAAGAGCCAAACATATTCTAGTTTCATAACAAGGGGTATATGCCAAATTTAACATTTAGATCATTCCCTTAGCAGCATAGTTTATAAAGGCATCCATTCAACAGTTAATTTGTCCTGCTCTTTCCACAAACCTGAATTATTCAAACACTTCGGACTCTAATAAAAGGATCACAAGAATTTGTAGATTCACAATTAATATTTGAAATTACTCCAGTTATTACCTCTAAGTACGAAAACACATTATAATAGTATATTTAAAAAATATCAATTTTCCATAAGCCTGTCCATCAGTTATGGGCCATATCTAGGTCTTGAAGGCACAATCATTTCATTTTTCCAGAAATAAAAAGTGAATTAGCAACTTTGACATGGCAGAATCCAGTGTTTTGCTGTGAGTCTATCAGGCTGAAGTAGTCCTAGCAAAAAAAAAAAAAATCCACGACTCTCTCCTTCCTCCCCTGTTATCTTTCTCCCCTTTTACCCTCTCCCTCTCCAGTCCTTCGTATGTCTTCCACTCTCACCGTATGCCTTTTCCTCCCTTACTCTATTGCATTCTCTCTTTCTTTCTTATGCACTGTTATCATAGGAATTTGTGACTAAGCCTCCAACTAAATGGGCGATGCCTCGAGTGAGAAGAACAGCAGCACAACAGTTTAGTGTTCAACAAATGTACCGGGTGTGTGCTCAGCAGCCTACAGCTTATGGCTCTGCCCATCTGAATCCCCATGCTGGGAGGTGTGGCAACATGCATGTAATGCACAGTGTTGGGAGCAGCTTGCATGATACCAATGTGTGGCATGAACTTTTGACGGGTGCATAGAAGTGCACCACATCGACGTCACACACCAACACATATCCTTCCATGGTTCCGCCCCTACCCCTCCCCTCTATTAGCAAATGTCTGGTGCCAACATGGCAGACTGGAGAGGGGCCAGAAAGATGTGGGGTGTTGACGTCATGTGGGTGGGTGGGTGGAGGGGGACTTGACATGCACCAATGCATGATGATGAGGCCAATGTGGTGCACTTCTGTAACAAGGCAACTGTCGTGCAGTGGCATCATGCAAGCCCCTTCCCACAGTGTCATGGTCTCAAGTTGTCCAGCACTTGGACCATGTACTGCCCATGCAACCAACACACATTTTAGCCAATGCATCCACCATGCCGTGCCTTTGCTGCACAAAAAGCACACACAAGCCAACCACAAAGGCAACTCACAAGAAGAAAAAGCACTAGAGTTGGCCAACAGGGCAACAATCATTTGTATTAAGATGAAGGAAAATAAATACTGGTTGGTGGAGAAGGAATAGCTTGACAAAAGTCAATGCTAGGCTTGACACGACTAGGCCAAACCCCCACTTGGTTGTTCCAATTCGGCACCCACCATACTTTAGGGAGATCCCCTTCTTCAAGCATCATCATAAGATTTCTTTAGGGGAGGGCCACTTTTACAAGTTGAGGTTTCTCCTGTAGGGATGTACAAAAGAGAGTGATGGCCCATCATCAGCAGTGAGGATGCAAACAATGCTGGACGAAATGGCTGTGATAGGCTTCCGAAATGAAAATGTTGGGCCCTCCTCGACCAAGGACTGAGCTTGAATTTCATCTTCATCACCATGAAGGACCTCCTCAAGCTCCTTAACTAGATTTGGAGTCTATTAGTCATTTTCATAGGGTGAGGTACTCCAACTGTTCTCGCCATTAGGAAGACGCCAACTTCCCCTTCAGAAGGCTAGTGTCAAGTGTCAACCTGCTTCTCGATGGCTGAGACCACTGGAAGAAGCATGATATGTGTGCAAATGCAAATACAGGAGTGATAAATTTGTAATTTCCTCTTTGTTCTAACGATGGTTTACATGTAAAAATCCCATAATTTTTAAATAATAACTTAACACATGAATCCAATCATATTTCTACATCAGACAAGAGAGCTCTGTGCATGACAACAATAAAATAAATTATTGTTAAGCACAACTGTTACTGTGTTACAGATTTTGAAAAAATGAAGACAGATACATGGTACATATATACCTCATAAATGTTGTTGGAACCATTATATCTTGCTACCAACTGGGATGCAAGATTGGTATCTTCCTCTTGAAAAGTATCCCAGAGACCTTTTACCTTCTTGTTCCTCAGATCATTTTCAGTGGAATTCCTTTTATAACGTACAATAAATAGCTGAGGTACATCAGTAGGATCTCCATACCTCCTAGGCCCACATGTTTCATAACCGTTCTCTGAGAAAAGGTAGAAAAAACAATATGTCTGCAGAGAAAAGAAGCATTAGTGCAAGAGAAATAAAAGTGAGAACATTACATAAGGAAGAAGTATTTTACATCTAAAGACACAGACTAGTAGTTGTTAGAAGAATGTGTACCCCTTTTTTTCCTTACGTGATGGTACAAGTTCTACTGTATGATTGACCCATGACATAATTTTTATCACTACGTGGTATCTACAAATGACAATACAAATGCTACGGGGAAAGGCCATCTCTTTCCCTTTTACTCATGATGATAGATATATTTTTTTTTGTAGAAAATATGGTTGTACCACCAATTTTATTGCTAACTACAGACAGTATAACCAAGTGATGGAGGAGAAATTCCTTGCCCACTAAGGAGTTATCTACATAAATTCTACTTCCACAACAATATGAACATTGCACTCCTCCCAAATGCTCCAGCAGATGGCATGTACCAAGATGAGAAGGACTTGACTTTGTTGGCATTTCCCCAGGAGCTGTCTCAGCTTTGTGAAAATAGTTCCACAGATCTTTGACAGAATTGAAAGTGACCTGAAAGTCTGGCAAGTTGCCTGTTGACATCATTAATATATTATCATATTATTATCTCAAAGTTCATGTAACAAGTACGCACAAATTACGAAAAGATCGGAGCAGTCCAGTCCAGTCAACACACAAGAGTCAAGAGCCAAAGACCACACCAGCCACGTGTGTGAACAGTGGAAGATTTACAAAATAACCAATGGGGGGACATTTTATAGTGTTTTCTACAGTGTCCGGACCAGGAGTGGGCGTCCACAGAAGCCACCTGGTCCAGGTGGGGCGTGCCAGCAACCCCACCTGGACTAGGTGAGGGTTGGGAGAGCCCCCACCTGGACCAGGAGTCCACTGCGAGCGCCTCAACTCTCCCGCCTGCCACCGACCTCAGCTTGACCAGGTGAGGGCTGGGAGCGCCCCCACCTGGACCAGGTGTCTACTGTGAGCGCCTCAACTCCTCCCGCTTGCTACCGACCCCACCTGGACCAGGTGAGGGCTGGGAGCGCCCCCACTTGGACCAGGTGTCTACTGCGAGCGCCTCAACTCCTCCTGCCTGCCACCGACCTCACCTTGACCAGGTGAGGGCTGGGAGCGCCCCCACCTGGACCAGGTGTCCATCGCCAGCGCGCCCCAACTCCTCCCGCCTGCCACCGACCAAACCTTGACCGGGTGAGGGCTAGGAGCACCCCCACCTGGACCAGGTGTCCACCGCCAGCGCGCTCCAACTCTCCCCACTCCCCTCTTCGCCCACCGGACCAGGTGAGGGCTGCCAGCACCCCCACCTGGACCAGGTAAGGGCTGGGAGCGCCCCCCACCGGACTAGCTGACCTCTGCAGTGCCCTCACCTGGACCTGGTGCCTCTTCCCTGCGCACCAACCTGGACCAGGTGTCCATTCTTGATTGGTTGCTCTGGGTTTATAAATACCAGGGGAAGCCCAAGGGTCACTAGAGAGCAGATCGCACATCGACGATTACAAGGAGGGCATTAGCGAAGGGGCTTCAGAAGATTTTAAGCTTGTTGTGCTTCTGTTCCAACTGGTGCCTCTGTGGGTATGTCAGTATAATAAAAGGGAGCTTCTCCAAGGAGCACGGCCATATTGTTCAGGAACACCCTCACGTGCTCATTCCCTTCAGTTGTTAGCCTATCTGCAATTCAGCTCTGCCAGCTTGTCTCCAGTTCATCTCTCGCTCAGTTGATCTCAGCCACAATCCGCAGTTGAACTCCAGTTTATGATCTAGTCTACCCAATTGAATTCAGCCCCCAGTCCTCGACACCCGAGTTCATATTCCAAAATCTCAACTGACCCAGTCTTCTCAATCTCACAGTTAATTTGACCCAGTTGACCCAATTACTCGCCCAGTTGACCAATTGACCTAATTGACTCACCCAGTTGACTCGTCTCCTCTTCCTGGATGGTGGCCAGCATCTTGGCCCATCTCTCCTGTGAGGCTCGTAGGCGTACAAACTCGGCCCATACTCTTTCAAGAGCGGCCATCCATGGCTCACGAGGGAAGCCGAAACCATGATAGCCCTGAGTGTAGCCTATGAGCTGCACCCTCAAATTCTCAACCGAGGGAAGAGGGTCGCAGTTAATGTGACTCTCCAGAATTTTAATCAAAGAAGCAGCGACATCTCTTCCCGCGATGGGCTATGGGGGCTGAGGATGGTAGGCCATTCCACCCCCAATACAGGGGCATCCTGAGCCTCTTGAATTGAGACGCTAGCAACTGCTGCGAGAAGAACAAAAATGATGATGAACATTCACAACAACTCTCCTGTCAAGACAAGATGAAAGGACCAAGAACTGCATAAATTCCAGTAGTTGGCTTATACCTGGGATGGGTTCAGGCCTTGTATGGGTCTCGTCGCCGCTTAGAGGAGGCACACTCGTCGTCTCCGGTTCCTCACAGACCATCTCGGGAAGATCAGCAGGAGCCACATCCTCACTATCTCCCGCCTTGGACTCTGGATGTTTGGGAGATGATGAATCTAAACACAGAACCCTCAAGGAAGAGGCGTTAGTCAGAAGCATAATTATTCGCCATGCCTCATCAAGGGATAAGTTTCTCACCTCCAGTTTCACTCTCACCACAAGGGGAGGCCGGTTGAGGTGCCACTGAAGACTTCATGCCCGATACATCCCCCGGAGCAGGGGCCTGACTCAAAGAGGATTGAGCTGAAGAAGTCCATGCAGAACTTGCCGAGGTACTCGGCAAAGAAGAATCTCCCCCTCCACAGGAATGACGTTTCAAACGTCTCCCAGTAAAAGAGACTAAAAGGAGGATCCGAATGGCTGGAAGAAGTAGGCCTTGCCTAAGCAGGCTTCTTCACCCAAAATGCCATCAAGATCCACGTGCTCGTCGGCACCAGCCCGGGGTCCGGTTCTGCTAACCACGAGAAAGAAGACAAAATAAGCAAACTTGATGTCAGTTGTGATGTCAACTTAGGAACGACGACAAACTGGTCAGGGCAAATATCTGCTTACCCAAGCTATCACCCTCCTGAACGTCCACCATGCAGGCAAGAATGCGGGGCACCGGAGAGGCCTGTGCCACAGAAACCTCTCCCTCCATTCCGCAGACTCCATCCTCCTCGACGACATTGTTGGTGCCCTCGACTATAGCCTCTCCAGTCCCTGCCAGCTCTTCTTCACCCCAGGCACCAACCTCCGGTTGGGGAATCTCCACAGCCGCAGGATATGTAGCAGCTTCGGCCGGATGAATGTCAGGATCTGAGGCGGCCACGTCAGCTACTCCATTCGTTGCCTCCGTTCCTCCTACGGCGGCAGTAGAAACCAATACACACCAACCTCCATGTTAAGACCCATATGTCATGTCTTAATGCAAGGAGGACGGGTCAATGTCAGGATAATTTGTCAGAGGCCATTACCTGCGAAGCCCCCTATTTCGCCGCTTTCTAATGGGCTATCAGCGCTCGGCGAGCCACCAACTACTATCATCGGAGAAGGGAAACGGGTGGCACATGCGTAGTGGCCGGCAAACGAGGGTGAGATCATGTTAGATCCCCTCCACAAAGTCAGAGTCTACAATCTTACTTGGTAGACGACTTGCAAACGCCTCTCCTACACCCCGGCTCGAGGCCATACCTGTTGTGAGGGCCGCCCCCTCCAATGAACAAAGCAACTCTTCAAGGGTAAAGGCCATATTTCCCTCCCTAGCTCGGGAGGACACTTCGGCAAGGGTCGGAGAGAAACTCATTCCGACACCTGCCCCTAGAATCGAGCGAAAGATAGTGGTTAAAACATGAAGAGATAGCTCCATACCACTGGGAAAAAAAGTAAGCAGATAATTGACGTAGACCAATAGCTTACTTGAGCTGCTAGGCTCCCTCCATGGACTTTCTTCAACATGAGGAGGAGGAACAGATCGGCCGCTGTCGCCGCTAGTCCTCCTCCTCGCCCTCTTTGCGGGAGGTGCAATGTCTCCCGCAGTCTCCCCACTGGCGGTGTCGCCGATTGGTGTTGCCTCCGGGACCACGTATTCTGCATAAAGATGCATAGTACAACTCTGTGTCAAGGCCTAATATAAAAAAAGAGAGAGAAGGGACAAGACATGTGCGCACGAAAGTGTCTCCGGCCTTACTGTTAGGCCCGAAGGAGGTCATTGGTTGCAACACCATTTGTTCCATCTTCATACCGAAGGCCCGAGCTGCCCTTCGGACCAGCTCTTGAATTGCCCTAGGAGTATCAACCACCTCAAGTTTGGGGATTAACTCCAACAGCCCGACACAACCCACAACATTAAGGATGTGCTTCCTCCAGTTGAGAACGGCATCTCCGGCAACTAACCCCGTGGGCAGCGGCTCCGTCTTCCACCTCTTATCACGCCGGATCCCCCAATCAGCCAGAAGTGGTCCCACCACGAATAGGACCTGGACCTAGCGGGAGCTCCTTGACGGGAAGTGGATGCCTGCCCAGACTCGCTGAGCCCGCTGTGGTCGTCCCTCGCGTTGCCATGCATGGGTTATCCATTCAACATCCCGACGGACGTGAGGGAAGCGGGCTTGGAGGAAGTCTGGATTGATGGACAGCGGTGGCAGGTCTTCTTTTAGAAGGCGTGACTCCTCCACCTTCCCAATAGACTTGGAGTTCTGGCGGAACACGTTGCTATGTTTGAACCATCACCCTGGCGAAGTGCACATCGAATCTGCCCCAACGATCTTGAGCAAGGATTGTCCACTCGCCGCCATCGCCACGAGACAAAAAGTCCCACCAGGAGGCCACTACCAAATGGGCGTCTTTGTGTCTGTACAGACGGTTGGACAGAGGAAATTCCAGGCTCGACGGAATTTGCTGATCATACCCGAAATTGCGATCGAACCGGTGCGGATAATACGGCTCCAGCACCGCCACACTTCCTCGATGCAGCACTAGTACACTCGGCCGCGTGCTCTGCACCCAGTCGGTGAGAACTACAACGTTCGTGTCAAGTTGGTGAGGGATGCGATAAACCATTTGGTTCCCCTCCCGCACTACATAAGGACGGCTCTGTAATGAATAGCTATTGAACGGCAGCCCTTTGTCGCCACCTAAAGGAAGAAACGCCATGCTACAACGTACGCCTGGCAGTTGATTAAATGTATCATGTTCAGGCCGATTGATGAATTTAAAAAATCAGCGGAGCAATAGGATTTGCCACCTCCCCACTGACCGCGAAGCCCGGGAACAAGAGCCTACCCAGGCACTCAGATAATGTGTTGGCAAGAGGATGCTCTTTTCTCTGGGACAAGGGTGACTTGTCAAAGCCCCCAGGGAATGATATATATTGGCCAACGTCGTCGGGGCCAAGGCCAACCTCTGTCCACTAGCCAGCAGGCACGCCGGGTATAACAGCTCTGCCTAGAGTATCCCTTCCTCCCCGTGAGGTATCACAAAGGTCGCCATCCAATATGCCAAATATGCTACTAGATATGTGATGTCCAGAAGTCCTCGGGGATTCCACCCCTCTCGCGGAGCATATAAGTGTCGGGGATGGCGCCCGATGTTAATCTCCAGCTGCTCATATTGGTCTAAAGAGATCCCTTCTTGTGCAAAGCCTTCATGGAAACAAAAGGGCCCATCATAGAAGTAGCGGACCCATGCCTTTAATGGTACCCGCTCGGTGCGAGCCGGTTTATCCTTGCTGGCCTGGACTAGGTCTCTCCATGTCTTCATCAAAAACCGATAACAATACTGCGTTTCGTATCTGCCTGCTCTGTCAGTCCTGTTCCGGTGAAGGTCGTCCAACACTTCTTCGTACATGCGGTCCGCGATAGGAAGGCCAGAGATCTGGTGGAAAGACCATAAATCCAGGGTAGTCTCGCCCTCTGCGGTCACGAATGTGTTCCACCTCCTGTTAAATCTCTCAATCAATGCTTGCAATAGCCCCATGTTGCAGGGGTACCCATATAATGTCGTCGTCACTGCATGGCAGATTCCGACTACATCCAGTGGTACCCTGTAATAGTTCAGGATACCCATCAGCCATTATGTTGCCCCTTGGTGATAGCGGTGTGAGGAGATCGCCGCCCACCGATCGTACCAGCTTGGCATGGCATGCCGCATTATTCCATCGAGAATGCAGAGCGGGTTGTACCCATCTTTGGCATATTCTTGCCGGAGGGTGCCAATACCATGCCGAGGATAGCCTCATGAGAAGCTCTATGGTGGCCATGCAGGTCCCAACTTACTGATGACAAAGAGACAATTCGCACCCTGAAGTTGTCATATTGTCCATAGAAACCCAAACACTTTGCGCTTGGGTACTGTATTTAGCATGTGAAGCCCTCTGGAAGGCTGGGGTAAGTGAACGGACAAACCCCAAGCATGCCATCCCTACCTCTTAAGATAGCACTTTCAAGACGTCGACGCTCCCCTAGCACGAGTGAGTCGTCAGCTTCCATGCCCTCCGACACAAAGTGCAACAAGAACTCGTGCAGATGTCGGTCCAAGAGGAAGTGACGCGGGTATGACCCTGACCTGTCATACTCCCACATACCGTCACTATGTTTGATTCGGGTTAACTCCACCAGCCCTTCACCTTCCATGGCCTCCGCAACGGCTCCCTCAACAAACCAGAAGTGCCCTCTGTCCATCTCCGTAAAAGCTTCTACCGTGAGTGTAGGAGCAATGAACAAAGGCATGGGCCTACCTGTGTGCTGCACAATAGGAACTCTCCTTGACTCACGTTCGATCTCATCGCGAGCCCGACGATCCCCTCCGAAGCGATCCATTGAGTCTAACAGCTACAAGACAGACAGAAAAAGAAGCTCTGTGTCAGAAGACAAATAAAATCAGACACGAGTACACGGGCCGTCTGTCGTCGTCTGTAACTCCGACAGATGACCCGTGAGGGGGCATTTGTTGACATCATTAATATATTATCATATTATTATCTCAAAGTTCGTGTAACATGTACGCACAAATTGCGAGAAGATCGGAGCAGTCCAGTCCAGTCAACACACAAGAGTCGAGCCAAAGACGACAACCAGCCACGCATGTGAACAGTGGAAGATTTACAAAATAACCAAAGGGGGGACAATTTATAGCATTTTCTACACTGGTCGGACTGGGTGTGGGCGCCTATGGTAGCCAGCTAGTTCGGGTGGGTCCTGCCAACGACCCCACCTGGACTAGGTGAGGGTTGGGAGCGCTCCACCTGGACCAGGTGTCCACTGTGAGCACCTCAACTCTCCCGCCTGCCACCGACATCACCTTGACCAGGTGAGGGCTGGGAGCGCCCCCACCTGGACCAGGTGTCTACTGCGAGCGCCTCAACTCTCCCGCCTGCCACCGACCTCACCTTGACCAGGTGAGGGTTGGGAGCACCCCCACTTGGACCAGGTGTCCATCGCCAACGCGCCCCAACTCCTCCCGCCTGCCAATGACCTAACCTTGACCGGGTGAGGGCTGGGAGTGCCCCCACTTGGATCAGGTAAGGGCTAGGAGGGCCCCCCACTAGACCAGCTGACGTCTGCCAGCGCCCTCACCTGGGCCTGGTGCCTCTTCCCAGTGCACCAACCTGGACCAAGTGTCCATTCTTGATGCCTTGCTCTGGGTTTATAAATACTAGGGGAAGCCCAAGGGTCACCAGATAGCATATCGCACATCAACGATCACCAAAAGAGCATCAACGAAGAGGCCTCAGAAGATTTTAAGCTTGTTGTGCTTCTGTTCCAGCCAGTGCCTTAGTGGGCATGTCAGTATAATAAAAGGGAGCTTCTCTAAGGGGCGTGGTCATATTGTTCAGGGACACCCTCACGTGCTCATTCCCTTCAATTGCTAGCCTGTCTCCAGTTCATCTCTGCCAGCTTATCTCCAGTTCATCTCTCGCCCAGTTGATCTCAACAACAATCCCCAGTTGAAACCCAGTGCCCAGTGGAACCCCAGTTGATGATCTAGTCTACCCAGTTGAATTCAGCCCCCTGTCCTTGACACCCCAGTTCATATTCTAGAATCTCAACTGACCCAGTCTTCTCAATCTCCCAGTTAATTTGACCCAGTTGACTAGTTGACCGGCCTCCCTCAGTTTAATCTCTTAGCACCAGTTTAAACAATGCCTTGGGCTACGGTCCCCCCTGTCTATTTTATTCCGGCCATTCTGATCATTGGACTCACCCCAGTTCTGTTCTAGATCACTTATGTTCCGGACATATGTCTTGTCCCATCCAGCAATTCTGGTCCAGATCAGTTACATTCTGATCACATGTTATAGACCGGCTCATGGAAGGGACTTCCTCTGCCCCTATGCCTGCCTCGGCGACATGGCGGCCCGTCTGCAGTATGTGGGTACAACGAATGTACCTGCATGACATGTTCCGAGCATGCACCCATGCCAACACGCTGACACTTTCCCAGGGACACCCGACGGCTCAATTCGGGTTGTACTGGATCCCTGCTCCACGCAATTGAATACTAGCAGTGCTGCGTTCGGGGCCAGCACTTTACAGCACACGTGACTCCCTTAGGACATCAACATGTATACAACTGAGTTCTTTTTATTGCAATGACCCGGGGGCTGGTATTCGTGACGGAATTATCCCGTGGCTTGCACCTAATATAAAGGAACTCCCACTGTATCTCTGTAATGCCTCTCACAGCACCTATCAATGAAATGTGGATGATTGTATTCTTTCTATTCCCACTTTCATTGTCTTTCAATCCCCCGAGTTATGTTTTCTCCCGAGTCATTCTCGGCATAGAATTCACACCCCTCTTGACATTGTGACTTTCAAGGTATTCAACCCTCTTTCGGTGATAGGAGCAAAGGTATTCGGATTCCGTCCGATGTAAATAAACATCGATTGCTTGTAGTAGGTGGGGATGACGTCTTGTACCAGAATTCCCTCATCATCTGATATACCCACGCTTGCGGAGTTCTTTCTTGACCCTAGCTGTTAAACAACTATCCCGTCACCCAATACCATGCTCCCTTGTGTGTGTCCTTGATCTCCCCCTCGACCGTCCACAAGCAGGAGAGGGAAAAGATGAAACGTTGCCAAAAATCTTAAAACGTCCTTATTAACAGGACACGATATCAATAAATGATCACAATCTTCATTCCACAGCCACAAAATGAGCATATGATGTCCCTATCGCTACACAGTTTTCTCCCATAAAGTTTGGTGAATGATTCTTCTCTGGAATACCCGACACATAAAGGCTTGGATCTTCAACAGAGACTTAACTTTCCAGACTTCATTATGTCCCCAGTCTGGAGGCAAATATCATTTAATGGCACTGTATAAAGGATTAACAGAAAAAAGATTTTTTTCTTTCATTCAAAGTAACAATGTTATCCTTAAGAGGATCAATCATGGAAGCAGACAAAACCTGCAAAAAACTTAGATAATCTTCAACATCCCCATATTTAACATTCCCTTACACAATAAGAAAGAAACCATTGCAAAATGTTAACTTGAAGCACAAAAGAGTCACAAAATTAAACTTTCACCCATTTGTCGGCAGAAGTTTCTAAAGTTTGTGAGCCTAGCCACTAGTCTCTCCAAAAGTAAGATCACCTCTGACAACCTTGAACATGATCTTCATATCTATCCACGGGCCAGACTTGATAATATTCTTCCAAATAGGAGAAATGAAAAATTGATCTTCTGGGGGAAGGTTGAAATTTGACTACTTGTGATGCTTATTTCTGATTACCTCCTTCCACAAAGTATCATCAGTTGAATTAATTCCCAAAGCCACTTACCTAAGAGAGCCAAATTCACAATGTGCAGGTTTTTGACTCCAAGCTCTCCCTTATTTATAGGTCTGCAAACTTGGTCCCATTTTACCAAAGGAATGAATTTTGACCCTTCGTTCTGCCCCATAGGAAGCTTCTCATATCTTATCCAACTTCTTTTGAACCTTTACACGAAGATGAGACATTGAATAATGTTGTGAAATGCCAGACAGGACAAAGTTGAGTAAAGAAATTCCCCACCAAGGGAAAGATTCTTCACTTTCCACAGACTTAGCCTCTTTCTCATCTTCTGCCCGAGGATCCCAATCTGAAGTTTTCAGTCTCTTAACATGTAAGGGAAAAGAAGCTTATCAACTTTACAACCAAGATAGCAGCTCATGGTGATAGATATTGACCTAGCAGAATAAAATTATCGCCCAAATAAAATTAGTGAATGCACTCCTTTAATGATAAGGCCTTCTTGGAAACTGTTGAACCCCGTGATTTTTATGATGTTTTTCTTAACATTTTCAGAACAAAGGATTTTCTAAATGAGGTCCACTATAAGACGGCGTAAAGTGGTATAAAACCGTGGCCGTTACACGCGGGTCAATTTTAAACGCCATCGGCATCCCGTCGGACACGGTAATTCTGTCGAACACTTGGCGGGCGGCGCCAAGCCACGTACCCACGCACTAAAATAGTCAAAAAACAACGATCCCTGGCGTCCGAAGGGAGTTCCCAATGTGCCCCGAAGTTATCCCTACACTCCGGGATCCAAGGACAGCAGGACGGCGTCAAGCAAGGTCAAGAACTTCCACGTGCAGCCGCCTTGCAGAGAGGAGCAGAAACCATAAAAAAATCCCTTGAAATGGACTGGTCAATGGGTTTTTATAACCCTTTTGAACTGGAAAACAAGGAGGGACTACCTCCTTTCCCCCTCTCTCTCTTAATCTGCGCAAGGAAAATCCGGAGGCGGCCCCTCTGGATATCGCACCTGGGAGGGGCTCCTCCCTCCGGTCCAAGAGATCCGGAGGGAGCTCTTCCGGGTCATGCGGACCTGGAGGAGGTCCCTCCGGGTTGCGCAAACCCAGAGGCAGACCCGGAGGAGGTCCCTCCACGTTGCGTGAACCCGGAGGCCGTCTGGATCTCTCTCTCTCCTGCTGTCCAGTGAAGCAAAAGAAAAAAAAAAGAGGAGACCAGGAGGAGTCCCCTCCGGGCCTGTAAACCCTCGGACGAAACCATTAAGAGTTTCGGACCGAAATAGTCCAATTTCGGACCGAAACAATCCAATTTCGGACCGAAACAGTCGAGTTTCGGACCGAAACAGGTCAGTTTCGGCCGAAACTCTTAATGGTTTCGTCCGAAACCATTAAAAAAGTATTTTTTTAGGTTTCAGACCTGCTACAGTGAGCAGGTCCGATTTCGGATCGGTACCGGCCGAAATCGATACGTTTCGGCCGAAACGTATTGGTTTCGGCCGATACTGCCAACCCTGTGCCAAACGGGAACCCGGAGGCCGTCTGGATCTCTCTCTCTCCTGCTGTCCAGTGAAGCAAAAGAAAAAAAAAGAGGAGACCAGGAGGAGTCCCCTCCGGGCCTGTAAACCCTCGGACGAAACCATTAAGAGTTTCGGACCGAAATAGTCCAATTTCGGACCGAAACAATCCAATTTCGGACCGAAACAGTCGAGTTTCGGACCGAAACAGGTCAGTTTCGGCCGAAACTCTTAATGGTTTCGTCCGAAACCATTAAAAAAGTATTTTTTTAGGTTTCAGACCTGCTACAGTGAGCAGGTCCGATTTCGGATCGGTACCGGCCGAAATCGATACGTTTCGGCCGAAACGTATTGGTTTCGGCCGATACTGCCAACCCTGTGCCAAACGGGGGCAACGTCGAGGCCGCAAAGACAGAAAGCCAATGGCAACAATCTCCAACTCTGGCAAAACTGTTCTTGTCGGTAACCTACGCATCTGGCTCAATGGAGGCAAGATGATTATGCTACGGGACAATCATGTCCCGACAATTCCAACTTCCAACCGTTTCGCACTCCTTCACCGAGTGCGGGAAGACAAAGCGGTCTTCAAAAAGAAGTCTAGGTCTAAGAATGGGGACAACTCAGCTGAAGAACAGCCCCGCAAGATGAAGCAGATTTGGGTCACCAAAGAAGAAGCCTGTGCGATCAAAAGAGCTAGGGTATGCAAGCCCGTCTAAATGCCAGACCAGCATCAAGCTGCACCTTCGACATCCGATGATGTCAAACCTCTACATTCACAAGAACAAAAAGGGAAATGAGTTTATAGAAAACCCAATTCTGTTCCTCAAACCTCGGAACCAATCCGAGTAGAGGAAATGAGCCGCATTGAGGTTCCTCCAGCGCGTGTCTAGATCTTTGAGAAACTGGGGAACCCGCCTGCCTAGGGGTCCAACTACCAAAGAAGCGGAGGGTGTTTCAAACGTCCGAGACGAGGGACACCATAAAGGTGTTCACCTGTTATGTCTCTGGCAAAGAACCAATGGAGGCCGTCTGTGATCCTGCTAATCTAGCTGATCATGCTGGTTCAAATGACTCAAACCTGGCGGTGGACGCAGTATACCTCAACACCAGGAATGCCACTAGGAGAAATCTCCAGGCCCAATTCAGTGACCACGTGGGGATCTCTAGCTAGGGCCAAAATCAAGGTCAACATCAAGGCCAAAATCAAGGTCAGACCCAGGAGCAGGTTCAAGTCCAAAACCAGGGGGAAAATCTCCCCCAAGAAGAAACGGATGGCGACGAGGTCATAAGCATCCATGGAGAAGGGGGCAATTTTTCCACCGGAGGATATGTTAATCCGATTTTCGAACCGCCTACAAAAGCCGCTTTTCAAGCAATGCCCAACGACGCTAAATTTGAAACCATGCAATGTTGACATATAGAAATGACTAATCTCATGCTCGAGACGAAGCGGCAGATGAACACAAATGCTCAACGGCCCACATCACCGGCAAACAATCAAAATGCCTGGAGAGAGCAACGACCGGGCAATCCTCCTGTGGTCAACCGACAAATGGTTGCACCCAATAATTTTTTCGCCAAGGCAGGATCCGAATTACCTTGCGCCCCACCCAATGGCCAGTCTTCCCGGACTCCGGCAGCTGAAGACGTCATCGCCCAAAGACGTATGATAAAAAAGATTGTTGAGAATAAATTCACCAACGTGGTGAGGGTATCACTACTGTTGATTTATACAGTGTGCCTTAAACTTCTACCAGATTGCTCTAAGGCATCAAAACTACAAAAGTTTAATTGTCAAGGGTCTCCGCATGAACACCTGACCTATTATATTACGGCCATGGGTGAGCTGGCACTCGAGGAGTCCTATCTCCTTCGCTATTTCGTAACCTCTGTCACTGGTACCGCCTTCCAATGGTACTCAAGACTGAAACCCAATTCGGAGGTCGATTGGGCGGATTTGCAAAAGAAATTTGATCGTTTCCAGACGCTCGAAAGGAAGATGTCCTTGGCCGAGTTATGCTCTCTCAGGCAGAGAAATGGGGAAACAACGCTAGACTTTATCAAGCACTGGAGGGACTTTAGCATGAGGTGCGACAACCCTCCCACTCAAGAGGATGCCATAACAATATGTCTGAGAGGCTATCGACGGAGGTTAGCGAAAAGCTCCTAGGCATAAACATAAAAGCTTCGACCAACCTAATTCAATCGTGGCGGAGATCGGAATGTTCTTCACCGATAACTCAACATTTACTCCCTCCTAGGGCAAACCATCCAAGGAGCGTAATCCCACTAGAAAAGAGGTGAACGCCATGGACTTCTCCCCTACAAATGGCAACAATGGGGGAGCAACTTCAAGTGGGTCTGGCAAGAAACCCGAAGGAAAGGCGCCAGTCACAACATTGGCAGAGCATATGAAAACTCCATATTCCTTAAAAAATGAGCATACTAAGAAGCTCTTCAATCTTTGCATGAAGAATAAATTGATATCTCTACTAGAACCAAGAAAACCGGCAGAGGTGAACAAATTAAATGAACCCAACTATTGCGCATACCATCGCATGTTGGGACATTGTCGAAGATTGTTACATCTTAAAAAATGAGGTGGAGAAATGATCCAAAACCATCTCATCACAATGTAGGGATGTTTAGTCAACCCTCCGCAACCTCCTACCTGGGAGCGGTCGAACCAATCATCTAACGTCATTCATCACTCAGTCAATGTGATCCACATGGCGGCAACCTTTATGCTCCTCGAGTCAGGGGCAAAAGAAGCTGGCCCCAACCAAACCGGACCCGCTTTGTGGTACCCAGGTTCGCAGCCCTCCCACCAATGTTCCTTTCCGAAGGACACTAAGAAGATATTCGATACTCCTCAAAGAGGTTCAGATAATGGTGCACGACCCACCGGCAACCTACATAGAGGTGGAGAAGAGGCATCCTCGTTATTGTGCATATCATGCCAGGATGTCCCATCCCACAGAAGAATGTGAGGAAGTCCAAGCTTGCATTGAAACCCTTATTCAAAAGGGAAAGATCGATACCCAAGGAAGTTGCATGATCAAGAAAAGCCTTAGAGAAGCTGTTGAAAAGATATTAGGCCAAAATCGCCCCGCAGAAATTCTGCGTAAAGAAGAGCTTGTCTTCTACAACTTGAAATGGCCAACTCTTCAAGTAAAATCCCCGGTTGGCCCAAGAGGTCGGGCCAACAAACATATTGAACAAAGCACCAAGCAATGCTCGAGATAGAGCCCTGGACCAAGCTAGAAAGGAAAGACTCAGGAAGAAAATGTCAAATCAAGCTCTGGGCAAAGTCAGAAAAGCAATACTTAGGAAGAAAATGTCAAAGTCGAGCTTTGAGCAAAGACAAGCTTCAGCAGGAGAATCCCAAATGAAGTCCCAGGCAAAGCCAGAAAGACAAGACCCACGAAGAAAACCTTAAATCAAATTTCGGACAAAGCCAGAAAAGCCTCAGAAGAAAAACCCTGAACTAAGCTCCAAGCACGGCCAGAAAGGCGAGACCAAGACGGAGTCCCCTAAGTCAAATCCTGAACGAATGAAGCAACAAGCCAGCAAGAAGCACGAAGCAGCATCAACACCCCAAGACTCTGGTCCTTACGTGGCCGAGTTTCAAGAATTGCCGCCCGAAATAATCGAGCGGGCAATTAATGCCACCTTCCAAATGGATCAAGAAGAGGCTGACTGGGTTAACATGACCCGAAGAAGCATTGCCAGCCTAAACCCCCTAAAAAGAAAGCTCGGCACCACAACTCCAATTCTGGGGTCATGTCCTAGCCTCCTCCAAAACCATACACCCCTTCTCCAATTGAAGTAGTGCAAGCTAAGAAGCAGGAGAAGAACAAGAAAAAGAATTTAAAAAGAAGATTGAAGAAACAGGCCGAACAGGCTGCTACCATGGAGGCTTACAAAGAGCTAACCCCTCTGCAAAAGCTACAAAAGCTAATTGATGAGCTGGAAGAATATGTTCCCTCCATGCCTACTAAAGTTGTGCCCCTTGACAAGTACATCCCATGGGAAGAATTGGAGCAAAAGACCCGATTTAAAAATTGGCTCCGTCAAATGCACCAACAGGTTCGAGAGGGCAAGAGGCTCCCCATTCCAGAGGAGCTCTCTATTTTCTACAAAGATGAAGAAACCACCATAGAGAAGTTGGAGAAAATGTTGAAGGACTTCTCTTGCAACATGGTGTCAATCCCTCCACCTGAGAGTCTACAGGCGTCAAGCGAAGATGACATCGCCATCCCTAGATCCGGGGGCAAGATCACTATGGCAACATACCGACGCTATAATGCAGAGGAGCAAAGTCGCAGGCCGCGGCAGAGGTCGGGGTCGTGGGCGAGGAAGGAATTCAAGCCTCTCCATTGGTAGAAATTCTAACCCAGCACACCCCCATAGAGTGATAAACTTCCAAGGTGAAGAGCCGGCTTTAATTCCTGAAGTTGAGGTACAGGGTGATTCCTTTTTCTTTGACCCCTTGACGAGGATAAGGAACCAATAAACCTAGCCCCACATGAAAAACCTACTGATCAAGCTCAAACAGATCCCTTTGGCAAAGATAATTCTGAATTGCCTCTCCGAGAGGAGGATTCCCTAGCCTCATTATTCCAAGATGAGCCGAATCATCAGGGGAAGACAGAACAAGGCAAGAGGCCTCATGAACAACTCGAGCCCCTTTCAAAAATAATCCCTTCGCTGGATCAAGCTCGTGCTCGAGCTGATCGCAAAATCATTCAACATATGAAACGATTCCCAACCACCATCACTGTCTGGGAGGTCATCGCTTGGAGTAAAGAGCTAAGGGAAACCCTTATAAAGATACTCCAGGAACCAGAGGTCTATGAGGCTCATGCAGCTGAGCTTCAAGCTCAAGCCTACGAAGCATTTGCAGCAAGCGTCACCTTCACGGATAAAGACATGTTGTTATCCTCCCCATGTCACAACCGCCCTCTATACATGCAGGGGAAAATCAATGGCCATGAATTGAACCAGATCCTCGTAGTCGTGGACCCTAGGGTGTCAAGATAATACCCCTCAAGACTTTCAAATCTTTATACCTCGTGCCTTATTTGCAAAGGGTAAATGATGTGAAGATTTCAGGGTTCAACCAGAATTCAAAAAGTGCCCTGGGTAAAGTAGACGTGGAGTTAACAATGGGCGACTTCGTCACCAAAGCCACATTCTCTATCATCGACTCAAACACGTTGTATAAAACCCTGCTAGGGAGACCCTGGTTGCATGAAAATTGGGTCATCTCTTCAACTCTTCACCAGTGCATCAAGTACACAAAAGGTGGAGAGCAACACACGGTCTTCGTTGATCGAGCTCCGTTCCGTCCAAATGAATGTAACTTGACGGATGCCCAATTATATTTTGGGGAACCCACTATCGAGCCTCCCACCAAGATAAAACACAAAGGAAAGGAAAAGGTCGTCTCGGGAGGAGAAGAATGGGAGGACGAGCTCTTTGCAGTAAACGAGGATCTCACCAAGCTACATCGGTTGAATATCCAAGCCAGTATTGCCAATGCTAAGTCAACTCGACCAAAAAGACAAGAGATCAATTTTGAAGCTAACCTCATTAGTCGAGCCATCGACAAAAGCATCTCCCTACCTCCTGCGTGCATGCAGTTGCCCTTTCAAAGGGAGGAATACAAAGTCGAGCAATTGAAGACGTTTATCGTCACATATCAGAGAAGAGAAATAAGGAAAAAAAACAAGGTGGCCAAGCCAATCATCTTTTATAAAGGAGGTCTAATTCCTCAAGATCTCCCAGATGATGACTTTGGCAGGAGCGATATGCCTAGCAACGCTCCCAAATTCGTCCAAGAAATGGATGACATGCCTAAACACATCAAGAAGATGTGTCGAAAGCAAAACATTCCGCAAATATAGAAAACCTCCCGGTGCAATTACTATTACTTCCGGCAATTATGGAATCCATCACAAGTCCGGGGGCAGCCTCCCTTTTCCAGAAAGGACACAAGCAGGCTTGGTTATGACTAAGAAGTAAACTTTAAAGTCTACTACATTGTCAACACTATAGGGTTGTTACCCTGCTCCGACAGCTCAAACTTTGGCGAGGAAGACATGACCCGCATAAATGAATGGCAAGGGAAGTGGCACCCGAAAACCAAGACGAGCAGACTTGGTCGTCTGTCATCAACAATCTGGAATATTATGATGTCAACGTCGTCGGTTCGGATGACAAGGGGGACTTCATCGATCTACAGCCAACTCCACAGGAACTTAAAAATGGTGGGCAAGCGATTGTAGACGAATTAGTTGAACTCAACTTCGGGGAGGCGGAGGACCCCCGACCAATCTTCATTAGTGCCCTCCTCAATGAAGAGCAAAGGCAAGCATATAAACAACTCTTAATGGAGTATAAAGATTGCTTTGCCTGGACTGCTCGGGCGAGAACCCTCTGTGGCCGAACATGAGTTGGCAATACTTCCTATAGCAAAACCAGTCAAACAAGCCCAAAGGCATATGCGCCACGAGTTGGAACTCAAAGTGAATGTCAAAGTTGACAAGCTCCCATAGGTGGACTTCATAGAGCCCTGCATATACCCAATTTGACTCGCCAATATAGTCCCGATGAAAAAAAAGAATGGCCAAGTCCGAGTCTACATCGACTATAGGGACTTAAATAAAGCATGCCTGAAGGATGACTTTCTCGTCCCAATCACTGAAACTATGGTTGATATGACCACGGGATATGAAGCCTTATCTTTCGTAGATGGATCATCAGGCTATAACCAAATTCACATGGCCATCAAGGACAAAGACCATACAACCTTCCGATCCTTCAAAGAGATCTTCAATTACAAAAGGATACCCTTCGGCTTGAAGAATGCCGACGCTACCTACCAAAGGACAATGACCAAGATTTTTGATAAAATGCTCCACGACTTGGTGGACTGCTATGTTGACGACTTGGTCGTCAAAACCAAAAGGCGGGAAAATCACCTGGCCGACTTACGTCAGGTTTTTGAAAGGCTCCAACAATATCAACTCAAAATGAACCCAATGAAGTGTGCCTTCAGTGTTTTAAGTGGCAAGTTCCTCAGCTTCATCGTTAGATATCGGGGAATAGAAATAGACCCCGATAAAATCAAAGCAATCCGGAGTTGCCACCTCCCAAGAACATAACTGATTTTAGGTCTCTCCAAGGAAGGCTAGCCTACATCAGGCGATTTATATCCAAATTCTTCGGGAGTTGCGCACCCTTCGGTAAATTGATGAAGAAAGACGCGCCGTTCATATGGGACCAGGAGTGCCATAATGCCTTTGAACAGATCAAAGAGCACGGGTCAAAGGAAAGCCCCTCGTACTCTATATCGCTGTTGTGGACGCTTCTCTGGGAGCCCTGTTAGCGCAAAAAAATGAAGGCGGCAAAGCGCAACCACTATACTACCTCAGTAGAAAGCTGGTCGACCCTGAGCACCGTTACTCCCCTATGGAAAAAAAGTGTTTAGCACTGGTGTTCGCCGTCAAAAAGTTGAGGCATTACCTTCTGTCCCACCGAGTGGAATTAATCTCAAGATTCGACCAGCTCAAATTCCTCCTCAAGCAGCCCGTATTTTCAGGAAGGCTAGAAAAATGGGCTCTACTCCTTATAGAGTTTGATATCACCTTCATCCCGCAAAAAGCAATCAAAAGACAAGGGATGACGAAGTTCTTGGCAGCGCACCCGGTCCCAGCGGACTCTCCTCTCAACACCGAACTCCTGATGAAGAAACACTCTCGCCTCAACAGGAGCAGAAGATCAAACTGAGGATGGCCCACCACAAAAAAGTGAGCCCTCGCAATTGACTTGCCATGTTGGGAACTCTATTTTAATGGTACTTCGCAAACAGTCAAAAAGACTGACGACACTACAAGTCTCACCTCAGGGGCTGACATAGTCCTCGTAACTCCCAAAGGAGGGGTTCTACACAATTCCTACGCTCTCATGAAACCGTTGACCAGTAACGAAGCAGAATATGAAGCCTTAATGGTGGGACTTCAAATAACTCTGGAAATGGATATCAGATGCATTAAGGCCTACGAAGACTCGCAACTCGCCATACGACAAGTCGTAGGCGACTATGATGTCCGAAAACATGAGCTAATTCCTTATCATGGCACCATGATGAGGCTTAAAGAGAAATTCTACCTATTTGAAATAAGTCATGTCCCCAGAAGCAAAAACTCGCAGGTAGATGCCCTGGCTAAGTTAGCTTCCACCATAAAGCTTCCACCCAAAATAGAATTGGATATAAATGTCAAACACAGGAGACTCATGCCAAGTGTCCTAGATGAAGAATCCGGCTCTACAGCTTATGAGGTCAACATCACCGAGGAAGATAATGCCATGGACGAAGAAGATTGGCGCGAACCAATTATCAAGATAAAAAATGACTGGCTCCCTCCAGACCGAGCTCAAAGACTTCAATTGTTGTGCAGGGCAACATCATATCAGCTAATAGGAGACCACCTATATAAGCCTGTCCATGAGAAGGACAAGTTTGTCTTTCTGCGGTGTCTCTCGCCAAAAGAAGCCCAAACAATAATGCACGAGGTCCACTTAGGGCTATGCGACGCCCATCAAACAGGAGATAAAATGAAAAATAATATCAAACTTAGAGTTCTATTGGCCTACCATGTACGCGGACTGTAATTAATACGCCCGTACATGCCATCAATGTCAAGAATTTGGTCCCGTGCCAAGAAACCCTCCCAATTCACTACACCCCACGACCCATACATGGCACTTTGCGGAATGGGGAATGGACATTGCGGGACCGTTCCCACCGTCCTCCGAAGGCTTCAAATTCATCCTAGCCGCAACGGATTACTTCTCCAGATAGGCCGAAGCCATCCCACTTCGGGAGGTAACAGGAGGGGCTATTGCCCGATTTGTTAAACATCATATTATATATAGATTCGGCACCCCTAGTCGGATCATGTTGGACAACGGCACCCCATTCAATAATAAAACATATACTAGTTGGCGGCAAAATTCCACATCGACTGAAGGAATTCAACGGTCTACAAGGCCAATGGACTGACCGAAGTATTCAACAAAACCCTTTGTAAACTCCTGGCCAAAATAGTCGATAGTGGCAAAAGAGATTAGGGTGAGAAAATACACAAAGCTCTATGGGCAAACCGAATAGTCTACAAAACTCCCACCGGGTGCTCACCCTTCTCTCTAATCTACGAAGCAGAAGCCATGGTGCCAGTCGAAATTGAAAGGGCATCCTACCGAGTGGCAATACATATTAGCCTACAAGGCTAAGAGCAAAGTGAAACAAAGAGAAGGCTCGGAGAAGTATCTAACCTGGAGGGCGAAAGATGGGAAACTTACAAACACCTTCAGGCATACTAAGCCCGAATGACATGAGCCTATGATAAGCTCGTAAGACAAAGGATGTTCAAAAGGGACGATCTTGTCATGGTCAAGAAAAAAGAAGTGATGGCGGAAGATCCGGTGGTAAATTTCAACCTAACTGACGTGGACCTTATGTCATCACAGGAGTCTATGAGGGGGGAACATATATGGTCGTTGACCACAAAGGAGAAAATCATTTCCCTCCACTTAATGGTAAACATCTGAAGTTGTATCATGCGCCAGAGCAAAAGTTCACGCTGCGATTACTGTGAGATGTCTTCTTCCCTGGTGATGATTTAAAAAAGGAAGAAAAAAATAGGACTTAAAATAGAGGTGTCCCGGCGAACTTAGCCATTCCCATCATAGAAATACCTAAAGGCAAAAAGGCCTAAAACCCGGCTAAGGTGAAAACCCGAAAAGACGCCTTAGGCAAAAATGGGAAACCCCTCGGTGTGAAAACCCGCAAGGGTATATCGGAAAAAACTAAAGGGGTCTAGCTTTGGCGAAAATCCGAAAGGGCGTTAGGGTTGGTAATGTGACAAAAAAATGAAAAAAAAAACTTGGTTGCCATTAGTGTGGGAGGATGGGATGGGAGCAAGTGTAACTAGCACTAATCCTCAGTGCTGGTGTCATCTTGCCGGTAGTCCGGTTCCAGTTTGGAGTATTGAGATGTTAGCTGTACTGCTGGGATGGGAGCAAGTGTGACTAGCACTAATCCTTAGTGCTGGTGTCATCTTGCTGGTATTCCGGTTCAAGTTTGGAGTATTGAAATGTTTAGCTGTACTGCTGCCCCGTTCAGAGTGCTGAAGGAGGTAGACATTGAGACTGAGTTGTGGAGTAACCTTAAGTGTGCTTGTGTATTGGTGGAGGTACAACATAATTCGAAGATTCCAAAGTCCATGAAGTTGCGGTGGGGTAGTCATAAGTTCTGGATAGACGTGTTACTTGAATCCCATTCATTTCATACTTCGAGCAAAATGGACTGTATGTATAAGGAGGTTGTTGAGTTGTTCAGACATACAAACAAGTGTGCAAGAAAATAGGTACAGTCAATGAACAACTCATGGGCAGGTTTGATAAAGTTCTATTTGATCATTTGACTAAGTAAACGAACCAAGCTTCGATAAAACTTTAGGCTCATTTAATAAATGGGTCAAGCTTGAACATAGAAATACTCGTCTCACTAATGCAGATGAACGAGGATGATTAAAACTTGAATATGGTTTCTTAATAATATGGTCACAATCATTTAGTAGCTCACTTATAATTCAACCATATCCTATTTAATAAGATAATTAATATATAAATATAAGGGACAAATACCTCATCTCATCATTTAGTAGTTCAAACAAGTCAGCAAACATTTAGTGAAAGATTATTTAGTATCCAAAGAGCTTGAATGATACTTCATTATTAAATGAGCTGAGTATGAGAAGAGTAGAACTCAGCTCGTTTAGTATTCAAACAGCTCGAGCTTGATAATAAATGAACCAAGACCGTATGGAGCAATACCTGGCTCGTTTGCACCCCTACACACAAATCATATAGAGAACCTAAGGATAACATCAAGCATGGCGAGAGGTTGAAAAAGACTGACTTAACTCGGAAGACTGAAACACATCCAAAATTGTGAATGAACTTGGGCAAGGCAATGCATGGCACAAAAGTAGGGAAAGTCGAGTTGGTGGTGGCATAGCAAAGATGTCAAGCATGGGCATTGGTGGTTTACGAAGGGAGAAACAGGTCTCACAGGCCTCAGCTGGATGATAATAACCTCTTGATTGCATTGAAGGATAAAGAAGGGGCAAAATTGTACTTTCGGCTGATGTTGCAAAGAAGGGACATGATTGCACAGCTGGTGTCACAAATTGTTGAAGGTTTGCGGAAGGAAACAAACCATATATATATATATATATATATATATATATATATTTATCTGTGAAAAAAAAAGAATCTCTGGGTTTATTGGTGACAAACTCAGTGGATGGTTGGGAGGGTTACTTCCGCAAATTGGATGAAGGTAAATCTGAGAAAGAGAAGCTGATTAAGCAAAATCCTGAGGATCATGGAATAGAAGATCCCTAGACAATGACAGTCTCCGGGGTGATGCTCATGATCTTCCAGATCTGAAGTTTCCTTCTCTGTGACAGAGGACAATAGCAATTTCATATTAGACTAGAGCAATGATGAGTTGGTGGGGAAAGCAACAGCCTTGGGCGTTCAAATTCAAAGCAAAGCAGGCCAATTGAGAAAATTGTGTCAGAATCAAGAAAACAGTGGACATATCTCTCGAATAGGTAGGGGCAGAGGGAGATCAACAATCTCATAAAAGATTATAATACAGATGATCCAGGGGAAGTCTCGACAAGTACACGGATGACAGACGATTGCACTCTGTTGATGACAAGCCTCTACTTCATGGAAGAAGTATTCCATCTGCAGCATATAGCAGGCACTTTATTGCAGAACAAGTGGCTTTTCAGTAGTTGGTTGTATTCCAGTTTGGTTTGAATCTATTTTTGCTTTTAGCAATTGAGTGATGGAGAGGTTGGGCATGGAGGAATCTCTCCTCTCCCTCCTTGATTGTACCACCTCTATTTATTTTTAATAACATTGGTGATATAATCCATAATCCTTCGAGAAAAAAACTCCACACTCTTTACTGGTAGTCTGGTAATGGGTATTCCATGCTGCTAGACAAATTATATTCTTTTGGATTAACTTCTATGCCCATGATTGTTCGATACATAAGAACCCTTGCCTATTTGACACTGCAATCAGATGCCATTTTGGTGTCTTGTCTCTAGGGGATGCCTAGATAACTCTTGCTCACTTGCATCTGAGTGATGATGCAATGCACCATTTCCAGGAAAGGCCCAGCATGAGCAACAAAATTCGGTTCAGGCTGATGATTGACATGTGACAAATTTCATTAAGTGCTGGCTGTCAGCCTAATGAACACCTGCCTCCTCCTCAGCCAGGCTTGGGCAAGCCACAGTTAAATTTATGACCAGCTGCCATGATAAGCAAAAGATGGAATCAGACTCCTGCAAGAAAGGGCAGCTGACAAATGATGCAAGATGTCATTTTGTTTCCCTTGCCTTTCCCGAACCGTAGACAGTATTTGGGTGACTAGCACTAAACTAAGTCATTGAAAGAGCAAATAGAAAAGTTCCTTCAATAATTAGGAACTAGTGAAGAAAGATAAAAGAAAAATGACATGACATGACCTTCACAAGTGGCAGCCTAAAAAAAAAATCAGATTACTGTAGTGCATGATACATATGTTATTTATTGTCATGTCGGGCCAGAGAGTAACGAACAAGAACTAAACTATTAAAAGGCAACTCACCCTTTGGGCTTCTCCATCAAGCCATACAAACGTCAAGCGATCCTCTTTCAATGCATTAGCTGCCAATACTGGGGATGGAAGAACATTCATGCCAGCAACATCAAGAGCTCTATCATCCATTAATAGATTTTGGATATTACGCATTGTCTACAAGAATGTTAAATTAATTTAGTATTGATCAAAGAGAAAGCTAGGAGCTGCGGCTGCAGATGAAGCAACATAAGACTGATGGAGAATAGCTATCAAGAACATCTCAAATGACTACAATAAAAGGGTTACCTACACTAGAAAACAAGAAGTAGCAAAAGGAGCAACTTACTTCACGCATAGCATTCAATTGCAAACTTGGCCTTCCAGCAAGAATGGCACAGTACCAGGTCAAAGTACTATTACCAGCACGAGAATAACCTCTTGCATCACAACCAAGCTCCATAGAAGTTATGCTCCGTAACTGGGGAAGAACTGCATAGAAAGGAACAAACGAGTTTCTAACCATTGCTTAGAAAATAGATAAACAAATGAAACCATACTCAATGAAAGAAATTTGGGCAGGTGGAGAGAGGGAGAATCAGGCGGAGAGAGAGAATCTCTCTATCTTTCCCTCTCTTGTTGCACAAGCAAGGAAATGCTGATGGGCTATTTCCTTACTCTTTTTTTTTGTTTTTGCAGACTCTCTCTCTCTCTCTTTCTCCCCTTGTTTTTTGGTTTTCTCATCTTGGACTCCTCACTTTTACTTCTTCTCTTTTTTCCCTCTTTTAAAAGTCTTGCTGCACAAGGAAGAGTCAGGTGGAGTCTTTTTCGCTCTCACACACAACCGAGCAGGCGTCTCTTCTCCTTTATTGTGCACTGCCAACTACAGGAGAAGCTCTCTCTCTCTCTCTCTCTCTCTCTATATATATATATATATATATATATATATATTGTTGAAACAGGGTGGTAAGCAATAATCACCCCTCCTGAAGGCTTTGGGTAAAGATCTATGATTTTGTATCCATAAAGGTGAGATCCTTTCTGACACACTTCTTCCTAGTTTTGGGATCAAACCACTTGTCCCACCTTTGTGTAGGGGAAGTTCAGGGACACGCTCTTTATGGTCAAAATTAGGTAAACAGGATATAAAGTATGTAAGCATAAGCAATGAAAGACATAAGGTGCAAACTGTACAGGAGACAACCAAGATAAACTGATAAAGGAGATGGGGCCCTATTCTTAATGGCTCTAAATGGCATCCTGTTGGTAACGCCTAGAACCTTTTGGGAATGTCAAGTTGGGAAAGCAATGTACAAGTGGTCTCAACGAGATGTCTGCCCTTCTTCTTCTATTCCATTCTGCTGAAGAGTGTATTTGCATAATCATTCATGAATAATCCATCCATGTATATGTTCGGATAATTTTTTTTCCAAAGTACTCTTTGCATCATCAAACCTGAACACCATTTTTTTTCTAAAATTGACTTCCACCATTTTGCAGAACATTTCAATAGTTTGGGGTACCTCTTCTCTTGATCGCCCGGGGTAAACCCCATGTGCAGTGTGTACAAGCATCAATGAGTTGTATTATAAGTATCAAACATCTAAAGAAGGCACAGGAGACAGGCCCCACACATAAATATGAACAAGTTAGAAAAGGTAGAACATTTATTTTCATGGAATAGAAAAATGAGTAATTTTGCAAGAAAGCAGACATGACATTGAAGGGACTCGAGACTTTATTGACTGAAAAATGATGGAAAAAGGACTCTCAAATACTTGGATAAGTGTCCAAGAATTAAGTGCCATAGATAAATTTTTAGCCACTGATCCACAACTCTATTAGCACAAATTTGGAGAGCTACACCTCCCCTCGGCACTTGATAGTACAGTCCTCCACTTCACAACCATTCCCAATTCGTTGCCTTATCTTCTAGTCCAAATACACTGAATGGCCAAGGAAAAAGGACACAGAATGGTCAGGGAAAAAGGTGACAAACCAACTTAAACTCTTTGTTAAGCTACTGACTAAAAGCAGGTATATAGACAAGATGGCAACATAGAAAGCTGAGGACAAGAGAAGGTGGCTCTTTACCGTTATATTACTTTTCTGGCAATAGTGGCTCTTGTGCCATCTAGAATCATCACTTTTATCCAAGGAAGGCGGAATCGGGGATCGGGATCGGATCGCCCGGTCCCAAACCGATCCGGGTCGGTGGGATCGGCCGATCCCGGACCGATCCCGGCCGAGTCAGGACAGCTGACTCGGCTAGGGATATAAGTGCCTAAAAAAATCAAAATAAATATGGAAAAATCTAAAAAAACAGAAAAAACATTCTAACATAGATCTATATCAAATTTAATGTGAAATAGGTGACATTTGCTCATCATTTTGTGAAATAGGTGCATGCATTGATTAAGTGCATGTATCTATGTGCATCAGTCTTATGGACTAATTGGAAGTCTGCAGATTGTCTGACCCATTTATTGGTTGGGATTCAATGATTTAGCAGTGGAAAGATATGTAATGCATGCTCTTTGTTTGAACATCAAAGTTAGAGGGAACTATCAACAAGGCAATCTCAGATTTAGTTTGACTTTAGTTGAATATCTGGTATTCTAACTAATACCAGAATGGTTAACCTGTTTATCAGCAGCTTTACATATTTGCAAGCTTGAAACAAGGAATAACCTAAGTTTCCTTCAAAATCTGTGCAGACACACCATTGAAAATGATTTTTTATTTGCTTTTGGTAAGCTGAACATGTACAAAGGTTAATCAGAAAAAATGAATATCAACAGAAAAAAAAATTGACACTAAAAACATCATCAATTCTGTGCATGATTGACAATATGATAAAACTTTTGCATTCAGTTAACCCCATCTGTCAATGTTGATTGAAAACCACATCTCAGATGATCAAAAATCATAAGAGTATGATGCATTTCAGAACAAGAGGCATTCCATAACTTTTGATAGCCAATTTACAAAAGCAGTGCATAGCAATGTGTTTTGGACCCATAAATCAACTTATATAGGCACATCAGAACTTTGACAATCAAAGCACAACTCAAAAAGTTCATGGTTTTAGTGAAATATGAAGAAGTGATGCATTTGGTAATGGAATGCAGAATCGGCCTGGGATCGGCCGATCCGGCCGATCCCCGCCCGATCCCGCCCGATCCGGCCGATCCCTGGCATGGATCGGTTCAGTTGGGATCGGGATTGGATCGTTTCGCCCGAAATCCGATCGGATCGGGCGATCCGATCCGATCCCAACCGATTCTGCCTTCCATGTTTTTATCTTGTTCATCCAGGAAAGTAGTGGTACTGGTCATATGAAGCATGGCACCAGAATTGATCATCCAGGAAGTACTGATGGGATGAGCAGTGGCACTCAATGCTGCTCCTGTGATACCTGGCTAAGATATGGATAACGGGGAGCAGAAATGGTTAGGCTCTAACTATGAAAGAATCCTCTATAGGTGCATAATGTCATCTGCGAGCAAGCCTAGTGTTGAACCCGGTTTTATCTCAGAGAAATAACTCAGATTTAAGGGTGTGGGACCACTCCCGAACACCTTATGAGCGCTAATTATTTAGCATTTCCACAATATCCCGGGCCCAATCGGGATTCAAACCAGCTTGACATGACCCACGGTGACTCCAACAGCAAGTGGGGACCATCCCCGACCACCAGGCGGGTGGTTTCGCTCGCTTACAACTTAGCCACCCGGGCCAACCCAGGGGCGCCCCAGCAACACGCCGTACTAAACGGCACCCAACAATAAGGCTTGGGACCAGCCCAATATGCCTTTCCCCAGTCACTCAATATCGATAATCTCTGAACGAAAGATCAACTCAATCCCCGGAGATCGTCACCCAGCTCATACGACTCCTAACAAGGGGTGAGGGAATTACCCCGAACACCTTAAAGACGGCCTATTTCCAGCCATTTTACATCAATCAAGGCCAACCAGAGGCTTTGGGCCACTTGCCACACTGGGCGGTGATTCTACACCAAGTGGGGACCACCCCCGACCGCTTGACAAGCGACATTCGCCCACCAACAATTTAGCTACTCGGGCCAACCCGGAAGCTCGCAGCAATACGCCGCGACATGCGGCACCAGCCACGGGGTGGAGGACCCCCCTTAAAAAGCCTCCCTTCAGCCAGCTAACATTAGTGGACTCGGCCACCTACTCAAAATTGGGCCCCGAGAGTCACTAGCCAGCCCATACGGCCCGTAGACGGTAGTCGGGCATTATCCCGAACACCTTGCGGGCATTCATAGTTCCAGCCATTTCACCACAAGTCGGGGCCGACCCACGACTCGGGAATACTTGCCGCACCACGCGGTGACACTACAAGAGAGGGGGACCGCCCCCAACTCCCAGACACGCGGCGTTGAGCCGCTTTCTTTATAGTCATCGGGCCAACCCGAAGCTACGAACCAGTTCGTCGTCTAGCACGACATATGCATGATAAGGTCGGGCTTTCATGCCCATAACGCCTTGCTCTCACTGTCCCAGCTATGCCGGACGGGAATCCAAAGTCCTAGTGGGCCATCCGGGTCTTTACCCAGCCTTCGGGGACCCTCTGTAAAATAGCGGAAAACTCACGTTATCGAGCAATGGCCCGGGGACCGATCTTTGAGACTGAATTGTCCCATGGCTTGCTTTATTGTATCAAGGCCTTTTAACACCTCTCTGTAATGTTGGTTACGGCTCACTATAGTGAAGTGTACTCGGAAAAACCCAATCCTTCATTTTCGTCAGCACACTTTGATGTCTCTGCCCTCTGGCTCCCAGCGATGTTTGCCACTGGGGCCAATACCTGCCTGCTCCTTGTCGAGCCAGAGTTCGTAGCCCCATCCCGATTCATGTTTTTTCCTAGTTCCGCTGCCTTTTGTCCGGTTCACAGAATCGACGGTCAGATTCGAGCTGCAGTCCAAACTATATCCTCCCTCTACACTATGGCTTCCAGGGTTTCCCACTCCTCCTTCAGTAGAAAAATAAAGGTGTTGGGATTCAATCCGATGTAAAACAAACACTGACTGCTTGCGGTCGGTGGGGAAGAAGTCTTGTACACGAATCCCCGCAATAACCTACACTCGTCCCAGCAGAACCTCCTTCTCTCCACGTGTAGCCCGACATTCCGAGCCCACGTGCCGTGCCCTGACGGCACTTCCCCAGTTAAACCTTGGTTCCGTAGGTAATCGTCGAGAAATCGACTGGCACACCCGCATTCCACCTAACTGTTCCAACCCCCGCCACTCAGAACGATTAAACACACGCTACCCCGTCTCATCGGGGCCGTCACATCGTTCCTTGTGTCCTCTGGCTAATACCCCCGGAATCCCCGTGTGTCAAGTTGACCCATTCTCGCCCTTCCGTAAAAGGCGAGTGTATATTACCGCCGCAAGAAGAGAGAAATATAATAATAAGAGGAGAGGTCTCTCTCTCCCGCGAGTCGGCGAAAGAAAATTGGCACACTCGGTAGGACGTCTCCTACCTTTCTTCTTTCTGCTGAAGAGGAGCCTGTGCCAACCCTGAAGCCATGGTGTCCTTTTCCTATCCTTGTAGGAGAGGTAGAGGAGGGGCGTCCCCCTGCAGCTTCTAGCTCGTGCTCCAGCAGTCGGATCGTGCCCGGCAACCATCTTCGACCGTCGCATTCTCCAGTAACCAACAGTCCAACAGCTATGGCGGCCGTGACTTATGGTCGCATCGTCATCGCCACCCACGCACGGGTGGGTTACTTGGCGACGCCGATCGCTTTTGGCTATTTCGCCCCCGTCATCGGCTCACCCTACTTCCTGGGCATGGTCCCTATGGCTATTCCGCAGCCGATCCCAGTTCTTGTCCCTACTCGTGCGGCTAGCTCATCGCGCGCTTTCCCAGCACCAACGACTCGCACGACTACTAGACTCGGGGTCTCTACTTTCAACCCCCGCGGGGGTCCCAGATCATCCCTTGCCCGGACAAGCATCAGTTCCCAGGTCCAGCACCGGTCGACCTCCAGCACGGGCATCACGCCCCGGACTTCGGCTACTATCTCAGCATCTTCCTCGGGCTTCCAATCCCGAGTCCCAGCCAGGCTTTCACCCAACACGGGCTACCAGCCCCGGGTCCAAGACTCCTCAGCACTTCGCTCGGGCCCTCAACCTCGGGCTCCAGTTAAGCCAGCACTCAACACGGGTTCCCGATCCCGAGTTCAAGGCTTCTCAGCATTCCGCTCGGGTCTCCAACCTCGAGTCCCAGCCAAGCCAGCACTCAACACAGGTTCTCAACCCCGAGTTCAAGGCTCCCCAGTACTAAGCCCGGGCTCACAACCCCGGATCCCAGCAAGATTAGTTCCCAACACGGACTTCCTGCCTTGGGTTTCCGACTTCTCAGCTCCACAACGGGGTTTACTCCCCCATGATCCAGTAGTGCCAACCCCCAGTACAGGCTTTCCGCCTTGGGGAGCGACAACTCCAGCATCCAGTATGGGCCTTCGGCCCCCGGTTCCGACAACGCCAGCACTCAACACAGGGTTACAACATCGAGTGTTCGGCATCTCAATATCTCTTGTAACGCCGGCTCTCGGTGTGAGGGTACCACCTCCAACGTTGGCGACACTCCTCCCGGCTCGTGAAAACATCAGTGCTTGGGCCGCTCAGATTTCGGCTTTCAATACGGGCACCATGCTCCGAAAGCCGATTCCAGCAATTTTTGCCGACAACACTACACCGCTGGCAACAATAGACCGGATATTCTCAGTCTATCACCTGGGAGTGGAGTCTTCTTCAGCTCCCCAGAAAAAATGCCGCAGCAGCCGCAGAGACAGGTGACCTGCTGCTGCAACCAGTAACTCCGGCAAGACTATTCTTGTCGGTGATGTGAGGATTCGTCTTAATGGAGGCAAACCAATCGTCCCACGAGATCGGAATGTGCCTACGGTCTGCACTGCCAACCGCTTCAGCCTCCCGCAGCGACCACGAGAGGACAAAGCGGAACTAAAAGAAACCGGTGCCTCGGCAACCCACAGGGGGCATCTACACCAGCCCGACATCAGACCCCCAAGTCCCGTCGGAAGAATGGCGACAAGGGAGGACGACAACTCTACCTGAGAAGAATTTGGGTTATCCCAGAGGAGGCTCAAGCTGTTCGAAGGGCGCGTGCCAAACATCCGGGCGTCGCATCACTCAAGACATCAATGAATCTTCATCAGCTCAGTCCGACGACATCCGGTTAGCCGGTCCTTCTCGCCTAAATAGGCCAAAGCAAAGAGGTTAGCCGGTCCTTCGTGCCGAGCTCCACTAACAGCCAGCCGCAAGCTCTTCTCGGACTAACTCCAGTCTCATGACGGCAAGGAAGGCAGTATCGATTTCGGCTGGTTCCGAAACCGATACGTACCGGTTTCGATTTCGGCCGAAACCGGTTGAAACCATTTTAAAAATTAAAAAAATAATGAATCTGTCTGGTTTCGGACCGAAACAGGTCAGTTTCGTCCGAAACCATTAAAAAAGTATTTTTTTAATGGTTTCGGACCTGCTACAGTGTTTTGGTCCGATTTCGGATCGATACCGGCCGAAACCGATACGTTTCGGCCGAAACGTATCGGTTTCGGCCGATACTGCCAACCCTGCATGACGGAGGATCTACCTCAAAGGATCTCAGTCTTTGATAGACTGGGGGCACCAACCTACTCCGAGAAGCGTCCCCAGAAGAAGCGAACGGTTCGATTCATTAACGACGTTGTTCGGGTGTTCGTGTGCTACGCCACTGGTCAACAACCCGAGATCCAGTCTGATGACCTGAACCAGGCACTGGCCCAGCTTAGGAGGCCTCGGCCTCAAGCTAAGCCCCTGGTGCCGCTAGGTCACGTCGGCACTTCTGTCGGACCGCAAGCATCGAAACACGCTGAAGAGGTTCCAGTCGAGGACAGTGGCACTCCTGCAAACGCGGACCCAGTCAACAACAATCCGCGAGCAAATGAGGGTCAAGAAGTGACTCTCGAAACTCTCATGAGAGAGAATCAAAACTTGAAGACCCTCTTGCAAGACCTTCTTCAGGAGCAAGATCTTCACCCTCAACAACCTGCTAGGCCTCTGACCGAAACGCCGACACTACTAGTTGGGCACAATGGTGCCAACACCTCAGTAACAGTAGCTAGAACCCCGACATCAGTAAGGTTCGGCACGCCACCAGTGGAAGCTCATCCATGAGCGTCAAATATGCCGACGCCGGAAGGCATTATAGCACAACGACAAATGATCGAGCGGATCATCGAGACGAAACTCGCCCAGTACGGGGAAGGGGTCGCCACTGTAGACCTTTATAGTGTGCCGTACCCACTACACCACCAGTTAAAAAAGCTTCCCCCAGAGTATGCCAATCCCCCAAAGCTGCAGAAATTCGATGGACAAGGGTCTCCCCATGAACACTCGGCCTAATACATCACGGCCATAGGTGAGCTAGCGTTGGATGAATCATACCTCCGCTACTTCGCCACCTCACTCACGGGAACCGCCTTCCAATGGTATTCCCGCATAAAGCCCAACTCCGTGATTGACTGGGCAGATCTCTAGAAAAAATTTCTCGACCGCTTCCAGACGGCCGAGCGCAAAATCTCCCTAGCAGAGCTTTGCTCTCTCCAACAAAGGAAGGGCGAGAGCGCCCTCGACTTCATCAAAAGATGGCGAGACCTCAGCATGAGGTGCATTAACCCTCCAGTCCAGGAAAATGCCATCACCATATGTCGCAGAGGCCTGGCAACTGAGGTAAGCGAGAAACTTCTCGACACCAATATCAAAGGCTTCGACCAGCTCAATTTGGCAGTCGCCGAGATAGAGATGTTCTTCGCCGATAACCCGGACTATACTCCAGCCAAGGGAAAATAGGCGCGAGAACGCTAGACAGTTTAAGAGGTGAATACTATCGAGTTCACCCCCACCGCCAAAGCCAACAAGGATGGCAAGTCAAGTGGCTCCGGCAAGAAGTCGGAAAACAAGCCAGCTGCCCTTTCTTTTGTAAAGCGGATGAAAATGCCGTTCTCCTTCAAAAAGGAGTATACGAAAATGCTCTTCGATCTCTGCATGGCCCAGAAAATCAGCGAGCTGCCAGAAGCTCGTAAGCCGGATGATGCCCAGAAAGCCGATGATCCCAACTATTGCCCATATCATCGCATGTTGGGTCATCCACTTGAAGATTGCTATGTCTTCAAGACTCAGGCACAAAAGCTGATCAGAGATGGCCTCATCAAAATGAAGAGCGGTCTCGTTGATCCTCCGCAACCACATGCATGGTCTAGGCCCGCCAAGACGGCACGTGTGATTCACTATTCAACCAATGTGATTCACATGATGGCCGCATTTTCCCTCTCTGACATTGAAGCAGAGGAGGCCAGTACCAGCCAAGTCGAGCACTCACTGTGGTATCCGGGGTAGAGACCCTGGCATGACCCTGCACCACTCTCCTTTCCAAGGGAGAGGACCATGCGACTCTTCAATATCCTCGTCCAGAGAGGGCAAATTATGGCACGTGAGCCACCGGCAGACTACACTCAGTGGGACTTCAGTCACCCCCAGTACTGTCCATTCCATGCTAGAATCTGCCATGCGATCGAGTCCTACGAGGAGGTCTAGCACTTGATCCAAGAGCTAATCCAGTGGAGCAGATTGATGCTGAGGGAAACTCCATGGTGACTCTGAGACTTCGAGAAGCCGTTGCGGAAACCCTGAGCATCGCCAGAAATGCACCTGACCAGCTTGATCTAGGATGGCAGTATCGGCCGAAACCAATACGTTTCGACCAAAACGTATCGGTTTCGGCCCATATCGAAACAGTTTCAGACCTGCTCACTGTAGCAGGTCCGAAACTAAAAAAAAAAACTATTTTAATGGTTTCGGGAGAAACCGGTCTGAAACCCACCTGTTTCGGTCTGAAACCGGACGATTTCAACCGAAACTGGACGTGCTCACTGTAATTTTTGCCTTTTTTGAATATTTTGAACCAGTTTCAACCGAAATCGCAACCGGTACGTTTCGGTCCTAGCTGAAACCGGTACTGAAACTGGTACTGCCATCCTTGAGCCTGATCCTCATCAAGCAAATGGGCACGAGCTGCCTTATCAACATGTCCCAGAGTGGCTCGAGTTTCAAACTGACAAACGGGAAGCTCCCGAGAGACTGCGAAGCCGTAGGAGGCAAGAAAATAACTAGGGGACTGAGCCGAGTAATTTCTCGGTTAACGTCATCCATGCTCCAGTCACCCCAACACCTCCAGATGTGAAAACACAAGGTGTTAGCCAGCCGGCTCCTACCACTTCAACATCGCGTTGGCGGCCTTGGCAAGAGTTGGAGTCACTTCCCTTCTCTAAGGAAGATACTGCCATGCTTCTCCGAGTTCTCCTTGGCCGAGAGGACTTCCTGGTAAGCGAGGCGACAACAGACCTCGCAAGCTCCTCTCGCCGCTCTCCTGCTTCGACTCCACCTTCCATGCCAAAGATAGGAAGGGGAAACAGAAGCAGACCGGAGCCCTAGCACAACAGTGCCCTGTCGCTCCAGCCAGCATTCCTCCGGGCTCCATCCAGAAGCCTTTCATGCCAGCTCAAATCGTGAAGAAGACATCTTCAGAGTCTTCAGCGACTCTGGCAAGCCAGTCATGCCCTTCACAGCAAGGCCCAGTTGATACACAATGCCAGAACAACCGCCAGGAGCGGCGATGCCTCGCTACTCCTTCATACGTCAAAGGATGCTGCTCCGAGTCAGATTACAAAGGCAAAGCTAAGGAGCAAGACTCTAAGCGGGTCTCCCAGTCCAGCTCTAAGCAAGACACATCGCCACTACGAGTAAGGCATCAAACGTGCATACGTCTCTGGACGCCTGCCCCAGTACACTAGCATACCAGGAGCTACCACTTGAGGTCATCGAACAGGCGATCAATGCTACCTTCCAAATACAACAAGTGGAAGGCGCCTGGATCGAAATCAGGGAAAAGAAAAGCCGTCGACCTCACTCTACCAAGACACTAGCTCGGAGGTATCCCCAAGGGGATTTGTCAACTCCGGCTCCATCACCTACTTCTCTTACTCCTCTAGAGGCGGCCATCGCCAAGAAACAAGAGAGGAATAGGAGGAAGAACCTCAAAAGGCGGCTCAAGAAGCAAGCTGAACAAGTAGCGGCGTTACAATCTCCGGCCGAGCTAACGCCTCTCCAGAGACTACAAAGGCTCATCGACGACCTGGAGGAGTACATTCTTCCTCGTCCCACTGGCGCTCTCCCACTCGATAGCTACATCCCGTAGGAAGAAATGCAAAAGCGAGCTCGCCTCAGAAACTGGGTCCAAGAGATGATCCAGAAGATCAAGAATGGCGAAGGGCTTCTCATTCCAGAGGACCTCTCCTTGTTCTACAAAGATAAGGAGATCACCACAGAGCAACTAGAAGAAATGCTTCGAGGTTGCACCTGCAACATAGTGGCTATCCCACCACCTGACAATATCAACACATCTCGGCGAGGCGAGCCAGTGGCCTCCCGGACCAGACAGAGAGCCACCGCCCCGCTAGGGATACAACCAACTCCTGAAAGTATCGGTCGCGGCCGAGGCCGTTGTCGGGGGCGCGGTGGAGGTCGTGGAAGAACTCCCGAACAACCCCTCTACCAGTCCACTTTCCACCCGACCGAATCATCGTCTTTCGAGGGGAAGAACCTGCCCCCATTCCGGAGGTAGAGATTCGGAATGGTCCCAGCATTTTTGACCCCTCCGGCATGGAGGAGGCCGCCACCAGTGTTCCAGTCCCAGCTCTAGCCCCAGTCATTGCTGAAGATCAAGCAGGTCCGTTCGGTAAGGACGATCTGGCTCACCAGTCACCTCCAGTAACTCTCCGACGGGGAGCAACACGATAGCTCGTACAGGGCCTTGCCCGATATACTACCCACATTGGAGGACGCTCGTGCTCGAGCTGACCGGAAAGTCCTTCGCCAGATGAAGCGGTTTCCCGCCAACATCACAATATGGGAAGCCATTGCCTGGAGCAAAGAGCTGAGGAAGCTCTCATCAAAATACTCCAGGAGTCGGAAGCCTACGAAGCACATGCTGCGAAAATAAAGGCAACGACATATGAAGCCTTCACAGCTACTGTCACATTCGCGGAAAAGGACATGTTACTATTCTCTCCGTGTCACAATCGCCCCCTCTACATGCGAGGGAAAATCAATGGTCATGAGGCGAACCAAATTCTGGTGGATGCCGGTGCTGCCGTCAATATCATGCCATTGAAGACTTTTAAGGCTCTATATCTAACCCCATACCTTCATAAGGTTCAAGCGGTCAAGATATCCGACTTCAACTAGAACACCGAGGACGTCCTCGGCTGAGTAGACTTTGATTTGGTGCTCGATGATTTCGCCTCCAAGGTGACATTCTACATCATCGGCGCCAACACGTCTTACAAAGTACTACTAGGCAGGCCTTGGCTACATGAAAACTGAGTCGTCCCTTCAACTCTCCATCAATGCATCAAATATGCCAAGGATGGAGAACAACATAAGGTCTTCGCAGACCTGTCACCGTTCACCCTGGCAGAATGCAATCTCGCTGATGTTGCACTTTAGTTCGGGGGACCCAGTGCATACCCCGTAGTCAAAAGCAATGAATGGCTCTCGGAGGAGGATGAGGATGATCTCTTCTCTGTCGACGAAGAAAAGGCCAAGCTTCATCGGCTACGCCTTAGCTCCAAGTCGACTCCAGACCGTCCCGAGAGGCGTAAAATCAATTTTGAGGCTAATCTTATTAGTCGAGCCATCGACAAGAGCATATGCTTGCCGCCAGATTGCATACAGCTCTCTTGTGTATCAGAGGAGCACAAGGTTGAGCCACTTAAAACGTTCGTCGCCACCTACAAACGGCAACTCAGAAACAAGAAAAGGGCTAACAGGGATAAGCCCATTGTCTTCTATAAGGGGGACATGGCACCTCAAGCCCCACCTGAAGATGACTTAGGCTGGTCCAAATTAGCCGATGATACTCCTGAAGCAGTCCAAATAATGGACGACCTGCCGCAGCACATCTGAGAGATGTGCCCAAAGCAACATATTCCCCAATGGCAAGATTCCGCACGTCGTGAATACTTTCACCAACTGTGGACTCCTTCCCAGGTCCGAGGGCAGCCCCCATTCTCCCACAAAGATACCAGGGGACTCGGCTATGACCAAGACCCGAACTTCTACGTCTACTATGCGGTTAATGTCGTGGCCCTAATACAGCCAGTCAATGACCAGACCAATGCCGATACAAAATTCAACAGCTCCGGGGACGAGGAAGAGGGAGATCCTGATCTCGCTCCCCGCTAAGGCCAGCATCCTAATCCTGGTGATCGATGAGCATTCGCTATGCTCTAGTAAACAAGTCAAGGCTGAAGAAGCTCCCCGTGCTTCCCAATCTGTTGAAGAGTCCAATTATGCAAACTTTCCCAATGAGGAAATTGCCAGAACGCTTGCCAGGAGGTTTTGTCAGCTTTAGCAGGCAACCCCAAGGAAGCTCCAGTGGTACCAGTCAACAACTGCCAGAAAAGCCAAATTATGGCTAGAGATGACTCTACAGAAGCCTTACCGCCGTTGACTGACGATCCCAGAGAATCCTCGCTGACAGTCGTTGGCGGCCCAGAACAACCCCTACCAGGATCCAGTAATGACGATTGTCCAGTCCCACTAGTGTCGACTAGCAGCTTCGAAGATCAAGAAGTATGTGAAGCCGACACTGATGATGAAGATTTCATCGACTTCCAACATGTTCCTCCCGAGCTGGAGGACGGTGGCCAAGCAACCGTTGATGAACTTGTTGAGATCAACTTGGGTAAAACCGAAACCCACCAGCCAACGTTCGTCAGTGCTCTCCTCACTGAAGCAGAAAAGCAGGGCTACAAACAACTCCTGCTTGAATACAAAGACTGCTTCGCCTGGACGTACAAGGAGATGCTAGGGCTAGACCCCTCCGTGGCGGAGCACGAGCTAGCCATTTCTCCCTCAACAACTCCAGTCAAACAGCCACAGCGACGTATGCGCCATGAGTTGGAACTCCAAGTTTCGGCCGAAGTCAATAGAATGGCTGAGGTTGACTTCATCGAGTCGTGCATCTATCCGATCTGGCTCGCCAATATCGTCCCAGTCAAGAAGAAAAATGGTCAAGTCCGCGTTTGAGTCGACTTCCGGGACCTCAATAAAGCATGTCCGAAGGACGACTTCCCGATACCAATCACAGAAACAATGGTCGATATGACCACCGGACATGAAGCCTTGCCTTTCATGGACGGGTCGTCCGGTTATAACCAGATCCGGATGTCCCTCAAAGACAAGAACCATACAGCCTTCTGGTCCCCCAAAGGGATTTTCAAGTACAAGCGCATGCCCTTTGGTTTGAAGAATGCTGGTGCTACTTACCAGAGGGCCATGACCAAAATATTCGACGAGATACTGCACAACATCGTCGAATGCTATGTCGACGACCTTGTCGTCAAGACAAAAAGGCGGGAAGACCATCTACATGATCTGCGCCAAGTCTTTAACCAACTCCGACAATATGGGCTCAAGATGAACCCTATGAAGTGCACCTTTAGCGTATCCAGCGGTAAGTTTCTCGGCTTCATCGTTAGATACCGAGGAATTGAGGTTGACCCCAACAAGATCAAAGCAATCCGGGAGCTTCCACCACCTAAAAATCTCACTGAGCTCAGGTGCTTCCAAGGAAGACTAGCTTACATCTGGAGGTTCATCTCTAACCTCTCCGGTCGATGCGCGCCCTTCGGCAAGTTCATGAAGAAAGGCGCCCCATTCATATGGGATCCAGAATGCCAGAATGCTTTCGAGCAAATTAAAGAGTACCTCCTCACTCCTTCAATCCTGGGGGCACCAGTCAAGGGCAAACCCCTTGTACTCTATATTGCTGCCATGGATGTTTTGTTAGGAGCTCTATTGGCACAAATTAATGAGGAAGGCAAGGAACAACCGCTCTACTACCTCAGCCGAAAATTGATCGATATTGAGTACCGCTACTCTCCCATGGAGAAGGTTTGCTTAGCGCTGGTGTTCGCCGTCAAGAAGCTACGGCACTACCTTCTGTCTCACCGGGTGGAGCTTATATCCAAGCACGACCCGCTTAAATACCTTCTCAAGCAGCCCGTCCTCTCAGGCCGATTGGGAAAATGGGCTCTCCTGCTAATGGAGTACGACATCACCTATGTCCCACGGAAAGCAGTCAAGGGACAGGGCATGGCTGAATTCCTAGCAGCCCATCCGGTACCAGACGACTCGCCTCTCAATACAGAACTCCCCCAACGAGGAGTTGCTTGCCTCTCAGTCACCAGAGCCAGTTGAACCCCGGATGGCAGTATCGGCCGAAACCGGATAAAAAGCCGAAACCGATACGTTTCGGCCGAAACGTATCGGTTTCGGCCGACACCGAAACCGAAACGCACCAAGTCACTGTAGCAAGTCCGATACCGAAACCGACCGAAACCGGACCGAAACCGGACCTACTCAATACATTTTTTGCCTTTTCTGACTGTTTTGAACCGGTTTCGGCCGAAACCGAAACCGAAACCGAAACCGAAACGTATCGGTTTCGGTACCGGCCGAAACCGGTACCGAAACCGATACTACCATCCTTGAGTTGAACAGACCGGAGATGTCTTGCATTACCAGCAGCAAGACGCCCTCACAGCCACTATAGCTTGCTGGGAGGTCTACTTTGATGGCGCTTCCCGAAGGGTCACCTAGGATAGTCAAAGCCCAGCCATCACGGCAGGTGCCGGGATCGTTTTCTTGACTCCTCAGGGCGAATTTTGTACAATTCATGCGCCCTCATGAAATCCCTGACCAACAATGAAGCAGAGTACGAAGCTCCCATCATTGGGCTTCAGATGGCTCTCGACATAGGCATCAAGTGCCTCAAAGCCTACGGGGACTCTCAGTTAATATTTTGACAAGTCCTCGGCATCTACGACATGTGAAAACATGAGTTAGTCCCATATCACGCCGCTGTCACCAGACTAATCCAGAAATTCTATTTCTTCGAAATAGATCACGTCCCCAGGAGCAACAACGCTCAGGCGGATGCCCCGGCAAAATTGGCGGCAACCATTAAACTTCCGCCCGAGGGCAAAGTCGACGTCACTGTCAAGCACAGAAGACTGATGCCGAGTACACTTGACGATGAGTCTGGCCTCACTGTCTACAAGGTCCATAGCCTCGACCAGAACACTCCCCCAGAAGAAGAAGATTGACGCGAGCCAATCATCAAATTCAAATGAGGTTGGCTCCCTCCTGACCGAGCTCAAAGGATCCAGCTATTCCGTCGGGCAATGTCATGAGTTGATCGGCGACACCCTATACAGACCAAGGAAGGCAGTTTCGGCCGAAACGTTTCGATTTCGGACCGGTCCGAAACGACACCACAGAGTGGGTTTCGGTCGAAACCAAATGCAATCCTTTAAAAAAAAATAGTATTAAACTGGTTTCGGACCGAAACTGGTTTCGGTTTCGGACCCGGCCGAAACCGAAACCGATACTGGCACAGCCATCCTTGATACAGACTTGTTCACGAAAAGGACAAGTCGATTCTTTTGAGATGCGTCTCCCCAGCCGAGGCTCGGGACATCATGCACGAGGTTAATTCGGGACTATGCGGTGCTCACTAGGCCGGAGATAAAATGAGGAACAACATCAAGCTCAAAGGCTTCTACTGGCCAACCATGTACGCGGACTGCACTTAGTACGCCCGTACGTGTCATCAATACTAGGCCTTTGGCCCAGTGCCCAGAAGACCTCCTAATCCAGTACGTCCAACGGCCCCTACATGGCCATTCGCGAAATGGGGTATGGACATCGCGGGACCCTTCCCACTGTCTTCCAGAGGTCACAAATACATTCTGGCGACCACTGATTACTTCTCTCGATGGGCCGAGGCCATTCCCATGCGGGAAGTCAATGGAGAAGTAGTAGCCCGATTTGTCCAGCACAACATTATCTACCGATTCGGTACTCCCAGCCGCATAGTGTCTGACAACGGCACACCATTCAAGAATAGGGGCATATATCAACTGGCGGCTAAATTCCACATCGACTGGAGAACTTCTTCAGTCTACAACCCTCAGGCCAACGGCCTGGCTGAGACTTTCAACAAAACTCTCTGCAAGCTCCTGGCTAAAATAATTAGCCACCGCAAACGTGATTGGGGCGAAAAAGTGCTCGAGGCACTATGGGCCTACTGGACAATTTACGAGACCCCCACGGGGTGCTCACCATTCTCTCTCATCTATGGGGCGAAAGCCGTCATCCCCATTGAGATCCAGTTAGCATCTTATTGCGTAGCAGTCCACACCGGCCTCCCCGGTCCAGAAGAAGATGAATACCGGAGAACGCTAGAAGAACTCGCCAGTCTGGAGGGCAAACGGCTCGAGGCCTACAAATATCTACAAGTATACCAGACCCGTATGACTCGTGCCTACGACAAGCTCGTCAAACAACGAGCTTTTAAGCAAGGCGATCTCGTCATGATTAAGGAAAGAGAAGTCATGGCAGGGCGTCCCAGTGGAAAGTTACAACCTAACTGGCGTGGTCCATACATTATTCACGATGTTTACGAAGGTGGGGCCTACACGGTAGTGGACCACAAGGGTAACAAGCCGTTCCCGCCTCTCAATGGTAAACACATGAAGTTATACCACGCTCCAGAGTATGAGTTCGCGCGCCACCCAGACTAAGGCGCGTCCTCCGGTTATCACCAGCAATCCAGTAACCACCCCCCCTAAGGGGTGGGACCAGTCACTTGTTCGAGTTGCGCTCCCTCAAACACGGCTCCCAGTCTTTCAAATTAATACGCCGACATAGCCAGTTAGCCGTTCTAGCATCAGCACAATATATTCATAACGATCAGTCTCCCAGCACCGTCCTCATAACTGCGGGCTAAGGACGTCCAGTACCAGTCACAATGCAGCCACGAGGCTCTCAGGTAAGTAAAAAAAAATAAACAAAAAAGGGTTAAAAATAGAGATACCCTGACGGACTCAGTCATTCTCTTCACCCGGAGATGACTGAGGGCAAAATGGCCAATAACCCGACTGAGGTGAAAACCCGCAAGGGCGCCTCAAGCAAAATTGGGTAACCCCTCGGTGTGAAAACCCGCAAGGGCGCACCGAAAAAAGTCAAAGGGGGCCAACTCTAGCAAAAATCCGAAAGGGCGGTAGAGTTGGTAAAGAGAAACAAAAAAATTCTCCATCCTTCTCTATGATTTAAGCCGTTGACTACAACACTTCGTCAACGACAAACTCGATATTCCCCTGTGTTACTAACGGTCAGCACCCCCGAGGGTCGGCCATTCCCAGCATCTAGCCCCCAGTATCCAGCCCCCAGTACCCAGTACCTAATCTCTAGTATCCAGCCTCCAGTACCTAGTATCCAGTCTACGATACTCGGTGCTCAGCGCACAGCCCTCAGTACTCAGCTTCCAGCATCCAGTTCCGGTATCCTGTTTCCAGTACCGAGTTCCAGAACCAGATTACCAGCATCCAGCCTCCAGAGCCCAGTCCTTCGCCTCTAGTCCCCAGTCTCGAACTACAGGCCAATACGCCTCGCACAGGCAGGCCTCCAACACTCAAACTCCAATATCCAATTTCCGACATCCGGTCACTAGTCTCCAGTCCCCGACATCCAATCACAGGCCACTACGCCTCATTCAGGCAGGCCTTCAATACCCAATCTCCAGCATCCAGTTCCTAGCTCCAGTACCCGTCTTTCGGCATTCGGTAGTTAGATCCCATCCCCTAGTCCCCAGACTCAAGCTACAGGCCATCACACCTCATCCAGACAGGCCTCCAACACACAACCTCCAGTTCCTGGTCTCCAGCATCAAGACCCCAGTTGCCAGCCCCAGTTTCCCAGTAGTGAGCTAGCACGCCTCATTCAGGCAGGTTATATGGCCTGACCTACCAGGGTGACAAAAAGCATCAACAACAAAGTAAACAAAGAAGACGGAAAGGGAGAGGCAGGGTCAATCCTGTGACCTCAACTCGGCTAGACATCTTTCGGCCTCCAGCACCTCAATGCGTAGGGCAGCGACCTCTCGGTCTCCTGTCTCTACCTCCTCTTCTGCCTGAGCAACCTCTGCCTCTAGACGATGCACTGCCCCCAGACACTCTGCTAGGGCTATCTGCAAGGCCTCGGCTCGACGGCGACCCTCCTCTGCCTCAGTAGCTGCTGCTTTAGCTCTCTTCCGGGCAGTCTCAGATCAAGCCCCTACTCTCTCTGTGGCGGCAGTCAGCTCTGCCAACCTCATTTGCTCCTGCTGAATGGCGACAGACTTCCTCGCCTGTCTCTATTGCGCAGTATGCCGACAAACATACTCAGCCCACGTCTCCTCCAAGGCAGCGGCCCATGGCTCACGCGGAAAGCCGAGCATGTGGTAACCCTGAGTGTACTCCGTAAGCCGAGCCCTTAGATCCTCAAGGGAGGCCAGAGGATCGCCCTCAGCATACTGTTGCATATCCTGAAGAAGAGAAGCAGCCACAGCTTCGCCCATCAGCGGTATGCGTGGCAGAGAAGAAGGCCACTCGACTCCCAGTGCAGGAAGGGCCTCGACCTGTTCCATCCGGTCCTCAGTCAAGGCTGAACAACACACACACAAAAAGTATAGGAAGTGAGATATACTGACAACACTTTCTATGACAAAATAAGGTGAAAAACCTGAGAAATGAAGGCTCACCTTGCCGCTTACCTGGAGCAAGACCAGTCTCCTTCACAGCGGCTTCTGCTAGAGTGGGAGAAGGCAATGACTCCTCAACAATGAGAAACCGCGGCGGCTGCCCCCACTCCCTCGACCATCCCGGTCATGGCTGCGGACTGCTCAGGCTCAATGATCGCCGCCACCGACTCCTGTGGGCCCGCACATGTGGCCGCCTCAGCTATAGTACCCTCCTCTCCTAGGGCTCCGGGAACTCGAGAACCTAAAATCTCGGAAGCCTTGGCTATCTCCCTAGTATCATCTCCAGAACTAGACGAGGAGTCCGAAGTCCCCGAAGAATCCTCTGAAGTACCGGATGAGGATGATGTCCCTGCACATCACCAGATAATGAGGGTAACAAGATGAGCTCAGTAAATAACCTTTCTTTACTTAAAGAAAGAGGGCAGCGGTTCAAGTTACCGGTCGGACTGCCACTACTGGAGCTATCCTCCCCACTGCTGGATTCCTCAGTCCCCTCTGCCATGGTCGAGGCAGCCAATCCCTCACCCTCTACGCCCACTCCTAAAGGCGGCAGCTCACCCTTTGTCAAAAGGGTGGCGACATCTGCATAAGAACCCAGATTAGTACAAGCATCAAGTGATGGCCAAGTACACTTGCCAGCCAGAAGAAGTTCGAACAAGCCTTACCAGTAGGGGTACCTCCCGAGGAAACACCCTCAATATCAATGTCCTCAGGTCTCCCTTCCAAGGGGCTGGGAACACCAGAATCTCCACCAGAGGCTCCTGCCGCTGTCGGTGGCAACTCATCTCCGACAGGAGAAGTAGGCGCGTCTGCATGAGAACATATTATTATGCAGCCAGTATCAACAAAGCAAATTTGTCACGACATGACAACCAGCTACTTACATGAAGGCCCTGACGTGCTACACGTGGCCCAACTCACAATGTATGCTGACAACTCCAACGGCAAAGGCGAGAACGGTGATTCTGTCGGTGCTACAGATAACCCGCCTCCCGTGGCCTCACCCTGAATGGCGGTAATGCCCCCAGCCATCGGCTCTACGTCGAAAGCTGGCAGCTCTACGTCCGGACCTATGGTGGCAAGCTCCTGAACCATTTCGAGGGCCGTCGCCCTATCTCCAGCTGCACAAGGAAACCACGCTATCAGTCAATTAGCAGTGGCGAATACATGATATGGAGCGAGAAAGGAAGGCCAATAGCTCATCCATAAGCAAAGTGGCACTCACCAGGGTTCTCCCTCAACACCCCGCTCTCCAACGAATCTTCGGTGGGAGATAGACCACCTTCATTCAAAGGGGGATCAACAGTGCCATCCGCCTCTGCACCTGTAATACCAAGGAAGACATACCACCAATTATTTTCACAGGAAAAGAAAATGATAAACATGGCCATATTAGGGTCGGCAAAATAGCTTTACCTAAAGCTCCAGAAGCCTCACCCATTTCCTGATACAAGGGTGTGCCGATAGTAGCCAAAGGCTCCCTCATCAGGTCCATCAACTCTGCAAAATCGATGCTCTGATCACTCTCTTCTCCAGATGGTGGGATCACCCCGGGAGTAGGAGAAAAGCTCAGTCTAGTCACAGCTTCTAAAGGGGCTACAACATGCATTCACACGCATAAGTGAATCGAACCCATAAGAAGCAATGACAGCTAACAAAAACAGAAGAATCACAGGCCAGGAATACTCACTCAGCGCTGCCTCTTCCTCGCATCTATCTCCCTCGCTAAGGCATGCGAAGGCTCGCCAATCTCTGCCTCTCCGCCCATGCGGGCGCGCTTGGGGCGCGGCTAAAGATCCCCACTCCCACCACCTAACGATGCCCCTGCCGAGGAGCCATCTCTTGCCGTAGGAGACCTTGCCAAATCAGTAATTAATATTATGTAACCCAGTGTGCTGCAAATGTCAAACTAAGGTACAAGAAGATACGTCTTACCAGCCGGTCCATAAGATGTAGCAGGGAGGAGTACCAGCTGCTCCGACCACAACCCGACGGCCCGGGTGGCCTGTCTAACGGCCTCCTCTAGCTCGCCCAAAGTACGAGCTTGTTCCACATAAGGAACAAACTCCACAGGCCCCGCCGCTCCCACAACATGAATGATATGTCGTCTCCAGCTCACAACTGCCGTATCGGCAAAGTTCCTTGCCGGAAGTATGGTATCATATGGGCTCCCCAAGTCCAGCCTACAGTCCTGCAACAACTGGGTTCGCCATGTCCGAACCTGACCAGAACCTGCTCCAACGACCCCTGGAACCTAGGCCACTCGTGACGCTCGCGAGGCTCGACATGGCCTAACCGATGCTGAAACGTCTCCGGGAGACCTCAGACTCCTGCCTCGCCACTGAACGACGATCCGCTCGATCTCCTGGCTGATCCGGGAGAATCAACCTCTCAGAAGTCCAGTGTCCAGATGAACGGGAGGCAGATCCTCTCACAGTAGCCGCTCCTCCTCCGCCTTTCGCAAGGCCTGCGCCTTCTGGCGAAACAGACTACTATGCTCGAACCACCAACAAGCATAATGAACATCAAAATGCCCCTGGCGGGCTGGCTTTGGAACCGGCATGGTGGCTGGTCCACCCCTGTTACTGAAATCCCACCACGCTGCGGCTACCAAATGGGCATCCTTGCTCCTGTATACTCGGGCAGACAAAGGAAACTCCAGGCTCGGCAGAATAGCCTCGTCATACCCAAAGTTTCTCGTGAAACGATGGGGATAATAAGGCTCCAGAACTATAGTGCTCGCTCGATGAACAGCTAACATGGTCGGCCGGGTGCTAAACACCCACTCAGCAAAAACAAAGTCGGGCGGCTCCCAAAATCCTGGCAAAGTGTGGGCTAGCCCCGCCTCGGTCTGGACAACCATCGGCCTGCAACCCTTCAAACATCAGTCGAAGGGTAAACCTCTGTCACCTCTACACGGGAGGAAAGAAAGGACTCGCCGGGCGTCCTCTAGCTGACTCTGTATGTCGCCGTCTCGCTGACTCGTGAACCCGAACAACAACGGAGCCGTCGGGTTCGCCACCTCCGCCCGTGTCACAAACCCAAGAAAAAGAAGGCTGGCCCAAGCACTCAAGTAATGTGTCAGCATCAGAATGCTCTTCTTCTGCGGCGTCGGGTGTCCTGCTAGTGCTCCGAACCCCTGATAAATGTTAGCCAGTGCCACCGGGGCTAGCGCTAACCTCCTACCCTCTACCAACAAGTACGTAGGCCACAACAACTCTGCCCTCAACAGACCGTCTTCCCCGTAGGGAACTACAAAGGTCACCTGCCAATACGCTAAGTATGCAGCCAGATATGTCGTATTCGGGAGGTCATGGGGATTCCACCCCTCTCTCGGTGCATATATGTATCTGGAATATGTCTGGAAATGAAGCTCAATCTGTCGATACTCCTCCCATGGCCTCTGATCTCTGGCAAACTCATTATAAAAACAGAAGGGTTCATTATAGAAATGACGGACCCAAGCATGTAATGTCACCCTCTCAATGTGAGCCGGCTTGTCTCTCCCAGCACGGGCTAAGCCCCCCCAGGTCTTCAACAAGTATCTGTAGCTGTGTGCTATCTGGTACTGACCCCGACCATAAGTCTGGCTCCGGTGGAGGTCATCCAGTATCACCTCCTCATAGCCCTCGCCAACTATGGGCAGCCCTGAAATCCTGTGAAGAGACCACAAGTCCAGAGAAGTCTCTCCCTCCACTGTACCAAAAGTATTCCACCTGCAACATAATCTCTCTGTCAATGCCTGTAACAGACCAGCATAACAAGGATACCTGTACAATGCCGCCGTAACTGCATGTCATATCCAAGCCTTCTCCAGTGGTACTCGGTAATGATGGATCACCCCCATCAACCACTCTGTCGCTCCCTGGCGATAATAATGGGATGTTGCCACAACCCAACTCCCATACCAGCTCAGCACTGTCTGCTTCAAGATGCCGTCCAGAATCGAGCGCTGCTCCACATTATGCTATGCATATGTCAGCCTTGATGGCTCTAGAAACAATCCTGTCGTTGCACTCGAATCAGCCCGGTGATGACCGTGTAACAGGGTTGGCAGTATCGGCCGAAACGTATTGGTTTCGGCCGGTACCGATCCGAAACTGGACCAAATCACTGTAGTAGGTCCGAAACCATTAAAAAAAATACTTTTTTAATGGTTTCGAACGAAACCATTAAGGGTTTCGGCCGAAACTGACCTATTTCGGTCCGAAATCGAACGGTTTCGGCCGAAACCAGACCTTGACATTATTTTTTTTAGTTTTTCAAATGGTTTCAACCGATTTCGACCGAAACCGAAACCGGTACCGAAACCGATACTGCCTTCCTTGCCGTGTAAGTCCCAGGTAGCTGGACTCAAAGCTGCCTCCCTGACCCGGAACTTTGTCACTCGGCCAAAGAATCCCAGACACTTGACACTGGGAAACTGTTGCTGCAGCCAGAAGTCTCTCGGGAAGCTGGGGTAGCTGAAAGTACAAGCACCTCGCAGGCTGTCCCTGCCCAGAAGAATGGTCGTCTCCAGACGGTGGCGCTCTCCAGCAAGTGAAGAATCATCTTCCTCCATCCCCTCTGTTACGAAGCCCTAGAGGAAGGTGAACAAAGAGCGGTCCAGCGGATACTCCTCCGGGTAGCCTCCCGATCAGCCGTACTGGTAAACCCCGTTCGCACGGGATATCCGGGACACCTCCACAATCCCTGCCGCTCCATCTCCTTCACCCAGAGGGCCCTCAGTAACCAAAGTTAGTCCTCGGTCAGTGCTATCAAAGTTCGTCCAAGTGATAGAGGGCGGACCCAATGGCGACATCAGCCGGTCTGTCCGCCGGACCCAGTGATCGTTGCTCGCCCCAGCACGCCTACGCTCCCTGACATCTCTTCCGAATTTCGACATGATTGCGAATTCGCTGCAAAAAAAAAAGAAAAACCAACAGAGGCAGTGATTAGCAATATATACAAATATGATGGCAAAAGAAAAATGGTAGCAAATAAATATCTAAAGTACAACAACAAGCAAAGGGCAAGGCTCACGGGCCGCACGCCCTCGTCTCCGACTCCGACGTATGCCCCGTGGGGGGCATTTGTAGAACCCGATTTTATCTTAGAGAAATAACTCAGATTTAAGGGTGTGGGACCACTCCCGAACACCTTATGAGCGCTAATTATTTAGCATTTCCACAATACCCCGATCCCAATCGGGGATTCAAACCAGCTTGCCATGACCCACAGTGACTCCAACAGCAAGTGGGGACCATCCCCGACCACCAAGCGGGCGGCTTCGCTCGCTTACAACTTAGCCACCCGGGCCAACCCGGGGGCGCCCCAGCAACACGCCGTACGAAACGACACCCGGCAATAAGGCTTGGGACCAGCCCAATATGCCTTTCCCCAGTCACTCAATATCGATACTCTCCAAACGAAAGATCAACTCAATCCTTGGGGATCGTCACCCAGCTCATACGGCTCCTAACAAGGGGTGAGGGAACAGCCATTTTACATCAATCCAAGGCCAACCAGAGGCTTTAGGCCACTTGCCACGCTGGGCGGTGATTCTACACCAAGCGGGGACCACCCCCGACCGCCCGACAAGCGACATTCGTCCACCAACAATTTAGCTACCCGGGCCAACCCGGAAGCTCGCAGCAATACGCTGCAACATGCGGCATCGGCCACGGGGCGGAGGACCCCCTTAAAAAGTCTCCCTTCAGCCAGCTAACATTAGTGGACTCAGCCACCCACTCAAAATTGGGCCCCGAGGGTCACGAGCCAGCCCATACGGCCCATAGAAGGTAGTCGGGCATTATCCCGAACACGTTGCGGGCGTTCATAGTTCTAGCCATTTCACCACGAGTCGGGGCCGACCCACGACTCGGGAACACTTGCCACACCAAGCGGTGACACTACAAGAGAGGGGGACCGCAGCCGACTCCCAGACACGCGGCGTTGAGCCATTGTCTTTATAGTCATCGGGCCAACCCGAAGCTACGAACCAGTTCGTCGTCTAGCACGACATTTGCACGATAAGGCCGGGCTTTCATGCCCATAACGCCTTGCTCTCACTGTCCCAGCTATGCTAGATGGGAATCCAAAGTCCTAGTGGGCCATCTGGGCCTTTACCCAGCCTATACAACAAGCCGACAAGACAAGGGGAATTATCCCAAACACCTTGAAGACAACCCCACGTCAACTCCGTTTCGAAGCTCGTGTCAACGCATAAGCCAAGAAACGCGCAGGCCAGCCCCCTCCCAGTCGTCAAAAGAAAGAAAAAGGCGAGGGGAGACCACAAGGATGGCAAACTCGGTTTCGGTCTCGGTTTCGCCCGGGTCCGAAACCGAGTTGACTCGGTTTCGGTTTCGGTTTCTGCCGAAACCGGCCGAAACCCATATAAAAGGTCAAAAAAATTAAATTAATTCTAAAAAATATGATAAAAAATCATAAAAAATATTAATAATCACTTAAAATCACAAAAATCATTACACATGCATTTGACTGAATAAGTTAGTGCAATAACCTTGAAGTAGACAACTACAAAAATTGAACTTCAAACATTGAACATGTGAAAGTTAAAGTAATATTCCATTGTACATTAATACAAGCAGTACAAAATTAGACAAAATAGATAAAATAATTGTTACAAAAATTCATTGATTTTTACCTAATATGGATAATAATTATTAGAAGAACCTTCTCCCTCATCGTCTGGCCCTTGATGTTGATACCCATAACCATGTTGCATGTATGGTCTATATTCACTATAACCAAACAATGAGGTAGCCAAGTCCTGCATCCCTCTTTGGATCCCTCTTGGAGTGTTTGGTTGGCTTGAGCCGAATCCAGTATCAGCATAAGAATCTTGAGGAAGAGAAGAGGAACTGACCGGATGGAAGTTGAATGATGGTTCATAACCCCACGACCGATAAATCGCTGCCTCCTGTTGGCCACCTCCATAACCTGATGGATGCCCATATTGACTCTGTGACTCATGTCCTCCCTCACCCTGACTGTATCCTCTGCCTGTGTCTGCGTGGAAGGAGGAAGGACCACCAGCATCCCCACCGCCAGTAGTAGCACCTGTAGCACCTGGCACATACGAAAATATATAATTTATCTCCTACCAAAACCTTTTCTGATTCGAACTGATAATAAGAATTTAAGTTACTTTCCAAAATAAAAAATCAAAGGATCACGAAACCTGTAGTCTCCAGTCGCCTTTTGGCCTTTGGGGATGCTTTTTCCTGTGCCGGTGTGCTTTCTTCTTGCACCCTTGACATGAATCCTGTTCCCCTTGGCATGTGCCTCAAATAAATCTGCTTTAACTGTTCAATTGCCGGGTCCTCTCGAGCAGCAACATTTGTTCTCTCAGTTTGCCCATGCACTGATGTACTTCTTCTTAAGGATGTAGGTGCCTTGCCCATTCTAGGAGTGACTGGCCTGCTATCTGAGTCGGAGTGTCTAGCTGGCTGAAAATCATGTTGCTCCTCAGTGTCCTCAACAACCCTAGACATGTGGGCATGAGTATCTCTGGCCCTCTTTGATTTTCTTCTTAATTCGGGATCCCTTTGCTCATCTTCATCTAGTATGCCCTCTGCCCATCTTCTATCATCATCATCAAAAACGGGCTCATCAACCTGCTCTCGTGTCTCCACCCAAGACTGCAACGGATTCTCATCATCAAATAAGGCATCCACATCAATTTCTGCGGCGGCATCCCCGGCGGCGCGTTTGTCTCGCAGCTGTTGTCTCAACCTCATATTCTTTATTCTCAACCTCATATTGTAGTGGCAGTACACTAATTTCTCTAACCGTTCAGCCTTTAGCCGATTGCGAACCTATGAGTGTATAAGGCTAAACGTGCTCCAATTTCTTTCACATTGACTTGCTGATGTTGTTTGACTGAGCACCCTAATTGCAATGAAAGCCAATGCATTGCTACCCATATCTCGGTTGTTAACCATTATCCACCAGTCAGCTGTTCCACCAACCATAAAAAAATGCATTTTAGTTGTAGAAATATACATTCATCAGGTTAAGAAATCCAAAAAATAAAATATACCTGGGCTCACTCTTCCCACAGCGTATTGCAATTGGGAGTCAGCATATGTCTCAGTCCTCATTCTATAATGGTTCATCTACAAACATAAAGTAATAGATTAACATAACTACTTAAATAAATTCTATACATGTTATTGACAGTATCAAATAAAGGCGAACCTCTACTTCGGCCTCTAGTCTCTTTTCTGGATTCCTCGATAAACGACCAATGACTTTTAAAGTCCCTTGAAACACCTCGCCATCAACATGTGCATCGGCACCGTACATAAATCGAGGGTTGAAGAAATAACCTGCATTTGTGTATAATTAACTAAATGAAATTTATAAAATAACATAAAGGCATTACCCCAATTTCAGTACAATTAATCACTCACCAGCTGCATGCAAGTCATGGTGTAATGTGTTGTCCCATCTCTGGTCAATAATTTTCCACCATTTTGCATAATGTCTGGGAAGGGAATGCTGCAACTCCAATTTGGCACGGTCCATGGCCTCGTATAGATAGCCCATATCATTCTTCTCATCGCCATCCACCATTCTTAGGACCTTCACGAGAGGTGTGACTACTTTCAAGTACCGTGACACCCTGTCCCAGAATTTGTTGTCGTCCACGACGTGGCAGACATCCAGATAATCCATCTGTGCATCAACATTGCCCTTGTCGATGTATTCCCGCAGGGCATTGTGGTACATGAAAGCTTTCAGCTCATTCTTGTACCTGTGCAGATAAATGAAAATTGAAGCTGCATCAACTGCTACATATCAGTAAGGATAAAGTATCAAGAATTGAGATCAATCTTATACCTGTGCAAAGACTCCAAAGAAATAAAATTGGAAGCAAATCTGGTTGGGCCTGCACGGATGATATCTCGCCCTCCACTAGCATGCGCCCTGAACATATTTAGTATCCTAGGATGGCCATAGATATACTGTGTGACTTTTTGTGCCTTGTCAATTGTCTTCTTCACATGCTTTTCCTTCCCTATGTCTTCAAGCATCAGATCAAGACAATGTGCTGCACATGGGAGCCAATATAAATGACTGCGCTTTTGCATCAATTTCTTCCCTGCAGCCTTGTAACTGGCTTCATTATCAGTCACCACCTGCACAACATTCTCCTCTCCAATTTGTTCTATCATGCCATCCATCAAATGAAACAAATAATTTGCATTCTTTTCATAATCTGATGCATCAACTGATTTCACAAACACTGTACCGCTGATGCAATAGACCAAAAAGTTTATCATGGACTTTTTCGTGGTACCAGTCCAACCATCACACATGATGGTGCATCCTCTCTCCACCCATATATGCTTGAAGCTTTCAACCCAATCATGGAGCTCCTCAACCTCTCCCTCAAGGCCACGCCCGTATATGTCTCGACGTGAGGGGGCTTGCAAGCCAGGGCCAGCATCTGCTATGGCATCTATCATAGGTTGGAAATATTCACTTGAAGCTGCATGTGCAGGGACACCTGCATGAAAAAACCATTTGCAAATAGATTTAAATGCATGCCCTGCAACTTCTGCTGATTTTTTGACCCCTCTCATTGCTTGCTTGATTTTAGGTTGTGTAGCTTGGGGCCTTCTGTGCAGATAGCTGTCCATGGGACCTGTTCCCTGCGTATGTGGGGCAGCACCAACGTCAGGACGTCGTGCAGCTGTACTGTCATAGGTCCATGAACCCATGGGCACCTTCCCTTTCCTTCGAGCGGCTTGTTCACGCTCCCTTGCTTCAGTCAGCTCTGGATCAGAATCCTCAGTGCCTTCCTCATCATCATCCCTTCTAACCCTTCTGCCAGAAATCTCCTCAGCAATTTCAGCCTCATCCTCAGCCCTTTGTTGCACCCTCTCCCTTTTCCCCAGAAGGCATTGGCGCATCTCTTCTCGCACCTCTCGGGGACAGTTGTCACATTGTCTGACCTCTCCTCTTACTCCTGCCAAATGTTGTTTTCCTCTGGTAATTCCGCCATACATTTCCTTACCACAGTAATTGCATTTCACCTTTCTTCTCTTAGCATCTATTAAAGACATGTGGGCCCACCCCGGATCCTCCTGCCCTTGCTGCTCCTGTGTTTGCTGACGTCTAGGCATGATGCTGCATTAAGACAGTGACACACAAAAAGGTATAAGTACAATTAAAAACTTAACCCTTAATTAGCAAGTAACCCTTAATCACCCTTGCAAAAAATCAATTACCAGTATGATCCCACCCCAAAATCTTCAATGTAGTTTAATTGAGCTTCAATTTAGCCTAAGCAAACCGACTTAGACAAAAGCCCCAAATTTTATATACTAATTAACCGTTAATTATCATTTACCCCTTAATCACCTTTTGAAAAAATCAATTGGCAGCATGATCCCACCCCAAAATCTTCAATGAAGCTTAATTGAACTTCAATTTAGCCTAAGCAAACCGATTTAGACAAAAGCCCCAATTTTTATGAACTAATTAACCCTTAATTAGCAATTAACCCTTAATCACCCTTCGAATTAATTAACTACCAGCATGCTCCCGCTTCAAATTAGTCAATGAAACTTAATTGCGCCCTAATTGACCCTTACTAAATCTAATTAAAGAAAAGCCCCAAATATAAACTTCTAATTAGGGTTTAATTAGAAGTGTTAAAAATCTAATCATGGTTTTAAATTAACCTACAATACAACATTTAACCTACAACAAAAAAAATTCAACAACTCAACCAAAAAAACACAAAACATAAAAAACCCTAAATTTACCTCCACAAAATTTACCTCCGCAGTAGCAGTCGGACGGTCGATGTGGAGTGTGGACAGCCCCCTGCCCCCTAAAGGCCTAAACAAGCACAGCAGCAGCAGCCGGCAGCGCACAGTAGCTCCACAGGGCAGTGGGCACAGGCCGCACCTAGCACAGCAGCCTGGCAGGGGAGGCAGCAACAGCTCCACAGGCAGGGAGGCCCGGCAGCAGCAGCAACAGCCAGCAGCTTCAGCAGGCAGGGAGGCAGCAGCAGCACCGCAGCAGCTTGGTGCCTTGGTCGCAGGCCCACCTCGCAGGCAGCAGGCTCGCACGGGCCGCAGCCGCAGCAGGCAGGAGGCAGCAGCTGCAGCACAGCAGCAGCCGCAGCAGTGCAACACGGCAGCAGCAGCAGAGCGGCGGCAGCAGCAGCACCCGGCAGCAGCACAGCACGGCGGGGGGGAGGGTTTCGGCCGAAACCGCTGCAGCAGCGGCGGAACTTCTGCGGAAGTGGGGTTTCGGGAGGGAGGCGACAGGAATATCACAAGTTTCGGCCGAAACTAACAGGTTTCAGGCCGAAACCGACCGGGCTCGGGCGAAACCAGTATCGGTTTCGCCCGAAACCGATATCTCACTTACGTTTCGGGTTGCTACAGTTATTAGGCCCGTTTTCGTATCGGTTATGGCCGAAACCGATACGTTTCGGCCGAAACGTATCGGTTTCGGCCGAAACCGCCAACCATGCCTGGGAGTCACCCCCTGACCCCGCGGCTAGGGGCGAACCCCCACGCCAAGGATGCCCCAGTCCCCGGGGCGCCCATTCCCAATCCCGTTCAGCCACCACTCCGGTCCAATTCCAGCCCGACTGCCCGAGGAAAGTCAACCCACCCCGTGGAGCGTACGAAAAGCATTTGAGGAGCGTCCACGATGAAGCACACGGTCCAAGGAGCAAGTTCGAGCAATTCAGCCACCTGATCTTCCAGGGGTTCAAACCCGTCCAAACGTGCCAAAAACTGAGTCAAAATCAGCCACGTGGGGTTTAGAAGGGGGGGGACAATTTAAATATTTTATCTCCCTCTCTCTCTCTCTCCACATAGCGCCCATCCCCCTAAAGGGGGGGGGGTTGCGCGGGCAGGCGCGCTGGGCGCCCTGCCCGTGTAAACCCCCTTGAGGGGGGGGGGGGGCTTTATGTAGGCCATTCCCCATCCCACAATAAAAAAAAAAGAAAAAAGAGAAGAAAAACCTCCCTGCACTAACCATTTCTTCTCTCTCCACCTTCCCCTCCTAAACCCCCCACCTTTAGGTGGGATGGATGCATGTGGGACCCACTCTCACCTCCCCTCCTAAACCCACTCTCTCTCTCTCCTACATGCGCCCCCCTAAACCTCCCTTTAGGTGGGCTTGTGCATGTGGGACCCAGCCCACATTCTCTCTCCACCTTCCCCTCCTAAACCCCCCCTTTTAGGTGGGCTTGTGCATGTGGGACCCAGTCCACACTCTCTCTCCACCTTCCCCTCCTAAACTCTCACCCTTTAGGCGGACCAAACCCCACACCCAACCCTCTCTCTCTCCTACATGCGCCCCCTAAACCCCCCCTTTAGGCGGGCTTGTACACCCCAGCCCTCACACATAAACCCCATTCTCTCTCTACCTTCCCCACCTAAACCTACCCGTTTAGGCGGGCCAGCCCCCCAACCCTTACCTTTACGTGGGAGCCTCACCACCCAACCACCCCTTTGCCTATAAATCCCCCTGGAAGGCCAAGGGTCAAAAAGAGGAACATATACGAACACAAGGAGGCGCTACATAGAGGCAAAGGCACTCGAGGCACTTGGAGGGTAATCGGATTGTTTGTTCGTGTTCGGCTTATCACACGCCGAGGGTATGTCAAATCAACACCCCTTATATGGCGTTTTGTCAAAATACAATGACATTCTCCTATGTGTATGGAGCGCTATGGTAATTGCGAGAACACCCGTCCATCGGGTTCGCTTACGTATGGCGCGCCATGGTAACGGCGTCGACACCCTCATGCCGGGACCTCCAGTATTTCGGGACCGGTATCCAACCGCTCACTCTGAGCCGATGACCGACTATCCCGCCAGCCACCCCGAGTTAATCGGACCTTAGCCCGAAAGTATCATCTCCGAGGCCCGGTCCAAACTACCGGACACGCTGACACCCGGCACGCATACCCTTCCCAGTCAATGTCAGCGTCCCAATATCCAGTCCAGCTTGTATCGCTTTATAGCGTCTCTAGTTCCTTCGGGGACCCTATGCAAAATAGCGAAAAACCCGCGTTATCGAGCAATGACTTGGGGACCGATCTTTGAGACGGAATTGTCCCGTGGCTTGCTTTATTGTATCAAGGTCTTTTAGCGCCTCTCTGTAATGCCGGTTACGGCTTACTATAGTGAAGTGTACTCGGAAAAACCCAATCCTTCGTTTTCCTTAGCACACTTTGATGTCTCCGCCCTCCGGCTCCCAACGATGTTTGCCTCTCGGGCCAATACCTGCCTGCTCCTTGTCGAGCCAGAGTCCGTAGCCCCATCCCGGCCCACGTTTTTTCCCAGTCCTGCTGCCTTTTGTCCAGTTCACAGAATCCGACGGTCAGATTGAGCTGCAGTCCAAACTATATCCTCCCTCTACACTATGGCTTCCAGAGTTCCCCACTCCTCCTCCAGTAGAAAAACAAAGGTGTTCGGATTCAATCCGATATAAAACAAACACCGACTGCTTGCGGTCGGTGGGGAAGACGTCTTGTACACGAATCCCCACAATCGCCTACACTCGTACCAGCGGAACCTCCTCCTCTCCACGTGTAGCCCGACATTCCGAGCCCACGTGCTGTGCCCTGGCGGCACTTCCCCAGTTAAACTATGGTTCCGTAGGTAATCGTCTAGAAATCGACTGGCACGCCTACATTCCACCTAACTATTCCAGCCCCCGCCACTCAGAACGATTAAACACACGCTACCCCGTCTCATCTGGGCCATCATATCGTTCCTTGTGTCCTCTAGCTAATACCCCCGGAATCCCCGTGTGCCAAGTTGACCCATTCTCGCCCTTCCGTAAAAGGCGAGTGTATATTACCGCCGCGAGAAGAGAGAAAAATAATAATAAGAGGAGAGGTCTCTCTCCCACGAGCCGGCGAAACACCTAGGTAAGTAGAATTTGTTAGAATTTGTAGATCCTCCCTCAATAGAAGGAGATGGATAGGCATCAGTGGCTGAGTAGAGTAACAGCAACATTTTTGCTTGTTGTCCTTTTCCAACACTAAACTTCAATGGCTTTTTCTCAGGATGCTAGTCCCAACTGTCATCTATTTGATAGTTCTCCTCCCATATTGGCTGTGAGACTTTCCACTTTTCCTTTTCTTCTTATCATATCCTACCTCTCCTCTAACTGGACAGACACCAAGTACTGAAGCATGGTTGTCAAGGCGCCCAAGACGACCAAGGCGGGCGGTGGCCCATCGCCTTACTACTTGAGCTACAAGGCGAAGCGTAGTTTATATAACTAAGTGCATTTCATGAGAACTACTACTATACATTTTCTACAAATAAGTTCTATCTATAGTTAATAGAAAAATTGATATTCACAAATCTTCAACATATACCTATATTTTATTTAAAAGTAGAAACAGAATAAATGGCAAACAATAACAAATTAATAAAGTGAAAACCAATAAGAATTTGCGAATACCTGTCAATCAATATAAGAATTTTAATCTACAATGTGGTATTCAAATAGGTATGCTCTATATTAAAAGGAAACATAAATATGACACATTTCTAGGTATATTATAAGCACGTCAACACAATAATTTCATAATTTTCCACTCGTCAATTATCAAAAAGAGATACAAAAATGATACTAACTTCAAAATGTGCACCATGCAAATATGATACAATGTCTTTAAAAGGAGGGAAGAGGCACGGACAGGGAGAAGAATCTGAGAGAAAGGGGAAAGAGAAATAGAAGTCCTATCTCCTCTCTCCAATCTTGACATATCATTTGTCAATTTCTCAAAATTGCCCCTTAAAAAATGGTCCCAAATACTAAAATAGACCTCAAGACAAGGAGTGGATGCCCTGCCAAGATAGGCTAGGCGGGCCCAAGGTGGCCTATGTGCACCAAGACAGCAGGTGAGTGCCTTAATGGGCTGCTCGCCTAGGTGCCTTGTCGCCTTGGGTGCCATGGATCACCTTGTCGCCTAGGCGGTCGCCTTGGCGATGCCTTGAAAACAATGTGCTGAAGACTCATCTACTACCCCCAAGGATGAAGTACCAAAGCTGTTCATCACCTTCTTTCTGCCTTCTTCACCAAGGACCTTGTAATGTACTTGCTGAAGACTTGTCTATTCCCCCCAAGGATAAAGTACCAAAGCTACCATTCATTGCTCCAAGGAAGGGGATCCAGACTGAAGATTTGACTCCCCATGTTCAAATGTTCCAAGAATTTAAAATCTCTCTTCCTCTCGATATACTTTGTGTTTTTATGGTCCTCCACACAAGCCCAGTCATCTTATAAATAGTAGTCAAGCTCTGCTCACTTGCTCCTCAAAGCACCAACATAACTTGCCAATGACAAGTTACTCTGTTTTAATGCATGAATCTCAATCATTGATTGATAGATATAGACCACATTTTGTTCTTGTCCAAACATCTCTTCCAGTGAAGTCCACATCTCCCTAACTGTCTTCTTTCACAATATCATTTGCTGAACTTCAACTGCCAAAGTGGTACTGCTTGTTTCTTATGCATAATCATCCAAAGTGGCTTGTTTCTCTCTTAAGTCTTAACAACGTCTAGTTCCCTTTTTCTCTCACAAGCTACAGATTTTTATTATTCTTGATGATCTCTAAGGCCATCAACTACAGTGGAACGCAGAATCAGTCGATCTGGATAGGAATCAGCCAGTTCATGTCTGATCCAGATTGGGATCGGCCATGGGCCATCCAACAGCCTGATCTGGGTTTGCCTTCCATGTCCACTACTATATAAGTGCTATATATAAATTGACCTTTATATATTGGAGATGATCAGTTTTTCCTGGAGCCTTACATATAATTGTCTTGGACATTTTCTTCATTTTCCTACTGCTGTCATTTTCTATCTTCATAAATATCTACAAGAGAAAACAAATCATCTTAAATGCATAGGCACTTGCTAGGAATTTGAGACTAAAGCAAACCCCTGGTCGTCTGGCTTGCCGACTGCCATTAATTATATAGCTCTAGCCAGGTTGTCCAATTTGAGAGAGAGAGAAGGGGGGAGGGGGGAAAGAGAGAGGCCACAAAACCAGGACATCCAAGCAGCTGCCGCTGCTAGTTACCATTGCCAGTTGCAGCTGGCAGCTGCTGGTCACCACTGCTAGACTGCTAGTCCCAGTTGCTAGTTGCCATGGCTGGCCGGTGCAGGCTTGCAGCTGCCGCTCCTGCTTTATCATTAGTTTTCTTCTTCTGCCTCCTCTCCCCCGGCCAGTGAACATTGCCATAGGTTGCTGGGACCAGCCAGTTTCTGGTTAGGACTTGAAACAGAACTGGAAGTTTGGAACTGAGTGGGATTTTGCCTGGTTTTTGAAACCATCTTTCAAAACCATGACTTGTGCAAACTTCATGCATTTATTAATGATGATGGACCAGCCACTTTTCTAAGAAGATAATTTAAAATGTTTTCTCCTATCCAAATATATTTTTACATTCACTATCATTTTGGAGACTTTTAAAGAGTTAATCAAATGATTTGCATGTACCAATCTTCTATACATCAAAATAAACTCTAAAGTTGCCAAATCTGTTGAGCTGCCACCAGAGAGCTACATCTACTGCATCTATCATTTGTTTGCTCAGTGATCTAGTAGTATCTTTTTCATTATTTTGTATTTTTATTAGTTGTTTGTATTTGTCTATCTATCATCAGCAAAGCTTCCCTGGAGAAACAGAAACCATCTCACTGCCATGCTCCTGCTCTGCTTTTAGGTTCTGCCATAACCAAGGTTGGCAGTTTCGACCGAAACCGATACGTTTTGGCCGAAACGTATCGGTTTCGGACCGAACAGAAACGATTTTGGACCTGCTCACTGTAGCAGGCCCAAAACTTAAAAAAAAAAAAAATATTGGTTTCGGGCGAAACAGATACCGGTTTCGCCCGAAACTTACCCATTTCGGCCCGAAACCGCCCGGTTTCGGCCGAAACCGGAGGCGAACTCCCCTCTTAAGAAGAGTTCACTTTTATTCTCCCTCAGATTCTCAAATCTGAGGGGTTTGTGTGTTACAGGGGCAGGAGTGCAGGTGGAGGAGGTTCCAGGTGGAGGGGTTTGCTGCCCCCGCCGTTTCTTGCTATTTACAGCGTGTAGCCGCAGCCGTCGCCGTTTCTTGCTGTAGATTCTTAATAGATCTTATAAATTTTTATTTTTTTTGGTTGGTTTGATAGGGTTTTTTGTTGTAGGTAAGGTTCTCTTCAATGTATTAATTTTCATATGTTAAATATGTTAAAACTCCAAATTAAGTCCTAAATAGCTATATAAATTTAGGACTTTCGTCTAATTAGGTTTAGTTATCAATTAAGCTTCATTGAATAATTTAGGGCGGAAGCATGCTCCTAATTGCATTTAATGAAGGGTGATTAGGGTAAAACTCTAAATTAAGCCCTAATTAGTTATTTAAATTTGGGACTTTTGTCTAATTAGGTTTAGTTAGGGTCAATTGAAGTTCAATTAAACTTCATTAAATAATTTAGGGCAAGAGCATGCTGCTAATTGTATTTAATGAAGGGTGATTAGAGTAAAACTCTAAATTAAGTCATAATTAGCTATTTAAATTTGGGACTTTTGTCTAATTAGGTTTAGTTAGGGCGGGAGCATGCTGCTAATTACATTTAATGAAGGGTGATTAGGGAAAAACACTAAATTAAGCCCTAATTAGCTATTTAAATTTGGGACTTTTACCTAATTAGGTTTGGTTAAGGTCAATTGAAGCTCAATTAAACTTCATTGAATAATTTAGGGCGGGAGTATGCTGCTAATTGCATTTAATGAAGGATGATTAGGGTAAAACTCCAAATTAAGCCCTAATTAGCTGTTTAAATATGAGATTTTTCTCTAATTATCTCAATTTAACATAATTTGAAGCTCAATTATGTTTCATTGCATTTTTTCCATTGTACAACCATTTGTTTTTTACCGTCTTAATACATCATCATGGGTAGACGTGAACAAGATCAGGAGCAGGAAGGACAGGACGATCCGGGGTGGGCCCACCTTTCCTTAGTTGATGCTGGGAGAAGAAAAGTGAAATGTAATTATTGTGGTAAGGAGATATATGGCGGAATTACTAGAGAAAAGTAACATTTGGCAGGAATAAGAGGAGAGGTCAAATAATGTGATAGATGTTCCCGAGAGGTCCGAGAAGAAATGCGTCAGTGCCTTCTGGGCAAAAAAGAGAGGATGCAACAAAGGGCTGAAGATCAGATTGAAATTGCTGAGAAGATTTCGGGTAGAAGGGGAAGGGATGATGATGAGGAGGAAGGCACTGAGGATTCAGATCCAGAGCTGACTGAAGCAATAGAGCGTGAACAAGCTGCTCGAAAGAAATGAAAAGCACCGATAGGTTCAGGGGCATACTCTAGTACAACTGGTGTAGCACGAGTTGCATGACGTCCTGACACTGGTGCAGCCCCACAGAGAGGAGGCCCCATGGACAGCTATCTCCACAGAAGGCAAAGTGCTACACAACCAAAAATCAAGCAAGCATTGAGAGGGGTAAAAAAAATCAGCAGAAGTTGCAGGGCATGCATTTAAAAGTATTTGCAAATGGTTTTCATGCAGGTGTCCCTGCACATGCAGTTAAATCAGAATATTTTCAACCTATGCTAGATGTCATAGTAGATGTTGGCCCTGACTTGAAGGCCCCGTCACGTCGAGACATATACGGGCGTGGCCTTGAGGGAGAGGTTAAGGAGCTCCATCAGTGGGTTGAAAGCTTCAAGCATATCTAGATGGAGAGAGGATGTACCATTATGTGTGATGGCTAGACTGGTACCACGAAGAAGTCCATGTTAACTTTTTGGTCTATTGCATCGAAGGTACAATATTTGTTAAATTAATAGATTCATCAAATTATAAAAAGAATGCAAACTATTTATTTTATTTGATGGATAAGATGGTAGCCTAAATTGGAGAGGACAATGTTGTGTAAGTAGTAACTGATAATGAAGTCAGTTATAAGGCTACAGGGAAGAAGTTGATGCAGAAGCGCAGGCATTTATATTGGCTCTCATGTGCAGTACATTGTCTGGATTTGATACTTGAAGATATTAGGAAGGAAAATAATGTGAAGAAGATAATTGAGAGGGCACAAAAAACCACCCAGTATATTTATGGCCATCCTAGGATATTGAACGTGTTCAAGGAGCATGTAAGTGGGGGATGAAATATTATTCGTGCAGGGCCAACCAGATTTGCTTCGAATTTTATTTCTTTGGAGTCTTTGCACAGGTATAAAAATGAGCTCAATTCTTTCTACTTTATCCTATAGATATCATCCGTATTTGATTCGAATTTCATTTCTTTGGAGTCTTTGCACATGAATAAGAATGAACTCAAAGCTTTCATGTACCACAATGCCCTGCGGGAATACAAAGAGAAATCTAATACTGATGCTCAGATGGATTATTTAGATGTTTGCCACATCGTGGAAGACAACAAATTATGGGCCAAGGTCTCACGGTACATGAAAGTAGTCACACCCCTCGTGAAGGTCCTAAGAATAGTAGATGGCGATGAGAAGAATGATATGGGAATATGACCATGGACCGTGTCAAATTAGACTTGCAGAAATCCCATGCCAGAGAATATGCAAAGTGGTGGAAAATTATTGACCATAGATGGGACAACACATTACACCATGACTTGTATGCAGCTGGTGAGTGATTAATTGTATTGATACAAAGTTCATTGTTCTTTAGGTTAATCTATATCTAACATTTAGTTAACTACACACAGATGCAGATTATTTCTCAACTCTCGATTTATGTACAATGTCAATGCAAATGTTGATGGCGAGGTGCTTCAAGACACTTTAAAAGTCATTGGTCGTTTATCGAGGATACCAAAAAAGAGACTTCAAGCCGAAATAGAGGTTGGCCTTTATTGATTTTATCAATAAGACGTATATAATTTACTTAAGTAGTTATGCTAATCTATTACTTTATCCTTATAGATGAACAATTATAGAATGAGGGCTGGGACATATTCTGACTCCCAATTGCAATACGCTGTGGGAAGAGTGAGCCCAGGTATACTTTATCTTGGTGCTTAAATTTAGTCAATATGTATTAGTATATCATGGAGAATTGATCTTTATTTACATCCTACATTTATTTGTTTATGGTTGGTGGAACAGCTGACTGGTGGATAATGGTGAACAACCGAGATGTGGGCAGTAATGCATTGACTTTCATTGCAATTAGGGTGCTAAGTCAAACAACATCAGTAAGCCAATGTGAAAGAAATTGGAACATGTTCAGCCTTATACACTCAAAGGTTCATAATCGACTAAAGGCTGAACAGTTAGAAAATTGGTTTACTGCCACTACAATATGAGACTGAGAATAAAGAACATGAAGTTGAGACAACAGTTGCGGGACAAACGCGTCGCAGAGGATACAACTCCAGAAATTGATGTGGACACATTATTTGATGATGACAATCCCTTGCAGTCTTGGGTTGAGGTACGAGAGCAGGTTGACGAGCCCATTTTTTATATTGATGATAGAACATGGGCAGAGGGCATATTAGATGAAGATGAGCCAAGGGATCCAAAATTCAGAAGACCAACAAAGAGGGCCAGAGAGACTCAAGCGCACCAGAGAGAGGACCCAACTTTGTTTGTTCACGACACTAAGCAATAGCCTGAGTTTGAGCCAACTAGACACTCAGAATCAGATAGCAGGCCAGCCACTCCTAGAATGGTCAAGTCACCTCCATCCTTAAGAAGAAGTACATCAATGTATGAGATAACTGAGAGGACTAGGCTGCTGCTCGGGAGGGCCCGACAATTGAATAGTTGAAGCAAATTTATGTGAGGCACACGCCAAGGGGTAAAGGACTCCTCTCAAAGATGAATGAAATCATCACACCAAAAGAGGAAAAAACAGAGTCAAAGGCTAGAAGGCGATTGGTTTCTTATGGTTTTGATAATGATGATGATGATGATCCCAGTGCAGCTGCAGGTGCTACTACTGGCAGTGGCACATATGCACCTACTTCCTCCTTCCACACTGACACAGGCAGAGGATACAGTCATAATGAAGAAGGACATGATTCACAGAGCCAATATGGACATCCATCAGGTTATGGTGGTGACCAACAGGAAGCAGACATGTATGGGTGGGGTCATCAACCAGAATTTCAATTCCATCCAGTTCCACCCAGTAGCAGTTATGGGTCAGCATCCTCTTCTCATCCTCAAGGTTCTGCTTCTTATGCTGATTCTGGATTCCAATCAAGCCAATAACCTTAAACTTCAAGAGAGATCAAAAGAGGGATGCAGGACTTGGCTACATCATTGTTTGGTTACAGTGAATATACAAAATACATGCAACTTTTTTATGGATATCAACATCAGAAGCCAGACGATGAGGGAGAAGGTTCTTCTAGCTATTATCCATATTAGTGCATCATCATTTAGGTAAGGATCATTTAATTTCTGTAACATTTACTATGTCTATATAGGTTTATTGTACAGCTTGAACCTACTTCATGCTTAATATGTACTCAAGAATATTAGTTTAACACAAGGTTGTCAGTATCGATTTCGGACTCGGTTTCGGCCGAGTCCGAAACCGGCCGAAACACAGTGAAAAGGTTATAAAAAATTAAAAAATATGTAAAAGAATAGAAAAAAAAATTAAGAAAAATATAAATAATCACATAAAAAATAGACAATTTATTACATATGCCTTGTAAAGAAATTGAATTAAGTGCATTACACAAGAAGACTAATGGGTTCAAGCATTCAAGTTATTAAACAAATATTGAGTACATATTAAACATGAAATAGGTTCAAACTGTACAACAAATGTGATCCTTACCTAAATAATGATGCACTAATATGGATAATAACTAGAAGAACCTTCTCCCTCATCGTCTGGCTTTTCATGTTCATACCCATAAGAAGGTTGCATGTATGGTCTATATTCACTATAACCAAACAATGAGGTAGCCAAGTCCTGCATCCCCCTTTGGATCCCTCTTGGAGTGTTTGGTTGGCTTGATTGGAATCCAGTATCAGCATAAGAATCTTGAGGAAGAGAAGAGGAACTGGTCGGATATGGATGGAACCGGAATGCTGGTTCATGACCCCACCCATAAATGGTTGCCTCCTGTTGACCACCTCCATAACCTGATGGATGTCCATATTGAGTACGTGAATCATATCCTCGCTCACCCTGACTGTATCCTGTGCATGTGTCTGCGTGGAAGGAGGAAGGACCACCAACAATGCCACCGCCAATAGTAGCACCTGCAGCTGCACTGGGATCATCATCATCATCATTCATTATCAGATCCAACCGAAACCAGTCGCTTTTTAGCCTTAGGGGATGCTTTTTTCTATTTTGGTGTGATTTTTTCAGTCACCTTTGACATGAATCATTTTCCCCTTGGCGTATGCCTCACGTAAATATGCTTCAACTGCTCAATTGTCGGGTCCTCTCGAGCAGCAGCACTAGTCCTCTCAGACAACCCATGCACTGATGTAGTTCTTCTTAAGGATGCAGGTGGCTTGACCATTCTAGGAGTGACTGGCATGCTATCTGATTCAGAGTGTCTAGCTGGATCAAACTCAGGCTGCTCCTCAGTGTCATAAACAACTCCAGGTGGGTCCCTTCTCTGGTGCGCATGAGTATCTCTGGCCCTCTTTATTTTTCTTCTGAATTCGGGATCTCTTACCTCATCTTCATCTAGTATGCCCTCTGCCCATGTTGTATCATCAATATCAAAAACGGGCTCATCAACCTGCACTCGTATCTGCACCCAAGACTGCAAGGGATTATCATCATCAAATAAGGCATCCACATCAATTTCTGCAGTGGCACCTTCAGCGACGTGTCTGTCCCGCAGCTGTTGTCTCAACTTCATATTTTTTATTCTCAACCTCATATTGTAGTGGCAGTAAACTAATTCGTCTAGCCGTTCAGCCTTTAGCCGATTGCGAACCTTTGAGTGTATAAGGCTGAATGTGCTCCAATTTCTTTCATATTGGCTTGCTGATGCAAGGATGGCAATATCGGTTTCGGTACCGGTTTCGGCCGGTACCGAAACCGATACGTACCGGTTTCGGTTTCGGCCGAAACCGGTTAAAACCATTCAAAAAATAAAAAAAAAATAGTAATTCTCTCTGGTTTCGGCCGAAACTGGACGGTTTCGGACCGAAACAGGTCAATTTCGGCCGAAACCATTAAAAACTATTATTTAATAAGTTTCGAACCTGCTACAGTGTTAGGGTCCGGTTTCGGATCGGTACCGGTCGAAACCGATACGTTTCGGCCGAAACGTATCGGTTTCGGCCGATACTGCCAACCATGTGCTGATGTGGTTTGACTCAACACCCTGATTGCAATGAAAGCCAATGCAGAACTGCCCAAATATCTATTATTCACCATTACCCACCAGTCAGTTGTTCCACCAACCATAAACAAATAAATATAAGTTGTAAATACAAATTAATTCTCCGTGATGTAATTCCAAAGAAAGCACAAAGATAACCTCATATCTGGGCTCACTCTTCCCACTGCGTATTGCAATTGGGAGTCAGAATATGTCCCAGTTCTCATTCTATAGTAGTTCATCTACAAAAATAAAGTAATAGATTAGCATAACTACTTAAGTAAATTATATACCTCTTATTCATGAAATAAAAAAGGCCAACCTCTACTTTCGCCTGAAGCCTCTTTTCTGGTGTCCTCGATAAACGACCAATGACTTTTAAAGTCCCTTGGAGCACCACGCCATCAACATGTACATTGGCATCGTACATAAATCGAGGGTTGAGGAAATAACCTGCATTTGTGTATAATTAACTAAATGTTAGATATAAAATAACCTAAAGAATAATGTATCAATACAAATAATCACTCACCAGTTGCATGCAAGTCGTGGTGTACTGTGGTGTCCCATCTATGATCAATAATTTTCCACCACTTTGCATATTCTTTGGGAAGGGATTCCTGCAACTCCATTTTGGCACGGTCCATGGCCTCATACAGATATCCCATATCATTCTTCTCATCGCCATCCACCATTCTTAGGACCTTCACGAGGGGGGTGACTACTTTCATATATCGTGAGACTCTGCCTCAGAATTTTTTGTCGTCCACGATGTGGCAGACATCCAAATATTCTATCTGAGCATCAACATTAGACTTGTCGATGTATTCCCGCAGGGCATTGTGGTACATGAAAGCTTTCAGCTCATTCTTATACATGTGCAAAGAAATAAAATTTGAATCAAATACAGATCATAACTATAAGGATAAAGAAGTAAGAATTGAGTTCAATCTCATACCTGTGCAAAGACTCCAAAAAAATGAAATTTGAAGCAAATCTGGTTGACCCTGCACGGATGATATCTCGCCCCTCACTTGTATGCTCCCTGAACATGTTCAATATCCTAGGATGGCCATAAATATACTGGGTAATCATTTGTGCCCTTTCAACTGTCTTCTTCACATGATTGTCCTTCCCAATGTCTTCCAGAATCAAATCTAGACAATGTGCAGCACATGGGAGCCAGTATAAGTGACTGCGCTTCTGCATCAATTTCTTCCCTACAGCCTTATAACTAGCTTCATTATCAGTCACTACTTGGACAACATTGTCCTCTCCAATTTGGTCTACCATGTTATCCATCAAATGAAACAAATAATTGGCATTTTTTTCATAGTTTGATGCATCTAGAGATTTTACAAATATTGTACCTTCGATGCAATAGACCAAAAAATTAATCATGGACTTCTTCGTGGTACCAGTCCAGCCATCACACATAATAGTGTATCCTCTCTCCATCCATATATGCTTGAAACTTTCAACCCAGTCATAGAGCTCCTCAACCTCTCCCTTAAAGCCACGCCCGTATATGTCTCGACGTGATGGGGCCTTCAAGCTAAGGCCAGCATCTGCTATGGCATCTAGCATAGGTTGAAAATATTCGCTTTTAGCTACATGTGCAGGGACACCTGCATGAAAAAATCATTTGCAGATACTTTTAAATGCATGCCCTGCAACTTCTGCTGATTTTTTTAACCCTCTCAATGCAGACTTGATTTTAGGTTGTGTAGCATGGGGCCTTCTGTGGAGATAGCTGTCCATGGGGCCTGTTCTCTGCGTTTGTAGGACAGCACCAATGTTAGGACGTCGTGCAGCTGTACTTTCGTAGGTCCCTGAACCCATGGGTGCCTTCCCTTTCCTTCGAGCGGCTTGTTCACGCTCCCTTGCTTCAGTCAGCTCTGGATCTGAATCCTCAGTGCCTTCCTCATCATCATTCCTCCTAACCCTTCTGCCAGAAATCTCCTCAGCAATTTCAGCCTCATCCTCAGCCCTTTGTTGCATCCTCTCCTTTTTGCCTAGAAGGCACTGGCGCATCTCTTCTCGCACCTCTCGGGGACAGTGGTCACATTGTCTCACCTCTCCTCTTACCCCTGCCAAATGTTACTTTCCTCTAGTAATTCCGCCATGTATCTCCCTACCACAATAATTGCATTTCACCTTTCTTCTCTTAGCATCAACTAAGGACAGGTGGGCCCACCCCAAATCCTCCTGCCCTTGCTGCTCCTGTGTTTGTTGACGTCTAGGCATGATGCTGCATTAAGACATTCATACACAAAAAGTTATAAGTACAATTAAAATTTAACCCTTAATCACCCTTCAAAAAAATTAATGCACAACACGATCCCACCCCAAATTCTTCAATGAAGCTTAATTGAGCTTCAATTGAGCCTAAACAAACCGAATTAGATAAAAGCCCCATTTTTTATGAACTAATTAACCCTTAATTATCAATTAACCCTTAATCACCTTCAAAAAAACTAATTACCAGCATGATCCCACCCCAAATTCTTCAATGAAGCTTAATTGAGCCTAAGCAAACCGAATTAGATAAAACCCCAATTTTTATGAACTAATTAACCCTTAATTATCAATTAACCCTTAATCACCCTTCAAATAAATTAATTACTAGCATGATCCCACCCCAAAATTCTTCAATGAAGCTTAATTGAGCTTCAATTTAGCCTAGGCAAACCGAATTAGGCAAAAGCCCCAATGTTTTTAAACTAATTAGGGTTTCAGAATCAATTAACCTACTTTTAAAGACTGAAAAATTAACCTACAACAAAAAAAAGTTTCAACCTACACAGCAGCAGGCAGCAGCACAGTAGATCCTCCTTTGCAACACACAGCCGCACAGTAGGTCGGAGCAGCAGGTCGGAGCAGCAGCAGCAGTAGGTCGGAGCAGCAGGCCAGCAGCAGCAGGGCACCAGCAGCAGCAGCAAGCAGCAGCAGCAGGCCACGGTTTTCTCCCTCAGATCTGAGGGAGAAACGAAGGGAACCCCTTTAAGGGGAGTTCACATGGGTTTCGGGCGAAACCGGACGATTTCGGGCCGAAACCGTCTGGTTTCGGGCCGAAACCGTCTGGTTTCGAACCGAAACATGTAAGTTTCGGGCGAAACCGATACCGGTTTCGCCCGAAACCCTTTTTTTTTTAAGTTTCGGACCTGCTACAGTGAGCAGGTCTATTTTCGGATCGGCTAGGGCCGAAACGTATCGGTTTCGGCCGATACTGCCAACCCTGGTTTAACATGTCCAATACCTACTTCATGTTTATTGCACTTAATCCTATATCTTTACAGTCAAGTACATGTCTAATGAATTTTTCTGATCTTTATCTGTTTATTTATATTTTATGATTTTTTTCTAAATTTTTATGTTTTTTTAATGTTTTGAACCGGTTTCGGCCAGTTTTGACTGAAACCGAAACCGGTACGTTTTGATTTCGGTCCCAGTCGAAACCGAGACCGAAACTGGCACTGCCATCCTTGGCCATAACTATCCATTACTTGTAAAAAGATCCATGCAACCAACTACCAAATATATCAAAATCAGCAAAAGCATTCATTTTCTTAATAATAAAATGTCTTGTAAAAATAAGCATCCATGTTCCAAAGGCTACATGGTCCATGCTTTACTTGTGTAGCATTAGAGAAGGGCAGACAGAACAATGTTGTATGCACTTATAATTTTTATAGTTCATATCAAACAAATCATTACACACTCATGAATCATCTAGGAAGGAAGTCCGCCTGCCAATCAAAAAAATTGCTTGTGATCAGTTTTCCATGTATATCACTTGCCTGCTTTCATAATCAAAATCTTCCAGTTAATATGTGGGAAAACATGTACATATATTCTTTTAGAAGATCTCTTTATAATGCAAAGGTTTCCAACAGTCTCAGAGACAAGAAATTTGAAAAAGTAATTCAAAGGAACAGCTAAAAATCTGAATAAATTTTTGTGGGCTAGCATCACAATCAAATCAAGGCAGTAATGCTACCTTGATGTTTGTTTTGTTCCATGATATTCTGAAACCACGTACTATTGAATGTTCCTACAGAAGAATTATTGTTACATAAACAAATTAAAGTCTGATATGCCACAAATGGAGAATATGCAAAGAGAAAATGTTAAAAGGGAATATACCATGGTAAAGAATAGGCTTTACACCTGGATCTTTTAGAAAAACAACAGCAGGAGCTGACTCCACCCCAAGCCTGTAACAAGAATACAGAACTATAGTAAACAATGTCACCGGCTAACATAGATGTATCCAACAATGACGAGAACATTGGACAATTATCCCTGAAGTGCAATATCACTGAAATAGAATGGATCAAGATCATTGAGAGAGAGGAAAAGTGCACCATGAAATAATGCAGACATGAGGTCACAATCAAACTGCAACCATGCTTACAGATCAAGGATCCATAGTTTGACAAGGTTTCATGACTAGCAGTCAACATTGAATCATTCTTCAGTGTTTCCAAGAAAAGATCCTTACTCCACATTCATGTAGATACATGAATAGGATCAGATCAGCCCAGATCAATTGATACAGTCGGATTCTGCCCAAACGACCTGATCCCCATCCACCGACCCCTGATTCCTACAAGCCATTGGCCTGCCTGGGGTCAGTACAGTCAGGATCAGCCCGGATCAGCCAATCCCAACCATTAGGGATCCAATGGCTAGTCAAACTAGCCATTAGAGACCAAGGCTAGCTCCTCTTCAGTGGCCTCCAACAGTTAGTCTAGGTTGTGGAAGGCCTTGAGGAATATAAATAGCCCTTGTTTGACCATTCTCACCACCCTCAGTTCTTTTATTCTCTTACCTTCTCTCACTCTCTAACCCCCCTCTTTCTTACTGTTCTCTTGTGGGCATGGAAGTCTCTCCAAATGCAATCTTGACACATGCTCCCTCCCTCTGTATCTATCTTTCTGTCACCTGCAACAGTGACCCATTAACCTGCAACTGATCTAGAGCAAGATGTTTGCATCACAGCAAAAGGATCACTTCCAAGTCTCATTACTTGTGTTTACAGTAGATAAGTTCCAAGATCACGAGCAATGAGCATCAGAAGGGATCCGGGAACAACCCAAGCATCAGAAGGGATCCAGCTACTTTGCCAGAGAGGCTGATCTTGGCCAAATGCAATGTATAAGGTATGTTTTATTAAAATCTTTCACATTTTTTTAGGTTTTTCTAATGCAATAAGAGGACCGTTCTAGATAAGGAAGGACTGGCCCAATCAGCCGGGAATTGGATCAAATTGGCTAACCTGAATCAGGGCCTGGACCGCCTGGCTGACCAATCATGGCCCAGATCCCAATCCTTTCTTCCTTGTGTAGTTCACCATTTTGGCAGACCACTTTCAGACCATAGGAATATTAAGAGGATTGCTCCCCCCAAAGCAAATAGTAAAAAATACGAAAATTCAAGAATTACTCCTTTCGTGCATGAATCTACTTTTATATAACCAGGAATGCAGGTTTCTCCCCTTGCTAACATGGACAGGGATTTAACAAGTATCCCTTATTGAAACTTGAGTAAGTCAGGTACATTTTAGTTTGGTTCTTCGATTATGGCATTTGCCTTGGTGGTTGAATAACCACCTTAGAGCTTTTCCTGGAATGTGTAATAACCACTAGTGCTAACATCATTAATTCCTTAAAAGGTGTGTATGTTAAAACCAGCGTATTTTTCTCAGAGCAAGAGATGCTAAAGCATAATATTTTAGCAAGACAATGATCATGAAGCTTCAAAACATGTGCCTTAATCATTTGCATGTTCTAAACGCATAAGATGACATCTCATGGAAACAAAAGCACACAGTGACTAACTTGAAGAAGGTAGGGATTCTTGTGCAAGCAGACAGGCAAAAGTTTCATATTGGCATTACTTTCAAACAATTTCCACCAGTGCAAGGTATAGCTTCTTCAATAGCAGCAAAAATAAAACTTTTAACATTCAGACAGAGAAAGCTTGAAGACAAGGAATGATTATTCCTAGCAAGTCAAGAGTTCAACCAGCTACACTATATCCTCCAATCAACTCGTCAGTATACTAAAGAACATACATGTTCAACCACATGGAAGAATCTTCCTCTCTCCATAAAATAAATGCAAAAGCAGCATAAGCCCAATAATCCTTGGCAGCTTTGCGCAGAAATGGAGCAGCACGTTCCCCAGTTTTTGAGAAGCAAAGGACTTTAATCTACAGTAGGCAATAGATGCATGAGTAATAAGGACGTGTCTGCACAGACCCAATATGGAAATTTTACTTACAGGGGTAAACATTTCTAGTGCACAAGTAGGGGATAACAAAGGGAATGATCAAACACTAGCATGTCCATGTGCACCAATCAGGCAGATGTAACTGAGATGCAGTAGCTAAAGCCACGTGCTGATTTAAGCCATCTTTTCATTCATTGATGTTATTTCGTGAATAAGGAGGCTTGAGTTGAAACCATGTGATGGGGAATAAGACAACCAATATTACTGGTCCAATTTGGTTTTCCTCTTCTCAATCCTTATTAAAATTTTCAAGAAGATATGTTCTTTAGGTTTAACTATGAACATGGCCTTGGCTAGAAAAGTATCAGGGCCAGATTAACATAGATGTCCCACATAGGGATAAGGCTGTGATGAGGACGTCGATCATGATCATCATGATGGCAACGGTGATCATAATGATGATGATAGATATGTGTCATATGTGAAACATATAACAGGCAAATCTGCCTTCGAAGAAAAGAGACTTTCATCTAGAACATAGTAGAATTAAGTAAAAAGTAACAAATTAGAATAATTAAAGATAACAATAGGAATAATCTTAGTGAAGAAAGCAGTAGAAATGACAGAAACAGGATAAAAATGCAATGATGTCCTTTCAGATCCACAACAGAAAGGCTCGAATTAGGGGATGAACATTGAATCTCATCACAATAACAAACACAGCCAAAAATCCACAGCAAGGATGTAAGAACAAGAGAGAGATTACTAATCAAGCTCTGCTGAATGCGTTATGTCAAATATTGCAAGAACACTGCCTGGATAGACTCAATCTTCCTCACCATTGGTATAGGGATCTGGAAAGTGAACAAAATGTAGATAGGGAGACTGTTGAGGACGGACTTGCAAAGCTCCAGCCGCCCCCCATATGGAAGCAGCTACCCCTTCCACCCTACTAGTCTGGGCTGAAATCCCTGCACCATTCCCTGTCAATCCTTACACCTTATATTATCAAGAGTCAACGGGAGGCCCAAGTAGGTGATGGGGAACTCATGTACCTAACACCTTAGAATAACAGCAACTCTCCTGGTGACTCTCTAATCCATATGCACCCCCAGAACCTGACACTTTTCAAAGTTCACCTTAAGGCCACTAACCTCCTGCAGAAGCTCCAACATCAGCTTAATAGTGTACAACTACTCCTCATCTTTTGCCGCGAAGAGAATAGTGTCGCCAACATACTGAAGGTGAGAGATGTACTGTCCCCGAGATGTTGGATACCCTAATCAAACTATGGGATTCAGCACTCGTCCACATCCTACTCAAAATGTGTGCCACTAGAACAAAAAGAAATGGAGACATAGGGTCACCTTGCCTTAAACCTTTGCCACTATAAAAGTAATTAAACGGTTTCTCATTGATGAGTACAACAAATGTGGATGATTGGAGACAAGCCCAGATCCAACTGACCCACTTCTCATCAAAGCTCATCTTCCTAAGGACATCAAATAGACACTGCCACCTAACCCGATCATAAACTTTTTTAAAGTCAACCTTGCTCACCAACCCTTTCTTCCTATGTTCCATTAAGGCATATAAACATTCATATGCAATCAGAAAATTATCCTAGATGATACGGTCTTTAATGAAAGCCCCTTGGTAGCTACTGGCCATCTTATAGATGACAATGTCAAGTCTCAGAGCTTATAGCATAGTGATTATTTTATAGGTCCCATTGAGCAGACTGATAAGCCTACAACCCCTCAAGCTCTCCGCTCCCTGCATTTTTGGTGTGAGAATAAGTAAAGTCTTATTGATGCCTCTGAAGTGAGCCCTACCAACCTAGAACTCCCAAATCGCTCAAACCAGGTCTCCCTTGATAATCTCCCAACAATGATGGTAGAACACAAGTGGGAAGTCATTCGAGCCTGAAGCCTTATCCCCTAAGTAGTCAGAGGCGAGAGGCAATCGAGACGACCAAGGGGTAGCCTCAAGCCTCAAACGCCTAGGCGATGGCCTAGGTATTTGGGACAATATTTTATGAAATAATATACATAATTCAAATATATAAATATATGTCTAAATATAACAAAAAATACATACATAAAATCAATAAACATCTTAAATTAATTCATTCCTCAAATCAAACAAATTTAAATAATATTAACATTAAATTTAAACAAATTAAAAAATAATAATTTACATTTTAAGCTCCTTGTTGCCCAAAGTAGTCCAAAACGAATGCTTCAGTCTTCCCCTGTACCATACTAGCATGAGAATATGATTAGAAAGAGAGAGATAGAGAGTGAGAGCAAGCGTGAGACAGAAGGAGAGGGGGCTCGGCCCCTCTGTCTTTGTCTGTGATTGTGTAGGTGAAACAAAGAGAGAGCGTGTGAGATAGAGAGTGAGACAGCCCCTCTCTCAGCTTGTGTGCATGTGAGAGAGAGATAGAGAGTGAGAGACGAGTGTGGAACAAACAGAGAGTAATACACAAAAAGAGAAAGAGAAACATAGAGATTGAGAGAGGGTGAGACAGATAATGAGAGAGAGAGAGAGTGAGAAAGGGGCTTACCCCTCTCTGTGCTTGAGAGAGAGAGAGAGAGGCAGAGAGAGTGACAAAGAGTGAAAGAGGACTCTGCCTCTATTTGTGTGTGAGATTGAGAGAGGGGCTCGACCTCTCTTTCTGTATGTGTCTGAGAGAGATAGAGAGAGAGATAGTGAAATGGAGAGTGAGAGAGGGGCTCAACCCCTAGGTGTGTGTGTGTGTGTAGCTGAGAGAGACGTGAGAGGGGGGAGGCGGGAGGGCTCGATCGTGGAGAGAGAAGAGAAGGGGAAGGCGTGAGAGAGGGGAGGCGTGAAAGACCTACCCACTTGCTATAGTGCTAGTCCCCACCGTCTGCCGCGTCGCTCGCCGCAGTCCACAAAGCCACCATCTGTCGTGCCACTCGCTCGCCAATGCCGCTCACTAGAGAGAGGGAAGAGACACGAGAGCAGGGGGAGTCTAGGGTTTCAATCGGGGAGAGAGAAGGTTACAAGAAGAACGGGTTTTATAGCAGCGGATCCAGTTATTAGGTAGGGGACATGGGCCGGGCTCTACGGAGGCGGGCCAGGCGGGCGAGGCGGGCCGACACGGCCCAAAATGCACCTAAGGCGATCACCTAGGCGGTTTTGACCAGAGAGAGGCGACGTTGGGCCACGATCGCCTTAAGTGCATTTTGATAACATAGCTTATCCCCATGCAAGAAGAAAACAACCTCCCTCACCTCTTCCTCCTCAAGGGGAAAGAGGCTCCTACTGTCTACTGCTAAGAGGTGAGGGAGAAGATCCTCTAAAATGAACAGTCTCATTGGCACTTCCTCAATGAAGAGTCACGATTAGAACTGTGTAATATGTCTCTCCATATTTTGTGGGTCTATAATGAGCTGGTTTCCATCTCTAATACACTTAATGTAGTTTACCCTTCTTCTCCATGATGCAACCCTATGGAAATAAGATGTGGTTCTGTCCCCCTCTCTAACTTGCCTCTCCTTTGACCTTTATTTCCAGTAGATCTCTTCTTTTATAAGGATGTCTTCAGAATCAGTCTTGAACTTGTCTCGCTAAATTCTATCTTGCTCATCCAGCAGCCCTGCCTCTAAAGCCTCCAACCCCTCTGTCTGCTCCATAATCATTTCCTTTGCTACTTTGCCAGGGAGAGTTTTGGTGGCTCCCCCTTGATCAGCCCCTATGCCAAGTATTTCAGCTTACCGATTAGCTTAGCCATATCAAATCCCTCTTGCCTCCGGGTATCCCACACTTCTCTGATGGTGTCCAAGAAGTCCTCTTCTTTGAGCCAATATCTTTACATTTTAAAACGTGCTTTCCTCCACTGCCTGCTGGAAGTCCTGAGCAATATGGGCTTGTGGTCTAAGACAATCATGACCAATGCAAGGGCCTTTACATGTGGGAAGTGGTCTTCCCAATCAACAAAGACAAGAAATCTGTCGAACCTGGACTGTGTTGGGTCCATTCTCATGTTAGACAATGTGAATTGGGTATTGGAAATTTGGACATCAATCAGTGTTGCTTTAGAGATAAAACCCTTGAATTCCTCCATCTCAACCAACGGGGAGGAGCCTCCGGACCTCTCAAACAGAGAGACCACAGTATTAAAGTCCGTCCCTACACACCATGGCCAGCTAGAGCCAGAGTGGAAGAGGACAAGATCATCCCAAAGTGCTTTTTTTCCATCCTATTCTGCTTGCCATAGACACTAGTGAAAGCCCACAAAAAACCATCCTTGGAACTACAGAAGGAGAAGGAAATGGCCCTTTTGTCGACGAGTCTCCACTCCTCAATCTCCTCTATCTCAAACTCATTCCAGAAGACCACAATTCCCCATGCTCTCCCCTCAACTGGGGATACCACCCCTTTAGACAACCTTAAGCCCCCTATTTCCCTCATGATATTCTCTTCATCCCCCTCATGTTTGGACTCTTGTAAGCACAATATATCTATCTTACATTGCCTAATTAGGTTCTTCACCACCCTCCCTTTTTCGCTCCCACAGATCCCTCTCACATTCTACGACACGATCCTCATTGACAAAAGGAGTATATCCCACCCTCCACCTCACCCTGCACCCCCTCTGCCTCCATTCCTCCCTCATTATTTTTTCCACTCTTTTTTTTCAGATTTCCCTCCCTTAACCTCCCTTGCCGTAGAGATGAGCCATCCTTACTGGACCTTCTTGAACATGCCTTTTATGTCGTTCTCAAGTCCGGTGAAGGACTCACCAACCTTCTCTGCTAGCTCCCTGACTTGTAACTCAGTCAGCCTCTCTACCAACCCGACCATTTCCTTGACCATCTCTCTACCCAACCCCTCTGTTTTCCCGTACTCGCAATTTTCTTGCTGATCATCCCATAGGAGACCCCCTCTCTAAGCTAGGGGCTCCCTAGAATTACCTCAGTCGGGTCTACTTCGTGGTTTGCTTCCAGAAAATCAAAGAGGTTCTCCTCCTCCTGGGTCTCCAGCATCGTAAGAGGAAGCCCCATGTAAAGGGGTGCACGATCTTGTGGGTCCGCTAGGGAGGGAGGCCCTGCCCCCCCCCCCATCTACCAAGTGCGAGGTTACCTTGTCCGGACAAGAGTCCACCCTATGAGGTAGCTCCCGGGACTCCATTCCAGCCTCCTCCACCGCAGTACCAACCATCTAGGACCTGGCTCCCACTCTAGAGACCGAAGCAGCCAGGGCTTTAGCGGCCGACAACGGCACCCCACGGCCCACGATTGAGCGGCCTGACTTCTGCCCTACTAAGCTCCATCCCTACACCTTCAAACCACCATAGCAACCTCCTCCGACTGGAAAATTGGCTGCAGAGCTCTTCTAAATCACCTCTGTCCAGCTGCTGTAAGGTTGACGTAGGGATAGTCACTGTTTCGGGGACCAGTGACCCCCCACCCCCGATGACCGACGGCGATCAACAAGGTGGCTGGTGTCACCCCTCCTTACGGAGGCAGCGGAGCACTGTTTGGGGATGTCGGGCGGAGAAGATGTGTAGCAACGAGTCCCTTAGACCCAATACGACCGAGCTTATCGGATTCGGGTAAGTCACGGGCCATATAGGCACGCTCGGGTTAATAGGTACGTTCAGTCCGCTGCTTCCGACTTCGCGTACAATCCGATCAAAATGTTCAGTATCCAACTCAGTCTTCTTACCCAAAGTCCAGCCCAATACGTTTGAAATTGAATTTGAATTTGAATGAACTTGTGAGGATCCAATAGACCCATTGAGATCATATATCCTTGAATAAGGTCAAATGGAATTGGGCTAGCCAAACACTAAGTGTGACACACACAATGGACTTAAAGAAATTTGTCCCTCCACTGAAGCATATCAGGTTAACAGATAAAGGATAAGAATAAAAGATCATAGACTCATTAAAGTCCATTAGGGATTCATAAGAGTGTATCCTTTAATGTACTTAGGCCAGATGCAATAAGAATACATTAATCCAATAATCAATCAGCACTATCAAATGATCATCGCCATAATTAAAGGACCATCATGGTTGATAGCATCACATAATCATTAGCATCATGATCATGATCATCATCATCATGGTCATGTAAGTATAATAACCACATCATGAGACCATCATGCACATGATCATCATATAAGTATTATCATCAAGATCATCATGGTCATGATCCTCTTGATCAATATAAGAATCAGAAAGCTGTCACTATCATGCCATCATCATCATGTGAAGATCAACATAAGATCACCATGATGCCACGATCAAATAGCTGTCAATGAATATACCAATTAGACACACAAAATGAAGCTTGATCATTAGTATCAACAAACATCAAGATACCATGACCATGACTATCATATTCATCTCATCATCAAGTTATCTTCCATTAGGAAGCCAAGATAGAAGAAAGACTTAAAATCTCCAAGAGGCGAGGTTGAGATATCCTTCTCATGCTAGAGAGCCTTTGCACATTCTTGTCCTCATCCATGTCTTGCAAATGGCCAATACATGGAGCATTTATATGCTCAAGGAAAGGTGAGATGGGTGGGGTGGATCCCTCCCCACAGTGAAAAAAAAAGTGGACTATACCGCCAATTTCATTACATAAAGACAGGTAGTACATTCAGTGAAGCAAGGACATTTTCCTCAACCTCAAAAAATAAACCCTCCACTAAATATGTTTCAATTCCTTTTGCCATCATGTGAAGAAAAAAAACAAAAGGCCTAAACCAATCATAAAGACACAAACACTAGCCCTAAAAGGCTAAAAGAGATGCTTTCTACATAAACATTACTATCATATGCTGCAGCAAACCACGTGAGGGATGAGACCCAGAATATATTATTGAAGAAGCCACAGCTGCTGAACAGTGTTGAAATGAATTGGAAAGGAAGCTAACTGACCAAGCATTCTCCAAACCTCATTGCTGACCAGGCAGGTATTGAACATCATCTTCCCTATGGATACCACACAAAGAACAATGTTATCTGGTCTCCCTTTTTTCCCGATGACTATTCTCCTCTCCCCTCCCCCCCCCCTTTTTTGTGTGTGTATTGAGGGGGGACAATTTTCTACACCCGCACTGGCTGCTATCCAGCCAATGCAGCAGGTGGGGCTTGAGAGAGAGGAGAGAGGGAGAGAGAGTACAAAGTTGGATTCTCTCTTTCCCCATTTACATCTTTCCTGTCTTTTTCTTTGTGTGCTGGGCAAGAGTCCAAAGTTGGACTCTCTCTCCCTCTCTCGTGTTTTCTTGTGCTAAGAAGATCCATATAGAGACCCTCATCCAATTTCTTAAATCTCTCTTTCTTTGTTTCCCTTTTTTTTCTCTTTGATTCTCTTCCGTTAGTTCGTTAGGCAAGAGTCCACCATCTACTGCTCCCCCCTTTGTTATCTGCACAGGTTAAGTGGGCCCAAGATGGGCTCCCTCTCTCCTCTGACCTCTCTTCCTCTCATGCAGCCAGCCCTAGGAGAAGGGCCTTATTGCTCCTGTTGCTGTTAGGGGGGGTAGGGGGTGGGGGGGCAGCTGCTGTTCCATGTTCTCATGCAGCCGGCCCTAGGAGAAGGGCTTTTGTTGCTCCTGTTGCTGTTAGGAGACTGCTGCTTTTTCTTCTTCACTTAACACAGGCATATTGCACTTTTTTCTGTGTATGTTCGAACAGAACTTATAGAAGTTTCAAAATATCCAATGGTATTCAGCGGCCACTCACAGAAAGGTCTGGCAAGTCCTTTACAAGGCTTTTTTAAGATACACCCTGATGAGACCTACACGTGAAAGCACCATGTACAAAAATTGTGAATATTTTGTATCTTTATTTATAGATAGGTGTCTAATTAGTTAAAGATTTAGTCCTTGCACTTTGATGACAGCCCGTATCTATTATAGTAGGGATTTTTGCATGAAAGTTCTTACATACTTAGCTAATTGCCCATTAGTCCCTGAGTTACAATAAGCCCCAACAATCATCGCCATTCTACAAATAAGTCTCTATCGTTCGTTATGTTCGACAAAAGTTAACCGGACCATGGTTAACTTGACCCAAGGTTAAGAAAAGACCAAATTACCCCTGATTAGTTGTGTGTGTGTGTGAGAGAGAGAGAGATAGAGAGAGAGCAGTGAGCGAGGGGGTTCCGACGTGGGAGCGGGTGAGCTCTGCATAGGGGGGTTCCGGTGTGAGGGGCAGGGGTGAGGGGGGTTGCCAACGCCCTGCACAGGGGGTGTCGCCGGCGTCTCCCTCGTCATCCACGTGACCGAGAGAAAGCAGCAGGAGGTTGTGGTGGGGGAGGGGGGTGCCAGCGCTCTGCACAGGGGGTGCCACCGGCGTTCCCCTCGTCATTCTCGTGACTGAGAGAGAGCGGCGGGGAGTTCCGGAGAGGGAGGGGGGAAGGTTGCCAGCGCTCTGCATAGGGGGTGCTGTCAATGTCTCCCTCATCATCCTTGTGACCGAGAGAGAGAGAGAGAGAGAGAGAGAGAGAGAGCAGTGGGGGAGGGGGGTTTCCAACGTGGGGTGGGGAGAGAGGGGCTGCCATCTCTCTGCACAGGGGGTGTCGTTGTCGTATCCCTCGTCATCCTCGTGACCGAGAGAGAGAGAGAGATAGCAGCAAGGGGGGTGATGCCAGCGCTCTGCATAGGAGGCTGCCGCCGGCGTCTCCCTCATCATCCTCGTGACCAAGCACCACGACGGGATCTCTGCAGAGAGTGGGGAGGGCCAGCAGGGGGGGGGGAGGGTTTGCAGAGGGAAAGGGGACCTAGACGCCGTTGACCTGATCTGGGACCTGGCGCAGTGGGAGGCACTGTCGAGGGGGCGGGTGACTGCCTTGGGGCAGGCCATCTACGCTGTAGAGGCCGTATCCTCTCTGATCGCTAGCGCCTCGGTCGCATCTGTCGGCGGGGAGGTGGATCTAGCGGCGGGGCCCAAGGTTCCTGGCGACTACTCTTGGGGCAAGGCCTTCAACGACCTCTGGGACAAGCTCTCCAACGAGATCTGCAGACAGTGCCCCAGTGAGGTGCACTTCGTGGCGGCATCAGTGCGTAGCCTGGCGAAGATCGTGGCCAACCCCGCCGATGACAACACGAGAAAAAAGTAGAGGTTAAAATCACCGTGAAGGAGCTGAAACAAGCCGCAGAGAGGCTGACGAAGTGGGGTTGCAGAGGGGAGGGTGGGGGTTCCCGCCGGCGGAGGTAGCAAGTGGTTAGGGGGTAGCAGGTGGGGGGGGTGCAGAGGAAAGGGGGTTCGGGGACCACCACCGCACCACCTCCGGAGCGCCTTCCTGAGGCCAACCTAAGAGCCTGGGGGGGAGAGAGAGAGAGAGCCCAAAGGGACCAAAGAGTGTGAGAGCAGGGGACCCACGTTGAGAAGGGTATTTCAGTCTTTTTAAGTGCTCTGTCACACCCAAGATGGAATATTCTATGGGATATTCCCTTATTGACGGCCGCAAACCACAGGGACTTATTAGTAACAGTTGGAAGATTGTAAGGGCTTATAAGGAAATAGTTGTAACTTAGGGACCAATCGGCAATTAGCTAAGTATATAGGGACTTATATGCAAAAATCCCATTATAGTATTGTGCTGTTTTTGTTCTCATATAGATAAGTTTTAACATAAAAACCATGAATCTTTGAAAGCCTGTGGTAGAATCCACTTCAAACTGCAAGTCTGCAACCTTCCCTGATCCATGCAAAAGTGGGTCACAGTTGGATTAGTGCAACCCCCAATCAGATCTGCACAACCCGTGGATGAGGGGGGGAATGCATCTAATCCAATCCAATCTTCAGAAAGGTTTGGATCAAAATTTTGACCACCGATCCGCAATGGATCGCATGTGGATGAGGTGATTTCTCAATCTGCTTCGACCCATTTGCAGCCCTAATGTGCGATTCATATATATGACATCCCAAAAATGATCATTGTATGGGCTAGAATCCATTAATCATTAGTCAACTTTCTATACAGTTAAATGGCACATAAGGGATTTTATGCCAGATGTGAATGACTGGGTGAATAGACTTAAACATCAGGTGTTTTATCATAGGCTTAAAATATAAATAATAGATGCTATTCATCAACCGCATGCACAATAGAAAAGGTGATTACTGATTACACTAATCCATATTTTTGTTGGTTGTATGAGTATTAAAGAGAAGCCTATGCATACGCTGGGCAGAACAATAGCATTGGTAGTGTGCCGTAATGCATTGAGCTATGTGCAACAAAAGTATTGGCTGTGACATCAGGACCAGATTTCTTTGTATAAGTTCCCAGTTTCCTGGTTACCTAAGAGATCTAAGCAAAACTGGCAACAGTAATCAATTCACAGCAAAACATTCAAGGACCCACCCAAAAAAAGGAGTTAATTCCAGATGCTGATTACGATTATAATTTAACAGATCCAGAGAGTTTTTTAAGAGTTTTAAAAACCCTGAAATGCATGGAATGCAAAGTCATCCGATCCGGATCAGGATAAGCCAATTCGTAACGGAATTGCCGGGTTGCAATCCGACTTCGGGGCCAAACCGGCTCAAAAATTTAAAAAAAATGGTGGAATCAACCAGAATCTGCCAAATCGGTATGGATCGGACCAGAATCGGTCTGGATCAGACCAGAAACAGTGGAACAGGCCCGATGCAATTTTTTCCCTGATTTTTTTCCTAATCGGTCTTGAGAGGTAGAATTCGTGTATAAGTCGTAAGAGAATGGTACTCCCTCATGCCACAAAACTCCCTTGTTTTAAGATGTGTTTTATTTATTTTATATGATAATTGCACCTTTTTGTATGTTGATGTTTATGTCGAAGAAAATGTTACTACTGACCAACTATATTTTTGGGATTTTTAAGTTTTGAGCCCCTATAATCTTTCATATTTACATATTAGCCCCTTCAATCTAGATATTTCTTTATAACTTGTTGCAATCTCAAGTTATTTAGTTTTTTTTTTTGAAAGTGGATGTTACAAAAGAAGAAGAAAACTATATTTTTTTGGGATTTTTTAGTTTTCAGCCCTAAACTATATTTACGTATTCGCCCCTACAATCTAGATATGTCTTTATAATGCGTCACAATCTCAAGTTATTTAGTATTTGTTTTTGGCGAGTGGAAGAAAAAGAAGAAGAAGAAGAAGGAGAGGTAGAATTGGTACTCCCTTATGCCGCAAAACTCCCTTAGTTTAAGATGTGTTTTATTTAGTTTATATGATGCATTGCATCGTTTTGTATGTTTACGTTTATGTCAAAGAAAATGTTACTACTGACCAACTATATTTTTGGGATTTTTTAGTTTTTAGCCACTATAATATTTCATATTTATGTATTAGCCCCTACAAACTAGATATTTCTTTATAACTCGTTACAATCTCAAGCTATTTAGTATTTTTTTTGAAAGTGGATGGTACCACATGGTAAGAAGAAGAAGAAGAAATACAACTGATTTAAGAAGAAGAAGAAATACAACTGATTTAAGAAGAAGAAGATAGCCAGGATGATTGTCCAGCTCCAGGTAAGAAGAAGAAGAAATACAACTGAAGCAGCAAATTACAATATTACATCAACAGATTCAAGTTGTAACGATGATTTGACATATAGCCAGGATGAATGTCCAGGTATCTTGTGAAGCCTTGCATCAACAAAGATCAGTCGATCCAAATGCAATCAGAATCTTGCATTTGGATGCCCTAAATCCTATATGAGAAAGTCTCTTGACTAAGCCCTTGCAGTGATAAAAATAGAGCCAATAATTAAGATGCAAAGATGATGGTTCAACATAGCAAGAAAGGGGAGGGTTTTTTGGATTTGATTACAAAGATGGAAATTGATAGAATCAAGTGGCAGGATAGGATTGCAGACCCAAATAAGTAGAAATAAGGCTCTCACAATGACGATGATAATGATGATGCAAGAAATAAACATGAACATGCATCAAGATAAATGAACAGAACAGAACCTGAACATCCAATCAATTCATAGTATATAATCATTGCAGTAGCAAACAGAAAAATACCTTATGCTGTCCACTTTTTGCAATGAAATTCTGCACCTGAAATGCACCATAAGAATTACTCCATGTAAACTATTAGAAGCTAGCATAAAATTTTAGATCAACAAAGATGCCTTGGTAATGAAGTATGTTGAAATAACATAAAGAAAGCCTGAACAAAACAGAACATTTTGTGTGACTAAAATCATGAAGAAATATAACCATTCTAAAGCAAAAATTGTAAATGTTTAGGGCCTCTTGAATAACCAAATGACTTAACCTGGATGAGTATATTTGACAGGATCCACCAGAGCTCCAGATCAAAAGGAGATGCATTTTCTTTTCAAAAAAAAAATCACAGGAACAATATAATCTACAAAAGGGAAGCGAGATCGGAGGAAAGGACTTTCTCTTTTGTTTGTGACACGGTGTCCTTTTGGGCGAAACATTTATGTAATTTGGAGGCTCATAACTCCTCTCTTTTTTGGTCTTTGGGCAGTTAGTTGGGATTCACCTCCATGGTGCGGTGTTTTTTGAATAGGATTTTTTGATAGCTGAGAGCTTATACATGTACATCCCTTTCTTCATTCAATATAATAGTGGTACCACCCACTTTTCAAAAAAAAATCTACATATTCAGACTGTTAAAGGATTATATATATCCCTTGAGAGATCGTTGTTGACTTTGAAAATTTCATATTCAACGTCATAAAAAGATCTCTGCACCATATGTTTCTTCTGTAAATAGATTTTTTAAGTGGTTAGTACCACTAAATTGCATTAAAGTAAAAAAGTGGGATATACAAGTATAACCAAAAGCTCCCAAAAAATCCCTTTACGGCGAAACCTCCACACCAAGATGATGTGGCACCCACTAACCCCCCAATAAAGCAAAAAAGAAAGAGTTGTGTGTGTCTACTTTACATAATATCAAAGTCCACTCTCTCACTTTCTCCAAAATAAAAATGTGATCCTCCCTGAAGCTCTATCCTCCCTTCTGAAGACTTTACTGTTTCTTTCTCCCCATAAGGCCCAAAGGATAGCATGGAGAACTATCCACTAGATGAGCCAATCACCCTTACGATTCCACCTCTTATGCCACTTCCAGACTAGGATGGCAGTATCGGCCGAAACCGAAACGTTTCGGTTTCGGCCCATACCGAAACGAGTTCGGACCTGCTCACTGTAGCAGGTCCGAAACTTTAAAAAAAAAATTTAATGGTTTCGGGCGAAACCGATACCGGTCTCGGCCGAAACTTACCCGTTCTCGAAACCGGATGATTTCGGCCGAAACCGGACGTGCTCACTATATTTTTTGCCTTTTTTTGAATGTTTTGAACCAATTTCGGCCGAAACCGAAACCGATACGTTTCGGTCCTGGCTGAAACCGGTACTACCATCCTTGCTTCCAAATCAGTTGGTACACATTTTCTTGAAGGATGGTGACACTTGGGAATGTGTTTGTAACCTATGCCCAAATCTCCTTAGAGAAGGAACAGCATGCGAAGAGATGATCCAGGTGTTTCTTCCTCTTCTCCACAGACTACACAAAGTGGAGATACCTGCCAATAATGGGGAGAGCCTATCACAAGTCGGCAAACGCCCGTACGAGATCCTCCATATAAGTAGTTTCGCCTTAAGGGGGCTTCCAGGGGGTCCAGATCTGTGTTGCCAATCCATGCCTCGTACCTCCATCAGAAATAAGGTTATAAGCTGATTTAACTAAAAACATTCCTTCTTTATCCGACCTCCACCACCACCTATCCATGGTACTAATTGCTAGGGCAAAGTCATAAGACACTATAGCAGTCTCTCTAGCTTTTCATTATTCTCCACCCTAAGATTCCTCCTAAATGATGGAGCCCAAATTCCTCCGAATAGGTGTGGCTAAAAAACATGTGCAACTGATTCCCCGTGTCAAGGTAACTGCAAACAAGTGCGGAAAAGAGACCTCTAGTGTGTAGTCCCCAAATTGCCTATGTTATCAAAGGCAATGAGGCGTCGCTTAGGCGATGGAGGCGGCCACAAGTCGTCTCGACTCCACCTCAATCGCCTTAATCAGGCCTTGTGGGCCCAGCCCACCTCCGCACGCCTCAACCCGTTCAATTTTTTGTTTAAATGTATTTAGATTTGTTGTTAATTTTACTTGAATTTGTTTGATTTTAGAAATGAATAAATTTAGAAAGTTTGTTGATTTTATGTATGCATTTTTGTGATATTTAGACATATATTTATATATTTGAATTATACATATTATTTTAATAAAATATCACCTCAAATGCCTAAACCATCGCCTAGGTGTTTGAGGCATGAGGCGACCCCTTGGTCGCCTAAGTCGCCTCTCACCTCTGACTACATAGCACACCACACCACCTGTCATTCCAAAGCAAACATTTCTGGCCATTCCCCAATCAGATTCGTACACTAACCCATATGATATCCCTACACTACAAGATGCCTCTCCACATGGGAGAGATATTGTGCTGATGTGTTGGAGTCAAATCCCATTCCCTTACTCTACCACAATATCTCTAGCAGACAACTAGCAACCATAACCCATTCTCCTCAGAACCCAACTTCCATAGCCATTTGCACAACAAAGTTTGATTGAAGCCTGATATTTCTGATACCCTGTCCTCCCATGTCCTTGCTCTTGCAAATTCTACTCCATGCTATATCATGTCATCCCCTGCTCTTGTCTCCACTGTCATACCAGAAAAATCTTGATCGAATGGACTCCATTTTCCTTGCAACCGTTCTTGACACCTAGAAGATGGAAAGATACTAAATGGAGAGTCTACTCAACACCGATTTGCATAGCACCAATCTCCCCTCATATGAGAGGATTCTCGCCTTCCATCTTACCAATCTAGACCCATACCTCTGTATCACCTTGTGCCAATCACTGCAATATAGGGCTTCTAGAGGCAACGGCAGGCAGTGGTAGGCCCAGATAGGAGATGGGGAAGACTCCTATATAACAGCCTAGGATGAAAGCGGCTCTCCGAAGGGCTCTATCCTCCATGTTAATCCCTACAATTTGGCTCTTGCTGAAATTTACCTTGAACCCAATGACTTCCTACAACAATTCCAACATGAGTCTAGTGACATATAGTTGCCTCTCATCCTTTGCAACGAACAGGATGGTATCATCCGCATATGGCAAATGAATGATTTAAACTCTGCCTGCTCCAACCTGAAAGCCCTTCATCAGTTCCTACCGTTCGACTCTTAACTACATCCTACTAATATGTGCGGCCAGAACAAAGAGTAGAGGAGACATTGGGTCTCCTTGCCGAAGACCCCTATCACTACGAAATTAAGAGGACAGTTGTCCATTGATTAAGACTGTGAAACTGGTAGATGTGACACAAGCCCTGATCCATCCAATCCACCTCTCATGAAAACCCATCTTCTGAAGCACATCAAATAAACAGTCAGTTAACACTATCATTTGCTTTCTCAAAGTCTAGCTTGAGAGCCACTCCTCTCTTCCTCTAGGTCTTCATGACATACAAATATTCATGAGCCACCAAAAAGTTCTCTTGTATGTGGCGGCTCTTGATAAAAGCCCCTTGGTAGCCACTAACCATTCTGTCAATGACTGTGTCAAGTCTCATGGCTACAAATTTGAAGATGATTTTGTGTGTTCCATTCAAGAGGCTAATGGGTCTGAAATCCCATAGGCACTGTGGACCCTAGTTCTTAGGAATAAGTACTAGGATAGTCTTGTTGATCCCTCTCAAATGTGCCTTTCCCTCCTGAAGCTCTTGTACCGTAGAGAAGAGACCAATCTTGATTATGTTCTAACACTTTTGAAAGAAGGCCACAAGGAAGCCATCAGGACCAAGTGCTCTCTCCCCCGCAAGTGAGAAGACAGCCTTTTTGACCTCCTCCGAGAATGGACAGCCTAAAGCTTCTCTTTCCTCCATAGAAGTGCATGGAAGAAGGTCATTTATGGTGGGCAGTGAAAAGGTGTGAGAAGTAATCATTTCTCCTATAAATAGATGGGTGAACAAGTGCTTCCTAGGCAATTTCTGGGAGCTCAAGTACTTCTTGCTGAAGATCCTCCAGTGAAATTTTTCTCCTTGTTGAAGTTATTAGCAGAAAAATGGTTTTGAAGAATAAATCAGACACAGGATTCTTACTACTTGATTAGCATTATGACCAGGATACCCATACTGCACTTGCCATTTACCAATAACTCATTTTATCCTAATAGTCCATCACCACATCTCTCCATGTCATTATCTTCAATTGGGACCCCCAACAAGAGACACCAACACCCTCGTAGTGATAGCAACAGACTAACAGCAGCAACATAACCTAAAGAGTGTCCTCCTTTTACTCCCTGTCTCCATTTTTGCATGCCTAATGAAAGGAGCTAGGTAGCAGAACCTTCACTGCCAGGAAGACAGCCACGTTGAGAACTTCATGTCTGCTATGAACATTTATGCATTGCCCACATTCGGGAAGGAGAGAAGGGAAAGGTGCACCTTGATGGCACACATCATTACATTTCCAGACATATAAACAAGGGTTTGATTAAGGATAGTAAGGAGGCAGCATTCAGCTTGTCAGTACATATGCAGGAGCAGCAGGACTGGAAGCAAAGTGGAGATTGAGACAGGGAGACAAAAAAATGCATATGTGGAGTCTATGAGGTGGGCAGCATTTGGATTGGGATCGGACAGGGAGCAGATGGATAGTTGGATTAGTGGAAGACATGGAGTATAGGCTCCATCAGGAGGCGGCTTCTGGCACCAATTCATTATCAAGGACCCCTTGGTGTTGGTAAAGAAGGTAAAGGTGTCTTATATAGAAACATGTGTAATTATTTTATATTTTCGTACTTACCTATTTTATAATTTAAAAAATACTTTTCATTTGCAATTTTTATTTAAAAAAAATACTTTTTGAATTATTTCAACTGGATCAGATTGCTTCCGTTGGGACAGCTGGATTCAATCCAGATCAACATGGGGCACACCTCATCCCAATGCCTAATCCGATTTTGCGCTCCTTGATGGCTATCATGCCCAGTCCCATGAAGGGATATGAGGCAATAAACTCATTCTAAGATAACACAAATACTAAAAGGTGGAAAATATTCCCTCCATTAGGAGAAACCCTTGCACGATAAAGGGTTTTAACCCCATTTCTGCTGTCAGACAATTTTTTTTACCTCCCATGGAAACAAGCAAATTTATGGATGCTCCAAATTATACCCTTTCTACAGAGAAGGTCCTTGTGTTACTTCCACACAGTTGCCAAACAGTTCCCTAGTATGGCCCTAACATTTGTTTTCCTCCATTAGTTGTTCTACCAATGATTTTTGAACACTAGCACATTCATCAACTCTTACCTCATCAACCATCCTCCAATTCATAGATCAGCTTCCATAACGAATTCATTACGTGAGATTGGCGAACGACTGCAAGATATCTTATTTGAGCACAATTTTCTAGACGAATTGTGAAAAGTTATTATAGAAGTGGTGCAGCAACAATGATACCATTTTCTATTTTTGCAGATCAGGGCATTAAGTGATTCTTGGAAGACTTTTGGCCACAGTAGATTTTCATGTCCTCTTTCAGTTGATTCAGGGAATACGGGAGTACTTAAACAGTTTGAAGATCCAACTTAGAAAATGCATAACTCAACTTCCTCTCATCGTCCCACATGCTATTTGCTGAAACATTTGCAAGAAGCACAATAATTTCATTATTTGAGAAAGTAGAATTAATGTTGAAAATAATTGTCCTTGTAATCAGGTTAGATACATTCCCACAATCCCTACTGATGAAAGGAAGGATCCCTAAAAGAACTGCAAACTTCCACCATCAATAGTAACTTTGTTCAGGTCTTGCTAAGGTGGGAGAAGAACCTGACTTCAGCCACCAAACTTTCACAACCGTAACTTTCTTGGGGGGCAAAATATAGATGAATAAGAGTAACGAACAAATCTGAGCGCCTACCAAAACATGGTGGCCATCATTGAGGCCTCTTGAAAAGGGAGACTGAGAAGGATTTCAAAGGAGACATTAAAAGATAATGTGAAGATTAAATAAAGTTGATTTATGAAAGAGTGGTAAAAAGGGATACCATGACCTAACCCAAAGTAGTTGGGTGAATGTTGGAAGCAAATTTGGCGTTGCAAAAACACCTCCTCTTTTATTTAATTGGAGCAGAAATGGGCTAACATGGAGACGGAAGACCCGTCCGGGGTCGGAGGGACCCGTACGGGGTCGGAGGGACCCGTACGGGGTCGCCCCACCCTGGGGGGGTCTGCCCGGGGCAGCGCGCAGTCGGGGGGACCCGTACGGGGTCGCCCTCACCCGGAGGGGTCCGCCCGGAGGTGGGCAAACCCGCGCGGGGCCGCCCCTGGGCGGGCGGACCCGTCCGGGGTCACCCGATCCCGGGTGGGACCCATCCAGGGTTCGCGACCCCGGGCAGGTCCTGCTCGGGGTCCGCGACCCTGGAGAGGTCCTCCCCGAGGGCGCGCGACCCCGGGCGGGTCCTCCGGGGGTCGCGCGACCCCGGGGAGGTCCCGGACTGGCCCGGGGACCTCCCACCCCGGGGAGGTCCCATTCTCCCGCGCGCGTACTAAAAAAATTTGAAAATGTGACCTCCCCGGGGTCATTTTCATCCCGTTGGACCCGTACGGGGTCGAACACTCCCGGAGAGGTTCCCCACTTCTATAAATAGACCTCCGGAGGTCCAGAAGAGGGGATCTACACACAGAGTACAACCTACGGAGCATTGTCTTGGAGCATTTCGTTCGTTTGTTCGTTGTTTTGACCCGCGAGGGGTAAGTCCCCGGGTCTTGTGTATATGCCCCTGTGAGGGTATTTTTGTAATTTCGCCCCTCAGTGGGTCATGTTGTAAGTTTCTACGTCTGGGACGACAAATACGTAGTTCCACCCATATAATAGGAGAATTACAAAAACGTCCTTCCTGGGGCCCGAGAAACAAAAAAAGTCATGTTCTTTTCAGTTATACCCTGCAACTTTTGTAATTGGGGCTACGCCCCTACTTCTCGCGTTAGGGGAGACTTTTGTACAGTCGACAAACTCGCTGACAACCCTTGTACTCATTTGAACTATAGAAGCACTCAGCTTGTTCTATGTATGTCTTTGGGTGGAAAAATTATAAGAAAACCCCCGACTTCTGAAAATTGCATACATACCCCTCCTTCAGCCAAATTGCCAGATGTGTGTCTTCTATGAAGCCCCTTGTCATTCCTTTGGTCTGAAAATGTCGTCAGCTCAGTCCGACCCTCGGGTGCTACCCCAAAACTCGGTCTGTGTAGGGCATGGTAAAATTACCAAAATACCCCTGCGACCTAAAAACGGCCTACCAGCCCCCGTAACCCTCCAGAAAGAGCCTCAGCGCCTTGGGAAGTCAGGAATCCGGTCCTACTTCCGTTCCAGCTCAGAAATTTCAGAAGTGTCCCTGGCTTAGGTAAAATTACCAAAATACCCCTGAGTTGGTAAAATTATCAAAATACCCTCGGGGTTCAGAAAACTTCTCTCTACTTCAAAAATGCCTACGGCTTCCGCATATTTGCATCTTTACTCCTAAATCTTAGGATTTTGCTCAGACTTAGCCCTAATTACCAAAATATCCCTGGGTTGGTAAAATTACCAAAATACCCTCGGGGTCCAGAAAACTTCTCTCTACTTCAAAAATGCCTATTGCTTCCGCATATTTGCGCTTCCATTCCTAAATCTTAGGGTTTTGCTCAGACATAGCCCTAATTCAATTGTTTCTGTTGGTCGGTGGTGAGTGAGCGGACATCATGAGCTCTGCAAGAGAGTTTGCCCTCAACATTAGAACCTTGTAAAAGGTTTTGGGGATTTCTTTGACAGTCAAACAAAGGTGTTCGGACGTTAGGCCGATATAAATCAACACTGACTACGGTCAGTGGGGAGAGGTCCAGCACTCGAACCCAAATCGTCGGATACTATGCGCACACACGGAATAGCCCTCTCTACGCAGAGAAATGTCTCTTTTCAAAAAGAACATCTTATCGTCTATTTTTCCTACGTGAAAATATTCCGTGTCTCACAGACTGGCACGCCCGGTGGGACCTTTCCTGCCTTTCTTCTTTCTGTCAGAGTCGATCCCAAAAACCCTCTTCGAGGTTCTGATTTCCTCCTCTTCCTTTTACAGGACGGGAAGAGGAGGGTATAACTTGCTACTCATTTGAGAGCTCTTCGTGCATCTGCACGCCACTCCTTTCGTACTACGCACCACCACCACCAACAACAACAACAGCAGCGATGGCCGCCGTTACCTACGGCCCCGAGATCGTCGCCAACCACGCCAGGCTAGGATACCTGGCGACCCCACTAGCTTTCGGCGACTTCCCGCCCGTCGTCGGCTCACCCTTCTTCTTGGGCGTGGTGCCCGTGGCTGAAGCCAGTTCAGCCATGCCTGCAACAACCGTCGGGGGCGTCAGGCCCTCGGCTCCATCGACTGGCAGGGTTCGCTCGGTCAACAAGGCGACCGTCGGGGGCGTCAGGCCCTCGGCCTCATCAACTGGCCGGGTCAGTCCGGTCAACAAGATCACCATTGGGGGTGTCAGGCCCTCAACCTCAATTGCTGGTCGAGTCCGCTCGACTAAGAAGACAACTGTCGGGGGCGTCAGGCCCTCGGTCTCAACAACTGGCCGGATCCACCCGGTCAACAATACAACCGTCGGGGGTGTTAGTCCCTCGGCCCCAGCCACTGGCCGGGTCAGTCCGGTCAACAAGGTCGTCTTTGAGGGTGTCAGGCCCTCGACTTCGTCGATTGGTCGAGTTCACTTGGCCAAGAAACCAATCATTGAGGGCGTCAGACCCTCTGCTTTCATCAACCGGCCAGGCTCGCCCGGTCAAGGAGACCGTCCTCAAGGGTGTCAGACCCTCTGCTGCAGCATCTGGCCGAGTCCATCCGGTCAACTCTCCAACTGTTAAGGGTGTCAAGCCCTTCATCCCGACAACCAGCCGAGTTCGCTTGGCCGCTATGTCAATGGCCGAAGGTGTCAGGCCTTCTGCCCCAGCTATTGGCCGAGTCTTCTCGGTCAATCAAATCACTGCTGGCGTCGCTCCTGCTCAACGGGGGCAACGCCGCCGCCGCCGCAACGGCGTCAAACCTACTGCGGCCACCCTTAGAGGTACTGCCCCTGCTCAACGGGGGCAGCGCCGCCGCCTCAGCAACGCCGTGCCTACGGTGGGCGTCACCAACATCGCCCGACTCAACAGGGGCAACGTCGTAGCCGCAAGGGTACAAAGCCCGCAGCGGTGGCGTCTCGCTCCGGAAAAACCGTGATTGTCGGAGACATCCGCATCCGGCTTGATGGAGGCGAGCCGATTTTGCCTCGGAATCATCATGCCCCGACTATTCCTACCTCCAATCACTTCGAGTTCCTTAGACAAGTTCAGGAGGACGGAGCGAGGAAGAAGGAGCATGCCGTATCGGCGGCAACCCAGGGCCTCTCCAACGGCCCAAGCCACAGGTTGCCCGGTCAAGGACAGGGGGCAACCAAGTGGAGGAGCCTCAGCTCCATCTGAAGAAGATCTGGGTCAGAAAGAGGAGGCCCAGATTATCAGGCGTGCTAGGGCGGAGGAGCCCTTCCGCATGTCGGAGCTTCAGCGGATGCGGAGTCCGCTGAGCACTGAAGCCTCGGTCTCTCCGGGGTTTACAACCCAACCCCTACGGGGGCAGAAGCGCCGAGGAGCTGGCAAGAAGGTGTGGCCGACCTCCCTGTGGGCTAGTTCCACGCAAACGGAGGAGGATCGCTCCCCTCAAGCATCTACATCCCGAGTGTCTGTCTTTGACAGACTTGGGAGGCCACCCAAGCCGGAGCGACAACCGCCCAAGAAAAAGCGGGTGGTCCAGGTGACCGATGACACTGTCAAAGTGTTCACCTGTTACGCCACCTCCGGCGACAAACAGTCCGAAGGCATCTCGGGGGAACTCAATCAGTCTCTCCAATACTCGAGAAGGTCGAGGTCCGGGTCCCGGGGCCTGGCACAAACACAACAAGCGCCGGCTGCTGGTACATCTCAGCCCGAGCTGGTACGGCAAGAAGAGCGCCAAGAAGATGTCCACAGTGTTGATGGGGACAGTCACTCCCGGCACGAAGAAGAGTTGGGGGAAGAGCCCCGGGCCCCCACATTGGACGAGCTTCGACGGGAGAACCAAGAGCTCAAGAACCTGCTACAGTCGCTTTTGCACGAAAAGGAAGTTCCTCCCCCGCCTCAGGCGGCACCGGCTGGAGCGGACCAGCAGCCTTCTCCCATTCCAGCAGCAACCAATGCCTCTGTCATGGCTGCAAGACTCCCACTGGCGGTGGACTTCGAAGTCCCGCCGCATGAAGCCAATGCACGGTCATCTGCTACTCCTGGCGCAGAAAGTCTCATGGCGCAGAAGCAGATGATCGAGCGCATTGTGGAGGCGAAGTTTGCTCAACATGGGGAGGGGGTGGCCACCGTCGATTTGTACAGCGTGTCGTATCCCCTCCATCATCAATTCAAGAAGCTTCCACCGGATTGTCCAAAAGCCCCGAAACTCCAGAAGTTCAATGGGCAGGGCTCTCCACATGAACACTTGGCCTACTACATGACGGCCATGGGCGAGTTGGCACTGGAAGAGGCATATTTGTTGCGATACTTCGCCACGTCATTGACTGGCACCGACTTCAAGTGGTACTCTAGACTCAAGCCCAATTCTGTAGCTGATTGGGCTGATATGCAGAAGAAGTTCGTCGACCGCTTCCAAATGGTCGAACGCAAAGTCTCCTTAGCAGAGCTTTGTTCCCTTCGACAGAAGAAAGGTGAAACAGCGTTGGACTTCATCAAGCGGTGGAGGGACGTCAGCATGCACTGCGATAATCCTCCGACGCCTGAGGACGCAATCACCATCTGCCGCAGGGGTCTCTCGGCAGAGATCAGTGAAAAGCTTCTGGGCTCAAACATCAGAAGCTTCGACCAGCTCAACACGGTGGTGGCGGAGATTGAGATGTTCTTTGTTGATCACCCTGTCCAAGCCTCTGCAAAAGGCAAGCCCTCCAAAGACCGTCTGGCTAGCGGCAAGGAGGTAAATGCTGTTGACTTTTCCCCGACGAATGGAGAAAAAGGGGAAGGAAAATCCAAAGGCAACGGCAAGAAGCCTGATGCCAAAGCAAGTGCGTCCCGGTTGGCGGAGAACATGAAGACGCCCTATTCCTTCAGGAAAGAGCACATGAAAATGCTCTTTGATCTCTACGTGAAAGAGCAGCTCATCACCTTGCCGGATCCGCGGAAGCCCACGGAGGTGGATAAAATTGACGATCCTACCTATTGTGTGTATCACCGGAGGTTGGGTCATACCATCGGGGATTGTTATGTCTTCAAAAACATAGCAGAAGAGCTCATTCAAAAAGGCTTGGTAAAGCTGGGCCATGCCGTCGACCCACCACAGCCGCATGCTTGGAGTCGGTCAAATTAGTCGGCCAATGTCGTCCACATGGTGGCGATGGTCTCGAGCTCCAACGCCTCCGAGGCCGGGCCTTCAAATCAACAGTCCCACACCGGCCCGGGGGCAGCCCCTTCCTCATTCCCTGAATGTCTAGCACTGCGGAGAACCATTCGGAAAATCCGAGGGGAAATCCAACAATTGCAATTGGAACAGAGGCGTCTGCTGCAGTTCCTGGAGAGCATTGATGAACAATTGGCCACCTTCCCCTTTGGCCCATTTGCCAGGGGGTTAGCTCCAGCCCACATACGGGAGGCGGGTGTATCACCCGCGGGCTGGGCCCCGCTCAGGGGTTGGCTCTCTGAAGAGTCCTCAGATTCATCTGAAGACGAGGATGATCCACTGAGAGACGAGGAGGCTCCACTGCAAGTCGAGCTGCCGGAGAAGTTATACTCTTTCCCTTGGGAGAAGACCCCAAACATCTTCTTCACATGTCAGCGAGCGGGCTTGATCAGCCCATCACCTGTGGAGCAGACACTAGGTGCCGCATTTCGCCAGGGCTACTGCCCGTACCATGAGGGGATAGGCCACATCATCCACAATTGTGAGCCATTTAAGGACCTCGCCGAGGACTTAATCAGGCGAGGGAAGGTCAATATGGGTGAGTTCCTGGTTGATCCACCTCAGCCGCATGTACAGGAGAGTCTTCACTTCTCCATGAATGTCATACATGCTGCAACAGCTTTCCAGCTCCCCGAGCCGCAGGAAGAGGGAGCCAGTTCCCAGCCACCTAAATCCACACTGTGGTATCCAGGGTGGCGACCCTCTCATCAGTGTTCTTTTTCTAAGGAAGACACTGAGAAGATTTTTGACAAACTTCTGGAGGATGGCTGGGTGCTGACACATGACCCGCCGTCTTATTAAAATGAGACGGCCAAGAGCCACCCCCGCGATTGCAAGTATCATGCAAGGGTGTCTCACCCTACTCGGCAATGCCCAGAGGTTCAGGACTTCATTGAAGCCCTCATCCAGAGAGGGGTTGTCGATACCCAGAGGAACTCCATGACAAGGTTGTGTCTTACAGAGCCGCCAGGGAGACTCTCCAGCAGATCCGGCGAGAAACTGAGGCTTTCTCCCAATTAGCCCGACCAAGTGAGCCTACGGAAAATGATGAATTCCCATTACTCACTAAAGACAGGGCCACCTATAAAGGGCCTAAGGTCCAGAACCCAGGAAGCCAAGCCGCGGGAGAGAGTTCCAAGGTCCGTCCCAGGTCCAGTCAGCCTGGCATCGTCATAAGAGAGAACTTTCGACCAGACAACAAAGGCAAAGCCAAGGCGTGAGAGCCTTCAGCCAAAGCTCCTGCCAAGTCAGCAAGGCCATTAGTCGTGAAGAGGACTCAACCCCTTGAGCCCGCGAAGACCCCGGCTAAGGCCTCTGTCAGCCCAGCGAGGCCGCCAATTGTAGAAAGGCCTCAGCAGCTCAAGCAAGCCAACCCACTAGTCCAAGCAAAGTCGGTGGAACTACAAAGCCCCCAGAGGCTCCACTGCGGACTGGCAGAGTTCCAGGAGTTGTCTCCAGAAATAATTGCTCAGGCAATCAATGCCACCTTCCAGCCTCAGCCGGAGGAGGCCAATTGGACCAAGGTTATCCCCAGAAAAAGCCGCGACAGTAAGGCCACTAAGGAGCCAGCCCGGAGCAAAAAGCAAAATTCTGGGGGCAAGCGAGTCCCACCTCCAAAGCAAACTCCTCTCTCTTCTCAAGAGACGGCACGCCAAAAGAAGCAAGAGAAAAATCGCAGGAAGAATTTGAAGAGGAGGTTGAAGAAGCAAGTCGAGCAAGCAGCGGCTATGGAGGCCCCTAAGGAGCCAACTCCTCTACAGAGACTTCAAAAGCTCATAGATGAGCTGGAGGAGTACACTCCCCCTCATCCCACCAGGGTCGTCACTCTAGACGAATATATTCCCTAGGACAAGCTTGGACGCAAAGCCCGTCTTCTGCAATGGCTCTGGGAAATGGTTCACCGTCTTGAAGAAGGTGAAGACTTTCCAATTCCGGAGGAGCTCTCCTTATTCTACAAAGATGAGGAGCTCACTGTCGAGATGCTCGAAGAAATGCTGCAAGAGCTCTCCTGCAACATGGTGGCGATTCCGCCGCCCGACAACATCTATTCTCCCACGGCTGATAGCACTGGAAGCAAGGCTCCTATGGCAACATATCAGCGTCGCTCGACAAGAAATGGCCGGGGACGTGGCCGAGGTCGTGGCCGAGGACGTGGACGTGAAGGTCCCCTGACTCTCGACCGGGTCATAATATTTAGAGGGGAGAAGTCGGGTCCTGTCCCAGAAACTCAAGTTCGGGGAATCCCCTTTATTCTCAATTCCTCAGAGGGTCCAAACCCCGCCTCAACGGCTAAGCCAGGTGGCGTCCCTTTTACAATCACATCCTCCGACGAAGAAGAGGAGCCGGCCAAGTCACCGAAGTGCGAGAAGGCGTCAGAGCAGGCCGGCCCCTCCAACAGGGTCGAGCCCGTGAGCCAGGCCAGTCCCTCTAATGAAGGCCAGCACGATGAGCCTTTGCCACCTCCAGAGGAATCCTTGGCACCGCTGTTCCAAGAAGATGCGGAAGGCCAGAATGAGGAGCGCCCTTCTAAACGGGAGAAGCCTCGCCAAGCACCGAAGACTCTGTCGGAGATCATCCGGCCATTTGACAAGACCCGCGCTCGAGCGGACCGCAAAATCATTCATCATATGAAGCGGTTCCCAACAAATGTTACTATTTGGGAAGTCATTGCCTGGAGCAAAGACCTCAGGGAGGCTCTTGTCAAGATACTCCAAGACCCGGAGGCCTATGAAGCCCATGTTGCAGAACTGCAAGCCCAGGCATATGAAGCACTCACAGCCAACATCTCCTTCACGGACAAAGACATGTTGCTGTCCTCTCCGTGTCACAACCGCCCCTTATATATGCGGGGGACGATCAATGGACATGATGTGAATCGCATCTTGGTCGACGCCGGAGTATGGGTGAGTTCCTGGTTGATCCACCTCAGCCGCATGTACAGGAGAGTCTTCACTTCTCTGTGAATGTCATACATGCTGCAACAGCTTTCCAGCTCCCCGAGCCGCAGGAAGAGGGAGCCAGTTCCCAGCCACCTAAATCCACACTGTGGTATCCAGGGTGGCGACCCTCTCATCAGTGTTCTTTTTCTAAGGAAGACACTGAGAAGATTTTTGACAAACTTCTGGAGGATGGCTGGGTGCTGACACATGACCCGCCGTCTTATTAAAATGAGACGGCCAAGAGCCACCCCCGCTATTGCAAGTATCATGCAAGGGTGTCTCACCCTACTCGGCAATGCCCAGAGGTTCAGGACTTCATTGAAGCCCTCATCCAGAGAGGGGTTGTCGATACCCAGAGGAACTCCATGACAAGGTTGTGTCTTACAGAGCCGCCAGGGAGACTCTCCAGCAGATCCGGCGAGAAACTGAGGCTTTCTCCCAATTAGCCCGACCAAGTGAGCCTACGGAAAATGATGAATTCCCATTACTCACTAAAGACAGGGCCACCTATAAAGGGCCTAAGGTCCAGAACCCAGGAAGCCAAGCCGCGGGAGAGAGTTCCAAGGTCCGTCCCAGGTCCAGTCAGCCTGGCATCGTCATAAGAGAGAACTTTCGGCCAGACAACAAAGGCAAAGCCAAGGCGTGAGAGCCTTCAGCCAAAGCTCCTGCCAAGTCAGCAAGGCCATTAGTCGTGAAGAAGACTCAACCCCTTGAGCCCGCGAAGACCCCGGCTAAGGCCTCTGTCAGCCCAGCGAGGCCGCCAATTGTAGAAAGGCCTCAGCAGCTCAAGCAAGCCAACCCACTAGTCCAAGCAAAGTCGGTGGAACTACAAAGCCCCCAGAGGCTCCACTGCGGACTGGCAGAGTTCCAGGAGTTGCCTCCAGAAATAATTGCTCAGGCAATCAATGCCACCTTCCAGCCTCAACCGGAGGAGGCCAATTGGACCAAGGTTATCCCCAGAAAAAGCCGCGACAGTAAGGCCACTAAGGAGCCAGCCCGGAGCAAAAAGCAAAATTCTGGGGGCAAGCGAGTCCCACCTCCAAAGCAAACTCCTCTCTCTTCTCAAGAGACGGCACGCCAAAAGAAGCAAGAGAAAAATCGCAGGAAGAATTTGAAGAGGAGGTTGAAGAAGCAAGTCGAGCAAGCAGCGGCTATGGAGGCCCCTAAGGAGCCAACTCCTCTACAGAGACTTCAAAAGCTCATAGATGAGCTGGAGGAGTACACTCCCCCTCATCCCACCAGGGTCGTCACTCTAGACGAATATATTCCCTAGGACAAGCTTGGGCGCAAAGCCCGTCTTCTGCAATGGCTCTGGGAAATGGTTCACCGTCTTGAAGAAGGTGAAGACTTTCCAATTCCGGAGGAGCTCTCCTTATTCTACAAAGATGAGGAGCTCACTGTCGAGATGCTCGAAGAAATGCTGCAAGAGCTCTCCTGCAACATGGTGGCGATTCCGCCGCCCGACAACATCTATTCTCCCACGGCTGATAGCACTGGAGGCAAGGCTCCTATGGCAACATATCAGCGTCGCTCGACAAGAAATGGCCGGGGACGTGGCCGAGGTCGTGGCCGAGGACGTGGACGTGAAGGTCCCCTGACTCTCGACCGGGTCATAATATTTAGAGGGGAGAAGTCGGGTCCTGTCCCAGAAACTCAAGTTCGGGGAATCCCCTTTATTCTCAATTCCTCAGAGGGTCCAAACCCCGCCTCAACGGCTAAGCCAGGTGGCGTCCCTTTTACAATCACATCCTCCGACGAAGAAGAGGAGCCGGCCAAGTCACCGAAGTGCGAGAAGGCGTCAGAGCAGGCCGGCCCCTCCAACAGGGTCGAGCCCGTGAGCCAGGCCAGTCCCTCTAATGAAGGCCAGCACGATGAGCCTTTGCCACCTCCAGAGGAATCCTTGGCACCGCTGTTCCAAGAAGATGCGGAAGGCCAGAATGAGGAGCGCCCTTCTAAACGGGAGAAGCCTCGCCAAGCACCGAAGACTCTGTCGGAGATCATCCGGCCATTTGACAAGACCCGCGCTCGAGCGGACCGCAAAATCATTCATCATATGAAGCGGTTCCCAACAAATGTTACTATTTGGGAAGTCATTGCCTGGAGCAAAGACCTCAGGGAGGCTCTTGTCAAGATACTCCAAGACCCGGAGGCCTATGAAGCCCATGTTGCAGAACTGCAAGCCCAGGCATATGAAGCACTCACAGCCAACATCTCCTTCACGGACAAAGACATGTTGCTGTCCTCTCCGTGTCACAACCGCCCCTTATATATGCGGGGGACGATCAATGGACATGATGTGAATCGCATCTTGGTCGACGCCGGAGCAGCTGTCAACATCATGCCTTTGAAGACTTTCAAGTCTCTATACTTGGCACCTTATTTGCAAAAGGTGACCGCTGTCAAGATCTCGGAATTCAATCAGGGTTCCGAGGAGGCGCTTGGTCGGGTGGAGGTCAAACTAGCCCTGGGCGATTTTGTCACCCAAGCGACATTCTATATCATTAACTCTGACACATCTTACAAGGTGCTACTTGGAAGGCCATGGTTGCATGAGAACTGGGTTGTCCCTTCAACTCTGCACCAGTGCATTAAATATGCCAAGGGAGGGGAGCAACATACCGTCTTTGCAGATCAGGCTCCGTTCCACCCCAATGAATGCCATTTGGCCGATGCTTTGCTATATTTTGGGAAGCCCACTTTAACAATCCCCGAGCCTATAAAAGACAAAGGGAAGCAAAAGATGGACCTTGAAGTCGAGAAAGGGCAGCTCTTCACTGTCAACCAAGATATGGTAAAGCTGCACAGGCTGAGCCTTAGTGCCGCCTCCAAGCCGACTCAACCGGAGAGGCGAAGTGTTGACTTTGAAGCCAACCTCATCAGCCAGGTCATTGACCGAAGCATCTCCTTGCCGCCCAAGTGCCTCCAGCTCTCGTCCCAACGGGAAGAGTATGAGGTGGAGTAGTTGAAGACCTTCACAGTCTCCTATCAACGAAGAAGGAGACGCAACAAGGGTAAAGGGGACAAGCCGATCATCTTTTACAAAGGTGATTTAGTCCCACCGTGCCCTCCGGAAGATGATTTCGGCTGGGATACTTCCGCCGATGCGGCGCCAGAGCCGGTCCAGGACATGGACGACATGCCGAAGCACATCAGGGAAATGTGTAAAAAGCAGCACATACCGCGGACTCTGGACCCTGCACGAGCGGCGTATTTCCATCAACTGTGGAACCCTCGGCAGGTCCGTGGGCAACCTCCCTTCTCCCGCAAAGACACGCAGGGACTTGGCTATGACCAAGAGAGGGACTTCGAGGTCCACTTTGCAGTTAACACCATAGGGCTACTATCTCCCCCTCACGGGCAAGCAGAAGTTGAGTCCAAGATTAATGACTCTGTAAGGGAGTCCGGTGAGGCGCCAGCCACACCATCACCTTCATCAGGAGTCAATAACGATCACCCCTCAGAGGGAGGAGCAGCCCAGCCTGCTAACCATCAGTAAGACGAAGCAAGTCCTTCGACTTCAAGCCACGAGCAAGAGTGCTTCGAAGAATTTGAAGTCTACGAAGCCAACACTGATGATGAGGGAGACTTCGTCGACCTCCAACCAGCTCCACCGGAGCTTGAAGACGGTGGTCAGGCGACTGTGGACGAGTTGATTGAGATCAATCTCGGAAGCAACAATGACCGTCGTCCCACTTTCATAAGTGCTCTCCTCAGCGAGAAAGAAAGGCAATCGTATCGGCAGCTCTTAGAAGAGTTCAGGGATTGTTTCGCCTTGACTTATAAAAGAAATGCCCGAGCTCGACTCTTCTATGGCTGAACATGAGCTGGAAATACTTTCAACAGTCAAGCCAGTCAAGCAAGCTCAAAGCCGTATGCGCCACGAGCTGGAGCTGAAGGTCAATGTTGAGGTTGACAAAATGCTCAACGTGGACTTCATAGAGCCTTGCATGTACCCTGTATGGCTCGCCAACATAGTCCCTGTCAAGAAGAAGAACGGCCAAGTCCGAGTCTGCATCGACTTCAGGGATTTGAACAAAGCATGCCCGAAGGACGACTTCCCTGTCCCAATCACTGAGACAATGGTTGATATGACCACCGGTCACGAAGCCTTGTCTTTAATGGACAGGTCGTCGGGCTATAATCAAATCCGCATGGCCATCAAGGACAAAGACCATACGGCTTTCCGGTCTCCTAATGGGATCTTCAACTACAAAAGGATGTCATTCGGTCTGAAGAATGCTGGCGCAACCTATCAAAGGGCAATGACCAAGATCTTCGACGAGATGCTACATGACCTTGTCGAATGCTATGTCGATGATATGGTCGTCAAGACAAAGAAGCGGGAGGATCACTTAACTGACCTGCGGCGAGTCTTTGCAAGGCTTCGACAATATCAGCTCAAGATGAACCCGATGAAGTGTGCCTTCGGTGTCTCCAGTGGCAAGTTCCTCGGCATCATTGTCAGGTACCGAGGCATAGAAATCAACCCTGAAAAAATCAAGGCCATAAGAGGACTACCTCCGCCCAAGAACTTGATAGAGCTCAGATCTCTTCAAGGAAGACTCGCCTATATTAGGCGATTTATTTCTAACCTTTCCAGAAGATGCCTCCCTTTCGGCAAATTGATGAAGAAAGGAGCACCATTCATATGGGACGAAGACTGTCAGAAGGCCTTCGAGCAAATCAAAGAGTATCTACTGACTCCTCCAGTCTTAGGAGCACCCGTCAGAGGGAAGCCCCTTATTCTCTACATTGCTGCCATGGACGTCTCTTTGGGGGCTCTTTTAGCCCAGATCAATGACGAGGGCAAGGAGCAGCCGTTATACTACCTCAGCCGAAAGTTGATCGGACCTGAGCACCGGTATGCTCCTATGGAAAAGGTGTGCCTAGCTCTGGTGTTTGCTGTTAAGAAGCTGAGACACTACCTTTTAGCTCACCAGGTGGACCTCATCTCAAAATGTGATCCACTCAAGTTCCCGCTCAGTCAGCCCGTTCTCTCTGGTAGGCTCGGCAAGTGGGCGCTTATCCTCATGGAGTTTGATATCACCTTCGTCCCACGCAAGGCGATCAAGGGACAAGGAATGGCGGAGTTCTTAGCAGCGCACCCTGTGCCAGAAGATTCCCCACTCAACTTCGAGCTGCCCGATGAAGAGGTGCTGGTACCTTCTGAAGAAATCGGGGAGTCTTCTGAAAAAGCCCCACTACAGATGGAGCCGGGTGTCCTCACCCTCGACCTCCCACACTGGGAGTTATATTTTGATGGTGCCTCTCGGATAATCAAAAGGGCCGCGGCCTTACAGACTATGTTCCAGGCGCGGGGGTAGTCTTTGTGTCCCCACAAGGCGGCATCCTCCACAACTCTTACGCTCTCATGAAGTCGCTGACTAATAATGAGGCAGAGTATGAAGCGCTAATTATCGGGCTTCAGTTGGCACTAGAGACGGACATCAAGTGCATCAAAGTGTACGGGGACTCTCAGCTCGTCATCCGACAAGTACTGGGCGTCTATGATGTCCGGAAGAAGGAGCCCATTCCCTACCATGCAGCCGTTATGAGGCTCAAGGAAAAATTCTACCTATTTGAAATAGGCCATGTCCCCAGAGGCAGCAACTCCCAGGCTGATGCTCTTGCAAAATTGGCAGCAACCTTAAAACTCCCGCCTGAGGGAGAATTAAATATTACAGTCAGACACCGGAGGCTCATGCCAAGTGTGCTCGACGAAGAATCCGGCCTCACTGTCTACGAGGTCGACAATATTCAAGAGAGAATGCTCCCGAAGAAGAAGATTGGCGTGAGCCAATTATAAAGATAAAGAACGGCTGGCTTCCTCCTGATCGGGCTCAGAGGGTGCAATTGCTACGCAGGGCGACGTCCTACCATCTGATTGACGGCCGGCTTTTCAGGCTCGTCCATGAAAAGGACCGATCGGTCCTCCTACGGTGCCTTTCATCCAAGGAAGCAAAGATCGTCATGCACGAGGTCCACTCCGGGTTGTGCAGCGCACATCAAGCAGGAGTTAAGATGAAGAATAGCATCAAGCTCAAGGGGTTCTATTAGCCCACCATGTACGAAGATTGCAACCAATATGCTCGTACATGTTATCAATGCCAAGCATTTGGGCCAGTCCCTCGGCGGCCGCCCAACCCGCTCCATCCAACAGCGCCTACTTGGCCATTCGCGGAATGGGGTATGGATATTGTGGGACCATTCCCACCATCATCCCAAGGGCACAAGTTCATACTTGCCGCCACTGATTACTTCTCCAGATGGGCAGAAGCCGTCCCGCTATGGGAAGTTACAGGAGAGATAGTTACCCGCTTCGTGAGGCACTACATCATATATAGATTCGGCACCCCTAGCCGAATTATATCTGACAATGGGACGCCATTCAAGAACAAGATTGTTTATGCTTTGGCGGCCAAATTCCATATTGATTGGAGGACGTCGTCAGTGTACAACCCCCAAGCCAACGGATTGGCCGAAGCCTTCAACAAGACCCTCTGTAAGCTGCTGTCCAAGATAGTAGGTGGCCGCAAGCAGGATTGGGGCGAGAAGGTCCACGAAGCCCTATGGGCCTATCGGACCATTTACAAAACCCCCATGGGTTGCTCCCCATTCTCTCTGGTCTATGGAGCCGAAGCGGTGGTCCTTGTAGAGATCGAGCAAGCATCCTACCGCGTTGCAGTGCACACTGGATTGCCAGGCCAAGACCAGTTCGAGATAGAAAGGAGGCTTGAAGAGTTGTCCAACCTTGAAGGTGAAAGACTCAAAGCCTACAAGCACTTACAAGTGTATCAAGCCCGCATGACACGTGCCTATGATAAGCTGGTCAAGCAAAGGGCGTTCAAAAAAGGCGACCTTGTCATGGTCAAAGAAAAGGAGGTTCTCGCGGGAAGATCTAGCGGCAAACTCCAGCCTAATTGGCGTGGGCCTTACGTCATCCAGAAGGTCTATGAAGGAGGGGCCTATACGGTCCTTGACCACAAGGGAGATAATCCTTTCCCTCCTCTCAACGGCAAACATATGAAGCTCTACCATGCGCCACCGCAAGAGTTTCCACAGCAGTCCTCACAGGACGGTACCTCTCCTCAGTGAAGGTTCAAAAAAAAAATGGGGTTAAAAATATTGATACCCCGGCGGACTCAGTCGACCTTCAACGGTTGGCTGAGGGCAAAAAGGCCATAGACCCGGTCGAGGTGAAAACCCGAAAGGGCGTCTCGGGCAAAAATGGGCAACCCCTCGGTGTGAAAACCCGAAAGGACGCACTAGAAAAAGCTAAAGGGGGCCAGCCTCGGCGAAAATCCGAAAGGGCGGTGAGGTTGGTAATGTGAAAAAAAAAATCCTCTCTCTACTTATTCTATGGGTGGCTCTCAGTCAATGACTCCACCCCATCATGGTCAAAATATCATATTGATGCCATGGCTACGCCTTACATGCCATCCTGTGACACCTAGTCTCACCGGCATTCTGAGGTTGTCATACTCTGTCCCATCGGGATTGCTCAGGTCTTGAATTCCCTGAATTTCGGATCCCGTGTCTCTCCGGGCTATCCAATCTGTTCTTCATATGTCCCATCGGGCTCGACCTATGCATGCCCCTTTCGGGCTGCCGACCCATTCCGCCTATCGGCTTCCGGGTTTAGCTCATGTGTCTCTTCCGAGCAGTTAAACCCACTTACTCTCTTGTCCCACTGGGACTGGCCTCAGTATGCTCTCTCGGGCTGCCAACCCTTCATGCCTTTCGGCTCCTTTTTCATTCTAGGGAATGGCCTCAGTATGCTCTCTCGGGCTGCCAACCCTTCATACCTTTCGGCCCCTTTTTCATTCTAGGGAATGGCCTCAGTATGCTCTCTCGGGCTGCCACCCTTCATGCCTTTCGGCTCCTTTTTCATTCTAGGGAATGGCCTCAGTATGCTCTCTCGGGCTGCCAACCCTTCATGCCTTTCGGCTCCTTTTTCATTCTAGGAAATGGCCTCAGTATGCTCTCTCGGGCTGCCAACCCTTCATGCCTTTCGGCTCCTTTTTCATTCTAGGAATCGATCTCAGTATGCTCTCTCGGGCTGCCAACCCTTCATGCCTTTCGGCTCCTTTTTCATTCTAGGAATCGGTCTCAGTATGCTCTCTCGGGCTGCCAACCCATCATGCCTTCTGGCACATGTCCCACTGGGAATGGCCTCAGTATGCCCTCTCGGGCTGCCAATTCATCTCGCCTATCGGCTTTCAGATTTGACTCGCACGTCCCACTAGGGCTGTCAAATCCACCCTTTTTCTTCTTCTGGGTCTGGCCTCTGCATGCCCCTTTCGGGCTGTCAACCCATCTCGTCTCTTGGCTTCAGACTTGACTTCTATATCCCATCGGGATCGCCAAGTCTATTCTGTTGTCCCCACGGGCTTGGCCTCTGCATGCCCTCATCGGGCTGCCAACCCTATTTGCCTATCGGCTCACGGATTTGACTAGAACGTCCCACCCGGGCTGTCAAATCCCCTCCTTTCATCGCTTCGGGTCTGGCCTATGTATGCTCTCTCGGGCTGCCAACCCATCCCGCCTATCGGCCTCCAGGTTTAACCCGCATGTCCCTTTCAGACTGTTAAACCTCCTCCTTTGTTGTCCCAACCGGGCTTGGCACATGCACACCTCTCTTGGGTTGCCAACCCGTTCACCTTTCGGTTCTGGATTTGGTTAATTACGTCCCGCTAGGGCAGCCGAACCCATCCATTTGTCCCACCTCTGCGGCACACACGTCCCTACGGGAGTGCCACTTTCTCCTTGCCTTTTGGCATTATAAGTTCAAAAAAAAGAAAAGAAAAAATGGGGTTAAAAATATTGATGCCCCAGCGGACTTGATTGTTTCTGTTAGGGGAGCAATCAAGGGCAAAAAGGCTTTAACCCGGCTAAGGTGAAAACCCGAAAGGGCGCCTTAGGCAAAAATAGGTACCCCTCAGTGTGAAAACCCGCAAGGGCGCACTGGAAAAAGCTAAAGGGAGCCAGTTCTGGCGAAAATTCGAAAGGGCGGTAGGGCTGGTAAAGTGATCAAAACAAAATGATGAGCATACATGCAAGAGGATAGAAGTAAGACTGCAAAACTATGTCCTTTATTCATCAACATCATCAATAGAGCCCGAGACAAGTCCTCGGGGATAACTTAGACAAAAATGGGGCGCGAGGGCCCTATATATAAGAAGTGGCTGAAGCCCTCAAGCACTAGACTCGCTCCTCCTCAGCTCGGCAAGGCGAGTCTTACTCTGAAGAGCTTCCTCATGGAGCCCCTCGAGCCTACGGCAGAGGATCTACATCAACACGCGCAAGACTGCGCTCTTTCTCGGTCCCCTGGACCCCTCACAAAAGTTCCTCCACTCTGTGGGAGGCCACCTGCTCGCGCTCGTAAGCGGCTTCGACCAGGGCGCCCACCTCAGCCTGGGCCGCCCGAAGTTTGCAAAGTTGTTGTTGCTCCTGCTGAATCATCAACTGAGTCCTCCGCCTTCGCTCCTGAATAGAGCGAAGGTGGGCGAACTCCTCCCATAAAGGCGCAAGCTCAGTCATCCAGGCGTCCCGCGGGAGACCAAATGCATGCATCTGACAATGCTACACCAAGTTGAGAACCATTCGGCCACTCCATCCCAAGGGCCAGGAAACTCGAAGCAGCTTTGAAGCCTCACTAGCTGAAGCTAAAACAAAGAAAGGAGTTGCCTCAGCCCATGTACGGCCGACATCTACCCAGACCAACATGCCCTAAGGGCTGGTCTACATCAACCTTGGCTACCACAAGTCACCGGTTAGCCAGCTTCAACCTTCGGCCACACACCTCAGTGGTTAGCCGACACATCTTCGGCGACATACCTCAGCGGTCAGCCGACACATCAACATGTTCGGCTACACCTCAGATGTTAGCCGGCACATCTTTGGCGACACATCAGCAGTTAGCCAGCTTTAACTTGCGGTTACACACCTCAGCGGTTAGCCGACACGTCTTCAGTGGCATCTCAGTGGTCAGCCAGCACCACGACTTTTGGCCAACACACTCCCAAGGGTTGGCCAATGTTGATTTCCAGCTATCAGAGCTCAATAGTCAATCAACGACGACTCAGATGGATACGCCTCTTCGAGACAGGCCCCCATCAACTTCGGGCTAACAAGTCTCTCACAAGCAAGCCCCCATCAACTCTAGGCCAACAAGTCTCTCAGAAGCAAGCCTACATCAACTTCGGGCTAACAAGTCTCTCACAAGCAAGTCCCCCATCAACTCTAGGCCAACAAGTCTCTCAGAAGCAGGCCTACATCAACTCGGGCCAACAAGTCTCTCAGAAGCAGGCCCCCATCAACTTCGAGCTAACAAGTCTCTCAGAAGCAGGCCCCATCAGCTTCGGGCCAGAAGCAGGCCTACATCAACTTCGGGCCAACAAGTCTCCCAGAAACAGGCCTACAGCAACTACAGACCAACAAGCCTCGTCGAGGCAGGTCTTCATCAACTACATACCAGCAAGCCTCTATGAGGGGACGGCATACATTGGCTCTGGCCAGTATAACCCTAAGGGTTGGTCCACATCAACTTCAGCTTTCCAGTTCTACAGAAGGCACGGACCGTTCGCCTCTGCCCCGGCTTTGACGAACGCTCCGTGGGGGGCATTTGTTGGAAGCAAATTTGGCTTTGCAAAAACACCTCCTCTTTTATTTAATTGGAGCAGAAATGGGCCAACATGGAGACGGAAGACTCGTACGGGGTCGGAGGAACCCGTCCGGAGTCGGAGTGACCCGTACGGCGTCGCCCCACCCCGGGGCGGGTCTGCGCGGGGCCGCGCGCAGTCGGGGGGACCCGTACGGGGTCGCCCTCACCCGGACGGGTCCGCCCGGAGGTGGGCAAACCCGCGGGGGGGCGCCCCTGGGCGAGCGGACCCGTCCGGGGTCACCCGACCCCGGGTGGGACCCACCCGGGGTCCGCGACCCTGGGGAGGTCCTCCCCCGGGGCGCGCGACCTCGGGCGGGTCATCCGGGGGTCGCGCGACCCCGGGGAGGTCCCGGGCCGGCCCGGGGACCTCCCACCCCGGGGAGGTCCCATTCTCCCGCGCACGTACTAAAAAAAATTTGAAAATGTGACCTCCTCGGGGTCATTTTCATCCCGTTGGACCCGTACGGAGTCGAACACTCCCGGGGAGGTTCCCCACTTCTATAAATAGACCCCCGGAGGTCCAGAAGAGGGGATCTACACACAGAGTACAACCTACGGAGCATTGCCTTGGAGCATTTCGTTCGTTTGTTCGTTGTTTTGACCCGGGAGGGGTAAGTCCCCGGGTCTTGTGTATATGCCCCTATGAGGGTATTTTTGTAATTTCGCCCCTCAGTGGGTCATGTTGTAAGTTTCTACGTCTCGGGACGACAAATACGTAGTTCCACCCATATAAAAGGGGAATTACAAAAACGCCCTTCCCGGGGCCCGAGAAACAAAAAAGTCAATGTTCTTTTCAGTTATACCCTGCAACTTTTGTAATTGGGGCTACGCCCCTACTTCTCGCGTTAGGGGGGACTTTTGTACAGTCGACAAACTCGCTGACAACCCTTGTACTCATTTGAACTATAGAAGCACTCAGCTTGTTCTATGTATGTCTTTGGGTGAAAAAATTATAAAAAAACCCCCGACTTCTGAAAATTGCATACATACCCCTCCTTCAGCCAAATTGACAGATGTGTGCCTTCTATGAAGTCCCTTGTCATTCCTTTGGTCTGAAAATGTCGTCAGCTCAGTCCAACCCTCGGGTGCTACCCCAAAACTCGGTCTGTGTAGGGCATGGTAAAATTACCAAAATACCCCTGCGACCTAAAAACGGCCTACCAGCCCCCGTAACCCTCCAGAAAGAGCCTCAGCGCCTTGGGAAGTCAGGAATCCGGTCCTACTTCCGTTCCAGCTCAGAAATTTCAGAAGTGTCCCTGGCTTGGTAAAATTACCAAAATACCCCTGAGTTGGTACAATTACCAAAATACCCTCGGGGTCCAGAAAACTTCTCTACTTCAAAAATGCCTACGGCTTCCGCATATTTGCATCTTTACTCCTAAATCTTAGGATTTTGCTCAGACTTAGCCCTAATTACCAAAATATCCCTGGGTTGGTAAAATTACCAAAATACCCTCGGGGTCCAGAAAACTTCCATCTACTTCAAAAATGCCTATGGCTTCCGCATATTTGCGCTTCCATTCCTAAATCTTAGGGTTTTGCTCAGACCTAGCCCTAATTCAATTGTTTCTGTTGGTCGGTGGTGAGTGAGCGGACATCATGAGCTCTTCAAGAGAGTTTGCCCTCAACATTAGAACCCTGTAAAAGGTTTTGGGGATTTCTTTGACAGTCAAACAAAGGTGTTCGGACGTTAGGCCGATGTAAATCAACACTGACTACGGTCAGTGGGGAGAGGTCCAACACTCGAACCCAAATCGCCTGATACTATGCGCACACACGGAATAGCCCTCTCTACGCAGAGGAATGTCTCTTTTCAAAAAGAACATCTTATCGTCTATTTTTCCTACGTGAAAATATTCTGTGTCTCACAGTGAACAATGATGGTCATGAGTTATGGGGCACATAAGACCATTTTGGAGGCAAATGGCCAACCAAACATGTGTTAGATTATTATCAACTGAGGGTTAAATGCAGCTCAAGGTGATTTGCATTTTCAAATTACTCAACTCAAAGGTTCCTTCCATTCAGATTCAGTCAAAATTTTCAATGTACAATATATTTGAGATGACAAGCTTACAAAGTCAGGCTAGAAATCTGAAGAGAGATACCTGCTAGGATCAAGGGTTACTAGATATTGACTCAACGAGTAACGCCCATGTAAAATGTGATGTGGAAGCATGAACAATATATGCAACGAATGAGTATGAACCATGGAAGACAAGGTTGGATTGAGCACCTAAATCATGTAGACACGATTCTGATTCAGATCGAAGCAGATCAGCCTGATTGGCCAACCCCGATGAAGCAATCCGATCCATTCAAAAATTAAAAAGTATTTTGGCAAGTAAAAGTATTTAATAAATAAACATTATATTTCAAATAAAAAGTATCTATATAAATATAAAAAACATATAAATGTGTTTCATAGGGATGGTCTCAGCCCAAATGGCCTGGATTGGTCAATCTGAATGATTTTGGTCAGATTTGGGCTGATTCAGCCTTGAGTCAGACCGATCTCTGATGAATGTTCCTTTTTTCTTTAATTTCCCTGGTTGAGTCAACTTTGAAGGCTAAAACCAGATTGGCCAATGCCAATTTTGACCTGGATCAATTGATCCCAGCAATCCATGGCATGAAGACCATGATATAGGTTTTATAGCCATTTGAAGGATGCAGATCCTTGGAGAATGGTTTGCAGGATCAGCAGATTCAGATCAGTGATGGATGAAAATAACTTAGAGATGGTTTGCAAGATAAGTCAATCCCGATCAATATAGTTAAAGGCAAGAGGTGAGCAAGGCGACAAGGGACTCGCCACAGCCTCAAATGCCTAGGCAAGAGCCTAGCATTTGAGGCAATGCGGCTTCCTTCATTAATTATCATTAAGGAAGAAACAGTAGGAGGAAAATAATAAAAACATACAAAATAAAGATATGTAAGAGTTTGGGAAATACTGATCATATCCAATATAGAAAGACCAATTCGAATAAAGCACTCGTATATAACTAGACGATGGTCATCAGTGCCACGGTTCCTATTTCATTTCTCTAGTATTTTCTAAGTTTTGATGGCATTTGATGATGTGAACTTCATGAAAAAAAGTCTTTAATACTGACAACATTATTGTCAATAGGGAGGCTGGGGTGTGGTGGTCCGGCCGATGTTCCGTGGCCGCTTTCCGGGGCTCACCCCTGTTTGGGGCCGGCATCCAGCACAAGGTCGAGCCACCGGCGGCCCCCCCACCTGCTTCCTCTATGGCCGCCGTGGTCACTTATGGCGGGCTTGGCCCTTGCTGGGAAGCTCGTCCGCAGGCTCTTCCGGTGGTGGGGGGAACCCCGCTCTTTCAAGGTGGCATTGGTGGCGCGTCCTCCAGCACTGCTCCGATCTAGTGCGAGAGTGTGCGATGCTGGCGCCCTCCCAGATGACATGCTGCAGGGGAGACTGGCTTGGCTGCGGCGCTGCCTGTGTGTCTCTATGCTGGACGGGCAAGCGGTGGCTGAGGAGGTTCGGTGTAGGTTAGTGGAAACCGCCGGAGACGCCTGGGATGTTAGGAGGGTTACTTCCTCCAGTTTCTTGGCGGTGGGGGAGTTAGAAGAAGCTGTGGACCGGGTGGTGGCGATGGGCTGCCTCACGGTGGAAAACGCGCCCATCCATCTCATGCGGTGCTTGGCATCAAGGGGGACCTTCCCCAACCTGCCTTTGTCTAGATGCAGGGTAGTGTTCGAGGGGATCCCTCTCCACCTCTGTGATGCGGATGGGCTGGCCTTCCTGGCTCGTGACTTCCGCAAGGTGAAGGTGGGCAGTCTGAGTTTTCTCCCATTGAGCTCGTGGACGGCAGTGGTTGCTATGGTGGAGGTGGATAGCCCGGCATGCATCCCGGAGGTCGTCCAGGTAGGTTGTGGCGGTCTTCCGGTGGTAGTCCGGGTCTGGATCTTGCAGAAGGTGGCGGCATTGGTGCCTGCGCCTATGTTAGGGCAACCCCCACACCGACGCAAGGTTGAAGACGTACGGCCATCGAGGCCATGGGCAGCCGATTCAAATTTGAATCAGTCGCCACGGATCCTCCCCTTGGGTCTCAGTCGGGTCACCACAGAGTCAAGCCGGGCAGTTGGCAGTTCGGAGCCGGTTGTGGGTCCGGGTAAGTTACACGCAGATCCACCACATATCGGGTCGCCAGGACCCGAGGCCTCTCGTCTCTCCCGCCCGATAGCGCCACTGGGCGCCCCCCTACAACCGTCGACAGAGTGGCAGGGGCTCGCCTGCCCTCTCGCAGCCAGCAGCACCTCGCCGCCGACCTTGCTTTCTCTAGCGGTCGTCTCCGACAAGGGGGACCGCGGGTTGCCGCAGGTTCCGCTCAGAGTGAAAGGTAAGGAGCCGGCCGTGGTTGTGGAACCGCCGCCGGCGATTCCGTCAGGAGGGCGGGGCTCTTTTCCTATGGGACCATCTGCCCCTGGGCCATCCTCCAAGGCTGATGTGCTAGCCTCCCCTTTTCCGGCAGAGGAAGATGTTGCACTGAGGGAGGAGGCCACGGTGATCGTGGCTCCGGCGGACGATGCTGGCCATCTTGAGCAGGCGGCTCTAGCGTTGGGCCTTGTGCTGGAGGACGTCTGCAGGGAGCCTCTGGAGGTGGCTTGTTTGGCCCAAGAGGGGCCTATGGAAGATCTGAATCTTCTACTAGAGGGGGAGGCTGGTCTGAAGGGGGGGGGGCGTTGTTGCATATGGTTGAGGGCCACCGAGGTAGGTTCAAGGTGAGGTCAGAGGAGGTGAGGGAGATGCTCGGGAAAGTGGAAAGATTTACCATGAAGCGTGCTAAGGGGGTGATGGATATTGTGGGCATCCCTTTTGTGTCAACGGTAAAGGATCTTAAGGGTGTGTTTTCAAAAATTAACAAGAGATGGGGGGCAAGTATTCGGGGAGGGGAGTGGTCGCTGTCGAGGGGATGCAGGGTTGAAGAGGAGAGTGCGGTGGAGGGGACTACCTCAGGTGTTCAATGAGGATTGTCTCCTGGAATGTCCGGGGGTTGGGTGGAGCGGATAAGAGGAGGGCGGTGAGGGAGCTGATCAGGAGATGCAAAGTTGATATTCTTTGTATCCAGGAGACGAAGTGCGAGAGGGATAGTATGGAGCTCTTGAGTCTTGAAAGTGATTGGGGGGACTCGCTTGTCCAAGGGGGTTGCTTCCCCGGCCCAGAGTAGATCCGGGGGTATTTTCATCCTTTGGAACCCGTTCGAGGTGGAGGAACAGGTGTAGGATAGGGTGGTCAACAGATGGACTATCTCATTGAATTTCAAGAACATCAAAGATGGCTTCTCCTGGAATTTCACCGGGGTGTATGCGCCCCAATCCAAGGAGGAGAAGAGGCAGCTTTGGGATGACTTGCTTCGTCACCACCTTACTTCAGGCAGGTCCTGGTGTGTTGGAGGTGACTTCAATGCGGTGGCAGTCCCATGGAAAAGGTCTGGTGGTCATACCTTCTGTGGCGACGTGGAGAACTTCTCATATTTCATCCAGGAGGTGGCCCTGGTAGACCTGGGCATGGCTCGTGGGTCTTTCACCTAGTTCAACTTGAGAACAGAGACCTCTTGCTCTAGGTTGGACAGATTCTTGGTCTCCCTTGACTGGGAAGACCACTTCCCTCATGTGCAGGTGGTTTCTTTAACGAGATCGGTCTCCGACCACAAGCCTATCCTCTTAAAGACTAGTAGGTTGTTTGACAGGAATCACTTGTTCAGGCTCGAACAGTTTTGATTCAGAGAGGGTGACTTTATATCCATTATCTCTGCGGTGTGGTCTGCTCAGTCTATGGACTCCTCGGCTATACGTATTTTTGTTAAAAGGTTGAAGCATACTATGTAGGCCCTTCAGGCTTGGGAAGCTAGAAAATCCTTGCCTGAAGAGTAGCGAAGGAGAGGATTATTCAACAGCTTGAGGGTCTTGACTGCTTGGCAGACGCAGGGCTTCTAGATGATGAAGACAGGACATCTCGAGATTCCTTGAGACAGCAGTTTGATGAGATCCTTGCTAGAGAGGAGATTTATTGGAAACAGAGATCGAGAGATAGGTGGATCAAAGAAGGGAACAAGAATACGGCCTACTTTCAGCGCATTACGTCGGGGAGAAGAAGGGTTATCTCCATCATCTCCATCTCTTGCGTCAAGATGGGAGATCTTACTTTCACGACAGAAAAGGACATTAGAGACCAGACGAGACCGTTCTACTCCTCGCTCCTCTCAGATACTGAGGCCCACCGTCCGAGAGTTGCAGTCGACCTTCTCCCCAACCTTTCTCAGGAGGAGAGGGAGGTTTTATCCCAGCCCTTCTTTGAGGAGGTCCGTCGGGCCGTCTTATCCCTTGTAGGTGACCGGGCTCCTGGGCCGGATGACTTTCCGTTGACTTTCTTTCAGAATTGCTGGGACATCATCAAGGACGACCTTCTTGTAGCTGTGAGAGAGTTTCAGGAAGGCAGGGCTCACTTGGGAGGCATTAATAAAACCCTTCTAGTACTCATCCCTAAGAAGCCTGGTGCGCAAGACTTTAGGGATTTCAGGCCTATGAGCCTTCTGAATGGCACATATAAAATCATCACTAAGTGCTTGCAGGGAGGTTGGTCACTGTGATCGACAGGCTGGTCAGTCATTTCCAAGGAGCTTTTATTAGGGGCAGGCATATTTTGGATAACTTCCTGGTGGCACATGAGTTTATCTTTGCTATGAAGAACCAGAAGAAGTCGGGGGTGGTCCTCAAGCTGGACTTTGAGAAAGCTTAAAATAGGGTAAGCTAGTAGTGTCTCTTCTACGTATTGGAGCGGATGGGCTTTGGTGAGAAGTGGATTGCCTGGGTTAGAGCCTCTATCCCCTCAGCGTCATTTGTGGTCCTCATTAATGGGAAGCAGTCCACGTGCTTTCACAACAGTCAGGGGCTCCGCCAAGGAGACCCTTTGTCTCCTCTTCTCTTTGTTCTTGTGGCTAGTGTGCTGAGCAGGGTTTGGCTGAGAACTGAGGTAGCTGGTTTGATCACAGGCTTCGAGGCATGCAGAGAGGTTCCTCCTGTCACGTATTTGCAGTATGCCAACGACACCATTTTGTTCCTGGCGGAGGGGGAGCAACAGTTTTATATGGCTAGGCTTCTGCTGGAGCTTCTGGAGGAGGTCACTGGTCTCAAAGTTAACTTCCACAAAAGTCTTCTGGTGGGGGTGAACTTGGAGGACAGGGAGATCTCTAGGGCGGCTCGCATGTTGGGTGGTAAGATCGGTGAGTTCCCGTTTTCCTACTTGGGACTCCCTTTTACACCTGGTACTCTTCGGTCTGCTGATTGGCTTCCCATCATTCAGAGGTATGAGTCCAAGCTGGCAGGGTGGAAGGCTAGAGCTTTATCTTATGGGGGGAGATTGGTGTTATGCAATCGGTTTTGGATAGCCTCCTTACTTATTTCCTTTCCATGTTCTGGATTCCTAAGTCTGTGGGGAGGAAACTTGACTCAATCCAGTGTCATTTCTTCTAGCATGATAGTGGCGGGGGTTGTCGGGGCTGGTATGATATAGCTTGGTGTCGAATATGTACTAGCACGGCACAAGGCGGGCTTGGGCACAAGCAAGTCAGACAATTCAACTTGGCTCTGTTATGTATATGGCTTTGGAGGTTGGGGCTTGGAGAGGAGGGACTGTGGGAATAGCTGATCAGACAGAGATACTTTGTCAGGAGGAGAGTGTGGGACTTAGCATCGTCTCCCCTATACAGGACTTCTCTGTGGAGAGACATCCTCTCGTGTAGGGGCGTGCTCTCTTTTGGAGTTCGGGTTCGTTTGGGGAGAGGAGACATCAGCCTCTTCTGGAAGGATAGGTGGTGCGGGGAGGCCTCCCTAGCCACGCTATTCCCGAGTCTTTTTGCGATCGCAGCGCACCCTCTTTGTTCTGTCTCCCAGGCCTTTGACCCCCTCCTCCCTGGGGGTACTTGGGCGCCGACCTTCAGGAGGAATCTCTCTCTTGAGGAGATGATGCTGCTTCAGGAGTTGCTTTCCTTCCTCCTTCCATAGCACCCTCAGCCTGATGCAGACGATCTTTGGGTTTGGAGGTGGCAGAAGAATGGAGTCTTTTCCGTGAGATCAGCCTATGGGATCATTTCTGATGGTGGCCTTCGCCATAGCCTTTATAAATAGGTGTGGAAGTCGAAGACTCCGCTGAAGGTGAAGCTTCTTGTGTAGAGGATCTCTCATGGGAGACTGCTGACCAGGGACAGATTGCTTCGATTCCTCCCTGGCATTGACCCGCTCTCCTGCCTATGTGGTCAGGATTTTGAGACCTTGGACCACCTCTTTGTGGGTTGCCCTTTCTCACAGGAGGTATGGTCTAAGTTCACCAGAAGGACTGGTGGTGGCATCAGCTTGTTTCGTGAGGCTCACTCCTTGCTGGAGAATTGGGATAGGTCTTGGCCCCTTAAGAGTGACCAGACGATTTGGTGGCTCATTCTGCATGCTACATTTTGGACCCTGTGGGGGGAACGAAACAACAGGATCTTCGGGAAAGAGTCCCGGTCTGAGGAAGTTGTTGTTTTCTTCATTTGTAATTGAGTGAGGGATGTAAATTCCCTCACTTCGCCTCTTTTTGGTTGCTTGGGGGGCTAGATGGAACCACACTCTCTTTGTGTGCATTTTGGTGTATAGGCTTTTGCTTTTGGCTGCGTTTTTGCACGGCCTATTCCTGTACTTTCATTTTCTGTCTTTTCGCAATATATCAGTGGTACCATCCACTTTTCAAAAAAAAAAACTAGATGATGGTCTTAGGAATCATTAATAATAAGAAAAAATGTTGTACTATGTATGAGAGAAAGGGCAATAGACCCTGGGCCTCTTCATCATCTTTCTCGGCCTCCAAGACAACTTATATCAGTGTCATTCTCTAGTATGTTGTTCTCTCTGATTCTTAGATAATTGCGATAATTGGAATTTCACTTTAAGCTTCATCTTATGGATGATAAGCCTTTGTTCACAATTTGCTATCAACAATTTGTTGGGCCTCTAGTATACTTAGTATCCCTCATCCTGATATTGCTATGTTGTGCACCTAGGAAGTCAATTTGTCTTCGTTTTCTTTGTGGTACCATCTGCTGCTCTTTGTTTATGTCTATCACCTCTTCACTAAAGTCATTTGTCTTTACTGTAAAAACTCCTAAGGGGGGAAAATGGGAATTTTTTTCTTAAGAAACTACATTGAATAAGCGGTTTAAATAGGAAACTTCCAAAAGTAGCTGCAGGCAGATTTAATGGGCTTAAAATGGGATCGAGACAGTTGAAAACCAGTCCAAAAATGGACTGTCATTTGCACATGAACCAGGCAAGCACTGGGCCTGTTATTATTGGGCCCTTGCTGAGCCCATTAATGGGCTGGTTTTGTTTGTGTGAATGTGTGTGGTAAGGGAGGAAGTTGCAAGGTTGAGAGAGAGGACAGAAAGAAGAAAGAGGCAATGGGCTGGCCTACAAGTGGCAGCAGTTTGGCGGCAGCCTGGCTTCACAAAACCCTTAGGGTTCTTTCCTCAAGTAGGGTGATACATCCCTATTCCTCCTTTTCAATTTAGATTTGCTTGTTAAGATTTAGGGGTTAAAAAATTTTATACAATAATGGGGGAGACCATGTCAAATCTCTTCATTGAAATTACATCACAAAAAAACTGCCATGTCCCTTTAGACAAGATTTTATAAGCAAAGTAGCTGTCCAGTAGATTTTAAATTGACAAGAATCAAGTAAATCAAGTAACCCTACAAAATAAAATACAGAACCACTAACCAGCAATTATTGTTCATGCATTCACCAGTCATTTTGCTACATGTACTGCATTAGACACTTCAGATATTGTTGTTTATGATTTTATATTTTATTGGTTAACACAGCGAAGTTCAGCATCACTCCATAAATACCATAAAAGCACTTCATAAAGAAATAAAATGGCAAGCTGAATTGTGTAATTCAATTACCAATGACTCCCTTGAGTAGTAAAGGATTCGAGGAAAATTAAGTACAGATGTCACCACCCAGTCAACAATTGCATCCACTGAGAGATCACCATCATACCTAGAGAGCAGAATTAAATAAAATGGGCTGCTCTACAACAATAATCACACTAGAAAGATCAGACTAGACAAGTAGAATGAACCAATAGGCATGAATCATCTTACACCCTTCTATAGATTATGCAAATGCTAAGAAACATCTTGAAATATTGGATCAATCTAAAGTTGATGGAGTCCAACTTACCTCATGTAACATCGTAAGCTTCTACAGTTAGGAGGAAATGCAACAAATGCAGGTAAGCCTGTAAACATTCCATCAAAATGAAGACACATCCATCATTCTTCATCATGAAGCATCATCTTTCTTGTTGTCACCATGCTCCTCATCATTATACCATTAAGAAATCAAAATACGATAGCACATAAGAAGTATAAGACTTGGTGATATTGAAACCAAATGTGTAAGTGGCTTTTGTATTAAGTGTACATTAACTGCATCAGGCAACATTCCTTACGTGGTTTTGTATGCAGAAATGTGAGAGATGTAATAGTTGGCCATGTTATGGAGACTCGTTTGTGGCTGTACATAAATAAGTAGTGAGTGGAACTCATAAAATCAAACATTCTTATCACATTGACAGCTTCTACACTTGGTGCCCAGTGAGATTTGCTAATAAAGCTGTGTTTCAGAAGACATAAAACTTGTATGTTCTACTCTTAGGCGGAAACTATATGTGTATGCAAGTGCGTAAGGTTTGAGTAGATGAGAAGACAGAGGGTTTATAAGTTAGGTTTTGTAAGAAATATATTATGATTTATAGGGAGGGTCTTTGAGACATTTCATAGTTTTAGAGGTGAAGGCAGAAGAGTTGCTAGAGACTTCCAAACATAAAAGGTGTCTAATACCTCCCAGTAGATTATTACTAAAGAAGAAACTTAGGAAATTTCTCAATCTTGAGAATGGTTTACCGCATGCCTAGTCACCTATAGAAGTCATCTTCAATATCTTTTCTCGGAGGTGATGGGAGGAGGGTTAATTCTCTCTGAGGGAAAGTGAAAAAAGAGGGAAGTAAGAAGAAGAGAAGCAGGGTTGGCGAGAAGCAGGGTCACGGCCAGTGCAATGGTCCGATCCCTGCACAAAAAATAATTATATATATGTGGGCAATTAACAACAAAGAGAAAAGGATAGAAATGCCCCAGTCCCATCAGTCTATGAGAAAACATTCTCACGGGCCCACTGAATACACAATAATTACAGAAATGCCCCTGTCCATAACTAAACTATCCTGGACTACACTCATCCTCAAGCTGAGCATAGACGTCAATCATGCACAACTTGGACGAAAATGAGAGAAACTGATCCTTGGTGAGACCCTTAGTAACCACATCAGACACCTAATCCACAAACCGAACATATAAGACAGATCTCCCCAATTAAAAAAAAAAAAGACAAACCGGACGAACCAGAGCCCTGAGCCTTCACCCCTCCTCCTTTCGCAGGTGGATCCTCCCGCAGGCAGCGGCACCACCGCCGGACCTCCATTTGTGAGAGAGAGAGAGAGAGGAACCTCAGTGGAAGACGATGACGAGGGCTTCGGATGGTGCGACGGCAGCTTCGGACAGCGGCGAAGGTGGCGACGGTCGGTGGCAAACTCCCAAGTCCCAAACCCTAGAGGCATCGCCGCATCGAACAAGAGAGGGGAGTGAAAGCCAGAAAGGGTTTCACAGGGGGGGGGGTCGGGGGGAAGGATTTATCACAATATAGCCACATAGGAAGATAGACCTGAATACCAAGATCCTGCAAGAAAAGCCTTAGCCACAACATCTCTGTAACACCATAAGCCATGGCACAATACTCAGCCTCAATACTAGAACGGGCACACACTAACTGTTCCTTGATTCATGAAGCCACAAGGTTTCCACCAAGAAAAGTATAGAACCCTGTAGTTGACCATCAATCATCCCGAGATCCAGCCCAATCAGCATTAGTAAAACCTTCACCATTGAGGTAGGCAGCTTTGGTGTATGACATACCCTTGACAGGACAGGCCTTGATGTAGCGCAAGATATGCTCCATAACCTTCATGTGTGGCACTCGGGAAGCATGCATGAACTGACTAACAATGCTAACAACATAGACAATATCAGGGAGAGTAAGAGAGAGATAAAGCAATTTACCAACAAGCCGCTAATAGGCACCCTTGCTGGTTTCTGACAAGAGATCCCCTCACACTCAGAAAGTCCACGATGTACCTCTATAGAAGTATGAGCTGGTTTGCAGCCCAGTTTACCAGTTTCTTAAAGCAAATCCAAAGCATATTTCCTTTGACAAATGTACAGCCCATGATTAGATTTCACCACCTCGATACCAAGAAAGTACTTGAGCTCTCCAAGGTCTTTAATGTCAAATTCTTGAGCCAGATTGTGCTTTAATTTCTCATTTTCAGCCACATGATCCCTGGTAATCATAATATCATCAACATATACAAGCAAGACAACCACCTGTCCATCAGTCCACTTGGTAAAAAAAGTATAATTAGAATTGCTCTGTACATAACCAAAGCGAAGCATTACTATCCTAAGCCTGTCAAACCAAGCACAGGAGGATTGGTTTAGCCCATACAAGGCCTTCTTTAGCAGACACACTCCCCCTTGCATCAAGTCCAAGGGGAGACTGCATATACACCTCTTCCTGCAAATCACCATTAGGAAAGGCATTCTTGACATCTAATTGATGAAGTTGCCATGAAAACTAGACAACAAGAGACAACAGAACACATAGATTTCAATTTAGCCATTGGCGCAGAGGTCTCCAGGTAGTCAACGCCATAAGTTTGTGTGAAACCTTTGGCAACAAACCTTGCTTTGTACCGCTGAATAGTACCCATCTTAGTTGTATTTAATGACATACACCCATCTGAACCCCCAACCAAACTCTTCCTCGAAGGTACTTTACTAATTCCCAGGTGTCATTTTTATTGAGAGCATGCAATTCCTCATCCATAGCAGTAACCCACCAGGGATCTTTCACAGCTTCAGCAAACGAGTTATATGTTATCAAAGGCGATGGAGGCCATCACCTAGGCGATGGAGGCGGCCACAAGTCGCCTCGCCTCCGCCTCAATCCAGCCTCGTGGGCCCGGCCCACCTCCGCACACCCTAGCCCGTTTGATTTTTTGTTTAAATTTGTTTGGATTTGTTGTTAATCTTATTTACATTTGTTTGATTTTAGGAATGAATTTAGGAAGTTTACTGATTTTATGTATGCATTTTTTGTGATGTTTAGATATATATTTATATTTCTAAATTATATATGTTATTTTAACATAATATCACTTCAAACGCCTAGGCCATCCCCTAGGCATTTGAGGCATGAGGCGACCCTTTGGTCGCCTCGGTTGTTGACTACATAGAACGAGTTAGGAACATGATCGGAGGAAATAACAACCAAGAAAGAACAATAAGAGGGTGAAATATGAGAGTAAGACACACAATTGGAGATAGGGTGTTGGTGTAGGTTCAAGAATCCTTCTGAATAGCAATAGGAACATCAAAATCAAAAGATGTAATAAGGACAAGTGAAAACTCGGAAACTTCAACAGCTTCTTGAGGTGGAGGATCCATGGGAGGCCTAGACTTGCACCATGTAGGTCTAGAGTAAGTGACAAGATCCGATGTAGGATCACTCTGAGACCTATGTGTGGCATCAGTGTCCATATCAATAAGAGGAAGAGGAACAGACACAATAGAGGGCGGACACAGAACAACGGAAGAGTCCTCCACCGAACTGGAAGACTGAGATACAAAGTAAGACTCAGACTCAAAAAATGTGACATCCTTAAGGACATACTTCTTCCCAGTCGAGGTCAAAACATTTGTACCCCTATAGAATAGGAGAATACCCCAAAAAGACACCACGATTAGCTCTCGGATCTAATTTAGTAGAACCAAAACTCTAAAAATGAATGAAACAAAGACATCCAAAGATGTGTGGAACAAGAGAGAACAAAGGATGCTTTGAACCAAGGACTCGAAAAGGAGAAATATACCCAAATGTTTAAGATAGTATTGGATTAATAACATAGGAGGCAATCAGGACTGCATCAGCCCTAATTTTCTGGGCAGCTGATGTTGCAAGAGAAAAGCTTGAGAGGTCTCTAATAAATGTCTATTTTTCCTTTATGTAACTCCACTTTGTTGGGGTGAAGAGGCACAAGAGGATTCGTAGATGATACCTTCATCTTCTGAGAATATATTGAGAATCCTCTCAAAGTATTCTCTAGCATTGTCAGTCTGGACCACCTTAACATGCCTCTCAAATTGATTATCAACCATCCTCCAGAACACTTGGACAATGCAAGGAACTTCCTCCAGGGATTTCATAAGATATATCCAACAGTGGTGGGAGAAATCATCAATAAAACAGATAAAGTAACAATCACCATCCACAGATGGAATAGGAGAAGAACCCAATACATCAGAGTGTACAAGTTAGAAAGGAAAGTACTTTACTCATTGAAATTGGAAAATTGGTTTTACGATGTTTAGCAAGTCGACACACGGCACTGTAAGAAGTCAATTGTAATTGACTTGAATAAATAAAGAAAAAGGACTTTCAAGGACCAAATGACTACTGACCTAGATGACTATATCACAAATGAAGTTCCTTTATTTACTGGTTCGTATCACTATCAATGCTAGATTGAAACACAGCACTACCACCGGGTTCAAAATGATATAGGCCTTCCACTTCGCGACCACAACTAATCATCTGCTTGGTTTCCAGGTCTTGAAAGACACCATATGTAGGAAAGAAGGTGTTGGCCACCGAATATATTCAAAGATATATATATATATTTTTTTAAAATACCTATGATGCCAAGAGGCAAAGGGGGTTGGCATTTCGAGTGGGACATATGTGTCGCACCGGTGGGACAAATGGGTGGATTTGACAGCGCTAGTGGGCCGCGGTTAGTCAAATCCAACACCCGATAGGTCGAATGGGCTGGCAACCCGAGGAGGGTGTGCATAGGCCAAGCCCGGTTGGGACAGCAAACAAGTAGGTTTAATAGTCCGAAGGAGACATGCAGGTTAAACCTGGAAGCCGGTACGCGAGATGGGTTGGCAGCCCGAAAGGGGCATACATAGCCAAGCCCAGTAAGATAAAAGAATGGATTTGACAGCCCGAGTGGGACATATGGATCAAATCTGAAGGCCGATAGACAAATAGGGTTGGCAGCCTTAGAAGGGCATGCATAGGCCAAGTCCGTTGAGACAAAAGAATGGACTTGGCAATCTCAGTGAGATATGTGAGTCAAACCTGAAAGCCGAGAGGCACGATGGGTTGGCAGCCCGAAAGGGACATACATAGGCCAGACACAGAAGAAAGAAATGACGGATTCGACAGCCCTAGTGGGACGTGAGAGTTAAACCCGAAAGTCGATAGGCAAGATGGGTTGGCAACTCGAAAGAGACATGCATAGGCCAGACCCAAAAGATGAACGAGTGGATTCGACAGCCCTAGTGGGACGTGAGAGTCAAAGCCGATAGGCAAGATGGGTTGGCAGCCCGAAAGGGACATGCATAGGCCAGACCCGGTGGGACAAAAAATAAGTGGATTTAACAGTCCGAAAGAGACATGTAAGTTAAATCCGGCAGCCAATAGACAAGACAGGTCGGCAGCCCGAAAGGAGCATGCATAGGCCGAGCCCGACGGGACAGTAAGGGTGGATTGGATAACCCAGAGAAACACGGGAGTCAAACCTGGGAAGTCTAAAATATGGGTGGAGCTGACATGCCGAAGGACATATAAGTCAGCTTTAGAAAAGGAATGGATAGATTTGACAGTCTGAAGAGACATAGGAGTCAAATCTGGAATTGAAAATGTAAGCGGGGTTGACTAGCCAAAAGAGATCTGAATCAACCCTACGAAAAAAAGAGAGGGATTTGACAGTCTGAATGGGGCATATGAATCATATCCGAAGGTTCCAAATGCTAGCGATCCCGGTGGGACAGAGCATGACAATGTCGGGATGATAGTCATAACGCCCCGGTGGGACTGGGTGTCGCACGACGACGTGGGAAATATAGCTAAGGCACTAGTATAATGCATTTGCCATTGTAGGGTGAAGTCACTGACTTGGAACCACCCGTAGAACATAATATAAGAGGGTTTTCTCTCTCTTTTTTTCACATTACCAACCTTACCTCCCTTTCAGGTTTTCGCCGAGACTGTCCCCCTTTAGCTTTTTCCGGTGCTCACTTGCAGGTTTTCACACCGAGGGGTTGCCCATTTTTGCCCGAGGGGCCCTTATAGGTTTTCACCTCGGCCGGGTCTATGGCCTTTTTGCCCTTAGCCAACCCTTGAAGGGTGACTAAGTCTATCGGGGAATCAATATTTTTAACCCTATTTTTTTGTTTTTTTATTTTTAACTTGAACATTCGCTGTGGAGAGGTGTGTCCTGAGAGGACTACTACAGAAGCTCTTGCGGTGGTGCATGGTAGAGCTTCGTGTGCTTGCCATTGAGAGAGGGAAAGGGTTGCTTCCCTTGTGGTCGACGACCGTATAGGCCCCTCCTTCATAGACCTTCTGAATGATGTAAAGTACACGACAATTAGGCTAGAGTTTGCCGATGGGTCTTCCTGCCAAGACCTCCTTTTCTTTGACCATGACAAGGCCGCCTTTCTTGAACGCCCTTAGCTTGACCAGCTGTTGCACCCGAATTTGTTCTCGAAATATTTCGAGAATTTTATTATGTCACCATCGACGAAAATACGGCGTACCGTCAATACCGTCGAATTGCGGAGTACCTCCGTGATTTAGGGTCCATCGGCCCGACTATACAACCACGGATGGCGTCGCAGCAATGAAGATTAGGAGGGGAAAACATGCGTACGAACCCGTCAAAATAGCCGAGCAAGTGTATCATACGGCGCAGACGGACGCACAGATTCCTCCCCACGTGGCGACGCACGACTACACAACAAACAAGATGATCCTCCGCTCCTGTGCAAGTCTTCACCGACGAACGGCTTCCACGCGGCGAAGAACGGGCCTCCACAGGCTATAAACCCTCCACCACGGGTTCTCCTCAACCCAGGTTGACAGAAACGGAGCCAAAAGACGCGGAGAGTCGTCAAAAAGCGGCCCGGGGATCAAATGACCCCTCCTGGAGTGCAATGGCCCGGAGGGGGGGGGGGGGTCGCGGCCACCCACGGGGGGGGCCCGCGGGGTTCCCGCGCGCCCAAGCGGGGTCGCGAGACCCCGTTGGGACCCCAGGAGGGTCAACCGACCCCCGGAGGGGCCGGTTGACCCCGCTGGCCCCAACTGGGTCACATGACCCCCCCGCGGGGTCGCGCGACCTCGCCAGGTCCACCCGCGGGGTCACGCGATCCCGCTGGGTCGCGAGTCTGCCCCACCCTTCCTAGTCCCGTGTTTTCAAAAAAAAAGGGGGAGAGGAGTCAAGAAAGCCTTTTTGCCATCCCAGAGGAGTCATTTAACCCTCCCGGAAGCCATTTGACTCCTCTGGTAGCCAGAGGAGTCATTTAACTCCTCCGGAGGTCATTTGACTCCTCTGGTAGCCAGCGGAGTCACTCAACTCCTCGGGTCCTCCGTGTTCAAAAAAGAAGAAAAAGGAGGGAGAGGAGTCAAAAATACTTTTTGCCATCCCACCTTGACAGAAAAAAGGGTTTTTGCACCCCACCCTATCAGAACCGGGGCAATTTTCCTCATTTGACTCCTCTGGTAGTTAGAGGGGTCATTTGACTCCTGTGGTAGCCAGAGGGGTCATTTGACCCCTCTGGGGTTACTCTCCCGTGCGCCAAAACCAAAAAAAAGAAAAAAGAAGCAGAGGGGTCAAAAAATAATTTTTGCACCCCACCTTGACAGAAATAGGGATTTTTGCACCCCACCTTGACAAAATTGAGGCATTTCTTCACGGTTTTGTCAACCTGGATCCTCCCGCCTTCTATAAATAGACCCCCAAGGGTCCAAGTGAGACACACAGAGGGATGATCGATCGGACATCTACGAGAAGAAGACCGCCTGCGCAAGGAATTTGTTCTGTTTGTCTGGCCTGTGAGGGGTAAGTCCCCGGGCCATATGGATATGCCCCTAAGGGGTGTTTTTATAATTACTGTACCCATTGGGGCCATAAATGCAATCTATGACTTCATATGTCTTCTTTATGCATTGACTGGGGAAAATTACAAGAAAATCCTCGACTTGTCAAAATTGCATATAAACCCCTCCTTTGACCAAATTGACATTTTGTGTCTTCTACCTTTGGTCCGGAAATGTTGTCAGCGCAGTCCGACACTCAGATGTCACCCCAAACCTAGGTCTATGTAAGGTATGGTAAAATTACCAAAATACCCCTGTGACCTAGAAATGACCTAGCAGCCCCTAAAATCCTCCAGAAAGAGCCTCAGCGCCTTGGGGAGTCAGGAACCCGATCCTACTTCCATTTCAGCCCATAAATTTCAGAAATACCCTTGGCCTAAGAAAATTACCAAAATACCCCTGAGTTGGTAAAACTACCAAAATACCCCCGAGGTCCAAAAAACCTTCCTCTACTTCAAAAATGCCTATGGCTTTTGCATCTTTGCATTCATACTCCTAAATTATAGGGTTTTACCTCAATACGAGGGGCCTCAGTTGAAACCCTAACTCAATTGTTTCTATTGGTCGGTGGTGAGTGAGTGGACATTGTGAGCCCTCCAAGAGAGTTTGTCCTCAACATCAGAACCTCCATAGAAGACTTTTGAGGATTTCTTTGACAGCTAAACAAAGGTGTTCGGACGTTAGGCCGATGTAAATCAACACTGACTACGGTCAGTGAGGAAAGGTCCAGCACTCGAACCCAAATCGTCTGAGATACGATGCGCACCCACGGAATAACCCTCTACACATAGGGGGGATGTTTCTTTTCAAAAAGAACAAATCTATATTTTATCTACGATAAAAAGATTAGATTTTCCGTGTTCCACAGACTGGCACGTCCGGTGGGACGTTTCCCGCCTTTCTTCTTTCTGTCAAAAAAAGTCTCCAAATCCTTTCTCAAGGTTCTGACCTCCCTCCTCTTCCGTTTACAGGACTGGGAAGAGGAGGGTATACACCTCTCTGTCCATTTGAGAGATCTTCGTGCATCACACGCCACTCCTTTCGTGCTACGCACCACCACCAACAACAGCAGCGATGGCCGTCGTCACCTACAGCCCCGAGATCATCGCCAACCACGCCAAGTTTAGATACCTGGCGACCCCACTCGTCTTCAGCGACTTCCCAGCAGTCGTCGGCTCGCCCTTCTTCTTGGGCGTCACGCCCGTGGCTGAAGCCAATTCAGCCACGCCTGTAGCAACCGTCGGGGGCGTCAGGCCCTCGGCCCCATCAACTGGTCGGGTCCGCTCGGCCAAGAAAACAAATGCTGAGGGTGTCAGACCCTCTGCTTCATCAACTGGCCAAGTCCGCCCGGTCAACAAGACTACCGTTGGGGGTGTCAGACCCTCAATCTTAGCAGCCGGCTGGGTTCGCCCGGTCAGCAAGACAACCGTCGGGGGTGTCAGACCCTCTACTGCAGCGACTGGCCGGGTTCGCCCGGTCAACTTTTCAACTATTAAGGGTGTCAAGCCCTTCATCCCGACAACCAGCCGAGTTCGCTCAGCTGTCGTGTCAATGGCCGAAGGTGTTAGGCCTTTTGCCCCACCTATTGGCCGAGTCTTCTCGGTCAACCAAGTCACCGCCGGCGTCGACCCTGCTCAACGGGAGCAACGTCGTCGCCGTAACGGCACCAGATCTACTGCGGCCACCCTCAGAGGTACCGCCCCTGCTCAACGGGGGCAGCGTCGTCGCCCTAACGACGCCATGCCTACGGTAGGCGTCACCAACGCTGCTCCTGCTCAACGGGGGCAACGTCGTAGCCACAAGAGTACAAAGCCTGCAGCAGCGGCATCTCGCTCCGACAAAACTGTAATTGTCGGAGACATTCGCATCCGGCTCGATGGAGGCGAGCCGATCTTGTCACGGGACACCCACATCCCAACCATTCCCACCTCCAATCGCTTCGAGCTTCTTCGGCAAGTCCGGGAGGACGGAGCGAAAAAGAAGAAATCTGCCGCATCAACAGTAAACCAGGGCCCAGTGCAACGGCCCAAGCCACCAGCTCCCCGACCGCAGTCAGGGGGCAACCCAATTGAGGAGCGTCAGCTCCGCTTGAAGAAAATATGGGTCACCAAAAAGGAGGCCCGAATTATAAGGCGCGCAAGGGCGGAAGAGCCCTTCCGCATGTCGGATTTGCAACAAATGCGGAGTCCGACAAGCATTGAGGCCCTAACATCTCCGAGATCTACAACTCAACCCCTACGGGGGCAAAAGCGCAGAGGAATCGTAAAGAAGGTGCGGCCGACCTCCCCGTGGGCCAGTTCCACGCACACAGAAGAGGATAGCTCCCCTCAAGCTTCTACATCCCGAGTGTTTGTCTTTGACAGACTCGGGAGGCCGCCCAAGCCGGATCGACAACCACCTAGGAAGAAACGGGTGGTCCAGGTGACCAATGACACTGTCAAAGTGTTCACCTGTTACGCCACTTCCGGCGACAAACAGCCCGAGGGTACCTCGGGGGAGCTCAACCAACCTCTTCAATATTTGAGGAAGTCGAGGCTTGTGTCCCGGGTCCTGGTGCAAACACAACAGGCGTCGGTCACTGGTACATCTCAGCCCGAGCTGGCACGGCAAGAAGAGTGCCAGGAAGACGTCCATAGTGTCGACGGGGACAGCCACCCCCGGCACGAGGAAGAACTGGGGGAAGAGACAAACACTCCCGCGTTGGAAGTGCTCCGACGCGAGAATCAAGAACTCAAGAATCTCTTACAGGCGCTATTGCGTGAAAAGGAGGTTCTTGTCTCACCTCAGGCGGCACCCGCTGGAGTGGAACTCCAGCCCTCCCCCATTCCGGTCGCGGCCAATGCCTCCGTCCCTGCTGCAAAATTGTCATTGGCAGTGGACTTCGAAGTCCCGCAGCATGAAGTCAACGCGCGGTCATCTGCTACTCCTGCTGCAGAGAGCCTCATGGCGCAGAAGCAGATGATCGAGCGCATTGTGGAGGCGAAGTTTGCTCAGCATGGGGAGGGGGTGACCACCGTTGCTTTGTACAGCGTGCCTTACCCCCTCCACCATCAGTTTAAGAAGCTTCCGCCTGATTGCCCGAAGGCCCCGAAGCTTCAAAAGTTCAACGGGCAGGGCTCCCCACATGAACACCTAGCCTACTACATGACGGCCATGGGTGAATTGGCGCTGGAAGAGGCATATTTGTTGCGGTACTTCGCCACGTCATTGACTGGCACCGCCTTCCAGTGGTACTCCAGACTTAAGCCCAATTCTGTAGCTGATTGGGCTGATATGCAAAAGAAGTTCGTCGACCGTTTCTAGATGGTCGAACGCAAAATCTCCCTGGCGGAGCTCTGTGCTCTTCGGCAGAAGAAAGGTGAAACAACGTTGGACTTCATCAAGCAATGGAGGGACGTCAGCATGCGTTGCGATAATCCTCCGACGCCCGAAGACGCGATCACCATCTGCCGTAGGGGTCTCTCGGCGGAAGTTAGTGAAAAGCTCTGGGCTGCAATATCAGGGGCTTCGACCAGTTGAATACGATGGTAGCGGAGATTGAAATGTTCTTCGCTGATCATCCTACACAAACTTCTGTTAAAGGTAAATCCTCCAAAGACCGTCTGACTAGCGGTAAGGAGGTGAATGTTGTAGACTTCTCCCCGACGAATGGAGATAAAGGGGAAGGAAAGTCCAAAGGCAAGGGTAAAAAGCCTGATGACAAGGCAAACGCATCTCTCTTAGTGGAGCGCATGAAGACACCCTATTCCTTCAAGAAGGAGCACACTAAAATGCTCTTTGATCTATGCATAAAGGAGCAGCCCATCACCCTACCGGATCCGCGGAAGCCCTCAGAGGTGGACAAAACAGATGATCCTACCTATTGTGTATCACCGAAGGTTGGGTCACACCATCGGGGACTAGTATGTCTTCAAGAATATAGCAGAAGAGCTCATTCAAAAGGGCTTGGTAAACATGTTGGGCTATGCAGTCGACCCACCACAGCCTCAAGCTTGGAGTCGATCGAGCCGGTCGGCTAATGTGGTCTACATGGCGGCGATGGCTTCAAGTTCCAACGCCTCCGAGGCCGGGCCTTCAAATCAGCAGTCCAACACCGGTCCAGGAGCCGCCCTCCCTCACTCCCTGAGTGCTTGACATTGCGGAGAACTATTCGGAAAATCCGAGGAGAAATCCGACAATTGCAATCTGAACAAAGGCGTCTGCTGCAGTTCCTGGAGAGCATAGATCAGCAACTGGTCACCTTCCCCTTTGGCCCATTTGCCAGGGGATTAGCTCCAGCCCACATGCGGGAGGCAGGTGTACCGCCTGCTGGCTCGGCCCGCTCAGGGGTTGGCTCCCTGAGGAATCTTCAGATTCATCTGAGGGCGACGAGGACTCAGAAGATGAGGAGCATACACCCGAAGGCGAGCAGCCAGAGAAGTTATACTCCTTCCCTTGGGAGAAGACCCCAAACATCTTCTTCGCATGTCAGCGGGCGGGACTGATAAGCCCATCACCCATGGAGCAGGCGCCAGGGGCTGCTTTTCATCAAGGCTATTGCCCCTACCATGAGGTGATCGGCCACATCATCCACAACTGCCAGCCATTCAAGGACCTCGCTGAGGACTTAATCAGGCGAGGGAAGGTCAATATGGGTGAATTCCTGGTCAATCCACCGCAACCGCACGCACGGGAGAGTCGTCACTTCTCCGTCAACGTCATACATGCTTCAGCAGCTTTTCAATTCCCGGAGCCGCAAGAGGAGGGAATCAGTTCCCAGGGAGTCAGTTCCCAGCCACCTAAATCCACACTGTGGTACCCAGGATGGCGACCCTCTCATTAGTGTTCTTTCCCTAAGGAGAACACTGAGAAGATCTTTGACAAGCTCCTAGAAGATGGTCGGGTGCTGACACATGATCCGCCCTCTTACTTCAATGAGACGGCCAAGAGTCATCCCCACTACTGCAAATACCATGCTAGGGTGTCTCACCCCACCCGGGAATGCCAGGAAGTCTAAGACTGCATTGAAGTCCTCATCCAAAGAGGGGAGATCGATGCGCAGGGGAGATCGATGCGCAGGGGAACTCTATGACGAGGCGGCGTCTTAAAGAGGCCGCTATGAAGATTCTCCAGCAAGTTCAACAGGAGCAGACCAAGCTGCGTGGGATCAAACCCACCTCTCAACAAACGGGCAGCGATAATCCTCAGCCAAACCCCAAAGGCAAGGCTAGGTGTGAGGGGCCTAAGGCCCGGAGCCCAAAAAGCCAAGCCGAGGGGGAAGGTTCCAAACCTCTGCCCAGGCTGGGTCAACCCGGCATCGTCATAAGGGGAAACCCTCCGCCAGACGATGAAGGCAAGGCCAAGGGGAGGGAGCCTCAGACCAAAGCTCCTACCAAAGCTCCTGTCGAGCCAATAAGGTCGTCAATTGAAGAAAGACCTAAACAGCTCGAACAAGCAAAGCCGCCAGTCAAAGCAAAATCGGTGGAGTTGCAACGCCCCCAAGGGCCCCACTGTGGATTAGCAGAGTTCCAGGAGCTACCGCCTGACATAATTGCTCAGGCAATCAATGCCACCTTCCAGATTCAGCCGGAGGAGGCCAACTGGACTAGGGTCACCTCCAAAAAGAGCCGCGGCACTAAGGCTCCTAAGGAGCCAACCCAGAGTAAAAAGTAAAATTCTAGGGGCAAACCAGTCCCACCTCCGAAGCAAAGTCCACTTTCTTCTCAAGAGGCGGCACGTCAAAAGAAACAAGACAAGAATCGCAGGAAGAATTTGAAGAGGAAGTTGAAGCAGCAAGCTGAGCAAGTAGCAGCTATGGAAGCTCCTAAGGAGCCAACTCCTCTGCAAAGACTACAAAAGCTCATAGATGAGCTAGAGGAGTACACTCTCCCTCGTCCCACCAGGATCATCACTCTGGACGAATACATTCCTTGGGACAAGCTTGGGCGAAAAGCCCGCCTTCTGCAATGGCTCCGGAAATGGCTCACCGTCTTGAAGAAGGTGAAGACTTCCCGATCCCGGAGGAGCTCTCCTTATTCTACAAAGATGAGGAGCTCACTGTCGAGATGCTCGAGGAAATGCTGCAAGAGCTCTCCTGCAACATGGTGGCGATCCCGCCGCCCGACAACATTAATTCTCCTTCGGCTGATAGCACTGGAGGCAAGGCTCCTATGGCAACATATCAATGTCGCTCGGCGAGAAATAGCCGAGGTCGTGGACGAGGACGTGGGCGTGAAGGGCCCCTGACTCTCGACCGGGTCATAATATTCAGAGGGGATAAGCCGGGTCCTGTCCCAGAAACCCAAGTTCGGGGAATCCCTTTTATCCTCAGCCCCTCAGAGGTTTCAGGCCCCGTCTCAGTGGCTAAACCAGGTGGCATCCCTTTTACAATCACCTCCTCCGATGAAGAAGAGGAGCCAGCCAAGTCGCCAGTGTGCGAGAAGGCGTCAGAGCAGGCCGGCCCCTCCAACAGGGTCGAGCCCTCGAGTCCGGCCAGTCCTTCTAATGAAGACCAGCATGATGAGCCTTTGCCACCTCCGGAGGAGTCTTTGGCTCCGCTGTTCCAAGAAAATGCAGAGGGTCAGGATGGGGACCAGCGCCCTTTTAAGCGGGAGAAGCCTCGCCAAGCACCGAAGACTCTGGCAGAGATCATCCCGCCATTTGACAAGACCCGTGCTCGGGCGGACTGCAAAATCATTCATCACATGAAGCGGTTCCCAACAAATGTTACCATTTGGGAAGCCATCGCCTGGAGCAAGGATCTCAGGGAGGCTCTTGTCAAGATACTTCAAGACCCAGAGGCCTATGAAGCCCATGTTGCAGAACTGCAGGCCCAGGCATATGAGGCATTTGCAGCCAACATCTCCTTCACGGACAAAGACATGTTGATGTCCTCTCCGTGCCACAACTGCCCTTATATATGCGGGGGACAATTAATGGGCATGATGTGAACCGCATTTTAGTCGACGTTGGAGCGGTCATTAACATCATGCCTCTGAAGACTTTTAAGTCTCTATACCTGGCACCTTACTTACAAAAGGTGACCGCCGTCAAGATTTCGGGATTCAATCAGAATTCCGAGACGGCGCTTGGTCGGGTTGAAGTCAAGTTTGCCTTGGGCGATTTTGTCACCCAGGCGACATTCTATATTATCAACACCGACACATCATACAAGGTGCTGCTTGGGAGGCCTTGGCTCCATGAGAATTGGGTCGTTCCTTCAACTTTGCACCAATGCATTAAATATGCCAAGGGAGGGGAGCAACATACGGTCTTTGCAGATCAGACCCCGTTCCACCCCAATGAGTGCCATCTGGCCGATGCTTCACTATATTTCGGAAAGCCCACTTTAGCAATCCCCGAACCTATAAAAGACAAGGGGAAGCAAAAAGTGGACCATGAAGTCGAGGAAGGGCAGTTGTTCACTGTTAACCAAGACATGGTAAAGCTGGATAGGTTAAGCCTCCATGCCGCCTCCAAGCCAACTCAACCAGAAAGGCAGAGTGTTGACTTTGAAGCCAACCTCATCAGCCAGGTCATTGACCGAAGCATCTCCTTACCGTCCAAGTGCCTTCAACTCTCGTCCCAACGGGAAGAGTATGAGGTGGAGCAGTTAAAAACCTTCACAGTCTCCTATCAACGGAGAAGAAGACATAACAAGGGCAAATGGGATAATCCGATCATCTTTTACAAAGGTGACTTAGTCCCACTGGGCCCTCCTGAAGATGATTTCGGCTGGGATACTCCCGCCGATGTGGCGCCAGAGCCAGTCCAGGAGATGGATGATATGCCGAAGCACATCAAGGAAATGTGTAAAAAGCAACACATCCCACAAGCTCAGGACCCCGCACGAGCGGCATATTTCCATCAACTGTGGAACCCTCCGCAGGTCCGTGGGCAACCTCCCTTCTCCCGCAAAGACACGCGGGGACTCGACTATGACCAGGAGACGGACTTCGAGGTCTATTGTGCAGTTAATGCCATAGGGTTGTTGCCTCTCCCTAACGGGCAAACAGAAGTTGAGCCCGAGATCAACGACTCTGTAAGAGAGTCCAGTGAGTCATCAATGACACCATCACCTTCATCGGAAGTCAACAATGACCACCCTTCAGAGGGAAGAGCAGCTCAGCCTGCTAACCATCAGCAAGACGAAGCAAGTCCTTCGACTTCAAGCCACGAGCAAGAGTGCTTCGAAGAATTTGAAGTCTATGAAGCAAACACCGATGATGAGGGAGACTTTGTCGACCTCCAACCAGCTCCACCGGAGCTTGAAGACGGTGGTCAAGCAACTGTGGACGAGTTGATCGAGATTAATCTCGGAAGCAAAGATGACCATCGTCCCACCTTCATAAGTGCTCTCCTCAGCGAGAAAGAAAGGCAGTCGTATCAACAGCTCCTAGAAGAGTTCAGGGATTATTTCGCCTGGATTTACAAAGAAATGCCCGGGCTCGATCCTTCTGTGGCTGAACATGAGCTGGCAATACTTTCAACAGTCAAGCCAATCAAGTAAGCCCAAAGGCGTATGTGTCACGAGCTAGAGCTAAAGGTCAACGCTGAGGTGGACAAGATGCTCAATGTGGACTTCATAGAGCCTTGCATGTACCCTGTGTGGCTCACTAACATCGTCCCTGCCAAAAAGAAGAACGGCCAAGTCCGAGTCTGCATCGACTTCAGGGATTTGAACAAGGCATGCCCAAAGGACGACTTCCCTGTCCCGATCACTGAGACAATGGTTGATATGACCACTGGTCACGAGCCTTGTCTTTCATGGACGGGTCGTCGGGCTATAATTAAATCCGCATGGCCATCAAAGACAAAGACCATACGGCTTTCCGATCTCCTAAGGGAATCTTCAACTACAAAAGGATGTCGTTCGGCCTGAAAAATGCTGATGCAACCTATCAAAGGGCGATGACCAAGATTTTCGACGAGATGCTACATCACCTCGTTGAATGCTATGTCGATGACTTGGTCGTCAAGACAAGGAGACGAGAGGATCATTTGGCTGACTTGTGTCGCGTCTTTGAAAGGCTCCGGCAGTATCAGCTCAAGATGAACCCAATGAAATGCGCCTTCGGCGTCTCCAGCGGCAAGTTCCTCGGCTTCATCGTCAGGTACCGAGGCATAGAAATCGATCCTGACAAAATCAAGGCCATAAGGGGACTGCCTCCGCCCAAGAACTTGACAGAGCTCAGATCTCTTCAAGGAAGACTCGCCTATATTAGGCGATTCATTTCTAATCTTTCTGGAAGATGCCTACCTTTCGGCAAATTGACGAAGAAAGGAGCACCCTTCATATGGGACGAAGGTTGTCAGAAAGCCTTCAAGGAAATCAAGGAGTATCTATTGACTCCTCCAGTCTTAGGGGCACCCGTCAGAGGGAAGCCCCTTATTCTCTACATTGCTGCCATGGACGCCTCTTTGGGGGCTCTTCTAGCACAAATCAATGACGAGGGCAAGGAGCAGCAGTTGTACTACCTCAGCCGAAAATTGATCGGGCCTGAGCATCGGTACGCTCCTATGGAAAAAGTGTGCTTGGTGTTAGTATTTGCTGTCAAGAAGCTAAGACACTACCTTCTGGCTCATCGAGTGGAACTCATCTCAAAATGTGATCCGCTCAAATTTCTGCTCAGTCAGCCCGTCCTCTCTGGCAGGCTCGGCAAGTGGGCGTTGATCCTCATGGAGTTTGACATCACCTTCGTCACACGCAAGGCGACCAAGGGACAAGGGATGGCGGAGTTCTTAGCAGCACACCATGTGCCAGAAGATTCGCCACTCAACTTCGAGCTGCCCGATGAAGAGGTGCTGGTACCTTCTCCAGAAACTGGGGAGCATTATGAAAAAGTCCCACCACAGATGGAGCTGGGTGTCCTCACCCTCGACCTCCCACACTGGGATTTGTATTTTGATGGTGCTTCCCGGACAATCAAAAGGGCTGGCGGCCTCACGGACTATGTCTCGGGCGCGGGGATAGTCTTTGTATCTCCGCAAGGCGGCATCCTCCACAACTCTTGCACTCTCATGAAGTCCCTGACTAATAATGAGGCAGAGTATGAAGCGCTAATCATTGGGCTTCAACTGGCACTAGAGATGGACATTAAGTGCATCAAAGTCTACGGGGATTCTCAGCTCGTCATCCGTCAGGTCCTGGGCGTCTATGACGTCTGAAAAAAGGAGCTCATCCCCTATCATGCAGCCGTCATGAGGCTCAAAGAAAAATTTTACCTATTCGAAATAGGCCATGTTCCAAGAGGCAGCAACTCCCAGGCTGACGCTTTGGCAAAGTTGGCAGCAGCCTTAAAGCTCCCGCCTAAGGGAGAGTTGAATATCACTATCAGACACCGAAGACTCATGCCAAGCGTGCTCGATGAAGAATCCGGCCTCACTGTCTACGAGGCCGACAATGTTCAAGAGGAGAATGCTCCCGAAGAAGAAGATTGGCGTGAGCCAATTATAAAAATAAAGAACGGCTGGCTTCCCCCCGATCAGGCTCAGAGGGTGCAACTGCTACACAGGGCAACATCCTACCAACTGATTGATGGTCTGCTCTTCAGGCTCGTCATGAAAAAGATCGATCGGTCCTCCTACGGTGCCTTTCATCCAAGGAAGCAAAGACCGTCATGCACGAAGTCCACTCCGGATTGTGCGGAGCCCACCAAGTAGGAGCTAAAATGAAGAACAACATCAAGCTAAAGGGGTTCTATTGGCCCACCATGTACGAAGATTGCAATCAATATGCTCGTACATGCCACCAATGCCAAGCATTCGGGCCAGTGCCTCGGAGGCCGCCCAATCCGCTCCATCCAACAGTGCCTACTTGGCCATTTGCAGAGTAGGGCATGGACATTGTGGGGCCATTCCCACCATCATCTCAAGGCCACAAGTTCATATTGGCCGCCACTGATTACTTCTCCAGATGGGCAGAAGTCGTTCCGCTACAAGAAGTTACAGGGGAGATAGCCGCCCGCTTTGTGAGGCACTACATCATATACAGATTCGGCACCCCCAGCCGGATCATCTCAGATAATGGCACGCCATTCAGGAACAAGACTGTTTATGCGTTGGCGTCCAAGTTCCATATTGACTGGAGGACATCCTCCGTCTACAACCCTCAAGCCAACGGTTTGGCCGAGGCCTTCAACAAGACCCTTTGTAAGCTACTGTCCAAGATAGTACGAGGCCGCAAACAGGATTGGGGCGAGAAAGTCCACGAAGCCCTATGGGCCTATCGGGCTCCCCATTCTCTCTGGTCTACGGAGCCGAAGCAGTGATCCCCGTGGAGATCGAATTGGCATCCTATTGCGTTGCTGTGCACGCTCGATTGCCAGGCCAAGACCAGTCCGAGATAGAAAGAAGGCTTGAGGAGCTGTCCAACCTTGAAGGTGAAAGACTCAAAGCCTACAAGCACTTACAAGTGTATCAAGCCCGCATGACACGTGCCTATGATAAGCTGGTCAAGCAAAAGGCATTCAAGAAAGGCGACCTCGTCATGATTAAAGAAAAGGAGGTCCTCGCGGGAAGATCCAGCGGCAAACTCCAACCTAATTGGCGGGGACCTTATGTCATTCACAAGGTCTACGAAGGAGGGGCCTATACGGTCACCGATCATAAGGGAAATAATCTCTTCCCTCCTCTCAATGGCAAGCACATGAGGCTCTACCATGCGCCACTACAAGAGCTTCCTCAGTAGTCCTCACAGGATGCGCCTCTCCCCAGTGAAGGTGCAAGTTAAAAAAAAAATGGGCTTAAATATACTGATACCCCGGCGGACTCAGTCGACCTTCAAAGGATGGCTGAGGGCAAAAAGGCTATAGACCCGGCTGAGGCGAAAACCCGAAAGGGCGCCTCGGGCAAAAATGGGCAACCTCTCGGTGTGAAAACCCGAAAGGGCGCACTGGAAAAAGCTAGAGGGGGCCAGCCTCGGCGAAAACCCGAAAGGGCGTTGAGATTGGTAAGGTGAAAAAAAAAATCCTCTCTCAGTTTGCTTGTTGGGTGGCTCCATCATATTGATGCCTTGACTACGCCTCCCATGTCATTCTATGACACCCAACCCCACCGGGGCGTCCCGACATTGTTACACTCCGTCCCACTGGGACCATTAACACTATTATTTTTAATAGATTTGACTCTCACGTCCCACTCCGGCTGTCAAGTCTATTCATTTCTTTTCAAGAGTTGACTCATACGCCCCTCGACATGTCAGCTCCACTCATCTTTCGTGTTTTCCGGGGTTTGGGTCCCATGCTTTTCTGGGCTATCCAATCCGACCCTCTTTTCGTCCCACTGGGTTTGGCCTATGCATGTCCCTTTCGGACTGCCAACCCACCACTCTGCCTATCGGCCTTCGAGTTTGACTCTCACGTCCCACTAGGGCTGTCAAACCTATCTTTTTTTTCCTTCTAGGGATTGGCCTCAGTATGCCCTCTCGGACTGTCAACCCATCTCGCCTATCGGCTTTCGGGTTTGACTATCATGCCCCTTTCGAGCTGTCAAATCCATCCTTTTTGTCCCACTGGGTCTGGCCTCAGTACGCTCTCCCAGGCTGCCAACTCATCATGCCTCTCAGCTCTGTTTACTATCTCGGGTTCGGCCTCAGTATGCTCTCTCGGACTGCCAACTCATCATGCCTCTCAACAATGTTTACTTCTTGGGATTGGCCTCAGCATGCCCTCTCGGGCTGCCAACCCATCGTGCCTTTCGGCACATTTTACCTTCTAGGGATTGGCCTCAGTATGCCCTCACGGGCTGTCAACCCATCTTGCCTTTCGGCTCATTTTACCTTCCTGGGTTTGGCCTCAGTATGCCCTCTCGGGCTGCCAACCCGTCCAGCCTATCGGCTTTCAGATTTGACTCTCACTAGGGCTGTCAAATCCACCCTTTTTCTTCATTTCATCTCTTGGGTCTGGCCCATGCACGTCCCTCCAGGGCTACCAACCCATCTCGCCTATCGGCTTTCGGGTTTGACTCTCACGTCCCACTAGGACTGTCAAACCTATCTTTGTCCCATCAGGAATGGCCTCAGTATGCCCTCTCGGGCTGCCAACCCATCATGCCTTTCGGCACTTTTTTCCTTCTAGGAATTGGCCTCAGTACGCCCTCTCGGGCTGCCAACCCATCTTGCCTTTCGGCTCATTTTACCTTCCTGGGTTTGGCCTCAGTATGCCCTCTCGGGCTACCAACCCGTCCAGCCTATCGGCTTTCAGGTTTGACTCTCACTAGAGCTGTCAAATCCACCCTTTTTCTTCATTTCATCTTCTGGGTCTGGCCTCTGCAGGCCCCTTTCGGACTGTCAATCCATCTCGCCTCTTGGCTTCAGACTTGACTCATCTATCCCACCCAGATTGTCAAGTTCATTCTTTTGTCTCCACAGGCTTGGCCTATGTATGCCTCCTCAAGCTGCCAACCATCGGTTTACGGATTTGATTCATACGTCCCACTCGGGCTGTCAAATCCCCTCTTTCATCCTACTGGGCTTGGCCTATGCATGCCCCTTTCGGGCTGCCAACCCATCTCGCCCATCAGCTTCCAGGTTTAACCCGCATGTCCCCTTCGGACTGTTAAACCTGCTCATTTGCTGTCCCAACCGGTTTTGGCGTATGCATACCTTTTTCGGGTTGCCGACCTGTTCAACCTTCGGCTCTTGGATTTGGCTAGTTGCGTCCCACTAGGGCAGTCTAATCCACCCATTTGTCCCACCTTTGCGGCACACACGTCCCTACGGGAGTGCCACTTTCTCCTTGCCTTTTGGCATTATAGGTCAAAAAAAAAACGGGGTTAAAAATATTGATACCCCAGCAGACTTGGTTGTTTCTGTTAGGGGAGCAATCAAGGGTAAAAAGACTTTAACCCGACTAAGGTGAAAACCCGCAAGGGCGCCTTAGGTAAAAGTGGGTACCCCTCAGTATGAAAACCTGCAAGGACGCACTGGAAAAACCTAAAGGGGGCCAGTCCTGGCGAAAACCCGAAAGGGCGGTAGGGCTAATAAAGTGATAAAAAAATAAAAACAAAACAAAAAAAGGGCGCATGCATGTAAAAGGATGGAATCAAAAGCAGCTGAATTCTGTCCTTTATTCAACAACATCATTAATGGAGCCCGAGACAAGCCGTCGGGGGTAACTAAAACAAAAAAGGGAGCACGAAGGCCCTATGTATAAGAAGGTGTTGAAGCTCGTCAAACACCGGACTCGTCCCCCTGCAACTCTGCAAGACGAGTCTCGCTCTGGAAAGCCTCCTCCTGGAGCTCCTCAAGCCTACGGCGGAAGGTCGCCAGCTCGATCTGTGTACTGCAACACTCCACCTCAGCCTCCTGAAGCTCTCTCTGAAGCTCCTCTACCCGAAGGGAGGCCCTCTGGTTGCGCTATTCAGCGCCCTCGACCTAGAGGCCAACCTCCACCTGGGCTACCCGGAGTCCGCTGAGCCGCTCCTCCTCCTGCTGAACCATCAGCTGGGCCATCCGCTTCTGCTCCTGCGCGATATGAAGGCGGATGAACTCGCTCCACAAAGCCGTCAGCCTCGCCGTCCATGTATCCCTGGGGAGACCTAACATGTGGTAACCCCGGGTAAAGGTCTCCAGGCTGTTCCTCAAAGCCTCCACAGTCGGTAAGGGGTCGACTCTGATCAGCTGCTCAAGACCCTGGAAAAGCCGTCCAGCCGTATCAGCATCGGCCAGCACCACCCCGAGCTGAGGGGTGTCAGGCCACTCAACCCCAAGGGTAGGAAAGTCTAGGAGCACTGCTGAAGCCTCTCTCAGTGAAGCTGCAATAAAAAAAAACGGAATAAGTGCTTGTTCACAAATGAAAGGACATGCACGAATAGCCATGAAAGGCACAACATCGTGATAAACCTAAGGCTGCTGCAGAAACATGCCCCTCCTCAATAGCCGGGGAGGAACCATTGATAGAAGTTGATGCTGGTTCACTAAGTAGGGCATTTGTGGCCCGGTCCTCTGTAGATCAAGTAACAGCATATAAGTGCCTATCTATGAAATGGCACACAGACAATGTCAAACTCCAGAGAACAGCAATATACCTGTCTCAACAGCATCCCCTTCTTCAGCTACGCTGGGAAGAGCAGACTCTTTATCAGGGGCCTTTTGGGAGCAAGATTGCTCCTCCTGAAACTTCTCTTGCATGGAGGCTTCAGCCATCGGCTCCACAAAAGGAGAAGTTGCATGGCAGATATGAGAGAAGGGTCAGTGCCATAAACAAAATACAGACACCACTGGGGTTATTCACTGGCAGATGCAAGGAATACCTATAGGCTGGGTGTCCGCTGGCGGGGTATTCTGCCCTGAACTGCGCAGGCCCTCTGGCACGCTCTGGGAAACTCCCCCTATCGGGGCTGCCCCACCAGGGCGGAGTTAGCTTGGCAAGGACAGTTGCGAAGTAACAAAGAGGTCTATTATTAGCCTACAGGATCCCTTACCTGAAGGATCAACCTCACTGTCCTCGACAATGTCAACATCAGAGGAGGTCCTTGGTGGAGGATCTCTCGACGCCGCGGTGTCAACGCCCGTCGCCCCCACGGCCTTTGTGCCCGTCATGGCCAGGTTGGCAGTATCGGCCGAAACCGATACGTTTCGGCCGAAACCGATACGTTTCGGCCGAAACGTATCGGTTTCGGCCGGTACCGATCCAAAACCGGACCCCAACACTGTAGCAGGTCCGATACCTAAAAAAATATTTTTTTAATGGTTTCGGACGAAACCATTAAGGGTTTCGACCAAAACTGACCTGTTTCGGCCCGAAACCGGACGGTTTCGGCCGAAACCAGAGAGGATCACTATTTTTTTTAGTTTTTTGAATGGTTTCAACCGGTTTCGGCCGAAACCGAAACCGATACTGCCATCCTTGCGTCATGGCATCGCCATTAGTCAGAAGATCCATAAATGAGCCAGACTCCATAAGCCGCGAGAATTCCTCCATGGATCCAGCCAAATCCACTCCTGCTCGACAAAGAACTATGTGAGCCGAGCAAATCTTTATAAGAAAGAGTCGACTGAGAAGGCAAAATGTTGCTACACTCACCACCAGCACCCTCTAGCTCTCCCTCTCCAGAGAGTCACTCTCGTCGAGAGAAGAACTCGAGGTCCTGGCACTCAAAGCAGAGCTCGAGCTCCCTTTAGAGGGAGGGTCTGAGGCCGTAGAACTCCAACTCCCAGAAGTGGATCCGGCCCCGGAAGAAGAGCCGACATCGCCTCCCGTTGTCAGTCCAGGAGGAATAACATCAGGAGCACCTGTATAGCCAAGAAAAACACTAAAGAGTTAGTGATGCTCAATTCTTCATGTATCAATGAAGAGACAAGGCTGAGTATGTTACCTGGAGCCTGATCACCTATGGTCCCTGCTGCAAGAGGCGGGGGAGAATTAGCCGTCACCGGCGTGTAATCGTCTGTGGGAGAGATCAGTTCTTCGAAGCTGAAAGTAACATTCGGCGCAGACTCATCCAGCGGCATGTCATCTCCCGCCGGAGGAGGAGAGAAGCTCGCATCCGCCCTAGCTTCCGAGGAGCTGCATTTAACAGAGCAAAAAATCTGTTTATAACACTACATATATGCTCAAAAGCGGCAGGTATCTGGATGTATTACTTACTGGATACAGCCTCAATCGCGGGGTATTCTTCCTCAAGTCGGGGACGGGACGATGACCTCACGTCCCCCTCCCCGGGACCCTCAGTGCAGGGCCTCTTTAAGGCAGTAATATCTATCCCAGTCTCAGCATCGGGAGGACCCTCCAAGGGCCCGACGCCGGCTACCCTAGCAGCCCCACCTGCAGTTGTCAAAGGAATATGTAAACATGCATATTCCAAAATATGAAGACACATATGCACATCAAAGCTAGCGAAGAAGATGATTACCTGTAGCCTCTATTGGCTTTACGGGTTTCAATATTATCTGCTCCGGCTTAACCCGGAGGACATGAGCGGTCGCTTTTACACTCTCAAGAATGGCCATAGGAGTCGTCGCCAGCTCAAGGCCAGAAAGGTACTCCAGCGGACCTGCACAGCCCACGGCATTGATCACATGGGCCCTCCACTCGGCGAAGGTGCTGCCTCCGAGCGCTCCCTCAGGTATCGACTGGGACAACTGGGACTTCCCCCTCACCCCACAAGATACCTGCAAGTCCTCCCACCAAGAATAGGCCTTTGAGGGGCCTGGGGCAGCTCCTGAGGTGGACGAAGAAGAAACTCTGGAAGCTGCTGCTGGCTTGCTTTTCAAGGGCTTCAGCGCCCCATTATATTGGCTCATGTCGACCGGGACCGTCCAGCCTTTCTCTCGCCATTGCTCCTCAATGTCGCTCACAACCCGGGCGGCTCCTGAAAAATGGGACTTGATGAAGGCTGGGTCCACAAGCAAAGGAGGCAGATCCTCCCTTCTCAAACGTTGCTCCTCAGCTGCTTGGATGGCGTCGCGATGCTCTCGAAAGACATTGCTGGCTTTGAACCACCAGCGGGCGTAATGGATATCAAAGTAGCCTCTGCGCTCCTGCTCCGGGACGGGGTACCCCTGTCCCACCTCGCGGTAGAGAAAGTCCTTCCAGGCTGCTGCCACCAAATGCACATCCATGTGCCTGTATAGTCGGAGGGCCAAAGATAACTCTGCACCGGAAGGAATGCCCTGATCATACCCGAAGTTCTTGGCGAACCGGTGCGGGTAATAGGGCTCAAGTATCGCAGTGCTGGAGCGCCGGTACACAAGAACACTGGGGCGAATGCTGACAACCCACTCTGCCAAGCCCTGAGGGGAAAGTAAAGCATGTGTAGAAACTCTGCTAACCACAGCATCTCCCTCTTGCCCAACATAGGGGCGGTAAAGGTAGGAGAAGAAGTCAAGGGCTAGGCCCTCTCCTCTCCTCACAGGGACAAAAGACAAGGCCCGTCGGGCCCCCACAAGCTGAGCCACTGAGTCCTGTGATGGCTGCCCTATGAACCAGAAAATCAGCGGCGCCGCCGGATTTTCAACTGGAGCCCTCCTGGATAGCTCTGGAAATAATAACCCTGCCCAGACACTCAAATAATGAGTGGGCAGCAAAATGCACTTCTCTCGCAGTGACGAATGAGAAGACAAAGCCCCGAGCGAATGGAAAATATTCGCCAAAGCCGTTGATGCAATAGCAAGTCTCTGTCCACAAGCAAGCAGACAGGCCGGGTATATCACCTCCGGCCTCAGAAGCCCCTCCTCCCCATGGGGAAACACAAAACTGGCCAACCAGTAGGCCAAATAAGCTGCCAGATATGTAACATCAGGTAGCTTCCGTGAATTCCATCCCTGTGTCGGTGCAGGCAAGTGGCGAGGATGAAGAGGAACGTCTACTCTGACCTCCCAGCACTCCTCCCATGCAGTGCCAGACTATGCAAATTCCTCGTGAAAGCAGAAAGGGCCACTATAAAAATGGCTCACCCACGCATTCAAAGTCACCCGTGGCGTGCGAGGAGTCCGATCTGTGCCAACTCGGGATAAGTCCCTCCGAGTCTTCATCAAAAATCTGAAGCAGTATGGCAGGGTGTACCGTCATGCGCCGTCGGTGGAGCTGAGGTGCAGATCGTCCAGTGACAGCTCCTCGTATGGCCTCCCGCAGATCGGAAGACCAGAAATCCTCTGGAAAGCCCAGAGGTCCAGAGAGGTCTCTCCTCCAGCCGTGACAAAAGTGTTCCACCAGCGGTTGAACCTCTCTACTAAAGCCTGCAGCAGGCCTGTGTGACAGGGGTAGGAATACAAGGCGGCCGTCACTGCATGACGAATCCCTACCCTGTCCAATACCGACCGTAGACAGTCAGAACGCCCCAGAGCCACTCTGTCGCGCCCCGGTGATAACTGTGAGACGGGACAACAGACCACTTCCCGTTCTAGTTGGGAGTCTTCAATGATAAAACTCTCTCAATCATGCAGTCATGGACATACTCCTCCTGCACGAAGCTCGCCCCGGTGGGTGTCAAGAAAAGACCATCCACAACCTGATCCATGGTCTTGTGCTGTCCATGCATGTGCCAAGCTGCTAGAAATAGTGGTGCAGTCCGAGCAGTAAGGCTCTCGTGCCGCTGGAAAGATCCCAGGCTCTGCTGGTCTGGGTACTGTCTCTGCCGAGTGAAGCCCTCTGGGTAACTCGGATAAGTCAAAGAACACAGCCCCTGCATGCTGTCTCTCGCCGCTAAAATGGCCCTCTCGAGGCGGCGACGCTCCTCAGGAAGCGAGGGATCATCGGCCTCCATGCCGATCGGTGCAAAACCCTGGAAGAAACGGTAGAGGTGACGGTCCAAGGGGTAGTGGCGTGGATAGCCCCCCGAGCGGTCATACGTGTAAAGGTCGTCCAGTCTCGTGATCTGAGACACGTCCACGAGGCCCTCCGCCTCCCCAGCACTCTCAGTCGGGCCCTCAGCGACCCATAAATAGCCGAAGTCGAGCCGGCTGAAATCGCCATCTTCAATGATGCGAGGAGGGAAGGGCGGCATGCGCCAGTCGGTGCGCTCAACCCGGCACTCGTCAGTACCCCTGACCCTCAACCTCCTCAACCGGCTCCCATCCCCGCTGCTGCGAGCCATGCCTAGAAGCACAGAAAAAGGGAGGAGCGTCAGGCAAAAAATATTCTGGGGCAGCAATATAAATATTGAATGCAGTCCTACAAAGCCCAAAGTCTATGCACAGGGCACATAACTACAATTCTCTTCAAAGGGCACGGGCCGTCCGCCCCTGCCTCCGGCCGTGACGGACATCCCGTGCGGGGCATTTGTTGCACCCGAATTTGTTCTCAAAATATTTCGAGAATTTTATTATGTCACCATCGACGAAAATACGGCGTAGCGTCAACACCGTCGAATTGCGGAGTACCTCCGTGATTTAGAGTCCATCGGCCCGACTATACAACCACGGATGGCGTCGCAGCAATGAAGATTAGGAGGGGAAAACATGCGTACGAACCCGTCAAAATAGCCGAACAAAGTGTATCACACGGCGCAGACGGACGCAAAGATTCCTCCCCACGTGGCGACGCACGACCACACAACAAACAAGATGATCCTCCGCTCATGTGCAAGTCTTCACCGACGAACGGTTTCCACGCGGCAAAGAACGGGCCTCCACAGGCTATAAACCCTCCACCACGGGTTCTCCTCAACCCAGGTTGACAGAAACGGAGCCAAAAGACGCGGAGAGGAGTCAAAAAGGCGGCCCGGGGATCAAATGACCCCTCTTAGAGTGCAATGGCCCAGAGGGGGGGTCGTGGCCAACCGCGGGGGGGCCGGCGGGGTTCGCGTGCGCCCAGGAGAGGTCGAGCAACCCCGTTGGGACCCCAGCGGGGTCAACCGACCCCCGGAGGGACCGATTGACTCTGCTGGCCCCAGCGGGGTCACGTGACCCCGCTGGGTCGCGGGTCCGCCCCACCCTTCCCAGTCCCGTGTTTTCAAAAAAAAACAGAGAGAGAAAAGAGAAAAAAAAGGGAGAGGAGTCAAAAAAGCCTTTTTGCCATCCCAGAGGAGTCATTTAACCCTCCGGAAGCCATTTTACTCCTCTGGTAGCCAGAGGAGTCATTTAACTCCTCCGGAGGCCATTTGACTCCTCTGGTAGCCAGCGGAGTCACTCAACTCCTCGGGTCCTCCGTGTTCAAAAAATAAGAAAAAGGAGGGAGAGGAGTCAAAAATACTTTTTGCCATCCCACCTTGACAGAAAAAAGGGTTTTTGCACCCCACCCTGTCAGAACTGGGGCAATTTTCCTCATTTGACTCCTCTGGTAGCCAGAGGGGTCATTTGACCCCTCTGGGGTTATTCTCCCGTGCGTCAAAACCAAAAAGGAGAAAAAAGAAGCAGAGGGGTCAAAAAATAATTTTTGCACCCCACCTTGACAGAAATAGGGGTTTTTGCACCCAACCTTGACAGAATTGAGGCATTTCTCCACGGTTTTGTCAACCTGGGTCCTCCTGCCTTCTATAAATAGACCCCCAAGGGTCCAAGTGGAGACACAGAGAGGGATGATCGATCGGACATCTACGAGAAGAAGACCGCCTGCGCAAGGAATTTGTTCTGTTTGTCTGGCCTGTGAGGGGTAAGTCCCCGGGCCTTATGGATATGCCCCTAAGAGGTGTTTTTGTAATTACGCCCCTCAGTGGGCCATGTTTGTAATTATGCCCCTCAGCGGGCCATGTTTTGTAAGTCTCTACGTCTCGGGATGACTAAATTATGTGGTTCTATCCCTACAATGACGGAATTATAAAAATGTCATCCCCAGGACCGTAAGAGACAAAAGTCCTGTAATTTACAGTTCTACCCTGCAATCTTTTGTAATTGGGACTACATCCCTACCGCCCGTGTTAGTGCAGATCTTTGTACAGTCGACAACTAGCCGACAACCCTTGTGCCCATTTAGGCCATAAATGCAAAATCTATGACTTCATATGTCTTCTTTATGCATTGACTGGGGAAAATTACAAGAAAATCCCCAACTTGTCAAAATTGCATATAAATCCCTCCTTCGACCAAATTGACATTTTGTGTCTTCTACGAAGCCCCTTGTCATTCCTTTGGTCCGGAAACGTTGTCAGCGCAGTCCGACACTCAGATGTCACCCCAAACCTAGGTCTATGTAAGGTATGGTAAAATTACCAAAATACCCCTGTGACCTAGAAATTGCCTAGCAGCCCCTAAAATCCTCCAGAAAGAGCCTCAACGCCTTGAGGAGTCAGAACCCGATCCTACTTCCATTTCAGCGCAGAAATTTCAGAAATACCCCTGGCCTGAAAAAATTACCAAAATATCCCTAAGTTGATAAAATTACCAAAATACCCCCGGGGTCCAAAAAACCTTCATCTACTTCAAAAATGTCAATGGCTTTTGCATCTTTGCATTCATACTCCTAAATTTTAGGGTTTTGCCTCAATACGAGAGGGCTCAGTTGAAACCCTAACTCAATTGTTTATGTTGGTCGGTGGTGAGTGAGTGGACATTATGAGCCCTCCAAGAGAGTTTGTCCTCAATATCAGAATCCCCATAGAAGACTTTTGGGGATTTCTTTGACAGCTAAACAAAGGTGCTCGGACGTTAGGCCGATGTAAATCAACACTGACTACGGTCAGTGGGAAATGGTCCAGCACTCGAACCCAAATCGTCATACGAGGCGCACCCACGGAATAACCCTCTACACATAGGGGGGATATTTCTTTTCAAAAAGAACAAATCTATATTTTATCTACGATAAAAAGATTAGATTTTCCGTGTTCCACACCAGCTTATCATAAACACGTGTCATACGGGCCTGATACACTTGTAAGTGTTTATAGGCCTTGAGTCTTTCACCTTCAAGGTTGGACAGTTCCTCAAGCCTTCTTTCTATTTCGGACTGGTCTTGACCTGGTAATTCGGCGTGAACAGCAACACGATAAGACGCCAATTTGATTTCCACCGGGACCACTGCTTCAGCTCCGTAGACCAAGGAGAATGGGAAGCAACCCGTTACCCGTTATAGATAGTCCGATAGGCCCATAGGGCATTGTGGACCTTTTCACCCCAATCTCATTTACGGCCGCTCACCATCTTGGCCAATAGCTTGCAAAGGGTTTTATTGAAGGCCTCGGCCAACCCGTTGGCTTGGGGATTATAGACCGACGACGTCCTCCAGTCAATATGGAACCTGGACGCCAAAGCATACACGGTCTTGTTCTTGAATGGCGTGCCATTGTCCGAGATGATCCGACTGGGGGTGCCGAATCTGTATATAATATAATGCCTCACGAACCGGGCGACTATTTCCCCTGTAACTTCTCGTAGCGGAATAGCTTCTGCCCATCTGGAGAAGTAATCAGTGGCGGCAAACATGAACTTGTGCCCTTGAGATGATGGAGGGAATGGTCCCGCAATATCTATACCCCACTCCGCAAACGGCCTTTCCGGGTGTTCCAATCATCCCACTGAATCACGGGGCTTCGTTATACATTCTAACGTGAGCCTCGATGATCCCGCCAAGGAATAGAACATTGACTGCCTTAAAGGCGAACAGTGCCCCGATCCTTTCAGGCCCTTCGGCCCATAATGTGCCGACTTTCCTTAAAGCCTGTGTGTACACCCTGTGGTACCAAAACAGGTCAAAACTAATCGGTAAAGGGTTCATTACCCGTTGTTGGATACGGGCCGTCATTTCGACATGCCCGTCTTTTCGGAGTCCGTCTTAGCTCACTGTGGACGGATTTCCTATACATCTCCCCCAACATATTCCGGGGCAGGGGAAGGTGCTGCCGAAATTCCGTTAAAAATTTGTGGTTTAACTCCGCACCATGTTTCTCGATTTTCCGCTCGATTTTCACCCCTCATTGGGGTAGCGACCTCACGACTATTCACGCCGAATTATGAGAGCCGTGTACCCAATTTAAGGGAATAAATTATTGATAGGTGCCATTCCCGGCACACATTGTCCCAGCAGAACATGAGTCTGCTAAACGCGGTCATGCCAGGTCCACACTCGTGGACCCATATGTGTTCACCGCAATGCTACGAACGGTCTCAAAAGAAAAAAGGCAAGATCGTCTCTTCAGAGTTCTTCTCGACTCTTCGTGGACGAGCCTCCTCTACCCTCCCCGGTACTCTTCGGGACAAAGGAGGTGTTGCCAAAATTTTCTTTGAGTTTGTTGAATAAACATATGGATAAATGATTGAATAAAGTAATAAATAATTAAATAGCGTCAAAGCCAAATTTTACTCTTAATCCTCAAATAAAAATAAAAATAATAATAATAAACTGCTACACGTTCCGTATTCGTTTGCATGAACCCGTGCAAGCATTCGCACCTGCCCGGCTCTCTAGTAGTATATCAAATGGTGACTAGCCGAAAGTCGGGTTAGGCCTAGTTGAAAGCTATCACTAAGCGTGAGGTGGGTTTTGAACCCCAGTCCCCCGCCATGTACCGAAAGCCGATCTAATAAATCTTATTACATTGCTTGCCTGTATGCGCTATATCTCGTTTTGTAAAACGAACATCACTTCCACACATTTTCTTTGGCCCCGAGGGCTCTTCTACTTTGACGATTAATCAAGGATTTTCCTTCTTTCGGAAGGATGTAATTAACGCCATAGCCTTTATGGTATGGCAGACTTCAGGTCCCGACACGATCACCCACTATTGTCCGACTGGTCAGACGAGCGCACAATAAATTTTGTCACGAAAGTGACTGGCACGTCCCGCGTTAATAAAATGAACCAATATATAAAATAAATCAAATGAGAGATTTTTCATCCCCACAACCGTAAAGGAGATGTTGGCTGCAAATGCCTCATATGCCTGGGCTTGCAACTCTGCAACATGGGCTTCATAGGCCTCTGGGTCTTAAAGTATCTTAATAAGAGCCTCCCTCAGATCCTTACTCCAAGCGATGACTTCCCAAATAGTGACATTCGTTGGGAACCGCTTCATATGATGAATAATTTTACGGTCCGTCCTAGCACGAGTCTTGTCAAACGGCGGGATGATCTCTGCCAGAATCTTCGGAGCCCCGTGAGGCTTCTCCTGCTTAGAAGACGTTCCTCACTCCGGCCCTCCGCATTTTCTTGGAACAGCAGTGCCAGATACTCCTCCGGAAGTGGCAAGGGTTCATCATGTTCACCCTCATTAGAAGGACATGCCTGGCTTGCGGGCTCGACCCTGCCGGAGGGACCAACTTGCTCTGACACCTGATCCTACACTGGCGGCTTGGCTGACTCTTCTTCATCAGAAGAGGCGATTATAAAAGAGACGCCACCCGGCCTTCTAGGTTCCGGGATAGGCCTGGATGAAGGGGATACCCCTTACTTGAGTTTCTGGGATAGGGCTTGGTTCTTCCCCTCTTAATAATATGACTCGGTCAAGAGTTAGGGGATCTTCACGCCCACGCCCTCGTCCTCGGCCACTGCCACAGCCTCGACCATTTTTCACCGGGCGACGTTGATATGTCGCCATGGGAGCCTTGCCCCCAGCACTATCGGCCATAATGCCTTGCTCGGAAGGAGAGTTGATATTGTCGGGCGGCGGGATCGCCACCATATTGCAGGAGAGCTCTTGCAGCATTTCCCCGAGCATTTCGATATTGAGCTCATCATCCTTGTAAAATAAGGAGAGTTCTTCCGGAATCGGAGACTCCTCACCTTCTTCGAGACGGTGGACCATCTCCCGGAGCCACTGAAGAAGCCGGGCTTTATGCCCAAACTTGTCCCAAGGGATATATTTGTCCAGAGTGACGACCTTGGTGGGGCGAGGGGGAATATACTCCTCTAGCTCATCTATGAGCGTTTGTAGCCATTGCAAAGGAGTTGGCTCCTTGGGGGCTTCCATAGCTGCTGCTTGCTCAGCTTGCTTCTTCAACCTCCTCTTCAGATTCTTCCTGCGATTCTTCTCTTACTTCTTTTGGCGTGCCACCTCTTGAGAAGAAAGTGGACTTTGTTTCGGATTCTTCTCTTGCTTCTTTTGGCGTGCCACCTCTTGAGAAGAAAGTGGACTTTGTTTCGGAGATGTGACCGGTTTGCCCCCGGAGTTTTGCCTTCTGCTTCGGGCAGGCTCCTTAGGAGCCTTGGTCCCATGGCTCCTTCGGGGAGTAACCTGAGTCCAGTTGGCCTCCTCCGGTTGCACCTGGAAGGTGCCATTGATCGCCTGAGCAATTATGTCGGGCAGTAGCTCCTGGAATTCTGCGAGGCCGAAGTGGGGCCCTTGGGGGCTTTGCAATTCCACTGGTCTTGCTTTAGTCGGCGATTTTACCTGTTCGAGCTGTTGAGGTCTTTCTACAATGGACGACCTTGCTGGCTTGACATGAGATTTGACTTGAGGCTCCCTCACCTTGGCTTTGCCTTTATTATCTGGCTGGGGGTTTCCCCTTATGACGATACCAAGTTGACTCAGCCTGGAAAGGGGTTTGGAACCCCCCCCCCCCCCCCGCGGCTTGGCTTTTTGGGGTTTGGGCCTTAGACCCCTCGCACGTAGCCTTGCCTTTAGGATTTGGTTGAGGGCTGCTGCCTGCAGACTTGCCCAGCTGGACCTGCTGAGAGATGGGCTTGGCCTCTCGGGGCTTGGCCTGCTCCTGTTGAACTTGTCGGAGAATCTTCTCGACAACCACTTTAAGACGTTGTCTCGCCGTCGAGTTTCCCTGCGCATCAATCTCCCCTTTCTGGATGAGGACTTCAATGCAATCTTGAACTTCCGGGCATTCCCTGGTGGGATGGGACACCATGGCATGATATTTGCAATAGCGGGGATGGCTCTTGGCCATCTCATTGTAGTAGGACGGCAGATCACGCGCCATTACTCGACCTTCCTCCAGGAGCTTCTCGAAAATCTTCTCAGTGTCTTCCTTGGGGAAAGAGCACTGATGAGAGGGTCGCCACCCTGGATACCACAATGTGGACTGGGGCGGTTGGGAATTGACTCCTTCCTCTCTCAGCTCCGGTAGTTGGAAAGCGGTCAAGGCATGTATGACATTGATGGAAAATTTTAAGCTCTCCCGTCCATGCGGCTGCGGCGGGTTGACCAAGAAGTCGCCCATATTGACCACTCCTCGCCTAATCAAGTCTTCAGCGAGGTCCGTGAAGGCCTGGCAATCATGATAATATGGCCTATGACCTCGTGGTATGGGCAATAGCCCTGGTGTAATGCGGTGCCTGGTGCCTAGTGATTGGGTGACGACAGGAGGTTTAATAAGCCTTCTTGCCGACACGCGAAGAAGATTTGCAGAGTCTTCTCGCGAGGGAAAGAATATAACTTCTCTGGTGCCTCGCCTTCAGATGAATTAGAGGATTCCTCAAAGAGTCAACCCCTGAGCAGAGTCCGGGCAGTGGGTGATACACCTACCTCCCGTATATGTGTTGGAGCTAGCCCCCTGGCAAATGGTCCAAAGGGGAAGGTGGCCAATTGCTCATCAATACTTTTCAAGAATTGCAGCAGACGCCTTTGTTCCAGCTGCAGCTGCCAGATCTCCCCTCGGATCTTCCCAATAGTCCTCCACAGCACCAGGCATTCAGTGAGTGAGGAAGGAGCGGCTTCGCGGCCAGCATTGGGTTGTTGATTTGATGGTCCAGCTTCGGAGGCATCGGAGCTCGAAGCAGTCGCCGCCATATAAACCACATTGGCCGACCGGTTTGGTCGACTCCAGGCGTGAGGCTGTGACGGGTCGACCGCATGGCCCAACATATTTATCAAGCCCTTTTGAATGAGCTCTTCTGCTATGTTCTTGAAAACATAACAGTCCCCAACGGTGTGACCCAACCTAATGATACACAATAAGTAGGGTCATCCGTTTTATCCACCTCCGAGGGCTTCGTGGATCAGGTAGGGTGATGAGCTTTTCTTTCATGCACAGATCAAAGAGCATCTTCGTATGCTCTTTTCTGAAGGAGTAAGACGCCTTCATACGCTCCGCTAACAGAGCCGCATTCGCCTTGGCATCGGACTTTTGGCCATTGCCCTTTGATTTTCCTTCCCCCTTGTCTCCAATCGTCGGGGAGAAGTCCACAACATTTACCTCCTTGCCGCTGGCCATGCGGTCTTTGGAGAATTTGCCTTGGGCAAAAGCATATGCCAGGTGATCAGCGAAGAACATCTCAATCTCCGCCACCACCGTGTTCAACTGGTCGAAGCTTCTGATGTTTGAGCCTAGAAGCTTTTTGCTAACTTCCGCCGACAGGCCCCTACAGCATATGGTGATTACGTCTTCGGGCGTTGGAGGATTATCACAGCGCATGCTGACGTCCCTCCACCACTTGGTGAAGTCCAACGCGGTCTCACCTTTTCACTGTCTAAAGGCACAGAGTTCTGCAAGAGAGACTTTGCATTCGGCCATCTGAAAACGGTCGACAAACTTCTTCTGCATATCAACCCAATCAGCCACAGAATTGGGCTTCAGCCTGGAATACAACTAGAAGGCGGTGCCTGTCAGGGACGTGGCGAAGTACCGCAGCAGATATGATTCTTCCAGCGCCAGTTCACCCATAGCCGTCATGTAATAGGCCAGGTGTTCATGTGGCGAGTCTTGCCCGTTGAACTTATGGAGTTTCAGGACTTTTGGGCAATCAGGCAGAAGTTTCTTAAACTGATGGTGAAGGGGGTAGGGCACGCTGTGCAAATCAACGGTGGCCACACCCTCACCGTGTTGAGCAAATTTCGCCTCCACAATTCGCTCAATCATCTGCCTTTGTGCCATGAGGCTCTCTGCGACAGGGGTGGCGGAGGACCGCGCATTAGCTTCATGTTGCGGCGCTTCAAATTCCACCGCCACTGGTAATTTTGCAGCAAGGACAGAGGCGTTGGCCGTGACTGGAATGGGAGGAGGCTGTTGTTCCATCCCAGTGGGCACCGCTTGCGTTTGAGCATGAACCTCCTTTTCGCGCAGTAATGCTTGCAAGAGGTTCTTAAGCTCTTGATTTTTACGTCGGAGTTCTTCCAACGCGAGGGTCTGCACCTCTCTTTCAAGATCTTCCTCATGCCCTGGGTTAATGTCTCCATCGACACTATGGACATCTTCTTGGTGTTCTTCTTGTCGCACCGGCTCAGGCTGAGATGTTCCGGCGGCCAGCGTCTGCTGTATTTGTGCGAGAACCTAAGAGACGAGCCTTGACCTCCTCAAAGACTGGAGAGGCTGGTTTAATTCTCTTGAGATATCCTCCGACTGCTTATCGGCGGAGGTTGTGTAACATGTGAACACTTTGATAGCGTCATTGATCACCTGAACCACCCGCTTCTTCTTAGGCGGTTGTCTACTAGGCTTAGATGCCGTCCCCAATCCGTCAAAAACAGACACCCGGGACATGGAAGCCTGGGCCGAGCAATCCTCGTCCGTGTGCATTGAACTGGCCCACGGAGAGGTCGGCCGCACCTTTTTGCTGGCTCCTCGGCGCTTCTGCCCGCAGGGGCTGTGTTGCGGACCTCGGGAATGTTGAGGTCCCGATGCTCGCCGGAGTCCGCATCTGTTGCAGATCCGACATGCGGAAGGGCCCTTCCGCCTTCGCTCGCTTGATGATTCGGGCCTCCTCCTTGTTGACCCATATTTTCTTCAGGTGGAGCTGGCGCTCCTCAATTAGGTTGCCCCCTGACTTTGATCGGGGAGCTCCTGGTTTGGGTCGTTGCATCGGACCCTGGTTCGCCGCCGGTATGGCGGGTTTCCTCAATTTCGCTCCGTCTTCCCGGACTTGCCGAAGAAGCTCGAAGCGGTTAGACGTAGAGATGGTTGGGACGTGCCGGTCCCGAGGCATAATCGGCTCGCCTCCATCGAGCCGGATGCGAAGGTCTTCGACAATTATGGTCTTGCTGGAGCAGGATGTCGCCGCTACAGGCTTTGTGCCCCTGCGGCTATGACGCTGCTCCCGTTGAGTAGGAGCGGCACTAGTGACGCTTGCCGTAGGCGTAGTGTCATTATGGCGGCGGCGCTGCCCCCATTGCGCAGGAGCAGCTCCACTGAGGGTGGCTGCCGTGAAGTCGATGCCGTTGCGGCGGCGGTGTTGGCGTTGCCCCCGTTGTGCAGGGGCGACACCAATAGTGACTTGATTAACCGAGAAAACTCGACCGCTTGCTGGGACGAAGGGCCTGACACCCTTGGTCGGTGGAGAATTAGTCGGGCGAACCCGACTGGCTGCTGGAGCGGAGGGCCTAACACCCCCGGTGGCCATTCTGCTGACCGAACAAACTCGGCCGGTTGCTGAGGTAGAGGGCCTGACATCCCCGACGGTTGTCTTGTTGACCAGGAGGACCCGGCCAGCTGCTAGGGCCGAGGGCCTGACACCCCCGGCAGTTGTCTTGTTGACCGAGCGAACCCGGTCAGTTGTTGAGGTAGAGGGCCTGACACCCTCAGTAGTTGTTGCAACAGGCACCACAGGTACGACGCCTAAAAGGAAAGGTGAACCGACGACTGTTGGAAAGTCGCCAAAGACGAGCGGAGTCGCCAAGTATCCAAACTTGGCGTGGTTGGCGATGACCTGGGGGCCGTATGTGACGGCTGCCATCGTCCTCTTGCTGCTGTCGATGGTGGTAGTGCGTAGCACGAATGGAGTAGCGTGCGAATCAAGGATGGCAGTATCGGTTTCGGTACCGATTTCGGCCAGTCCCGAAACCGATACGTACCGGTTTCGGTATCGGTTTCGGTTTCGGCTGAAACCGGTTGAAACCATTCAAAAACCTCAAAATTTTAGTAAAACATGTCCGGTTTCGGCCGAAATCGTCAGGTTTCGGACCGAAACAGGTGAGTTTCGGCCGAAACCAATACGGTTTCGTCCGAAACCATTAAAAATGTATTATTTAATAGGTTTCGGACCTGCTACAGTGTTAAGGGACAGTTTCGAATCGGTACCGGCCGAAACCGATACGTTTCGGTCGAAACGTATCGGTTTCGGCCGATACTGCCAACAGTGGTGCGAATGCACACAGAACCCTCAAGTAAGCAAAGAAAAGTGCCCTCCTCTTCCCGTCCTGTAAGAGGAAAAGGGGCAATCAGAATCTTGAAGAAGATTTGGGGATCTCTTTGACAGAAAGAAGAAAGGCGGGAAGGTCCCACAGGGCGTGCCAATCTGTTGGCCACATAACATATTCAAAGATATATTTTTGGGGGGATTTTTTGGAGGTTCTTTTTGAAAAGAAACATTTGTATATAAGGGTTTATTCCATGGGTGCGCATCGTATCAGACGATTCGGGTCCGGGTGTGCTGGACCTTTCCCCACTGACCGCAGTCAGTGTTGATTTACATCGGTCTAACATCTGAACACCTTTGTTTATCTGTGAAAGAAAAAACTTGAAATCCCTTCTATGGGTTCTGATGTTGAGGACATGTTCACTTGGGCGACTCGCAATTATCACTCCTTCACCACCGACCGACTAATAGAACTAAGGCTTTATTAAAGACCTCTTAGGTTTAGGCAAAAGCCCTATAATTTCGGGGTATGGATGCAATTTTGCAGAAGCCGTAGGCATTTTTGAAGTGTCGGGAGGTTTTCTGAATCCCGAGGATATTTTGGTAATTTTACATTTCCAGGGGTATTCTGGAAATTTTACCAAGTCAGGGGTATTTCTGGAACTTCTGAGTTAGGAAGAAGGCAGGATAAGATCCTTGATGTCTCGAGGCATTGAGGCCATCTATGGAGGGTTTTGGGGGCTACTAGGCCATTTCTAAGTCATAGGGGTATTTTAGTAATTTTACCAAACTCCACACAAATCTAGGTTTGAGGTGGCACCCAAGTGTCGGACTGAGCTGACAGTGTCTCTGAACTGAAGGAGCAACGAGAAGCTTCATGGAAGGCGCGCACACATCGATTTTGCCAAAGGAGGGGCATATATGCAATTCCCGAAAGTCGGGGGTTTTCTTAGAATTTTTCTTGATCGATGTGCAGAGGAAATCTGTAGAGTACACCAAATACATTTGGGGCCCAAGTGGGTACAAGGGTTGTCGGCGAGTTGTCGACTGTACATCGAAGAGATCCACACTAACGCGGGAAATAGGGACGTAGCCCCAATTACAAAAGATTGCAGGGTAAAACTATAAACAACAGGACTTATGTTTCTCGCAATCCCCAGAAGGACATTTTCGTAATTCTCCCATTATAGGGGCAGAACTACATAATTTAGCCGTCCCGGGGCGTAGAAACTTACAAACATAGCCCACAGAGGGGCATAATTACAAACATAACCCTTAGGGGCATAAATACAAGACCCGGGGATCACCTACACCTCGAGGGTCACAAAAACGAACAATCTCTCATAGATGTTGGATGCCTTGTCGATGCTAGATCCCCGATGCCTCCTTCTGGACCCCCGGGGGTCTATTTATAGAAGTTGGAAGACTACCCGGGGGTGTTTGAACCCATACGGGGTGAATGGGCTAAAACTGACCCCGGGAGGGTCTTTTTCTCTTTTTTTCTTTTTTCCTTTTTTCTGTGGGAGAGAAAGAGAGGGCAGGGTCAAATGACCCCGGGCAGGGCCCGCCGGGGTTAAACGACCTCGGGCGGGTCTTAACCCCGGGTAGGACCTGCTCGGGGTCATTCGACCCCGGGCGGGTCCGCCCCGGCCGCGCACGACCACGGGCAGGTCCGCCGGGTGGCGCGCCCGCCTCCGCGAGGTCGGGCTACCCCGGACGGGTCTGCTCGACCCCGGTCGGGTCTCCCGCGCTTGCTTTTTTGTGTAAACCCCTGGTTTTGGGATTTTTTCAGCCCTTTTTCTCGCAGCACGCCGTGTGGAGAGAGGAGAGGACGCGCCTCCTTGTTCGTTTGTCGTCTTCCCCGCGCTGTGGGCCGCGAAGAAGGGATTTGTGCTTGTCCGAGCTACGTGATACACGTGCATGGGACTTCTTCGGCGGTGTGCGCACCATCCTTTGCATCTCCCTCCTTGCTGCGAAGTTTTCTTTGTTCATGTTCAACACCAAGGGATAAACCCCCCCCCTTTTAGGGTTTTGTCCGGAACCACACGATCCTTACAATCGTGGTGGTTTAATCCGGTTCCCGACCATCTCGCTTGCTGTGAGGAGTCTATAATTGTAGAGATATACGGGCTACAAAGTTCCGATGTGTGGAAATATTCCACGGAGTGGCGATACGCCGAATAGTGAACCCCGACCAACTCGAGGGTAATATCTCGATTTATCCTAGACAAATAGTGGGTGCAACAGAAGGTCACTGAAAAACAAAGTGATTTAGTAAGACTATTATCAGAAAGAAGGTTAATAGAAAGGGCAAGAACATGAAGAATAGAGGACAAAACTAAGTCATCATTAAGGTTCATAGCACCTTCAAGCACCACAGTGGCATGGGTACTATCGACAATGGTGACCTTGTCATGTCTACAACTCAATCAATAAGACATAAAGGGACAAGAGATACTAGTCATATGTCGCTCCCGAGTCAATGACCCAAGGGTTACAGGGAAGGTTGGAGGTGACACTAAGGTTCCCCCTATAGTACTTGATGAAGTGGATGTGGCAGGAGAGGGAGAAAGTTTGAGTTGTGAGAGGATCCGCTACAGGTGGAGTATGTCGCTGGATGAGAGGAAAACACCGAAGTAGTCGGACCACCATTTAAGGAAGAGTGTTGAGGGCCATCTAGGGCTTGAGAAATGGCAACATTACTCTTTGCTTGCTGCCCATTCATGCTAGGCTCGAATTTCTGCAGCTTTTTAACAAGATACAGATCCCAACAACTCTCTACACTGTGGTTGTCCTTCCCACAGTGTGTAGTGCATGGTTGCAGGGAAATGTTGGCCAAAGTGGGAAACATGTTTCCTAGGAATGTGGAAACACATTTGAGAAACAAACTCGATTAGTTTCAAAAATGCAAGGGAAACCTCAAGAAAATGATGGGTGGAAACGTCAGAGATTGGAAGAAGAAAAGAAAGAAAAAAGGGAGAAGTCAAGCTTGAGGGCGATGGCATAGACTAGTCAAGGATAGTGAGTGCAAAGGGCCGCTGCGTCCACTGCGAAAGACAAGGTTGAGGACAGCGGTGGCAACGAGTGCAAGCGTGGTTGAGGATGGCGGCAGTGGCTACGGGTGTATTGACGCGAAAAATGCGACACACTGATGAATTAATAAATTACAAGTATCAACGGCACATTTATTTGAATACGCATTATTGACTTCGCAATTTTTGAATTTACCAGACAATTTGGGTTTATGCGCTGGAACTTTCCCCACCAACCGCAGTTGATGTTAATTTATACCGGCAAAAAATCTGATTATCTTTGATTAACAGTCAAAGAAAATCTTTAGCCTCTATCAATATTCGATGTGATATTAAGGATTTTATTTAATACATATGATCATGATGATCGCCCATTTGAGATATATTCTTGAAGGAAAATTAGAGATTTTTATTCCTTGAATATGTATAATATGAGTTACAATCGGTCTTTTAAGACCCATATATTTAGTCTCGATTATAAAATCGGACCCTTGGGTTTACAAACAACCACAATCTGACCGTTGAATCTGCTTCCATTCACAATCGGACCGTTGGATTTACTTTTGTTCATGATCGGACAGTTGGATTTGCCTCCATTCATGATCGGACCGTGAAATTTGCCTCTTGCCACGATCGGACCATTGGATTTGCTTCCGAACCCGATCGGACCATTGGATTTGTATCCAGTCACAATCAGACCATTAGATTTCCTTTCAATCCTGATTGAGCAGTTGGATTTGCTTCCGGTCACGATCCGACCATTGGAATGATTCTTGTCCACGATCAAACCGTTGGCTTGGTTCTCGTCTACAATCGGGTCGTTGAATTTGCTTCGTATCCATGATCGGATCGTTAGATATGCCTCCAGTCCCGATCAAACCATTGGATTTACTTCCGATCCTAATCTAATTGTTGTATTTGTGTCTAGTCAAGATTCGACCATTGGATTTGTATTTAGGTCAAGAGATCCAATCGTTATATTTGTTCCTGGTCAAGATCCGATCGTTGGATTTGTTCCTGGTCAAGATCCGACCGTTAGATTTGTTCTGAATCAAGACCCAACCATTGGATTTGCTCCTTATCAAAATCCAACCGTTCGATTAGTTCCTGGTTAGAATCGGATTGTTGGATCCGCAATTGAACTCGATTGGCCATTGGATCGCCACATGATCACAATAGGACCATCGGATCAGCATTAGACCACGATCGGCCATTGGATCACCATATGATCACAATCGGACAGTCAGATCAGAATTCAACCACGATCGACCGTTGGCTTGCCATCTGATCACAATCGGACCATCGAATCAGAATTTAACCACAATCGGCCGTTGGAATGCCATCTGATCACAATCGGATCATCGGATCGGAATTCGACCATGATGGACCGTTGGATCGCCAATATGATCACTACAGTCCATCAGATCGAAGTATTACCACGATCGGCCATAAGATCACCATATAATCACGATCGACCCAGCGGATTGGAATATGGCCACAATTGATCGTTGGATGGCCAATATGATCGCTATCGGTCCATCAGATCGAAATATTACCACGATCAGCCGTTGGATAGCCATAGGATCACGATCGGCCCATCGGATTGGGATATGACCGTCGGATCACGGTCTGTCCATCAACATGGATTAACTCCTAAGAGACTTTAAGGGTACACTTATAGGGGCATGTATGTAATTTTCCTTTTTCTTTTTACAATATGCACATGCCAAGAGTATATGTGCAATACCTTAAAATGCACATGACAAGGGTATATGTGCAGTATCCTTTTTTCCTTTTACAAAAATGCACAAGCACAAACACACTTGGACTCCTTGCACTTCACGTACTCTTATGCACTGTGGATCATCCCCCTCTTCTATGCACTCTTCTTCTTTTCAAAGGCCTTACCTATTTATAGAAATTAGAGAGGGCTTGTCCGAGGGAGGTAAGCATGCAAGTTCCCCCAGCTAACATTAATTATCCCCTTAAGTTTCCCTAGTTAAGGAGAAAGAAAAGAGAGTTGGACCCCCTCTTAGTTCCTCTAGGTAAGGAGAGAGAAGAGAGAAAGCTGGAGCCCCTCTTAGTTCCCCCGGGTAAGGAAAGAAGAGAGAGAGAGAGTTGGACCCCCTCTTAGTTTCACCAGGAAAGAAAAGAGGGGGATGCGGCCTTCTTGTGGGCCCTACAACCACCTTTCACCCCCCTCAATTAAGGGGGGGAGAGAGAGGGGGGCCGCCCCTCTTACCTCCCCGAGTAAGGAGAGAAAGAAAGAGGACCACCCCTCTCATTTCCCCCGGGTAAGGAGAAAGAGAGAGAGAGGGCTGCCCCTCTCAACTTCCCTAGGTAAGGAGAGAGGAAGAGAGAGAGGGTCGTCCCTCTCACCTCCCCCAAGTAAGGAGAGACAAAGAGAGAGAGAGGGTCGCCCCTCTCACCTCCCCAGGGTAAGGAGAGGGAGGCGGCTGACAGGTGGGCACGATTTTTTCATTTTCCCCCTCTTCTTTTTTTTGTTTTTTTTCTGGTTTTGTTCCATGTTATTTTTAGGGTTCAACAAGGTGGAAGTGCAATTGGGGGCGGCGGCTGCAGCGAGACAGGCCTTTTTTTTGGGGGGGGGGGGGGCAGTAAGAGCAAGCAGAGCAGACTCAGCAGCCTCTCAACCCTCTATACGATTGGGATCAGGTTAGGTTTATAAGATGGTCTTTTTTCTTCAAAATGATCCCCACATACACGTTATTGCATACATACCCCATTAGCAATAGACTATTACATAAATACCCTAAATGTTCCCTAATTATTGTATTGTTGTGTAAATGGCTTATTTAAAAAACAATACCCCCTACAAAAGTTTATTACAAAGCTACCTAGCTTAAATAGAATATTACATAAATATTTTAAAGTTATAAAAATAAATATGATTAGAAATAAATTGTTAAAAATCAAAAAAATGTGAAATATATTTAAAAATTACAAAAATAGATACATTTAATTTTCAATGCACATTAAAAGTTCTGTAAGCCAGAGAATAATCTTAAAAAAAATCCCTCAAAATCACAATCAAATTTTTATCCAAAATACCAATAATTAAATTTTACTTTAATTTAAATATATATATATATAGTTTTTTGAAAGTGAATAGTACCACGATTGTATTAAAACAAAAGGAGAAAGGGATGTACAAGTATGGTCAAGCAGCTCCATAAAAAATCCCTATACAAAGCGATCACACCAAGACGGTGCAAACCTCACTAGTCCCCCAACAAAACAAAAAGAGGGGAGTTTAGAGAGTTCACATTACACAGTAACTCCGCCCATTCCCTCACTCTATCACAAATAACAGAAACAAGAGACTCCTCAACTCTAGCCTCCCTTCTAAAAGTTCTATTGTTCCTTTCAACCCACAATGACCAAAGAGTGGCATGCAGAACTAGCCACCACACAATCGCATCTCCTCTAAGAGGCCAAGACCTACCCCAAAATCCGATGAGGTGATGCGCCTAGGACTGACGGGCAATGTAACAGTCGGACCTCCAAGCCAACGCATCCCACACCTCCCTCGAATACGAGTAGCCAACGAACAGATGATCCAGGCTCTCATCGTCCTGCCACACAAGCAGCAAGTCGACTAGATGCCAAGGACGAAACGAACCAGCCGGTCACGGGTCAGGAGCCTCCCGTGGGAAATCCTCCAAGTGAGGATCTTCCCCTAAATGTTCCCTAAATTTAAATATATATAATTGTTTCTCATTTACTCTTATTTTTTCTAAGGTCGCTTCTTGCTTTTGTTTCTCTCTTTCGTTTCGCATGTTAGCAACTACGACGCAATGTCTCCCAGCTTTCACTTTCTCCTTACTTGGACCATGGCTGCCTTTTCCAAACTTGGTAGAAGTGTCGACCAGTGCCGAGAATTCACCTAGATCACAGACGCCTGCTACGACTCCCCCTCCACTCATGGCTTTCTTACGCTCTTCTTTGCTTAGCACCTTGTAATAGACTTGCTCAAGAGATGGAAGTGGATCAGTACTCAATATCTGAGCTAGTAGGCTCTCATAATCTGGAGTGAGAGCAGCAAGAAATTTAAAATTCTAATTCCGTTGAACATACTCTAAATATTGTTTCTAATCTTGACTACATACCCAAATATAAACCGAATAGTAGTCAAGCTCCTCCTACTTACTTTTCAGCAATCCAAAGTAGTAACACCACTAGTACCCTGTTTCAACTCTTGGATTTCAGTGGTCAGCTGATAAATATGAGACATATCTTGTCGTTGTCCATACATCTACTCTAGTAGATCCCACATCTCTTTCGCAGTTTTCTTCATCAAAATCAGTTGCTGGATGTCTGGACTCATAGAATTCAGTATCCAACCCATCACGAGAGTGCTCTCCAAGTCCCAAACAGCATAGGTAGGGTCAGTACTAGCGGACTCCTTAATCCGGCCATCTGTGTAGCCTGTCTTGCCTCGTCCTCCGAGAAAGATACGAGCGGATACAGACCAAAGTCAAATTATTTTTGATAGGCTTCACAAAGGTCATCTGCAAAGAGAGGTTCTCACCAGAAGTCACGCCAACAGGACACATCATGAAGGAGCTGCCTTCACAAGGATTGGATGTATGGACTTGCTCCTGTGAGTCAATCCCACCATTGGTTGATGACAACATGATGAAGAACGGACCGGCTGAGGACTTCCCAAGCCGTTACATGGAGAGGATGAAGGCATAGGAGACTCCCCACACCCAAAATAAGATGCTGGAACAGTAGACACAGCAGCTTAGGTTAAACCCACACAGCCCCTGCCCTGTCCAAGAGAGCCGCAGACAGAATGAGGATGGTTGACCCCCTTCGACCAAGGGTCCGCTCACTGCAAGAACTCGAGAAGGCTTCCATGGACTGTCGCAGCCTTCATAGAGTAACCTGAACCCTAGAAGGGATCACCCGGCCAAGAGATGAAGGCATGCACCCAGCCACACACCCAAGAAGATGTTTGCGCACCCGGAAACCCTAGAACAAGGCACCAGAATCAATAGAGAAGCAAGGACAGGCCAGCAGGTTGTACTCCGAACCACCCTCCAATCCATCCGCATGTCCCCTGCTCTAATACCATTTAGGAAAAGTGAGAAGAGAGGGAAGGAAGAAGGAGAGAACGTGGGTTGGAAAGAAGCAGAGTCACGGCCAATGCAAGTCCCGATCCCTGCAGAAAAAATAATTATATATATATATATATATGTGGGGTACTTTACAACAAAGGGAACATGATAGAAATGTGCATGTCCCATCGGTCTATGAGAAAACATTCGCACAGGGCCACTGAATACACAATAATTACAGAAATGCCTCCATCCATAATTAAACTACACCGGGCTACACTCTACAACAATCATATTGAGTAAACATAGTACCTGTGTCCTTCAGATGCCAAACTGTACTTAGCTATGCAGTATGTCAATACTATGCATCTGAGCACATAGGCTTCTTTTGGATGAAGTAACGAGTGAACCTTATGTTTACATGATTTGAGAAGTGCTACATACACTACAAACTCTAGTCCCATAGTGACCAGGGCTACACAGTAGAACATTGCTCGGTTACAGTTTAAGTCTAGAAGAAGGCAGACAATGTGGTAGTATTTATTGAGGTTTAGTCCTCCACTGGATAATCTATGAGTGCCTTCCCTCTTTATCTGCAGAAGACTCCCTCAACTCAATGCCTAGGTTTGGGGTTAGAGTTTGGGCCTTTAACATGGTATCAAAGCCAAGTTTACCTGTTGGGCCACCCCACCCGTTCAGTAGCGCCACTTATACCGTAACCATTCGGGTTAATTCCATAACTATTCGTGTTCAACACTAGAGGGTGTTGAGATTTAATCCCACATCGGATAATATGTGCCCACGTTCCCTATTTATCTGGAGAGGGTTCCCTCAACTCAATGCCTAGGTTTTGGGTTAGAGTTCAGGCCCTTAACAGTATTGAAAGTTAATGATGGCACAATGGTTCGTTCAAGTGATTGCTAACTAGACAGCATGATGGATCAGAAAGTCAGTTATTTCATGAGGTATGCAAGTGTTTGATTGACTGTGTTGGTGACATTATAGAAAGAAATGAGCACTATATATCAGAGTGCAGAATGAAAGCATGATGGGACATATGCTACTGGCTCCAAGGCTGCAGACTGCAAACCCCAGAGTGATATCAAGAAAAGATTGAGCTGTTCATTAGATAGACTAGTAAAGTTATGAAAATATATAATGTACCCTGCATATTATCAAAAACATCATAATGTACAGATGTGTAGAAACTAATCATAAGATAAGTTCTGCGTTGAAATCTAAGCAACACTAACTTAAATTGTCTGAAATAACTTGCTAGGTAACTGGAATTCTTGTGGCTATGGAGGCTGAAAGGAGAGATTACAGGTCTAAGTTTTCCATCGATCTAGGAATAGCAACATGGTAGTTGATGTTGAAGCTAAAGGACCTTCCTTGCCAGCCTGACAACCCTCAATGAAAAATTATATGTTAAAGTTGATAGTAGTATTCAAGCACTATTAGTGAGTATGAGATTAAAATCAACCTTACATTAAAAGAAACATTGAAGCTTGATGGGTAGTTGTTGGAGATTTCTTTAAAAGAAAGGTGTTGTGGAGGTTTTCGAAAATTTTCTCGTTTTTCCTTTTTGTTTGACTGATTTTGGGAATTGGATTTAGTGTTTGCCCAATTAGCCTGTCAATTTGGGTATGAAAGTTGGGACATCCCCCACCAGCCTCTATCGGTGTTAATAATATCACCCTAACAAGTGAAAACCATGGATTAATCATAATCACCAAAGGTGATATCCTAAACAAAACAAACCACATAAATGTGTTCAATTTAAGTGGAGCTCAAAAGCTCTACCATGATTCAGGAAGTGGTCTAGAAGGGTTTCTAGTGTTTGAAGTTGCTATGAATTTATATTAAGTGCTCTGAGCTTGAAGGATATTTTGGTTCCCCCTCCTTTTCACAGGTCAATAGATAGTTTATACAATTTGAATGCAAATTTAAATTTTAAAGTTTGATGAACATTGGAACTTCAACTCATGATTTATGGCTCAATTTTGTAAGTCCATTTAACTTGAGATCAAGGTTTGAAAAATCAGCACCAGATTCAATATCGGTCAGGTTGATATGAACCAGTACCGGCTGGTACGGCACCCCCCCCAATATATAACGCCTCTCTCTTTGTCTCTCAAGGGTTTCAGGGAGACATCTCTCGATTCTCCCCCAACCTCCACCGCCGTCGCCGCCAACGACCTCTCCCACCGCCAAGCTTCCTCTCTCTCTCTCTCTCTCTTGTAAGCATCCGCCATCCCTTCGCCTCCAGCCGCAGCCCCCTGCGCCGCCGTTCGCAGCCACCGTCGCCATCACCATCATGTGCGGCCCCCTTCGCTGCCAACGACCGCCACACCGTCGAGCTCACAATCCCACCCCTGTTCTCTCTCTCTCCCCCACGCCCCCCCCCCCTCTCTCTCTCACACTTGCTTTCAAATACTGTTGTACTTCTCTTTTGTAAGGGCATGTTTCACTTGGAAGGAAAATGTTATATTTTATGTATCAGCATTGTGTGTCAAAACTGATAAAAATATGTGGTACATTTTTTTTTGAAAGTGGGTAGTACCACTAATGTGGTACTGTCCATGCAAATAAGAAAAGAGAGAAACAATGAAAGAATATGGCATGAATATGAAAACTATAGAGATGGAGGATTGACGTCACCACTAGAACCACCCATGGTCATGCTACTTAACACAAAGGTTGTCTAACCTAAAAGCATTAAATTTCAGTCTAAAACAACGAAACTAGTACCATTACGGAAGAAAGGTTGCCCTGTAGACCTCCTCTGTGCAAGGAAAGAAGCAAGCTGAATTTCTCCAAGATCCACAATGCCAGTTTTTGCAACGCCATCCAATAAGTTTGCTGTACATGAAAAGAGCAAAAAGCATAATATAGAAGTCAAGAAAAAACTTACAATAGCAAAATAATGTCAATAAAACGTTCTGTACATCAACATGAAGAAAACCTAAGTTGAGTGTATTTCAAGAACACAATTCTCGGTAAAAGAAAAGTTTGAGCGCAGAAGAGCACACAAGAACGCAACCAGAAAAAAGAAAAAAAAAGACTGAAACTTAAAATATTGCATAATATCTTTGAACATAAATGTCCTTACAATCTATCAGAAGGTCACTGGCAAAGACCCACACTACTCTAGAGCTAAGGCAAAAATAGACAAATTCTTAACATCTCTTCTGAATGTAGCATTGCATTAAAATGTGCTAAGACTTTGAATTGACATGAATTACCAAGAAACATAATTGAATTCCTTGAATAAGTATGCTGTAGGTCCCCAAAGAAAGTTGGTGGCAATTACTCTAGATACTTCATGAGGACGAGCTTGAAAAGGACCAGATGTGGGAATGCCTCCATTTAGTATCTTACTTGCACATAAGCAAAATGCAGAGTTATCAAACACTTTAAGCTGACTAAATAACCAAAGGGCACATATAATCATTACAAAAGATTTGCAAAGTGACATCATTTGGCTATGGTCTATCAATAGGGCTGTCGGTGGGCCAAGCCAGCCCGACAGGCTCGCGGGCCAAGGCCTAGCCCAACATTCAAGGATGGCAGTATCGGTTTCGGTACCGGTTTTGGCCAGGACCGAAACAGAAACGTACCAGTTTCGGTTTCGGTTTCGGCTAAAACCGGTTCAAAACATTCAATAAAGGCAAAAATTACAGGGAGCACGTCCGGTTTCAGTAAAGTTTTTTTTTTAGTTTCGGACCTACTACAGTGAGCAGATCCGAAACCGTTTCGGCCAATACAGCCATCCTGGCCAACATTGGGCTGGGCTGCCACCCTATTTTAGCCCATGGCTTTTTGTCAGGCCTAAAAGCCTGGCCCATTAAAGAATTGGGCAATGGGCCTTTAGATTATTATACTGCGGCAGCAAATGTTATATTTTAGCAGGGATAAAACAAAGAATCTCGTCCTTCTGCGCATTGCCCTGCTGCCTGCCCCCTCCTCCTCTTGTTGTCTTGCACAAGATAGCTTGCGTGTGCCCGAGTTCCCCAACCTCCCCACGATGGATGCACTCCAATTCTCTAAACCAATTTATCATGCAGTCACACGTTCCTTGTTCTTCTCCTTTCTTTTTCTCCAATTGGAAAGATTGAGTGAGAATTGGGAACAGATACAACGTGAGAAGAGGGCAAAAGGAGGAGAACTGGACGTGCAAGGAAGAAATAGAGTGAAATTGGAAGCAAAATTATCTTTAGAAGTTTTGGTAGGCCGAGCTGGGCTGAGGTCAGGCCTTAAAACTTAGTGTAATAGTCGGGCCTAGCCCAGCCCGACAAATTATCACTTGGCTTTGGCCCGGGCTTGGGTTAGAAAATAATGCGTTGGGCTTGGGCCAGGTTGCACTGAGCCTGGCCTAGTCCCGGCCCATTGACAGCCCTACCGGTGGAGTAAAACTTGAGAGCCTTTCACCGGAAGATCCAACCATATAATCTCATCTAAGGTTCTTGGAGTTGCACACTCCATCACCATCCTAGTATTATGCAAGGTTGGCCATATTGCAATATCGACATAATAGAAACAATTATCACTCTCTCGGTACAACTCGTGTGCAACAGGCCATCACACAACAGAGATGGATTTTCCTTTTTTCTTCTTCACCTCTTTCTCTCTTTTTTGCGGTGCAGGTTTGCACACCTGCTGCTGTTGTTGTGTGGCTGCTGCTCTTATTCTTCTTCCTCATCGTTTGCTCATGTTGCTGGAATGCTGATTTGCATAGGCATCTTATCCTTCTTACATATTATCTTTTTCTACCCCCCATTTTATATCGTTATATTTTTCATTCAAACAATCAGCCACTACATCAAGCCATGCGCTGCCTTCTATCTTCCATCATGTGACTGTAAGAACTACTTCATCTTTCCTTTTGTTTGAAGCATTCTTATTGCCTCTTTTTAAGGGCACCAACAGTTGCAGCATTTTCAACCAATCTAATATGGCTTTGACATGAGCTAATTTTTTGCTCCATTTTCCCCAAAAAAGTCAAAGGTAAATTGATGATCTTAATTTGGGCAGACTTCACAGTAATGTGGAGCAATTAGAAGTTAGTAACATTATGCATTGACCATGTCTCACAAAAGCAGAAAATTTCTGTCAATTCCTACTAACTCCTTTGCTCAATTCTTCAGGCCATGACCCCTCCTAAGATCTACAGCGAACAATTATACATCTGATGTACGGTTCCATTAATTAAGGATGACCCAGATCATGTCTCTGAGCTTACGTACTAGAAATACTGTAGTAACTTCAGCTTCCTGTTGATTGTAATGTAAATACTATGACTTTAGAAAAAGTAATATAAATACAATTTGAATTTTGCATTCCTTCTGAGACACTTACAAATTCTTTCCCAACTGTTTAGAAATTGTGCACAGCGATGGCTTCCAGATGAATAAACCTGGATTGCAAATCTTATCAGAGTTTTAGAATAGTATATATTTTTGAACAGGTTAAAGGATCAGTGCAAAGAAATAATGCAAGCACATGATTCACAATCAGAAAAAAGTAGTATGAAACCAGCACATCATGCTTGCGCACATGTTTACAGCTGAGAGCAGACTGAGTCCACAGCTAGAGTCTGATAGTAGGTATTGTTGCTCAATCTTTTATACTGCAAAGGATAATTGCCTACCTGTATTAGCCATGTCTCATTTTTTCCAACATTAGATGTAAAATCTTCGGTTGTAAGCATTCCCTCAGTTTGATCCATTGAAACTGGTACAATGATTTTGCAAGTTTGAATTTGACCATAAAGGAAAAGAATAATAAGTTTGACATAATAAACACGAGTTCCTCAATAAAGATGAATAACAATAGAATGAAAGGATCTTTACAAACCAGAGGAGGAAACATCCAGTAAAGGAAGGTGTACTTCAGGAAAGCTCTGTCCATCATATTGCACTTTGAGCTTTTCAATATAGTGCTACAGCCCGGATTCAATGCCACAGGATCAGATAACAAAGAAAAAGTTGTATCAAGTTCAGTTACAAGGATAAGAACTAACAAATGAAAATGTATTTCCCAAGGAAAAAACATAGCTTTTAAATTAGGAAAGAGTATTTTCTTTCATATATTCCTAGTATAAAACACAGAAAAAAGCTTTTTGCCCTCACCAATTGTTCCTCAATACTGAATGTGTCATAATCTCTCTTCCACAACGGATTTGTCAACAGCTCGTATGCATACCTAATCTGCAAATATCACAAAAATATGCACAATAGCTTAAGTTTTATATCCAGGACACAGCAGAACTAGTGCCCATGATTACATTCACAAAGTTCTCTCCTAAGTAGAAGACAGCTTCCTAATGAAACAAATGCACAGTAAAGTGTGAACATGTCTAGTACTACTAACTTTTTGGCATATTTATACAATATTGACTAACATCAAACAAAAGAAAATGCAAATATTCATTTCAGGCAATCAATCACAGCTTTTTTCCATTTAAAGTAGAATCATAAATCCTAGAAGGTATGGCAGAACCTGTTACCCAGATCCTTTGAAAGGCAAGGAATATGCCATACCGGATCCACACCCAATCCCCTAGTAGACACCATTTGATCCTTTACTGTAGATCAAAATTCTAAAACACATGAAGGATTGTCATGATTCACTTGGATCGGATATGGTCCTCTACCCAAATTCATGTAGCATAGACAAAAACATGATAAGTTCTCAGCTTGGTGTCACCCTCCACTGTTGGCAATCAGCTGATCTCAGTTAAATGGTGTTCCAGAAAGACCAAAACTTCTAAGCCTAATTTCAAACAAAGTTTGTTAGAGTGCAAGAAAAACTATGATTGGATGTGTGCCAAAAGGAGGCTCTTCTGAGCCCCAGACAAAGGAAAAATACTTATTTCTTCTTCAAATATGAAGCAAAGCATTTGCCTCAAAGTTCATTGATACCAAGTACATAAAATAAGTATGCACGAAGTTTCTTGATCTTTGTTTGATGTCGAATATCGGTAGTTTGATAAGTTTAAAGATCAAACTCTCATGTTAAATCACCATTTCTTTTCAGGAAGGTTCCTCTCCTTAAATTCACAAAGAAGGATAACAGATGTTCCCTTCAAAAGCTGGAATAATGCATAATAGTAATGAAGAGGCGAGATCTCGGGCTAAGTCGTAGACCGTCGGATCAGGGGCAGAGCGGTCCCCAGACCAATTGTTTAAAGCCACCTCAAGAAAGATTGCTGCAAAAAGAGAGAAGCAATCAGGGAGCCTGGGATTGCGATCCCAGGGAAAACCCTCTGATGCTTAAGTCAGTAGGGGCAAGAGTAAAGTGCAAAAGGAGGCAAAGGAGGTGTAGGGCACGAGACTGCTCTTCACCAGTTGAGGAGGCTAGGATTGGAGCTTACCTTTCCGAAAGGGATCCCTGGGATTAAATAGTTGCAGACTCCCTCTCTAAAGTAGTGGGGATCTTGAGGGGCCGTTCGGTGGGGGCGTTAAGTCCACGGTGTGAACTCTTACCGTTGTAGGACTCTTGCTCTCCCCTTATACCAAATGGACTTCCCACTCTCAGACGCTAGCGTGAAATTTGCTTCTAGTTATGTAGGATAAGTGTCCGGCCGCGGGGAATCCACTCCGGACAGTAAGAGAGGCGAGGGGTGTCGGTGATGGGCTGACGCATCGGCGGATAAGAGATATTCCCCTTCTATGTATGAGCTTCTAGCATATCGTTCCGGTCCCGGGCATCCCTGAGGGAGTGTCTTAACAGCCTTCTACTGGCTCGGTCGATGGTGCGTCGGGGTTCCTCCCGAGCGTAGGGGAGGCATTCGCATGGGCGACCGTGCCGAAGCTCGGTGGCTTTCTCTTTTGGGCCTGTGACTTTCGGTCCTGTAGTAAATCGGCCTTTGATGGGAAGCAAGGATGTCACTTACTGGGCCGTACAGATCTTTATGGGCCTTTGGGCCGTGAAACAATGGGCCGCAGATTTCCCCCTCTCCACTTGCCCCCCTACTCCCGAGCTAGGATTCGGCTCGGTCATGGTTGGCAGTTTCGGCAGAAACCGATACGTTTCGGCCGAAACGTATCGGTTTCGGCCAGACCCAATACGAAAACCAGGGTGATCACTGTAGCTTCAACGAAACGGTATAAGTGTATCGGTTTCGGGCGAAACCGATACTGGTTTCGCCCGAAACCGGTGGGTTTCGGCCCGAAACCGTCCGGTTTCGGGCGAAACCCCTGTGAACTTGAGTTCCCCCCCCCCCCACCCGATCGTTCTCAGCCGAAACCCTCTGCCTGCGCTGCTGCCTGCCGGCCCTGCCCTGCCGCTGCTGCTGCTCCTGCTGCGCCGACGCCGCTGAGGCCTGCTGCTGCGCGCGCGCGCCCGCAGGAGGTGGCCGCTGCCGCAGCCTGCTGTTGCACCCGCAGGAGGTGGCTGCTGCGAGCTACGACTGCTGCTGGAGGTGGACAGGAAGCCAGCTGCACCTGCGGGACTAGGGTCCAGGGAGAGGGAGCTGCGTTGGCCAGCTTGAAGGATCATTCATCAAGGAGGGTAAAATTTTGGCTGTCATAATTTAGGGTTTGATTGTTTTGTTTTAGGTTATTTTGACTGTCATAATTTAGGGTTTGATTGTTTTGTTGTGTTATTGACGAATGGGTCAAAATTTTGGGGTGAGCAAGGAGGGTAATAGCTAATGAAGCCCTAATTACTTCATAAAAATTGGGACTTTTGTCTAATTCGAGTTTCTTAGCCACAATTGAAGGTTAATTAAGTTTCATTGACGAATTTGGAGTGGTATCATGCTGGGATTATATTTTTATGAACGATAATTAGGGCTAAATTAGTAATTAAGGCTTAATTAGTTCAAAAAAATTGGGACTTTTGTCTAATTCGAGTTTCCTAACTACAATTGAAGGTTAATTAAGTTCCATTGTTGAATTTGGGGTGGGATCATGCTGGGATGTCATTTTTATGAAAGGTGATTAAGGGTTATTTGGTAATTAAGCCCTAATTATCTCATAAAAATTGGGACTTTCGTCTAATTCGGCTTTCTTAGCCACAATTGAAGCTCAATTAAGCTTCATTGACGAAATTGGGGTGGGATCATGCTGAGTTTTTTTTTATGAAGGGTGATTAAGGGTTATTTGGTAATTAACCCCTAATTAGTCCATCAAAATTGGGACTTTCGTCTAATTCGACTTTATTACCCACAATTGAAGCTCAATTAAGCTTCATTCAATAATTTGGAGGTCTATCATATAGAATTGCCTTTTTTTCATCGTACTTACAAGAGATTGTCTTTGACTGTCTTAATGCAGCATCATGCCTAGACGTCAGCAAACACAGGAGCAGCAAGGGCAGGAGGATCCGGGGTGGGCCCACATGTCCTTAGTTGATGCTAAGAGAAGAAAGGTGAAATGCAATTACTGTGGTAGGGAGATGTATGGCGGAATTATCAGAGGAAAGCAACATTTGGCAGGGGTAAGAGGAGAGGTGAGACAATGTGACCACTGTCCCCATGAGGTGCGAGAAGAGATGCGCCAGTGCCTTCTGGGCAAAAAGGAGAGGGTGCAACAAAGGACTGAGGATGAGGCTGAAATTGCTGAGGAGATTTCTGGCAGAAGGGTTAGGAGGGATGATGATGAGGAAGGCACTGAGGATTCTGATCCGGAGTTGACTGAAGCAAGGGAGCGTGAAGAAGCGCTCGAAGGAAAGGGAAGGGACCCATGGGTTCAGGGACGTACGAGAGTACAGCTACACGACGTCCTGACAGTGGTGCTGCCCCGCAGAGAGCAGGGCCCATGGACAGCTATCTGCACAGAAGGCCCCAAGCTACACAACCTAAAATCAAGCAAGCATTGAGAGGGGTCAAAAAATCAGCAGAAGTTGCAGGGCATGCATTTAAATCTATCTGCAAATGATTTTTTCATGCAGGTGTCCCTGCACATGCAGCTTCAAGTGAATATTTCCAACCTATGATAGATGCCATAGCAGATGCTGGCCCTGGCTTGAAGGCCCCCTCACGTCGAGACATATACGGGCGTGGCCTTGAGGGAGAGGTTGAGGAGCTCCATGATTGGGTTGAAAGCTTCAAGCATATATGGGTGGAGAGAGGATGCACCATCATGTGTGATGGTTGGACTGGTACCACGAAGAAGTCCATGATAAACTTTTTGGTTTATTATATCAAAGGTACAGTATTTGTGAAATCAGTTGATGCATCAGATTATGAAAAGAATGCAAATTATTTGTTTCATTTGATAGATGGCATGGTAGAACAAATTGGAGAGGAGAATGTTGTGCAAGTGGTGACTGATAATGAAGCCAGTTACAAGGCTGCAGGGAAGAAATTGATGCAGAAGCGCAGTCATTTATATTGGCTACCATGTGCAGCACATTGTTTGGATCTGATGCTTGAAGACATAAGGGAAGGAAAAGCATGTGAAGAAGACAATTGACAAGACACAAAAAGTCACACAGTATATCTATGGTCATCCTAGGATACTGAATATGTTCAGGGCGCATGCCAGTGGAGGGCGAGATATCATCCGTGCAGGCCCAACCAGATTTGCTTCCAATTTTATTTCTTTGGAGTCTTTGCACAGGTATAAGATTGATCTCAATTCTTGATACTTTATCCTTACTGATATGTAACAGTTGATGCGGCTTCAAATTTCATTTATTTGCACAGGTACAAGAATGAGCTAAAAGCTTTCATGTACCACAATGCCCTGCGGGAATACATCGACAAGGGCAATGTTGATGCTAAGATGGATTATTTGGATGTCTGCCACGTCGTGGACGACAACAAATTCTGGGACAGGGTGTCACGGTACTTGAAAGTAGTCACACCCCTCGTGAAGGTCCTAAGAATGGTGGATGGCGATGAGAAGAATGATATGGGCTATCTGTACGAGGCCATGGACCGTGCCAAATTGGAGTTGCAGCATTCCCTTCCCAGACATTATGCAAAATGGTGAAAAATTATTGACCAGAGATGGGACAACACATTACACCACGACTTACATGCAGCTGGTGAGTGATTAATTGTACTGAAAGTGGGGTAATGCCTTTATGTTATTTAATATATAACATTTAGTTAATTATACACAAATGCAGGTTATTTCCTCAACCCTCGATTTATGTACGATGCCGATGCACATGTTGATGGCGAGGTGCTCCAAGGGACTTTAAAAGTCATTGGTCGTCTATCGAGGAATCCAGAAAAGAGACTTCAGGCCGAAGTAGAGGTTGGCTTTTATTTGATTTTATCAATAACATGTATAGAATTTATTTAAGTAGTTATGTTAATAAATTTCATTTATGCTTGTAGATGAACAATTATAGAATGAGGACTGGGACATATGCTGACTCCCAATTGCAATACGATGTGGGAAGAGTGAGCCCAGGTATATTTTATTTTTTGGATTTCTTAACCTGAATATATATTTGTACAACTTATATGCATTTGTTTATGGTTGGTGGAACAGCTGACTGGTGGATAATGGTGAACAACCGAGATGTGGGCAGCAATGCATTGGCTTTCATTGCAATTAGGGTGCTCAGTCAAACAACATCGGCAAGCCAATGTGAAAGAAATTGGAGCACGTTCAGCCTTATACACTCGAAGGTTCGCAATCGGCTAAAGGTTGAACGGTTAGAGAAATTCGTTTACTGTCATTACAATATGAGACTGAGAATAAAGAACATGAAGATAAGACAAATGCTGAGGGACAAACGCGTCGCTGAGGATGGGAGTGCAGAAATTGATGTGGATGACCTATTTGATGATGAGAATCCGTTGCAGTCTTGGGTGGAGACACGAGAGCATATTGATGAACCTGTTTTTGATGATGATGATAGAAGATGGGCAGAGGGCATACTAGATGAAGATGAGCCAAGAGATCCCGAATTCAGAAGAAAATCAAAGAGGGCCAGAGATACTCATGCGCACCAGCCTAGGGTTGTTGAGGACACTGAGGAGCAGCATGATTTTCAGCCAGCTAGACACTCAGACTCAGATAGCAGGCCAGTCACTCTTAGAATGGGCAAGGCACCTACATCCTTAAGAAGAAGTACATCAATGCATGGGCAAACTGAGAGAACAAATGCTGCTGCTCGAGAGGACCAGGCAATTGAGCAGTTGAAGCAGATTTATTTGAGGCACACGCCAAGGGGAACATGATTCATGTCAAGGGTGCAAGAAGAAAGCACACCGGCACAGGAAAAAGCATCCCCAAAGGCCAAAAGGCGACTGGAGGCTGTAGGTGCTACAGGTGCTGCAGGTGCTACTACTGGCGGTGGGGATGCTGGTGGTCCTTCCTCCTTCCACGCAGACACAGGCAGAGGATACAGTCAAGGTGAGCAAGGATATGATTCACATACTCAATATGGGCATCCATCAGGTTATGAGGTGGCCAACAAGAGGCAGCGATTTATGGGTCGTGGGGTTATGAACCAACATTCCAGTTCCATCCACATCCGGTCAGTTCCTCTTCTCATCCTCAAGATTCTTATGCTGATACTGGATTCAACTCAAGCCAACCAAACACTCCGAGAGGGATCCAAAGAGGGATGCAGGACTTGGCTACGTCATTGTTTGGTTATAGTGAATATAAACCATACATGCATCCTTCTTATGGGTATGAACATGAAAAGCCAGACGATGAGGGAGAAGGTTCTAGTTATTATCCATATTAGTGCCTCTTCATTTAGGTAAAGATCATTTAATTTCCGTAATATTTACTATGCCTAATTAGGTTTATTGTAATGCTTGAACCTACTTCATACTTAGTATGTACTCAAGAATATTAGTTTAACATGTTCAATGCTTGAATTTCAATGTCTATTTCATATTTATTGCACTTAATCTAATTTCTTTACAATCAAATGCATGTTTAATGAATTAAAAAGCCTTTTATGTGATTATTAACTTTATATCTATTTATATCTATTTGTTTATGAATTTTTAGGTCCATTTTTAATTTTTTTTAAGCTTTTGACTGGGTTTCGGCCGGTTTCGGCCGAAACCGAAACCGATACCGATTCGTATCGGTTTCGGACTCGGCCGAAACCGAGACTGCCAACCTTGGGCTCGGTGAGTAGAGTTTGTGTTGGGTTTTTCGGCAAGGGTGGGAATCGGCTACCATGAGCTATCTCTGGCGCGGTCGTAGGATCATAAATGTGGTTGCCCCAACGCATGGGGGCTCGAGCGCAATGATGATGTCCTTTACGCCGATTCAAAGCACCGACGCGGAACATTTAGCCTTCCGAGGCGCCTCGAGGAGATACGGCGGCTCTTCCTCTACCGCCAAGGGGCTACAAATGCTGCCCCTAGGGCGCACGGGTCCCATTTCCACCTCCATTGTTGGGCTTCCTTCTCTCGTGCCTTCGAGCCCTGGGGTTCGCCGCCTGGTGATCATCCATGTCCCAGGAGGAACGTCAGAGGGAGCAAGAGATCGCCACAGCCTTCGCGGAGCTTGCAGCAACCACCGCGGAGGCGGTCTGTTTGCTCCCTTCGCCAGCCTGCTCCTACGGTTCGGGTATCCGGCCATCTTTGTCTTCCTCCATGGCGAAACAAGAAGGGAACTCTCGCGGCGACAAGGCTGAACAACGGGTGGAGAGCACCGCTTTGGCGTCCTGCCGCCATTTGCGCAGTGAACTTACGACGGAGGAGGTCAAAGAGCTCAAAAATCGGTACCGACTGCCCTGGCGGTACACTTTCTCCCTTTCTAAGCCACATGAATCGAGCCTTAGTACCCGCCCGAATTCCTTCTGTAGTTACATTCTAACTTGGAAATGCAGCTTTCGTCTCCCCCTTAGTCTCTTTGTTGTAGATTTGTTGAATCATTTCAAGCTGGCTCCCATTCAGTTGGTCTCCAATTCTTTTGCCTTCATCTTTTCGTTCATTATCCTCTGTCGAAAGTGCAAGATATCTCCATCCCTTGACCTCTTCAATGCCTTTTATGAGCTAAAAGAGTACGCGTAGGCCAGAAAGGGCTTCTTTTTCCTTCAGGCCCAGAGGGGTAAGAGTCGTGTTACCCTCTCCCCCCGGGATTCACATAAAGGGTGGAAAACCCAATATTTTTGAGTAAACTCCTCCAAGGGTACCTATTGGCCTTTTTCGATTTACCGAACTTCCAACCCGTGCTCGCTCCGAGACCTTCTACCATCTCCTGAGAGATCGAGGACAACGTTAAAATTCTTCATAATAACAAACAATCGACCTCGAGCTTCTCTCCGAGTCGAACCTCCAACGTTATGCCCGCGCCCGCTGCTTCCTGAAGGTAAGGATTCAAGCAGTTCTTACTTCGGCCAAATAGTCGTTCACTTTGTTCTAATTGTACGGGTTGCAGACGTCCCTCGCAGCAACAGAGGAAGTCAACTGGTTGATCCGACCGAGGCCGCGCCTGAAGGGGAGGAGGTTCCAGAGGAGATTGCCGCCGACATACAGGAGGTCCTCCCCGAGGCAAGGGAGGCAGGGAGCTCGTCGACGGCCCGCGATAAGGGCAAACGGGCCCTCACCGGGGAGGAGATGGAACAAAGGGGGTCCAAACGGAAGGGCCTCGAGCATGGGTACATGTTGGCTTCCTTGAAGGCAATGGCCGCCGAAGAAAGTCGGCGGAAGAGGACGAAGGCAGCCCACGCGACGAGGGTCCCGCCCGAGCAACCTCATCCGACCTCCGGCGTTGCTAGCTCCTTTACTCGAGGCACCAGCGCCAAGCGCCCCCGTCACTCTCGCCTCCCCAGGGGGTCCTGCCGTAGACTCCACAAGGGAACAACCTTCAACCATGGCGGCTGCCGCCGACCCAAGTTCAGTGCCACCTCCACCCAGTGAGGGACCCAATCCGGCCCTGCCGACCCAATCGGGTGCCTCCGTCACTAGTTCGGGAGCCCCGGAATCGGTCCCCCTAGCGCCTCCACCGCCAGAAGGTTGTCCCACACCCCAAAGAGAGCGGTTCCCTCTCCGGGGGTCCATCTTCAAATGTTGCCAGGCTCTGGCGACTCCTACCAACCAGATCGAGCTTCAACACTGCTCGTCTCAGACGCTGCTCGAGAGAATCATGGAGAGGGCCCTTTTCCTGGCTCAACTGGGGGCCGAGGCTGCAGACCGGTTGAATCAGGTGGAGAGGGCCGAAGCGGCACAGGCAAAGGTGCGCGCCGAACTAGACCGGAAGTGTAGCCGACTTGCCTCAGAGTAGGAGACCCTTCGCTAGGAGATCGAGTCACTCCGCGTTCAATCCCGAACAGACCAGGAGAGGGCGCGCTCCCTAGCTGATCAGCTGTCCCAAGCTCGTTACATAGCCGACCTCAAGAGCGGGCTTCTTGACGATGAACGCCGGGCTCACGAGGCGAGCTCGAGGCAGTGGGGGCCCGAAAGGGAGGAGCTTCGTGGGTGCCTGCTAACAGTTGAGCAGGAGAGGGCAAAGATCGCGGCGAAGGTAGCCGAGGCCGAGGCAAAGGTAGTGGAAGCCGAGGCGAGGGTGGCAGAGGCCGAGGCGAAGGCAGTGGAGAGGTATCTCGCTTCCAAGGAATACCGAGAGGCCTTAAAGAACACCGCCTTCACCTTCTATGGACCAGGCTTTATGCGAGGGCTAAAGAAGGGCTTCGCTCAGGGATTCGACCGAGCCATCCGACTAGCCCAAACTCAAGTCGCGGAGGAGCTGGTGTTCGAGCCAGGGCAACGGTATAACTCGGCCAAGGAAACTTCAACCCCTCCGTCCACTCCCGAGCCCTGTGCCTCAGATGATGAGAGTAACGGCCCGGCGGATGTCGCTGAGGAAGAGCTGCCAGTTGCGGCCACGTCAGGAGACCCCGTGGTTTCGCAGTTCCCACACAGGTGGAGTCAGTGCCTGAACCAGTGGTTCCTGAAGGGACCGAGCATGCGCAGCTTCCGAGAACTGAGGTTACGTCGAGCACCGAAGAACCTCCAGCCTCTGCAGTTCCCGAGGGATAGACAATCCCCCGAGCCTCTTCCCCGATCTCACTGGATTGAGATCTGGCCTATACTCGGCCTCTGTCTTTTCATGAGTGTAACTTTCTTCTTTTGTTTGGTTTGTTTCTCTTTGGTTTTTTTTTGTTGGTAAAAGAAATCATTCTGTAAGGAAACTTCTTGATCCGCAAAATCTTTAACCAAAACCTTTCGTATTGTACCTGCACACATCTGCAAGCCGTATCCCCGTACGATTTTCCTGTCGAAACTAAGGGCTCCGCATATAGCGCTCGCTCCGCTCGCGCATATTTCCAGGCGTAGCGTATCCGCTCATGCATATCCCCAGGCATTAAGTGGGCGCATTCCTCGCGTATTCCTCATGGCTGGTCCATAATACCTCTGCAAACAAAGGAAACGGCTCCTCGAAGAATCTGCACGCATCTCTTCGAAATCTGCACACGTCTCTTCGGGGGGGAGAGGCAATTATGGCAAGGGATATTGACAAGAGGGGGGGCACCGCCTCATCTTCTGCCTATAAAAGACAGCGAAGGGTGGCTACGACTTGCCAATTCCTCTGTCGCCCCATCGGCCTCTCTCCTCCCCCGTCTCAGTTTTCCTTATCTTCTTCTACTCCGGCGAAGCTATGGAGTTTGCCGACGAGGATGAAGATTCAGGAGTTCGTCAGAGCGGGCCGGTCATCTCGGCATAACAGAATGGGAGTCAGAAGGATGGACGGCACGACAGAAGGGGGGTCAGGCGATGGATCCTTCCCCCTAAACGTCATGCTACCCCTCTAGGAGAGGGAAGGGGACCCGGAGTCGTGCCATCTATTGTATCCTCTAATGGGAGGACAGAACGCCAACGAGAGGCCGCTCTGGATCATGCTGTCGTTCGCCTCCCCTCCCACTTCTTTCCTCGGGCGGGGCACACCCCGCCTTCCCCCCCCCCCTTTCTCTTTTCCGTCTTTTCTTGTTTCTTCTTGCCGGCACCATCTGGCGCTCGGGGGTCTGGACCAGGATCTTTCCAGATGGCAAGCAAGGACACGGCAGGGTTCGCAGTCTCAACATCCGAGCCAGTTTCCACATCGGTGGAGTCAGTGCCTCGGCGTGAGGTTGCTCACCTTACACATGTCAAGCTATCCATTTTCTTGTATTAACCATCATTTCCTCGATGTACAATTGAGTGCAGAAATACAATAAACTTCTTCTTGATTTTTCCACTTTTTGTGTGTGCACCACCAAAAGTTACATAAACGAGGCTTAAAAATAGAACTTCCGCAATGCGGTAGCATTCCACGTCCGCGGGATTGGTTCACCGTCCAATGTTGCCAGCCCGTACACTCCCTGCCCGAACGCCTCGACCACTCGGTAGGGGCCTTCCCAATTAGGGGCCAGCTTCCCCACCGCCACTAGTGGTCGAGAGGCCTCGGCTTTTCTCAGGACCAAGTCCCCAAGGAGGAACCCCCGATTCTAACTTGGGTGTTATAATAACGGGCCATGCGCCGCTGGTATTCCATCACGCGGATTCTCGCGATCTCCCATACCTCGTCTGCTAGGTCGAGGTTTTCCAGCAGCTTTTTGTCATTAGGCTCGGGCTAAAAATGAATGGCCCAAAGGGAAGGGCTACTGATTTCAAGCGGAATGACGGCCTCAGTGCTGTAGACCAACTAGAACGGGGTTTCACCCATGGCGGCTCGTGGAGTTGTTCAATAAGACCATAGCACGCTAGGCAATTCTTCCAGCCAATTTCCCTTAGCTTCATCCAGCCAGGTCTTCAATCTATTAAGAAGGGTCTTATTAGCGTTTTCGACCAAGCCGTTAGCTTGCGGGTGGACTACCGCAGTGAAGTGGTTGCGAATGTGTAGGTCAGCACACTTCTTTTCAAAATAAGCACAATTGAATTGCCGGCCATTATCGCTTACTATCACTCGAGGGATGCTAAGGCGGCATATGATCAACTGCCACACGAAACTCCAAATCACGCCTTCCGTTATTTTCACAGTAGCTTCTGCCTCGATCCACTTAGTGAAGTAGTCGATGGCGACGATGATAAACTTCTTTTGCGCCTGGGCCGTAGGAAAGGGGCCTAGAATGTCTATTCCCCACCGAGCGAAGGGGTAAGGCTCGGTGAGCGACATGAGCGTCGAGGCGGGCTAGTGTATTAAGTGGTCAAATCTTTGGCAACGGTCACACCTCTAGACGTAGTCCAAGCAATCTCGCTATAGCGTGGGCCACCGGTACCCCTGCCGCAACAAAAATCCTCGCGACTGGCCTTCCTCCTTGGTGTGAACCGTAAATCCCCTCATGTACTTCCTCGACAGCTTGCCGAGCATCACAAGGTTTGAGGCACTTAAGGAGTGGTCCCACGAACGACCGTCAGTAGAGCAATCCGTCGAGCAAGACAAAACGCCTAGCTTGATACTTAAGACGCCTGGCTTCCCAAGGGTCAGGTGGCTCCCAACCATCTCTTAGCCAGATTATGCAGGGCGTCCTCCAGTCGTCGGGCAGCTCTTGAATGGCGCTTAGTAGCTCGGAGTCAGTGCTGGGATGCTCTAGCACTTCTAGGAGAATAGATTGGACTCCATATGGGCTAGTCGAGGAGGCCAGGCGTGAGAGTGCATCCGCTCGGGAGTTTTCCTCCCGAGCTATCCTGATTGCTTGGAAACTCTCAAATTGCCGAGCTATCTCCATAGCCAATTGGAGGTACTTGATCATTAGCGGATGCCGAGCCTCGTAGTCCCCGTTGAATCGGCTAGCGACCAGCTGCGAGTCGGTGAAGATTTTGACCATTTTCGCTCCCAGTCACTTGGCCATCCGAGCTCCCGAAATTAAAACTTCGTATTCGAAAGTGTTGTTGGATGTCGCGAACTTGAACTTCAGGGCGCACTGCAATTCTACCCCTTCCGGGGAGCTTATGATAACTCCCGCGCCACTGCCGGCCGAGGACGAAGACCCGTCAACAAAAAGCTCCCAGGTAGGGCCAGCCGATGGTGGAGGGACTTCCTCGGGCTGGGCAGTGTTCCCCGCAATGAAGTCTGCGAGTGCCTGGCCTTTAATGGCGATGCAGGGGCGATAAGAAATGTCGTACGCTCTGAGCATGACCGCCCACTTGAGGAGGCAACCTGAGGCCTCGGGATGTGCTAAGATCTTCTTCAGGGGCTCGTCGGTAAGCACTACGATATTGTGTCCCTGGAAATAGGGCAGAAGCCGTTTGGCTAAGGTCACCAGCGCTAGCACGAGTTTCCCGGTTGCGGGGTACCTCTTTTCGGCATCCAGGAGCACCTTACTGACGTAGTACACCGGCCTCTGAATTCCCTTGTCGTCTCGAACCAATACCGAGCTTACGGTGAAGGGCGTCGCCGAGAGATAAAGATATAGAGTTTCTCCTAGAACGGACTTTCAGAGTATAGGTGGAGCCATCAGCAACTGCTTTAGCTCGATAAATGTTTTTTCGCATTCATCGTCCCAGGTGAAGGTAGGGGCAGTCACCTTTGGACCTCTCAACAACTTGAAGAAAGGTAGGCAGCGCTCCACAACTCGGGACATGAAGCGATTGAGTGCGACGATCCTCCCAGTTAGTCGTTGGACGTCCTTGACGCTTTGTCGCCGTCGCATATACAGGATGGCCTAGATCTTCTCAAGATTCACTTCAATCCCCCGGTGGGTAACCAAGAAGCCCAGAAACTTCTCGGACTTAACCCCGAAGGCGCATTTAGCGGAGTGTTGTACCCAGACATTTTCCCAACAAAATAACAAGAAATGAGGGCTCGGAGATTTCCCCGAACACCTTTAAGGCGTTGTTCACCCAGCCCTTTCTACGACACACCGGGCCCAATCAAGGGTCCTAACCAGTTCGCCGTGACCAACAGCATCATCAACAGTTGATTGGGGCCACCCCCGATCACCCAGCTCGCGGGTTTACTTGCCTTCGACCAAGCCACCCGGGCCAACCCAGGGGCGCCCTGACCACAAGCCACGACACGTGGCATCCAACAAGGCTGGGATCTACTCCCAAGACGCCACCCCCCCCAGTCCTCTAAAGTCAAAGGAAGACTTATCTCAGTCAACCACGGGCTTTGGAGACCCATAGCACGCCCATGCACGTGTGCCGGAAATTTCCCCAAACACTTCACGGGCACGTATATCCCAGCCATTCTACAGCAAGCCGGGGGCCGACCCGCGGCCCCAACACACCAGCCGTACTCTACGGCAACTCTCCAGCAAGTCGGGCCCACCCCCGACCCTCAGACATGCGGCGACGAGCCGTTTACTTTCAGATCCCGAGCCAACCCGGGGCTGCCCTGTCAACCCGCCTTACAACGCGGCATACGTCACGAGGCCGGGCCCACACGCCCAAAACGCCTTCTCTCGACTCCCGCAAGCTCTCACCCTCAGCCCGGGGCCAAATCTAAGGCCCGCTAGTCAGCTACCCGAGCCGTTCGGCAACCCGAGGTGTGTCGGGAATTTCCCCGAACACCTTGCGAGCGGCAGCAATAACCTTAAACAATTGGCCCCCACGGGTCAATCCCAACACTTCTTCGGCCCGAGTCCTTCAAAGGACACCACCAAAAAACCACAGGAGGTCACCCGGGCCAACCCGCGAGACGGCCACCCCGCCCGGGGGGAGTTCGCCCTGGGCACGGCCGCGCCCCAGGGAGGGCGAACTCCCCTTGGGGGTCGCGCCCTCCTCCCAGCTCCGTCCCAACTCCGTGGGTCCCGCTGTTACCCGTCCTAGCTCTGTGCAAAGGTCAATCGACGTACCCGCCTGGAGAAATTCGCGAAGATACAGCCTCGGGATCACAAGAGTCAACTCCCCGGTCCACGCGCACAAGCGGCCAGCCAACCAGTCCAAGCCCGTATCCTTTGTCCTCTTGCGGTCACACGGAGTGAACGTGGGCCCAAAATAGATAAAAAATGGGTTTTTATAGGCCAGTGGGGAAAAACCCCATTTTCAGCCCGCGTAAACCCCCCAGAAATAAAAAAAAAAAGATTTTTTTTCATTGGGGAAAAACCCCATTTTCAGCCCGCGTAAACCCCCCAAGGGGGGGGGGGGGTTTACGCGGACCAGACTGGCCCCCAGAAATAAAAAAAAAAAGAGTTTTTTTTAATGAAAAAAGAATCCCCAGCCCAGTCCGCATTAAACCCCCCCCCCAGGGGGGGGGGGGGGGGGGGGGGTTTACGCGGACCAAACTGGCCCCCCAGTCTGGTCCGCGTAAACCTGGCTCCCCCACTCCGAAAAAATATATATATATATTTTAGGGGGTTTGCGCGGACCAGATCGCCCCCTCCAATCCAGTCCGCGTAAACCCCCCCTGACCCTTCAACTTCCCCTATAAAACCCCCTTAGAAACTCAAGGGGCACATATGCGCTAACGGATACACACTCGGACATCCGCAAGCACTTAGCTCAAGGACTCAAGCCCCAAGGCTTCCGGCAAGGACGCGAGGACATAAGCGCGTGTTGGGTGGCTTGTTGATCGGCTCGTATACGCCAAGGGTATGTCACACGTACTCCCCTCACATGGCGTCTAGCCATCTCACTCAAGTCCATCCGCCCCGAGTATGAGGCATTATGATAACGGCGAACACACCCGCACCTCGGGTCCGCCCGCGTATGGCGCGCTATGATAACAACACATACGCCATGATGCCGTATTTGCCTCCGTCACGGGACCGCGTGCCCGCCGCTCGCCCCGAGTCAGCCACCGACCGTCCCGACCGTTGGCCCGAGTTGGCCGGACTCTGGCCCAAAAGTAATATTCCTGGGACCGGCCCTCACTCTCCAGCATGAAGACACCCGCCTCTTGGGACCCGTACCCGACCGCTCATCTCGAGCCGCGTCCGGCCTCCCTCAAGCACCAGCCAACGTCCGCCCCTGCCATCCAATCTATCCCTCCCTCAACGATTCGGACACGCCCCTAGCTCCCTGAGGAGAGCCCCTGTAAAACACGCGGATGATCCGCTTTACCCTGCAACGACCTGGGGACCGACTTATGTGTCGAAATTGTCCCGCGGCTTGCACCAGTTGTATTCCAGCCCTTGCGGCCCCTCTGTAAAGCCCACGTGGCACCTATAAAGTATGACACCAGTTGAATATGCATACCCGTACCCCGGGTCCCAGTTCTTACCCGCATCAGCCAGTGTGCAACCCGTCCCCCGGGCCTCAGTTTGCCAATCCCCCAGCTGCAGGATATACCCTATCCCCTGTCCTTGGCTTCAGACAAATCCAGGCTCTTCTTCAGCACTGAACAAAGGTGTTCAGATTCAATCCGATGTAAATAAACACCGGTTGCTTGCGGCCGGTGGGGAAAGACGTCTTGTACACGAATCCCCACAATCGTCTGCGCACTCGCACCCATGGAACCTCCCTTCTCTCCATGTGTCGCCTGATACCCCGTGCCCACGTGCCGCGTCCTGGCAACGCTTCCCCAGTCAACTTTTGGTTCCATGGTGATTGTCGAGAAATCGACTAGCACGCCCGCACCCTGTCCGGTCACCCTGACTACCGGAAACCTCTCGTGCAAGTTGACCTCTCTCGACCTTCCATAAAAGGCGAGTGCATGGTACTACCGTGAGAGGCATATAGCTATAAAGAAGAATATCCCCGAGATAACATCAACTCCCTTATTTTCCTTTATCGCTTTATCCCCCTTCTCACCGCGGTCACTGACCTCTTTCTGCCCGTCGAAAGACCGGCGGGAACAAACACGGGGTTAAGCCTCATGTTGTATTTCTGGAGTGCTTTAAAGGTCTCTGCTAGATCGGTAAAGTGGTCTTCGGCTTTCAACGATTTGACCAGCATGTCGTCGATGTAGACCTCCACGTTCCGACTGATCTGGTATTCGAATATTTGATTTACCAGCCTTTGATACGTCCCACCGGTGTTCTTTAACCCGAAAGGCATTCGGATATAGCAGTATACGCCGAAGTCGGAGGTAAAGGCTATCTTCTCCGCGTCTTTGGGATGCATTCGGATCTAGTGGTACCCGGAGTAGGCGTCGGGAAAGTTGAGGAGCTCGCTACCCGAAGTCGAATCGACCAATTGATCGATGCTCAGGAGAGGATAGCAGTCCTTCGGAGTAGCCTTGTTCAGGTCGATGAAGTCGACGCACATCCGCCACTTGCCCAAGGCTTTGGATACCATGACGACATTGGCTAACCAGGTAGGGTAAAGGACCAGGCAAAATAGCCCAGTTTTCTTTCCCTTACTGATTTGCTCTTTAATGATCGCATGTTTAGTCGAGAGGTGCTTTCTCTTCCGCTGTTGAACAGGCTTAACGGAAGGATCGAGATTAAGGCATTGCATCACGATCTCCTCGGGAATCCCGGGGAGGTCATCATCGGACCAAGAAAGATATGGACATACTCCGAAAGAAAATCCTTATATTGAGCTTGAATTTCAGGTGGTAGATCCGCCCCGATTTTGACTTTGAGGGTTGGGTCATCTCGCAGGTGGATCGACAACAGCTCCCCTCCGGGTTTGCTTGTTGCCACCTTTTCTTTGATGATCTCCTTCCCCCGATTCGTCTCCTCAGGTCGTACAGCTTTCACAGAGATCACGTAGCACTTTCTAGTCACGGCCTGGTTACCCCAGACCTCCCCCACGCCAAATTTAGTGGGGAACTTCATTTTTTGGTGGAAAGTGGAGGGCACCGCCTTTATTCGGCCAATAATACCTCGGCCGAAAATGGCGTTATAGGCCGTTATCCCCTTTACCACGATGAAGTTTGCCACAAAGGTTACGGCTCTGGGGGCAGTCCTAAGAGTAACGGGCAAGCTAAGGGTTCCTTCTGGATAAGTAGCTTGGACATTGAACCCACAGAGAGGGATTCAGACCGAACGCAACTTCGATGGGTTTTCACCCATCTTTAAAAAGCAGTCGTAAGATAATACATCAGGTGCACTGCCAGTATCTACAAGTACCCTATCTACGTTACAATGATTTATTATAGCGGAAATTACAAGGGAATCGTCGTGTGGGGTAACTACCCCTTCTAAGTCTTGGTCGGAGAAGGCCAAGATCTGTTGCTCGGGCGTTGTGGTCACTGACTTGGCGGGCTCGACCACCCGGTTGGCTCGCTTGGCGTGCCGCTTCCTTCCCCGGCTGGTGTCTCTTCCAGAGGCCAACCCTCCCGAGATACATTAATGTGAATTTCTTGGGGGCGGTTGTCTATTTCCTCCGAGTGATCTGGTAGGGCGTCCCGACGCTCGGCCACGAACTGGGCCGGGTGCCCACGACGGATGAGAGTCTCAATCTCATCCTTGAGCTATTGGCAACCACCAGTATGATGGCCATAGTCGTCGTGGAAATGGCAGTGCTTTCGGCGGTTGCAACGCCGAGGGTCGGCCTTCATCGGCTCAAGTCGACGAAGCAGTCCTGAGACTCTGATCTCCCGGTAGATCTCGTAAACAGGAGTGGTTAGAGGAGTGTAGCGCTCAAACTTCTTAGGCGGCTCTCTCCTATCGCCCTCGTGGTTCCTCCTCTTTCCTTGGCCGAAGGGCTGATCGGACGAGCGCTTCCTCTTCCTCTCCCCCTCCTTCCCTTGGCCGGCGCTATCCCAACAAGTAGTTAAGACTTCCTCACACTCTACGTGGCGCAGAGCTAAGGTCACAAGGTCGGCAAGGGAGGAGGGAGGATGAATCACCAATTCTCGCCGAAGTCCTTCGCCACGGGTTCCCCCCGTCAGGGCGGTGATTGCGGACGCCACGTCGAGACGGGGGATGCGCAGGGCCTCCGCCTTGAAGCGGTTAATATAGGCCCGCAGCTTTTCCCCCTGAGCTTACTTGAGCACTAGAAGTCCCGCAATCGACCTTGGGGGGCGGCTCCCGACGAAGCTTTCCTTGAACAGTCGCCCAAACTGCCGGAAGCTGGTAATGCTTCTGGGCGCGAGGGCTCGGAACCAAGCTTGGGCCCCTTGCACCAAAATAGTGGCAAAGGCCCGACATTTGATTGGGTCAGACGCTCCCTGTAGGGTCATCAGGGCGTCGAAACTGTCGAAATGATCGGCCGGGTCGCCCAGGCCATCGTAATACTTAAAAGCCGAGAGCTGGACCCTGGGCGACAATCCAACTTCTAGAATTTCAAGGGAGAACGAGGATTGCTCCTCGTCCTCTTTATTCAAGGAGCTCTGTTGCAAAACTCGGAGCGTACGTTCTTGTTCTACGAAACGTCGCTCGAAGTCCCAGAGCTGGAGGGTGAGCTCTGGATGGGTACCAGAGGGAGCTGGGGGACTCCCAGCATGCTCTCCCTCTCCTTCATGTCGCCGTGGGGCGGGAACGGTGGTCGCCGCCGGCAGAGTAGGCTGTCGCGCATCATTCCTCCACCTTCGTGGGTTGGAGGCAAGGATGGCAGTACCGGTTTCGGTACCGGTTTCGGCCAGGACCGAAACTGAAACGTACCGGTTTCGGTTTAGGTTTCAGCCGAAACCGATTCAAAACATTCAAAAAATGCAAAAAATACACTGAGCATGTCCGATTTCGGTCGGTTTCGGTCCGGTTTCGGTCAGTTTCGGTCCGAAACCATTATTTTTTTTTTTTGTTTCGGACCTGCTACAGTGAGCAGGTCCGAAACGGTTTCGGTATGGGCCGAAACCAATACGTTTCGGCCGAAACGTATCGGTTTCGGCCGATACTGCCATCTATGGTTGAAGGAGACCTCCTGTTCCACGACTACAGGCGGGGCGTGAGAAGGTTCGCCCGCCGCGCTGCGGATGATGCGGCCATCTTGTATAATAAAACAGCCTCCCGCCTTCCGCCGGGAGGCTTCTACTCGAGGGGGGCCCAAACACGATTGCTGAGAGCGTTCCTCCCTGGCCACCTGGGCCCTCATTAGATTGATAAGGGTATCCAGTTTGGTGTTGAGGAAACGGAAGGCCTCAGGATCCACCACGGCGGGCTGTCCCTCCTGGGGTAGCGGTGGGGGAGGGGCGTTGGTTTGAGCATTCGGAGCGAGGCCAGTTAACCAGTGGGACGGCACGGGCTCCTGATTTACGGCCACCGGCGCCTTCCCCCTATCACCAGTCAACCTCCTACTGCTACTCCTAAGCACCATGTGGACTTCTTGTTCAGGTTCTCACAGACGGTGCTAGATGAAGAGGCGAGATCTCGTGCTAAGTCGTAAACCGTCGGATCCGGGGCAGAGCGGTCCCCAGACCAATTGTTCAAAGCCACCTCAAGAAGGATTGCTACAAAAGGAGAGAAGCGATCAGAGGGCCTGGGATTGCGATCCCAGGGAAAACCCTCCAATGCTTAAGTCAGTAAGGGCAAGAGCAAGGTGCAAAAGGAGGCAAAGGAGGTGTAGGGCACGAGACTGTTCTTCACCAGTTGAGGAGGCTAGGATTAGAGCTTATCTTTCCAGAGGGGATCCCTGGGATTAAATAGTTGCAGACTCCCTCTCTGGAGTAGTGGGGATCTTCAGGGACCGTTGGGCGGGGGCGTTACGTCCACGGTGTGAACTCTTACCGTTGTAGGACTCTTGCTCTCCCCTTATCCCCCATGGACTTCCCACTCTCAGACGCTAGCGTGAAATTCGCTTCCAGTTATGAGGGATAAGTGCCCAACCACGGGAAATCTGCTCTGGGCCGTAAGAGAGGCGAGGGGTCCCGGTGATGGGTTGACCCATCAACGGATAAGGGATATTCCCCTTCTATGTCCGAGCTTCTAGCATATCGTTCCGGTCCCGGGCATCCCTGAGGGAGTGTCTTAACGGCCTTCTACTGGCTCGGTCGATGGTGCGTCGGGGTTCCTCCCGATCGTAGGGGAGGCCTTCGCACGGTCGACCGTGCCAAGGCTCAGTGGCTTTCTCTTTTGGGCCTGTGACCTTCGGTCATGTAGTAAATGGGCCTTTGATGGGAAGCAGGGTTGTCACTTACTGGGCTGTACAGGCCTTTATGGGCCTTTAGGCCGTTAAAATAATGGGCCGCGGATTTCCCCCTCTCCAAGTAATATAAAATATTCAAGCATGCATAAAAAAATTTATGAAGCACACTTCCACATACCATACCATCTTTCTGCATGTATAATACTTCCCTCTAACATGGGGAATCTCTCCAAACTCTCTCCCCTCACCCAAGACCAACAACAGGATGGAGACAAAGTCCAACCTGAATCCACAAAATATCTAGATCCAGAAATGGAATCACTTGTTTTTAACTCTCTTTTCCAATTCCAATGTGCTAAAAAATTTGGATTTGGAATCAGAAATTCCAGTGTTCTTGGAAATTTTGCCTTGTATCCCTATAAGGCCAAATTAAGCTGGGGGGAACAAGGAATAAAGGGCAGTCTTGTTGGGCCCAGCTAGTGAGGACACCCGCGCACGGATCCGGTTCGACCCGACCCACGTTTACCGCCGACGGAGGCCTCCAGCACCGACACCGGCATCTCTTTGGCTTGATGATGATCCATTAGTGGAATGATGTACTTTTTATTGATTAGTTAGTCATTTTGAGTAGTTGAGAGGCCATTAGTGGACCATTAGAGTCTTTTTCATTTTCTCCACATTTTTGGGTACGATTTTTGCATTATTTTTTGTCATAGGGTTTAAGAGAAGGACCGTTAGGATTCCATCCTCTATAAATAATGGTGTAATCTCAACTTTTTAGGTTAATGAAGATGATTAAGACTTTTCTGAGAGCCACCAAGAGTCTTTACTGGGTGTGAAGCCCTAGAAGAGGGGTGTGAAGCCCCAAGGCACGAAACCCTAGACCCCGCGACCCCACCTAACCCTCCTCCACACCATCGACATCTTCTTCTTCCCCCTTCTTCCTTTGTTCCTGCCGACTCCCCTGCGAACCTAGACCCCACAAGCCTCAGCAAGCTCACCATAGTCGCAGCCTTCAGCCCCTTCCCCACCAACCGTCGCTGCACCAGCAGAAGCCCGCCATCGCAGCCCCTTCACCTGCCGCCGTCCGCGCCAGCCTCCGCTCACCCCTACGCAGCCTCATCCCGGTTCCCCTGCTCCTCCTGGGTGCTACGAGCACCTGGCCGCCCCGCTCGCCGTCGTATATGAGCCAGCCCCGCAAGCCCAACAACCCCGTTTCCTCCCTTCCCCACATCTGACCACCGCCACCACCCCTTCTTCTACTTCCTCCTCTCGCCTCCTGCCCCTAACCCAGCCGGCTGCCACCACCGGCACCGCAGCAGCTTACTTCGACCAACCGGCTATCGGATGTGCATCGCTAGTGGCAGGCACCTCCTCGCGTTGCCTCTGTCTCAACTTTGTATCGACGCTCGACGGTCCGAACGGCACTCGGTGCAGACCGTGACAACCACTTAGGTGGTCGAGACCATGGCTACCCCTAGCACCGCAGTAGCTTCCATAGAACAGCCAGCTTTCGGGCGTGCATTGCTGGTGGCACGACTCCCCAGCGCCTCAGCCCCTGCCCTGGTACCCCTGCTGGCAAAGTGTCAACTAACTCTGATCAATGGAGCAGACGAATGATGCACCGTGTTGTGAGAGGGCCCTAACGGGCATGGAAGAGAAACAATGGCGGTAGCCGTGGACCCAAATCATGAAACCCAGACGGATCCGGGTAAGTGATAGGCCACCACTGGGCCCAGATCCCTACCACATCCACTTGGTCCCGTTAGAATCCGTCGCCTGTACATCCCACTATCTGGCCCACCGTAGGATCAGTGACCCAGGAATTTGAAATTCGAACCTAAATTTGGCGGGGTCCATACTTGTCTTGCACCTCCAGACAAGTCGGGCCCCTGTCGCTCTCCTTCGAGCACCGGTGGACACGGATCAGAAAAGGTTGGTCGGCGACGTCCACGACAATGATTGTCGGGATGTCCTTCTCCCCACTGACACGCACAGCCACCTCCACCACAGAGAGGTCTCCCTTCGGCCATGCCCCGACAAAGTTCGGCTGCACCGCTCCAAACTTTCGGACAATCAACTCCACGCTGGACTCATCACAAAGCACCAGTGGCATTCCGACCAGCCGGATCATGCATCGGCAGCACATAGGGTCCAGATAGGCACCTTTCCAGACGGACCACCAAACCATCCGAACGAGAACCCCGTCGACTAGCAGGAACCCCGCCTTCTCCGCCACCTCCGTTGCCTCTGCCGTGGGGCCAACAGCCAAGAAGCCTTCTCGGAGCACCGAGGAGACCGTTCATCCTTCTGCCCTGACACCCCCTTCCTCCAACATCTGCCTGTCCTCTACCTTCGTCACCCTTCCCTCCACAAGGGCCCCCCATACACACCTCTCCAACCTCTTAAGCCTGGCCTTCACGAAGTCCACCGGAAGGGGGTCCGCCACGACACAACCGCTTCTGGCTCTATGCCCTACACCTCCAACTGGAGAACCTCTAAGGACCTTCGCATAAGATCGCCGGCAGCCATTCCCCTAGACCTGTCTCGCCGCCCCCCTCCCCTCTAGCCAGGGTTGACAGTATCGGCCGAAACCGATACGTTTCGGCCGAAACGTATCGGTTTCGGCCGGTACCGATCTGAAACCGGACCAAATCACTGTAGCAGGTCCGAAATCATTAAGGGTTTCGGCCGAAACTGAACTGTTTCGGTCCGAAACCGGACGATTTCGGCCGAAACCAGACCTTGACATTATTTTTTTTAATTTTTTAAATGGTTTCGGCCGAAACCGGTACCGAAACCGATACTGCCTTCCTTGGCTCTAGCGGGTAGGCACAAACCCGCCGCACATGCCCCGCTCTACGGCACCAGAAACAGACTGGTCCAAGACTAAGGTTGGCAGCCGAAATTCCCAAAGATATCCGGTTCACACCAGTGACCACCCCTGGGATTTGTCCCCTACGCACCCCCCCCACACCGGTTTCCTCATAGTTTCGATGTACATCATTTGATTTTGTCAAAAAAAGAAAAAAGAAGTGCGCCCAAACACCCTATTAACCTTCAAAGAGCAATGAGGGTTCCAAACCTGATGAAACAAGGGCATCCTCAACCTGCCATCACCTATCATCTCGGATGCAGATCTCACTATGAATGTCTCATGTCTCCATTCAACTGCTTAATATGCCTATGCTATAATAACAAAAGGCCACTCAGCTGTGCAATCTCTTCTTCATGCAGGCTTCTCTTGAACATGAAAGTCCGGCTTTCTTCTCTGTCACTCCTGTTGAAAACCTAAACTATTACGGCCCCTGAAGCAAAGAAGATACTAAAGACATATGGAAGAGCTCAATCAAGGCTCTAATTTCACACCATTTGTCCTGACAGAAAAGAATTCTCCACATCCCACAGTGAGGACATTCCCAAAAGAAAATGTCCCTTGTTATAAAGATGCCCTTACATAGACTAGAAATGTTTGATGAACTGCAAGATGTTGTTGAACACAAGGAATGATTTAGATGAGAACAAAATGCAAATACTGTGATCTAACAAGTATTTTTTTCAAGTGTGGAAAGTTTGAGCCAAATCAAAGAACAATCGTTGAAAGAAAGACCGATTTTGAAGAAAGAAGGTCCATGTATCAACTTCCCATGCCCACCCAAAGATTCACCCAAGTATGAAAAGCCTGGACGGAATGAGCAAGTCAAAGAGTTGTACCCTATCAGTTAAAGCCGACCCAAGATAGAGGACTTGTGAAATAGAGATGTCAACCCCCCCCCCAGCACACAGTTAGGGTCAATCACCTTCAAGGATTGCCAAAAACAAAGAAAAACCAAAGTCAATGACTTGGAAGATCAGGTCGACCATAGGTCAACCCGGAAAGTTGAGTGTCAACGCTGGAGTTCATGACACGATTCTACTGGATCTGACGCTAGCAGTAAGTGAAGTTCAGAGCTGCTAACTACACCCAGCAGCTCTATTCCCAAGAGATCAATATAGACTTGTCGCACGAGGTTGAAAGCAAGAATTTGTCCCCAAAGGCTCTAGTCACTCAAGGCTCTCACAAGTTCATTCTCTTCTTTTCCTTTGTTCTCTCACTTGCAATCATTTTACGAGGGGATTTGAGCATAGTCGTCAACCTCATCCTGTCCCAGCCAGAATTAGCTGAGTCATCCCATCCTAGTAAAGAAATGAGGTACAAAAATTTCTCTACTATCCCAGCAAGTATCTCAGCCTGTCCAAGCCATTCCAGCATATCCCGCTCCGTCCCAGCCATAAGCCATCCAACCTACTTTTGACAAACTGTCCCAACTGTTGTTGCATTGCATTATTTGAAAATTTCATATTTTATGTCATGAATAATAATGACTATTGACTACCATCATTGATTTTTTTAAAGAAGTCTTTGCATTAATCTTGTGCTGTTTTGATGTGATGTGCTTACTGTGTTATTATATATAAATGTTCTTTTCATGTTGCAAAGAACACCACCAGCCACTTCTCCGCAATCCGCCACCCCACCCACCCCACTTTGCTGATGTACAAAAGCCCATAAGTGTTTTGGGTTTGGCTGGCTGCTGGTGATGCCTTTCCTTGGGGTTTGAAACCCCCAGCTTCAAGGCCCCATGTTTTGCATTTTTGCTTTATAATCAATCAAGATTGAACTTGCTTAATTAGCAGAATAAAAGAAATCTACTGAAAAGATTATCTACTATTTTCCTGTCAACCGGTACCCTGGTAAAGTGGTAACAACAATATGCGAATTTAATGCAAATTCCAAGTGGATCAAAGAAAAAGCAAACTAAAAAAATGACAGAAACTAAGCTGACAAGACCGGCATATGGGAGTGATATGGCAAGAATTGATTGTTTAAGATGGCAAAAAGATCACAAACCTTAATGAAATTGGTTGCAGTAGGGATATCCAAACCAGAGCTCCTGAAAGTTTTGTTGAAGAACTAATTTAGGCCATTGGTTATGGACAACGCACAGGCAAAAGGGAAGGAAAATAAGAAAGAACAGCAATCTCTTGTGTGTTTTTTTGAGAAGTGGATAGTACCACTAATAAAAGAAAGAGAGATTTACAAGTATAATCATTCAGCTCTCAAAACCCTGTAAAAAAACCCCACCTCAAAAAAAGGCCCAAGCTAGCCTCCCAACAAAAAGAAAAGAGGGGAGTTATGAGACTCTGCCTACAAATATGCTAAACCTTCTCACACACAAAAGAAACAATCCTCTCCTCCACTCTAGCTTCCCTTCTAAAAATCCTATTGTTTCTTTCGCTCCACAAACCCCATATGGTAGCATGCATTATGAGCCACCACATGATCTTATCTCCCTTCAAAATCAACCTCTTGTGCCCATTGAGGAGGAGATGATGCACACTCTCAAAATGGCCCAAGGGGTGGTGGATTCTATCACAGATCCTATTCCACACTGCCTTCACAAAGGGGCAACCTGTGAAGAGGTGGTTAAGGTCTTCTTCCGCCTCCCCACACAAGCAGCACAAGGTAGCTATGTCAGGACAGAAGGGAGCAATCCAGTCACGTGTGGGAAGCCGACCATGGGAAATTTGCCAGATCAGCAACTTCACCTTCAGTAGGCTCTTGGGAACCCAAATCTGTAGAGCAAAACAGTGCCGTACTCCCCCATCTGCAATGAGAGTATAAGTTGACCTGACTGAGAAATCCACCCACCTATCCGCCCTGGGCAATCTCTTGTGTCTAAAACTCACACTTGTTGACAATAGAAATATGCATATCAATAAAATATCATTCATGTGATAGAAGTAAAATTGGAAACAACATATACATACCATTTAATATGCAAGTTCTTAGAGATGGGGGGAAAGGGATAAAACAAAAATCCACAAATGCTTAGTGGGGAACTTAAGCTTCTGGGTCCTTTCAAAACCTCAAACCCCTTATATTCGAGAAATTTCACCTGCCACATTTATGGATGAGTTAATTCATGTCCTATTCCAGTTGGGCCTTTGTACGTGCACCAGATGAAAGACGAACTCCCACAAACCACACCTTGGCTTGTATCTGCTGGTAGCCTGGGAGCACAAACACCAAATTTCTTTTGGCAATCTACACAGTAGTTCTTGGCAGGTGTGGAGGCAACTCTTTGAAGAACCTCTTGGTGCACAACATGTGGACAGGTTAACCACATGGGCAACGGTTGCAAGAAGCACCTGCTCAAAGTATCTTTATCCACATGTACAAACACGGCAGCAAAACATCTTGGCAGTTAATAATAGGCTTGGGGAACTGGCTAGGAGGTGATGCAATGATAAAGGTCCCTTGGAGGACATCTCTTAAGACAATCATTTGCTCGATGTGACTCTTGGTGACCTGGAATGGCCCTGGACAGTGGGCATGGAGGATTACTTGGTAGTTATTGGAGAGACCCTTTAGCAAGGGGCCTGGTGACTCTTTGTATAATGTGGCATGTATGATAAATAGGCCATGGGATGGCCCAGTTGTAACACATCTAGGGTGGGATCCCCTGCCCTGTGGCTCTGTATATTGGGAGAAACACAGGATTGTTTGTTCTAAATATTCTCTACAGTGTGTGCCTTGGGTGGAGGCCTTGTATTGCATGGCTGACTGTGCAGTATTGCATGTAACTGTGTGTGCTTGGACATGACCTTTGTGATGCACACAACCTAACGTTAGCATGGCACCTAGGGAGGCATTTGTTCATGAAACACCAGTCTATACCTCAATCAACCTGTAACTTGAATACCAGGGAGTAACAGTTATGGTGCAAAAATGTACCTTTCTGAACACCTGTCTATAATTATCTTCAAAGCCATATCCTGGATTACTCTGCTTGCAATTATTTGAACACCACATAGTACCCTCTAAATATCAGACTGTAACGTTCAGAACTCTAAATTGTCCTGGACTTTCCTTGTTAAGATGCTTCATAGTTTGGTGCCATCTGAATATGAGCCACAAACTGAACGCTTACTTTTTTTTCTTTTCTTGTATAAGTCTTTCTAAGAAGAAAGGAATGAAGGTCTGGCTTAGTTCCTTACCAAAAACATTAAATAGCAGCAAACATCAATAAACATGACAAGTAAAAACAAAGAGTAATCATTATTAAACATACCTGATCAAGTTTTTAGACAAGGAAAGACAAAGACATATGAGAAACTGGACTGAAGCATGTTCTTTGTTATGCTTTATGATCATATTTACATCATATAAGAAATTGGACCAAGCCATGTTCTTTGTTATGTTTTGTGATCATATTTACATCACAGATTACAGCTAAGAATCAGACCTGTTACTTCACATGGGAAATATAATGTTATCCAGTGGCTTTATAATGATGAATTGCAGTCCTTTGGGGCAGCTTCCAATAGGGAAAAGGTATTTATTGATAATGGTCTAGGAATTGTCCCAACGCAACACTGAATATAAAGTTATCCACTGCCTTTACGATAATGAATTGTGATCTTTTGATCGCTGAAAATGGTATATGCACTCACCTACTCCATACCAGAGATGCCTGGGTGGCCCGATTAGTTGCCCAATTGCTGTTCCTGAAAACCTACCATCACTAAAGCAGGGGATGGTAATAATACACTATGAGACAACAAAAACTCCATTTCTTTTTGCCTAGTGTGCCATGCATCATCAAGTCAGTTTTATCTCCCTACTGTTAATTGGATGGTACTACTTAATCATGGCATGGCGTATCCGTCTGAATGACCAGAAAGTTGAAGATACGTTCTATTGGACATGTTCAAAAGACACTCTTTTTATCATTAAATTGAAGGTTGATGTAGAAAGAAAGGTAAAATGCACTAAGCGGCAAGCAAAACATCGCATATCAAGCACTTCAATAGAGTTGAAGCCAATCAAGTGGCTACTAAAGCATCCAGCCTTCAATAATGATTCAAAGCCCACGCAACAACCCATCTTTAAGCTGAGTACTTGGATACCAGTAATAGGAGAAGAGAGATAGAAAGATGTACAGAAAAAGAAGAGAAGAAAAGCAATCACAGGACTATGAAGGGGGGCACAAGATGATAGAGAGGGGACGTGGGGCCCGCACCATTTAGAGGAGAGCTTCTCGTATGCACTTGCAACCTCTTCAACGGAAGCAAACTGCGCCACACCGACAACTGATGACGACCCAACAAGAAGGAAAGCAAAGCGCATATCAGCATATAGATGCAACAGGCAAAAGAATAAAGAAGAAAACCTCCCCCCCCCCTCTCTCTCTCTCTCACGCACTAACTAACAAACTCACCGTCGTAGTGGGAAGGAGGGAACGCGGAAGGCAGGACGATGAGCTGGAAGAAGAGCCCGAGCGCGAACAGCACGGCCGGCAGGGCGTAGCGCCGGATCAGCGTCCGCGCAGCAGGGACGCTGGTCGATGCATTCGAGGCCTCGGCCGCCGAGGTCCCCGGCCTCTCCTTTGCCATACTCGGGATCGCGCGCAGAGAGAGAGAGAGAGAGAGAGAGAGAGAGAGAGAGAGGGAGGCGGGTTGGCGTGGGGAGGGCAAGAACACGCAAAGTGTATTCAGATTCGGAGCAGCAGGACGACGCGGCGCGAAAGCGAGACGCCCAACGCGCCCGGCAACGTCACTCGAGAGCCCTTCCAGCTCGCTGGTCACCCAGGTTCCAGTATGGTTGTCAATGGGCCGGTCGGCCCGACGGTCATGCGGGCTTCACTCGATTTTGCGTCGAGCCGCCGGACATTTTTTGACCTGTGAATTTTTAGTCGGCCTAAACCCGACTAATTCGTTAGTTGAACTTGGCATTTGAATTTGACCCACGGACTAATCTCATCTTTTTTTTTATTCTCTTCAAAAATATTATTTTATTTAATTAAAATTTTAAAATATTTTATTTTATTTTATTAAAAAATAACAATTTTACTTTTAAATAAATTAACATTTAAAACTCTAATTAATTAAGTGATATTATAAGTTTTATATTCATATATATATATTATTTTTATTTAATTTATCGGGCTCAGCTCCGTCCGACCCAACCCAACATAGCCTAGGCCCAGGCCGGGCTCAAGCTTTAAAATCCATGAGTGGGGTCCCGGCGTGGCCGATCTAAGACTTGCCCAAGTTTGACCCATTGACATACCTAGATTCCAGTTCCTTTGATGGAACAATTTTTTCGATAGATATTTTTTATAAAAATGTGGAGGGGATAACTAAGTTTGAACCTGAACTCTCTCTCAAATGTGGGAGGACGGTGAACCAACTTCACTAAGTAGTTGGTTCATCAAATGATGACAAGAAAGTTAGCAAGATTAACAAATCTCGGATTTAAATTCCTCCATAACTAAATGTGAGCTAGATAACTCTCGCCCCCTCCCAAAATCAAACTCATGACCTCCCTATCATAGGCTCAACAGTGGCACGGCGGTGCAGTTAACTTAAAAAAAAGTTTACATTAAAATCAGACGCAGTGGTCAGCTCATCATTTAAAAAAAATGAAGTGTTTAATCTTTTTTATTTTTCAAACCATATAATCAAAGATCAGACGATAAAAATATATAGATAAAAATGCAACCGACCCAAAAAAAATTAAAAATAATTACACCACAGTAGACAGTCACACTCTAGAAGGAATTACATATACTATATATATGCCATTAGAATCTTCTATATTTTAGCAATACTCTTTTATTCCTCATATTATCAGATACACATTCATAATAAAATTTTATCGTAGATACCCCTATTTGTCATCTGTCATTTGTTCAGGTTATTTTAGATGAATTAAGATGAGAAAAAGACTAATATACTCAGGGTTTGCTGACCAGTCCGACCCGGCCGACCCGGTCTCGGCGCGGGACGGGTCGGATCGGGCGGGTCGCACAGCGACCCGGTCCGCCTCATTGGGCTCGCGACGCGTAGTTTTTTTATTTTTTTAAAAATTTATAATAAATTTATTTTGAAAGATTAAATATTATATATATTTAAAAATATTAGAATGTAGAATTTATTTAAGATAATAGATCCATACTAAATTATACATAATTAATTATATAAAAATTACAGATTACACCGCTTAATTAAACATCCTATTATATATAATACATAAAAATTTATTTCAATTACTAAATATGTAAAAGTAAACAGTGACATAATAATGACATTCATTCATGAAGTATAAAATACAAAAACTCACTAATCCTCGTCCATCTGTGAAACCCGAATCCCAAAACTCACTCATCCTCCTCATCTGTGTAACCCGAATCCCAAAACTCACTCATCCTCATCATCAGTGAAGCTCGAATCCCAAAACTCATCATCAGATACATGAGACTGATCACCCGTATAATCTAACTCTATCCTAGTGGGTGGAGGTACATGTGGGTGGGACTGAAAATATGTAACCATCTGCACAAATGATGGGTCGTGTGCTGCGGTGGAGGGTACATGAAAATCTGTAAAAAAAGTCCTCACTACATCTATAGCTTCAATTCTATCATGTGCGACTGGTGCTGGTGCTGCTCGAACTCTGGACGTGGAGGAAGATCCTGCTCCGCCCTGTGCTCGTGGTGGAGGTACCCGGGAGGTAGAAGAAGATGTCCTCGGTGTGCTACGAGAACCGTATCTATCCTGTAACTGTGTCCGAAATGAATGTCGGACATCTCCCGGAACTCGGTCGCATGCACGAACATCGCGTCCCACTCCCGCAAGGTGCTCCGCAAACCTGTGTATGCCGGTGACGCGATGTTCGCAGTATCTACAGTGTACATGTCCATCGCCCTCAACAAAGTATCCATGTTCCCACGCAGGGTGACGCCGTCCGTCCATGATGACCTGCAAATGATGTAAAAGTTTACATTAGTAATTTCAATGACAAGTACAGAACTCTATATATGAAGAAATCTACAATTAATTATTAGTTAGTTATAAATGTAACCAAATGATACATACTAATAAAGACTATGGACCCAAACTGGGCCAGTGCCCATCTCCAAACAATCTGACATTAAATGTGGTCCGCAGATAGGACAGATAGTCTTCATAGCGCATTGAACCTGAATAGTTCTCCCAGTACATGCGTACGTAGTATTCATACTGCTGCGAACCTTGTGCGTACACGACCTCTACTGACGTAGCTGTGGCATAAGGATATGGATACGATGGGAAAAATGAACTACTGTTATCTGAGTCGCCATGATACATCGGCTGCTGCGGCCATGACCGTCCATACGAGCTTCCAGATCCCTGGGAGTCATGTGTGCTCATGCTCTCAAAATCAGACAACATTCCTTGATAGCTGGTACTGTCTGCAACCGAACTTCCATAGTAGGGATCCCAATGATCAGCTGCCCGTCTCGTCCCTGCCGGTGGAGCACCGTGGTCCTCATCTTGCGCGGCATGTGTGAAGTGTTGCTCCTCTGTCCATGCGCCATATTGACGGCCCCCACGACCTCTACTATGACCACTGCTGTACTCTCTGCCACCAGCACTAGTATTCTGACGAGGACTCCGTTGGTCACCTTGAGAACCACCACCTCCATGAGATGAAGACCATGTCGATGTACTCTCAGCATCGGAGTCATGACTCCCACTAATGCGGGGCTCAACAGAAGGCTCGGGAGTGTCGTCATCTGCATTAGGATCTAATGTCTCCATGTCTGCAAAATCTATCAGATTTAATGGTGGTCCCTTGTCCTTCTTGCTGGTGAATAATGTGGTCCATGATGATTTTTTCTTCTGTGGAGCAGGGGGCGACTTACATACTGCATGTTGTGTCCCTCTAGATGCCTGAGAAGCAGAAGCCTGCTTAGATAATTTTTCATTTTACTTTCTATTGTGTAAGTCTGTACGTATACTTGAGAAGACTGATTGGGTGCCTTAGCCTTAGATGTAGAGCGTCGGGACGCAGCAGACTGAGATGGTTGTTTCGATGCTACCGAAGACTACACAATTGAAAGAAGAATATATTCAATTACCAATGAATTATATATTAACAAATGTAGAAATGACAATATAATTTCACCTCTCTAAATGAGGAACTCCCCCTAGCCTCTCTTGAAGTGGATAACCTTCTTGGTTCCGCAGATATTGAATGCCGCGGTACAGCAACTCGGGACCACTATTCTCCCGCAATGTTGTCATTTGTCGGACCGACCTGCAATATATTGCTATCATACATCAATATATCACTATGCTATTTAATGAAATTTGCGATTCGATTTTCATGTATTAATTCACCTGAGGTGGCTCTTGACGCTCAATTAATGGGGGTTGGATCAATCGCTCCCATGCTGTATCATCGTACGCATACGATGTGTCTCCACCCCCAATGATGAGGTCTTCATCTAAATTAATTTCATCATCACGTCCCGTTGCTGAGTCGTCACCACCCAAATGCACATGGGTGTCATCTCCCTCCCCGACTGCCTCTTGTACAGCTGATGCGAGAAAAGTATTAGGCCGTGGTGTCTCGCCAGGTTCTTCAGCCTCCTCGTCCAATTCTGCCTCACCACGCTCGGTTGTGGCTCTTGCAACCCATGCTACCATAGGGTCATCATCGTCTCGCAAGTACACAGCATCTGTTGGGTCGTAATCTCCATCTCCTCTCCTTGTACCTATTTGTACATACCGGACCTTTAGCCTCATGTTGTAATGAACATACACCATTTTGTCTAGCCTGCGGTGTGTTAGCCTATTCCTCAGCTTAGTATGCAAGAAGGAGAACGTCGACCAATTCCGCTCACACCCACTCGACGATGATGTTTGCGATAGAACTCTCATTGCGATCTTCCTTAATACGGGTGCACTTGTGCCGTAATTTAGCCACCACTCAGCTGTGTTTAAGACAGATCACGTACAATATAATAATTAGATGTAAAAATTACTTCTCGAGACATAGAAGGTACATTGTGAAGACACATTACCTGGGTCGAGTCTATCACGACTGGCCATGGCATTAGGTGTCGCAAATGAACCAATTCCCTCTCTAAATATTTTCATCTGCATTATCAAAAAATATGAAGTGTATATTTCATTTAATATTGTCAATGTTAAAATATCCAAGTATACCTCATTCAACGCATCAGCAGCATCTGTTGGGGTGAAAGACAATCGGTCTACCACAATGTTGACCGATTCTATCAACGTATCGTCATAAGCAAGGGCCCGAGCATATTGGAAGGCCGGATGTAGATAGTACGCTGCAATCGTAAGACAATGAATTACATATTAATATCAACTGAAAATCACAGCTCATTGATTGGACGAGAATGTAAGTTTTTACCTGCCATGTGAAGATCGCGGCTCATTTGTCTGTCCCATCTGTCCTCCACAATCTCTAGAATGGTGGGTCCATATTTTTTGGACGTTGTAAGGATCTTCCGCTTGGCTGCTTCTATTTTGCTGTACACCAACCCCATGGTTGGTACTCTATCCCCATCCACGCATCGTAGAACCTCATACAGTGGTTCTATCAATGACACTAATACCTTCACTCGTTCCCAAAAATTCGAGGTGTTAATAATCCCCTCGACCTCCGCCCCTTCACGTGAAGCAGCAAAAGAGGAACTCAGCCAGGTCTCACCTCTAAACATTTGCTTCAACCCATCCTTGTGCTTCAATAGGCTCAGCAATGCGATGTAGTTTGTGGCAAATCGTGCGATGCCAGGCCTCAACAGTTCGCCGCCACAATGCTCCCTCATCCATGCCAATACAAGTGTGTGGTTGTAGATATATTTCGTGATTTTTTGTGCCACCTCGACCACAGATTTTACCATACGAAGCTGCCCAATCTCCTTCAGCATCAGATCTACACAATGCGTTGCACAGGGGGTCCAGAAAATGTGTCATTTTTTCTTCATTAGCTCCTCCCCGGCCTTCTTATAGTTCGACCCATTGTCAGTCACCACTTGCACAATGTACTCCTCCCCAATCTCAGTCACCACTTGCTCCATCAATGACAAAATGTATTGATGACTATGAATTTGACCAGACGCATCCACTGATTTGTGAAAGAATACCTGTCTGTCACAATAAATAAGGAAGTTGATCAGGCTAGATTTTGTGGTACCTGACCATCCATCACACATCAGTGTGACTCCGTACTTTGTCCATTTCTGCTTGAATGAGTCAATGTAACTCTTGATCTCAGCAACCTGTTCATCAAGGTATACGCCAGCCAATTCTCTCGCTGTAGGTGGCTGCACGTGTAGCCCAAGGACCTGTGCTTCCTGAAACATTGGCTTGTAGTAAGGGCTATTGGCTGCATTGAAAGGCAGACCCGCGTGGTGCCACCATTTTGCAACAGCCTGACCAAGTTTCCATTTAGGTCCCTTCTGGCCATACGCATCGTCCATCCTCGTTTGCTTGCCATGCTCTCGGGATAGTGCACCGGGCTCCACATCTTCAATGTTGATCGATTGTGTCCTTTTTCTTTGTGTCCCCGAGTCACCAGTCAATAAACTCATTATGTCTCGTGGTTGTCGAGTCGTAGATGAACCACCACTCCCTGATGCTCTGGTCCTCGCCGCCTCGCGACTACAGATTGTAGTCTCCTCGGGATGTCTTGACTCTTCCATGCTCTGACGTACGGCCTCACGAAACTCGGCTTCGTATGGATCGTTCACAGTGACATACACATTAGCCTGCTCAGTACGTGCTTGTTCGTCTTCGTCATTAGGTGTCCATGCACATTCCTCCTCGTTGCTGCCGCTTGCTATTCCGCTCACTGCCGCTTGATCCCTTTTCTTCTTTTTTTCCTTTTCTTGCATCTCAGCTCTCTTCTCCCGCAGGTGCCTAGCCATTGCAAGTTTCACATCTCTAGGCACATGGGTACACCCAGCAACCTCAGAGTATCCTGCCCCGGCTCCTCCTGCCAAATACTTCTTCAACCGAGACACCCCTCCTCCCCGGTGTTCTATTTTACAATAGTTACAACGCCAACACCTACGGTTTCCATCCAACAAAACTCCGCGTGACCACCCAATATCACGTGTTCGTTCCTTAGGAGCCATAGAGTGCTAAGGCCTAAAATTAAGAAATTCAAATTATGAAAATATATTATTTGCCATCTACAATTAACATTGAACATAATTTCATTATTTGCGTACCATGCAAGACTAAATTCAATATTTAATACATGTTAATATAATTTAGTTCAAAATAATATCATTATTTCTATAACAAACATATAAGGTTAATATTTATAATTCATACATATACATTAACTTTAAAATTATTTATCACTAATTAGATATTTAAAATTACATCTCTAATTAAATTACATGACACATATAAATTATAAACATATCTAAATAATTTACATTATACATATAAATTAACTTTAAAATTATTTGTAAAATATTTATCACTATTTATATATTTAAATTATAAACATCTCTAATTAAATTACGTTATAGATCTAAAGTAACTTTAAAATTATTTATAAAATATTCAAGAGAGTTTACATTAAAAACATCTCTATTTAAATTATATTATAGATCTAAATTAACTTTAAAATTATTTATACAATATTCAACACTATTTACATTAAAAACATCTCTACTTAAATTACATTATACATCTTAATTACATTTAAAATTATTTGTAAAATATTTATCAATAAATTTATATTTAAATTCAAAACATCTCTACTTAATTTAAATTATAAATATTACCTTTAAATTTTTGTAAAATATTTCTCACTATAGATATATTTAAATGAAAAACATCTTTAAAATTTTTAAAATTATTTATTATATTATTTTACGTCTACAACTAATAATGAAAATCATATCATTACTTCTACAAAATTAAATTTTAAATTTAATACATCTCAATTAAATCTAATATTTAAACATGAATTAAGTAATATATCAAATATAAATGTATTTCTACAACATGAATTAAACGATATTTATATTATTTCTACAACACGAATTAAATAATATATCAATATATTTAATTCTACAACATGAATTAAATAAAAATTATATTTTTTTCTACAACATGAATTCAACAATACATCAAAAATAATATTAAACAATGACAATCTAACAAATTTTATTCTTATACTTTTTAAATTAAAAAAGATATAAAATTAAAAAAATAAATTTTATTCTTATACTTTTTTAAATTAAAAAAGATATAAAATTTTAAAAAAATAAATTTTTTTCCTCTCCCCCCCCCCAAACCGCCCTTGGGCCAGCCCCCCCCCCCCCCCACGGTCGCAGACGCCCACCCCCCCCAACCCCCCCACGGTCGCAGATGCCCAGCCCACCCCCCCCGCCGTCCCCCCACCACCTGCCGGTGGCAGACGCCCAGACCCCCCCCTCGCCGTCCCCCACGGTGGCAGACGCCCCCCCCGTCCCCCCATGGCCTGCCGGTGGCAGACGCCCAGCCCCCCCCCCCCCCCCCGTCCCCCCACGGCACGGCCTGCCGATGGCAGACGCCCAGCCCCCCCCCCCCCCCGTCCCCCCACGGCACGGCCTGCCGGTGGCAGACGCCCCCCCCCCCCCCCCCCCCCGTCCCCCACGGCGGCAGACGCCCAGCCCCCCCCTCCCCCCCCCGCCGTCCCCCACCCCCACCTCCGGCCACCTCCGGCCAGATCCGGCTTGCAGACGGCCTCCTCCCCCACCCCCACCTCCGGCCACATCCAGCGGTCGACGCCCCCCCTTCCCCACCCCCGATCATTTAAAAAAAAATTCACCTACCTACCTCCGATCGCCGCCCTGAGCCGCCCAAAGCCGCCGGCCGCCGCTCTGATCGCCGTCCGCCTCCGCTGCATCGCCGTTCGCCGGTGGGAGGGATGGAGGGAGCCTCCCCCTTCGGCCCGTTAAATGGGCGAACTGCCCCGACCCGCCCGTACCGAGCCGGGTCCCGCCTCGCACCGGAGCGGTACGTGGCGGGACGCACGGGACCTTGCGGTCCAGTGCGTCCCGTCCACGACCCCCACCCCGTGCAACCCGGTGCCCGCCTGGGTCGGGTCGGGTCGTGCGGGTCGGGGCTGGACGGCAAACCCTGAATATACCTCTATTTAATCTTCACATATAATTAAGTTAATGGCATATATACCCCTAAAATCTTCCATATTCTCTGTATCCCTTCAAAACCTTATGTTAATATTCTATTAACTATGACAATATTGGAATCCAATAGATATAGCTGAAATAATATTTACTTAATTTAGATGAATATATAATAATATAATGACGGTGTGAAATAGAATATGCAAGATTGTAAAAGTACATGTACAATCATTCTAGGGAAAATCTTACTATCTGACCCGAACGGTTACCCGTCTGGGACGAGATTGGTTCATAGGGGTGGGCACAATGCGCCCACCCCCTATGAACCAATCCCGACGAAGCCGTCCGGGACGAGTAGCTAGCACCTCTCATCGTTCTAATATAATACTCACACCGTTGCACTACATTTTTTATTTCTAAAGAGACCATGTGTTGGGTTCATATCTGTTGCACCCGCTCATTTTCTCGAACTAATCGGGATTTAGCACAGGGGATTATGCCCTAAACAGAGCAAAATGACATAACACCAAAAGCGCTCTATCGATCTAGTCGATCCCGTCAACCGAGATATTTTGTCATGTCAAACGGCATAACATAACAAACGGAGATCACCCCCAATCAAACGGCCATGTCAACCAGTTTCCCTACGGCTGGATTAGACCCCAGGTTCGGGATAATCTACCGCACCAAGCGATACTCTGTAAAGATTCGGAAGTCACTCCCAGATACCTTGCATGCGACATTATACCGCCGACTCTTCAACAACCATGCCAACCAGGGACCCAAAACAACTTATCGTGTCCCACGGCACCCTGCAAAGAAGCGGGAATCATTCCCAAATACCTCATCAATGGCACAACGTTGACGGCTTCAAATGATGAATCATATTCGGATCATGGAGCCACTTGCCATCTCACACGGTTCTTCACCAAGATGTGGGAATCACCCCCGACTACCAGATAAGCGACATCATCATGTCGACATCCCAGTTGACGAGCCAACCCGAGACTCATAGCCACCCATCGTGTCACGCGGTGCATGACAAAGGGGTAGGGAACAATTCCCAACACACTCTCTACCAGCGGCTTGGCACATGCGACTCCAGCAGCAAGTCACATTTGGATTTCAGAGTCACTAACATGTGGCAGCCAGGTCGCGGTCATCCAATAGGGTGCGATCATCTCTGAACGCGGCCAGCATGGCAGCCATGTTCAGAACACGGCGTCCAGGTCGACCGTGTTCAAGATGGAGCCCTGACAAAGAGCAAGCTTGCTTGTTCCGAGTCCAGGTTCAAGTGGTCCCTCTTCCCTCTCTTCATCTAGCCCACCTAAACCCCCATGCGGGACCGACACTTTCTCATCCCACCTAAACCCCCTGTGGGGCTCACTGACGCGGGACGGCGTCGGGGGAAGGATCGACGGTAACTCTGGAATCACGAACGGGACTGGATAGGTTGCTACATCGCACAACTCAGCCTCACACCGGACGGTCTCACACCGGGCGACACACTCAAATCTCACAAATGGAGAAAAGAGGGAAGGAAAGCAAGAGGAGGGGAACTCTTCTCGCGTAATGCACTCTCTTAATTCAATTCATCATATGAAAACATACACCCTTAGCCTTCCGTATATAGGAGGAGGCTATAACAATTACACCCATAAACTTTTTCTAATAGCATATATGCCCTTAGCCTAATAAAACAAGACTCACCTACCAATATTTGACTTGGACCCTAATAAATACAATTCTTTGACTTGGTAAAAATAAAATAAGATATGGTGGTTTAATAATACAAATACCACCGTACACACAGATACACAAATACGTATAAATACGTATTCAGGATGCCTAGTCTTCAAATGAGTCTCCGAGCCACTAGCTCGGTGCAGTCGGGGCGGTGCGGCGTCGGCTCCGAGTAGTGAGCCCGGTAGTGGGCCTGGTGTCCCCACCAACCCTCCCGGGGCGGTTGGAACTCGACTCCGTCGAGTAAGGGGGAACACTACTCTGGAAGTGCTCCAGTAGATCTGGATCAAGGCGCTGGAGATCTTCCCGGCTGATCCAGGAATCATCTGATGGTGGACGGTCTTGCCAGCGGACAAGGTAGCGCTAGTACACCCTGCTCCGTGTAGTGGTCACATACTTATCCAGTATCCTCTCAATGTGCTCGCGCGGTGCTCTCAAGGCTGTGGGACGCACAGGGGTGGACTCACTCTCAATGGGAGGAGAAGGCTCGAAAGGGTCACTAGGAATCGCTGTGGGTTTCTTGTAGGCCACTAGGTCTGCCACATTAAAAGTATAGCTAATCACACATTCGGGAGGTAAGTCCACAACATAAGCATTGGAGCCAATCTTCCGCAGGATTGGGAAGGGACCATCACTACGGGCTTGTAACTTTTTAACGGCTCCCGAGGGGAGTCGTTCGGGTCAGACCCGTACCATAACCAAGTCACATTTTTGGAATTCATGGTGACTCCTATGCGAATCAGCTGACTCATGCAGACTACTAACGTGTTGTGCAAACTCTTCGGCTGACTTGGACATTCTAGACTCGAGGGAAAGGTTGGGTAGGGTGGACCCAGAGGCAAGCTCAATAGCGTGTTGTACATCATGCATGGGAGGGAGTCGAGAAGACAAGTCCTCGGGGACGATGCCTTGGAAGTCCTGCAGTATTGCCGGGACTTCAGTTGGGACTGAGACTCGGGACTCCTTTGGTGTGATAGTGATGTCAACAGCCTCAACAACCTCTCTGTTTAGCTCACCGACATTTATAGAGTCAAGGCGCCTAACTAGGTCAACCTTAGGGGCCTTAGAAACGGGTATGATAGATGCAGGAGAAGAGGGAAGGGGAGGTTTCCCTTCAGTAGGAGTTTGGGGATTCTCCTGAATTTCGGGAGTTCTAATGGGAGTGGAGGTGGAACTCTTACCCGAGGTCACTTTTGGGGGTGTCGGGTATAACTGAATAGTCCTCCCATGGTGGGAGAAGGAACACTGATGGGACCGACCAAATGTACACTACCAAAAAAAGTGGGATTTCAGACGGATATTTTCCGTCTTAAAATCCGTCTGTATTTGTGACGGATTAGTTTCCGTCACAAATTCCATTGTTATTAAGGACATACTATAGTCTGTCTGAAGATCCGTCTATAATTATAGACATAATATATTCCGTCTTTATATACGTCGCAAATTTGGGACGGATATTCAGACGGAAATAATCCGTCTGAAATTTCAGACGGAAATAAGTTCCGTCTGTATTTCCGTCGCAAAATTCCACACTTCCCGCCACCTCCGACCCCTCCCTCCCACCTCTTCCACCCGGCCCCATTTCCACCCCCCCACTCTCCCTCTCACTCTCTCCTTCCTCTGGCCTCTGCTTGCGGTCGTCGCCGCTGGAGCCGTCCTCGCCGCCGTCCTCGCCGTCGCCGGAGGCCCCGCCATCCTCACCGTCGCCGCTATTCGCCAACCTCCCTCCCTCTCACGGTCGTGGTCGCCGTCGCCGCCATCATCCTCTTCCCACGGTCGCCGTCGCCGCCGACCGATAAGTGGCCTCCCTCTCTCTCTCCCGATCATGTTCCCCTCCCTCAATCCCTCTCCCTCTCCCTTGTCCGGCTCCCTCACTCCCTCTCCCTCTCCCCTCTCGCGCTCCATCACTCCCTCTGGCCGCCCTCCCCCACCCCCTCCGCCGCCCTCTCTTCCCCTGTCTGTGGCCCCTCTCCCCCTCGCAGACACACACACACACGCACAGCACACACCTCAGCCCCCCTCTCCCGCTCCCTCACTCCCTCCGGCCGCCCTCCCCCACCCCCTCCACCGCCCTCTCTTCCCCTGTCCGTGGCCCCCCTCCCCCTCGCAGACACACACTGTAACGGGCCATACTCAACATTTTCCACCATCAATTGGCTCCATCTATACTATAATACTTACCCATGCTCCCTCGCTATTAATACCTCCTCCTTAGATTCTAAATTTCACAGGTGGCAGAATTCATAGAAGATTTATTCTTTGGGGTGAGATTTCCGAATCTACATTAGTCACCTAATTAGACAAAAATATTATTCATTTCTTGACATTTGCTAGTTTTGTTAGATTCTCCGTCATAAAAAATGTTATTCATTTAGATAGAATGATCTTATAAAAAACTCTCTAGTTAAATAAAAATATTTGAGATCTCTTTGGTTTTTATAGTTGAAGAACTATCTATTTGTTCCAATCCCTAGACCTTTTTCTCTCCAAATAATTTTTAATCTAAGAAGACAATATCTTTCTTAGATGTCATGTGAGGTATGTGAGGTACTGCAAAACAGCATAGTCCTTCCATTCTAAAATTATCAATCTGGTTAGTTTTGATATGTTTGAATTAAAAATCAAAATGAGAAACAAATGCCAAGGCACTTTAAATATCTTATGGCGCATCAAACATGGAAACATCATTGAAAGCAACATGTTATGATATTAGGGCCGGTTTGATAATGAATTAGAGTGAAGTAGTGACGATAGAGAGTGACGTGGACCCCACTAACCTCCTCGCACCCATCGGATTAGCCGAGGTTATCTACGAAAGCACGATTATCAAACACCTCCCTAACAGCCTATCAAACGGCACCTTAATACACGATGATATTGAGCAAGCTGCTTATGCTGACAAATCTACATCATTAAGCTCTCATGTTAATGGAGTTAGTTTGCATCATAGTTTGCCGATCGATAAGATATATGCCATACAGGGAAGTGTAGAAGGTGATATCCAGGGAGAAGATTCCACTAGACTTGTGACAGGATCTGGCACACACAAACAGATGGATAATCCAGATGAAGAATCTTGTTTAGGTGGAGGCCCTAATGATGACATGAATTCCTCCCAGTTTCAAATGCAGAACATTGAGCATCATGAAGAAAATGCTATCATTATGGTTGTCTCATGTACTGCTGTTAGCTTGCAGCAACTCTGTTTGGACAATGAGGATGTATCCGTAACCCGGGCTGAAGATAACCCATCTTGTTCTACATCACCTTCAACAAACAATTGTCCTATCATTCCTCATGCACTCATGAACAAGGCATATTGTAGCATAACCATCAAAGAACCTTCATTCAATCAACAATCATTAATTTTTAGTTCAGATGGTATGCATAAAAGTGAAGTTCCAGCTTCTGATCCGAGAAACAATGTCCTTTTTGGAGTTGACATTGATAACCCTCTTGGGATACCAATGCCTAGTGATCCTTTACTAGCAAAAAACATAAGCTCTGGCAAAGAGTATCAGACTAATCTCACTTCAAACAACATTATTTCCAATTCCAGTGGCTCCAAGGAAACTCAAGCAGAATTCTCAACATCAATTGTTTGTCAATCTTTTGGGGTTCCACATGTGGCATTTAATTCTAGTGACTCCACTAATGATAGCAGCTTTTTGATTGGTAGATCAATAGATATCACTCGGTCTTCGGGCAATGATGAGTTGAAGCAGGATCTTGCTCGACTGTTCAACATACAGAGGATAGATTGGAAACTAGTATATGTGGATCACAAGAAAGATATCTTAGTTGATGATGATGACAAGAGTAAAATTGTTGTACCAATTATGGTCATGCTTAGAAATTTCACATCTAAGCTGAAATCATCATTATTTCAGATTGGGATTAGTCTGCAAATTGCACCCTCAGTTGTTATGAAGGTGCTTTGCCACATTGTTCCATCCTTGGTTAAGTTGCACAATTGCTCATCTGTCAGATTAATTTTTCGATGTCACCCACCTCCCAAGCCACCGCCCTACGCAGAATACTTCTTCCACTCTGTAATTTTGTACCTTGTTCTCTTAGCTACAATTGAACAATTACGGGCACAAGGCATTGTAGGAGGTGAAGAGATTGATGACCTCACAATTCTGTTCATAACAGCTCCTGCGCAGCAGCATGTGAAAAATAGGATCACTTGGGCATTGTTCATGACAGTGAACAGCATCTTGATGGAGTCTAGTGTGCTACCACACTTCTGGTGTCTTTCTCTCCATACCAAAAAAAATTGCACATAGCCGGTCAATGAAACTGATCACCTTCTTTGGGATAAAAGTGACTTAGGCAAGGAAAACTGGCATACTATATATGACTGAGTCAATCAATACGGCTCTACCAGCTTGAGATAGAAATTTTGACTGCCAACCTTCCAATTTTAGCTGCACCCTTGTTAGGAAACGCAATACCTTCAGAGATGGACAACCAGCAGAGGAGGAAGAAGAAAGGAGAAAGAAAAGATCAATAACAAGAACATACAGGGTGGGAAAGCACATATCTTAAGTAGATATAGAGAAATGGAATGACCTTGTCTTATGATGATAAGAAGATATAGAGAAATGGAATGACCACATATCTTAAGTAGTACATATATACAAAGATGTTGATAAATGCAAAGAAATCAGAATTCTCTATTTAGCAATAGGTAAATACCTAAAAAATTCGTTTTGTGATTTAAAGTTTTGTGGATTTTAATTGCATGTAAATATATTTTTAAATCTGATTTTAATAGAAATTTGATGTTAATTTGACTAAAAAATGTAGATTGTTTAGCTTCGATGTTCTTCATTTGAAAAATTTTGTAATTTAGGTGCTATTTAATTTGATATGTGCATAATGATAATTGCGTTGTTATTTAATTTTATGTTATATAAATGCATAGGGTATTCCCTGTGAGCTGAGGTGCGTGGGTGCGACCTAACATTACACGCACCTCAGGAGAGCGCGTTAAAACCGTGTCAATGTGCCTTCCTGTTCAAGACTTTGGGTTTGATGTGTATGTTCTCATTTGTTTACGAGAATGTATATATCTACCTCAAAGTCTTGAATTGTCCCGTTTGGACAGTATGTGAATGTTTGATCGCACTTAGGCAGTTATTTACTATATGTGTTTGTATGGTTTGTTGAGAATTTCAGTTACGTCTCCTCACTCTTCTCTGATATACATTATTGATTTTGAGTGTTTTCTTAACCACTTACTTGTAAGTGTTTAAGAAAATTTCAAAATCAATAAATATATTTGGTATATCGGAGAAGTGTGGAGAGATGCTGCCGAAATTTTCAGCAAATCGTGCAGCACATATAGTAAGTGATTGTGCGATCAAACCTTCATGGATGGGTTAAAAAGTGATAATTTAATCAATATTCCTCTTCCAACTGCAAATGGTCTATGATGAACGATGTGAGGAAAGGGTCGGGTGTAATATTATGAGTAATGATTTGAAAGTTAGGATGTGTATTGTCATTTATTGGGTGCAGGTAAAATGTCGACAGATCGTTCATGGATGTATCGTAGAATAGTTGACCGGGTGGTGTCAGATGACACTAAGCTTGGGGTTGAGAGTTTCATTCAATTTGCATTGGGGAATCCAAATGCAGCAATAGATCGCGACGGTCACATTCGATGCCCTTGTTCAAGTTGTAGAAACTTGAGGTGGTGTTCAACATGGGATGTGCAACATCATTTGTACACGAAAGGGTTCGTGGATGGTTATACGAATTGGACGTGTCATGGTGAGCAATTCTTGAGGTATGAGCCCGACAATATTACAGGCACAAGTGGGTACGTGGATATGGTTGTAGATGCTGCTGGTCCTAGTTTTAATATTCACGATGAAGCGCCGAATAAGACAGCCGGAAGATTTTATGAACTACTTAGGGATGCTGATGAGCCGCTGTGGGATGGTTGTGAAAAGCACACTCGATTGTCTGCAGTGTCACAGTTGTTGAACTTGAAATCTGAATTTCACATCAGTGAGACTTGTTTTGACCGTCTCCTCCTCTTGATCAAGAGTATGTTGCCTCGAGACGAGAAGTTGTCAGAAACTTTTTACCGTACAAAAAAGATGGTCAATGACTTAGGACTTGGATATGTGAAAATAGATGCATGTCCGAATCATTGTATGTTATATTACAAAGATGATGCAGATAAGATATCATGTTCCATTTGTGGCCATGACAGATTCAAACCTAAGGGGGGGGGTCAATTCAAAGGCAAAAGATGTACCTTACAAGGCGTTGCGATACTTCCCTCTTGTGCCTAGGCTGCAGCGACTGTATATGTCTTCAAAGACGGCTCGACATATGACATGGCACACCGAAAGAGTACGTCGTGCCGATGATATAATCAGTCATCCTGCCGATGGTGAAGCTTGGACTCACTTTAGTCGTACTCATCTTGCCTTTTCAAGGGAGTCACGTAATGTTCGATTGGGTTTATGCACAGATGGCTTTAATCCATTCGGTGGTTCAGTGGCAGCTTATTCTTGTTGGCCAGTGTTCATGACATCGTACAACCTTCCGCCGCACATGTGCATGAAGCGAGAAAATCTATTTTTGTCCCTAGTAATTCCTGGTCCAAAAAGTCCCGGAAAAAATTTAGACATATATCTCAAGCCGTTGATTGATGAGCTCAAATTTTTATGGACTGATGGAGTTGTTACTTATGATGCATATAGGAAGTAAAATTTTATTATGAAGGCTGCACTGATGTGGACAATAAGTGACTTCCCTGCATATGGAATGCTATTTGGTTGGAGCACACATGGGAGGCTAGCATGTCCTTACTGTATGGAAGATACCAAATCATTTGTATTGAAACATGGGGGGAAAACCTGCTGGTTTGATTGCCATCGGCGGTTTCTACCAAGTGACCATCCTTTTCGAAGGCAAAAAGACTCGTTTAAAAAAAATACTGTTGAAATGGATGAAGCTGACTTGCAATGGGTGTCGGGTCTACATATGGCGTCACGGGTGCACAATTTATCAGATGTAGTTCAATTGTATGGTAGCACACGGCAACTCCCTAATTTTGGAAAGGATCACAATTGGGTCAAGAAAAGTATTTTTTGGGAATTACCTTATTGGTCAACTCTTCTTGTACGACACAATCTGGATGTCATGCATACCGAGAAGAATTTTTTTGATAATGTGTTCAATACGATCATGAATGTTAAAGGGAAAACAAAGGACAACACCAAAGCACGTATGGATTTAAAGATGCTTTGTAGACGTCCAGAACTGGAACTACAAAACGTAAATGGCAAAACTGTACAGCCTAAAGCAACTTATGTGCTTCATGATACACAGATCAAGGAAGTATGCCAGTGGTTGAAACAGCTGAGATTCCCAGATGGATATGCATCCAACATAGCCCGTTGTGTGAATGTTAATGAGGGGAAAATATATGGTATGAAAAGTCATGGCTGTCATGTGTTCATGGAGAGGCTACTGCCCATTGCATTTCGTGATTTGTTGCCAAAGCAAATATGGGGAGCACTAGTTGAGATGAGTCAATTTTTTAAGATTTTATGTGCATCTGAACTCAGACTTCGGGATGTACAAACTATCGAACAAGAAGTTGTCACAACCATTTGCAAGCTAGAGAAGATATTTCCTCCGGCATTCTTTGATTCGATGGAGCACCTGGTCGTTCATTTGCCATATGAGGCTATCGTCGGAGGGCCAGTACAATTTCGATGGATGTATCCATTTGAGAGGTATGTGACAATTTTTGTTAACTTATAAGTCGTCCATAGCCGCTACATATCGTTGCCATCTGACTTGTTGTTGTAGGTGCATGCATGAATTAAAAATGAAAGTTCGCAACAAGGCACAGGTGGAGGGTTCGATTGCTGAGGCATACATTCTTGAAGAAATTTCGAACTTCTGTTCTATGTACTTTGAGCCAGAGATTCAAACTCGTCGTACTCGACCTCCACGTAATGATGATGGGGGAGTGGATGAATCTTCCGATCGGCTCTCCATATTTAAACATCCTAGACGTGCGTTCGGACGTTGCTTGACTCGCACGCTCGAAGATAGAGAGTTGCACGCCGCTGAGATATATATTCTTTTGAATTGCCTCGAGATTGAACCTTATGTTGAGTAAGTTCTTAATTCACATTTCCAGCAACTCCATAAGTCTATACATCCTCAAAGTCTATACAACATTGACTTCATAAAGTCTATACATTGGCTTCCTCAAAGTCTATACATCCTCAAAGTCTATACATTGGCTTCCTCAAAGTCTATACATTGGCTTCCTCAAAGTCTATACATCCTCGAAGTCTATACATTGGCTTCCTCAAAGTCTATACATCCTCAAAGTCTATACATTGGCTTCCTCAAAGTCTATACAACATCGACTTCAAAAAGTCTATACATTGGCTTCCTCAAAGTCTATACATTGACTTCCTCAAAGTCTATACATTGGCTTCCTCAAAGTCTATACAACATTGACTTCAAAAAGTCTATACATTGGCTTCCTCAAAGTCTATACATCCTCAAAGTCTATACATTGGCTTCCTCAAAGTCTATACATCCTCAAAGTCTATACATTGGCTTCCTCAAAGTCTATACATTGACTTCCTCAAAGTCTATACAACATTGACTTCACAAAGTCTATACATTGGCTTCCTCAAAGTCTATACATCCTCAAAGTCTATACATTGGCTTCCTCAAAGTCTATACATTGGCTTCCTCAAAATCTATACAACATTGACTTCAAAAAGTCTATACATTGGCTTCCTCAAAGTCTATACATCCTCAAAGTCTATACATTGGCTTCCTCAAAGTCCCTCAAAGTCTATACATCCTCAAAGTCTATACATTGGCTTCCTCAAAGTCTATACATTGGCTTCCTCAAAGTCTATACAACATTGACTTCACAAAGTCTATACATTGGCTTCCTCAAAGTCTATACATCCTCAAAGTCTATACATTGGCTTCCTCAAAGTCTATACATCCTCAAAGTCTATACATTGGCTTCCTCAAAGTCTATACAACATTGACTTCACAAAGTCTATACATTGGCTTTATCAAATTTTTTTAATCATTTTTTATACGGGGTGCTACATTTATATTGCAGACAATTTGATTCAGAATTAGCTGAAAAATGTCCAAATATCCAGGATGTGGAGATTAAAAAAGAACGCGAGAAGTTTTTTTCCAAATGGCTAAGAAACCAAGTTAGTGTGAACTCTGAATATATATGTTTGTATTTACGTATGTTGAGGTAATTGTTATTATTTTAACTACTCTAATTTGAATATAGGTTGAACAAGGTCTCATTACTGATCAAAGAGTACAACAGATAAGTTATGGCCCCTCGAACCAGACACGTGCCTATCCGGGATATATTGTGAATGGATACAAATTTCATACAAGGGATTATGGGCGAAATAAGTCTACGATGAACAGCAGCGTATGTGTGAAGGGAAGTTTATACAATGAAATGGAATTGGACTACTATGGTATTCTTGAAGAAGTCTTAGAACTTCAGTATTTGGGACAAGATAATCATGTATACATATTTAAGTGTCAATGGTTTGATCCTAATTCTGTTCTACATGACACAAATTATGGGATTATCAATGTCAAGCATAGGTCTAAACTTAAGACCTATGAACCGTTCATTTTAGCCGCACAAGCCTAGCAAGTGTACTATTCAAGCTATCCACCATCCAAGAATAGAGATTGGTGGGCAGTTTGCAGGGTTAATTCAAAACTCTTTCCCACTTATGAGTTAACTATGAGTGGAGATGTCTCAGAGGTTGCTCGTGCTGAATATTATCAATCAGACGAAGTTGGCGTTGTCGGTTCCTCTAGGTTTAATCTGGACGAATCTGATGAGCCACTGTCATTACGTACGCGAGATGGAGTGGAAGAAGTCGATCTGACGGAGCTAAATGTTGATGTTAGAGAGGAGGAAGAATCAGATGAAGACGAAGATTTTGAATCTCATGAGACTACTATGGATGACGAAGATGATGAAGTTGAGCTAGATATATCAACATGAGGGAGGCATGTTTTGACAATTTAGTAAGATGATTCTTACTTTTAAGCATAATTTTAAATAACATTTGTCTAGCCTTATATAATTGTGGATTAATATGTATTAATTGTTTTGTTATTAATAAGGAAATGGTGCGAGGAGGTCGTACTAGGGGTGGGAGGAGACCTAGCAGTGAGAGGGGCGCTACTCCCTCCTCGCTACCATCTTCTTCAGACACATGTATATTTGATCAATAAGTTAGCTATATAAATATTTTAATTATTTACAAACTTAAAAGAATTTATTTATAGGTGTAAGTGTCGGCTCACCACCACTTGTACAGACGCCACCACCTCCCGCTACAGGTATGTATATTTTAATTTAAATTCTTGAACATTTGTTCTACTTATGAAAATAAATTCTTGCAAGTCTCAGTGGCCTCCCACCTCTTGTGCAGACGCCACCCCCACCACCTCCCGCTGCAGGTATGTATATTTTAATTATATGTTCACAATATTTGTATCACTCCACATGACAATAAATTCTTGCAAGTCTCAGTGGCCTCCCACCTCGAGGATCATGCATGTATATTTTAATTTAAATTCTTCAATATTTGTTCTACTTATGAAAATTACTTCTTGCAAGTCTCAGTGGCCTCCCACCTGTTGTGCATACATCACCCCCACCACCTCCCGCTACAGGTATGTATATTTTAATTATATGTTCGCAGTATATGTATCACTCCACATGACAATAAATTCTTGCAGGTCTCAGTGGCCTCCCACCTCTTGTGCAGACGCCACCCCCACCACCTCCCGCTGCAGGTATGTATATTTTAATTATATGTTCGCAGTATATGTATCACTCCACATGAAGATCTATTCTTACAGATCCCAGTGTCCTCCCACCACCTCCCACTTGTACAGGGCCCACCCCCACTAGTCAGCCCCTTGACGATGCCGGCAGTTGTCACGAGGGAGGCACGGCCCATGATAGACGTCGCCCGTGTTGGGTATCCGGGTAAATCTATAAGGTTATATTACATTAATTAGCCTTCAACTGTCTAATATGAATATTTTGACATTTGCAATTGCAGTATGAAATTTAAACCCCACAGCGTTGTCCATCATTCCACCGAACTCATGTTGACACATGTGCCCGGGGCAGCTTCCACTTTCAGAGATTTTCGATGTCCGTCCGCGATTCATTGTACAACATGTTCTTAGTAAGTAATTACGTCATTTAATTCAAGTATTTCCCAAAGTCAATTTACAACTTTATACTAAGTGTGAAAAGCAATTGATTTACAACGGTCTTTTCAATTCACATGTGGACATGACGCGGCGAGATGTCGTCGTGCCTGGGAGTCTACTATGCTCTCAAGTTACAAGAGAAAAATACATGAGGCCCGAGCACACGCTAAAAAATTGAGTGGGGGGAGTGAAGACCGACAATTGTGGAAGGCGCATCGCCCTCTATGGATGAGGCAGGAGGATTGGGAGATATCTTGTGACCATTTTGCCGACCCCAAGTGGATAGAAAAGTCCAAAAAAGCCAAAGCAAACAGGGCGTCAAAACTAGGTTCAAATTTACATACGAGTGGGTCCATCTCTTATGCGGCTCATAAACAAAAATTGGTAAGTAATATACCAATTTATCTTCTTACAATTTATCCCAATATTTGACTTTTTTTTACTATGAATTGTATAACAGGCTGTGGAGCTTAATCGACCTCCGTCGTTCCTCGAGGTGTTCGACAGAACACACACAAAGAAGGGGACTAATGATTTTGTGAGTGACACAGCTAAGTCAGCAGCGGTAAGTTTATCTACATATGTAACTTGTACCGTTCACTTAAATTGGCATGTAATTCATATGAAATTGACTAGTTATTTTATTCAATTTGTAGGAAACATATAGCAAAGCAGTGACAGAGAAGTACGGGGAGGGAGACACGCAGCAGCCAGAGTTCGATCTGGTAGAGTGGGTGGCAGCAGCTGGCGTACCGAAGAAAGGCCGACTATATGGTTTTGGGGAGAGCCTAGACGCAAGCGCGGTGACATCAGCGTGTGCGAGTTCTAGCTATACTTCTTCCAGTGGCAGTGCCTTCACTATACCTTCCGTTTCCCCCAGCGCTTCTGCCAGCGACATGATGGACATGGTCCGATCGCAGATTTCTGATATGCAGCGGCAGCAGCAGCATTTCCAGCAAGAGATCTCTAGCCAAGTGTCAGTGGTTTTGCAGGCAATCAGTGGCCTCCTCTCCCAGATGGGAATGGTCCCTCAGCAATCCACCACCACCACAGCACAGGCCGCACAGGTGAGTGTTTACTATGTTTTTATTTTGATGGAATTACTCAATTATGTTCATTATTAATTTTAAAACTCATTTACTTTAGAAGAATTGAGAAAATCCGGGGTCCGGGGGTCTAAAACTTGAAACACCGGCCGGATGGCCATGCCGATCGTTCCAACACTACCGAGGAGATGAAAGTGACTTGTCAGAACTGACGGAATCCAAATCGGATGCCCGGTTTGAGCTCGGCGCTCAAAGTTCATTTCTAAAATACACTTAGTTCAAATGAACTGCCAGGTCGGGGTCGGGGGTCTAAAACTTGAAATACCGGCCGGATGGCCGTGCCGATCGTTCCAACACGACCGGGGAGATGAAAGTGACTTGTCAGAACTGACGGAATCCAAATCGGATGTTCGGTTTGAGCTCGACGCTCAAAGTTCATTTCTAAAATACACTTAGTTCAAATGAACTGCCAGGTCGGGGCCGGGGGTCTAAAACCTGAAATACCGATCGGATGGCCGTGCCGATCATTCCAACACGACCGGGGAGATGAAAGTGACTTGTCAGAACTGACGGAATCCAAATCGGATGCCCGGTTTGAGCTCGGCGCTCAAAGTTCATTTCTAAAATACACTTTAGTTGAATTGAACTGCCAGGTCGGGGCCGGGGGTCTAAAACTTGAAACATCGGCCGGATGGCCATGCCGATCATTCCAACATGACCGGGGAGATGAAAGTGACTTGTCAGATCTGACGGAATCCAAATCGGATGCCCGGTTTGAGCTCGGCGCTCAAAGTTCATTTCTAAAATACACTTAGTTCAAATGAACTGCCAGGTCGGGGCCGGGGGTCTAAAACTTGAAATACCGGTCAGATGCCCGTGCTGATCATTCCAACACGACTGGGGAGATGAAAGTGACTTGTCAGAACTGACGGAATCCAAATCGGATGCCCGGTTTGAGCTCGGCACTCAAAGTTCATTTCTAAAATACACTTAGTTCAAATGAACTGCCAGGTCGGGACCGGGGGTCTAAAGCTTGAAATACCGGTCAGATGGCCGTGCTGATCGTTCCAACACGACCGGGGAGATGAAAGTAACTTGTCAGAACTGACGGAATCCAAATCGGATGCCCGGTTTGAGCTCGGCGCTCAAAGTTCATTTCTAAAATACACTTAGTTTAAATGAACTACCAGGTTGCGGCCAGGGGTCTAAAACTTGAAACACCGACCGGATGCCTGTGTCGATCATTTCAACACGACCTGGGAGATGAAAGTGACTTGTCAGAACTGACGGAATCCAAATCGGATGCTCGGTTTGAGCTCGGCGCTCAAAGTTCATTTCTAAAATACACTTAGTTCAAATGAACTGCCAGGTCGCGGCCGGGGGTCTAAAACTTGAAACTCCTGCCGGATGGCCGTGCCGATCATTCCAACACGACCGGGGAGATGAAAGTGACTTGTCAGAACTGACGGAATCCAAATCGGATGCCCGGTTTGAGATCGGCGCTCAAAGTTCATTTCTAAAATACACTTAGTTTAAATGAACTGCCAGGTCGGGGCCGGGGGTCTAAAACTTGAAATACCGGCCGGATGCCCGTGCCGATCATTCCAACACTACCGGGGAGATGAAAGTGACTTGTCAGAACTGACGGAATCCAAATCGGATGTCCGGTTTGAGCTCGGCGCTCAAAGTTCATTTTTAAAATACACATAGTTTAAATGAACTGCCAGGTCGGGTCCGGGGGTCTAAAACTTGAAATACCGGTCGGATGGCCGTGCCGATCGTTCCAACACGACCAGAGAGATGAAAGTGACTTGTCAGAACTGACGGAATCAAAGTTCATTTCTAAAATACACTTAGTTTAAATACTGTTTCAGGCTAGTAGTTGATTTATAAAATATGCAGTTATCAATTTGATATGTTTACTTTCAATTTATGCTAATTTCTTCGCACTAATTTTTTTATCTATGAATGAATGTTATTATTTTTTTAATGTAGGGGGATCCTTCTGCGGGCGGCGACAGAGGAGATGAGCAGGGCGGTGAGGATACGGACGATGAGGATATGGACGATGTACCTGATATTTCTTGATATTTGATGATATTCAGACGGATCAGCAGGGTTAATGTCTTTTTTTTGTGGTATTTATTTGATCAGCATGATGTTGAATTTTATTTTTCGGTGGTGTTTATTTGATTAGCAGGTTCCCAATATTTTTTTTTCAACATGTAGAATTTCTTGATGTTTATGTATGATTAAACAAGTTTTTTAAAATAATTTAAGATTTACAAAAAAAAACGTAGATTTCAGACGGATTTTCAGACGGGATTTACGATGAATAAAGTCCGTCTATTAGCCGTCGTAAAATCCGTTTGGAATATAGACGGATTTCAAACCACATTTCGGACAGGAGTTGAGTTGAATTTCAGACGGTAATTACAGCCGTCGTAATTTCCGTTTGAAATAGCGACGGATTTCGGACGAGTTTTCATATGGTAACATGATTTGAGACTAAGAGTTGGGCTTAATTTCAGACGGTAACTATATTCCGTCGTAATATCCGTCTGAAATTTCAGACGGAATTTCAAACGGCAAATATATCCGTCGTAAATTTCAGACGGAAAATTTCAAATTTCAGATGGAAATGTCTCGTATGAAATTCAGACGGAATTTGTGACTGATTAAATTCTGTCTTATTTTCAGACGTAATTTCTGACAGAAAAATAAACTGTCACAAATTTGTGACTAAGAATTTCAGACGGTCGGTTTCCGTCTGAAATCTGTCGCAAATCTGTCACAAACGTGGTTTGTGACGGATTTTCAGACGGATACTGGCCGTCTGAAATCCCGCTTTTTCTGGTAGTGGTAGCGAGGTCTACATCATAGATCCATTGTCATCCTAAGATGACGCTCCCGGCCTTCATAGGCATTACGTCACATAAGATTTGTCCTTGGTAGGACTGGAATTGGATGGGAATGACACATGTGGTGGTGACTGGGATAGAAGTGTCATCGACCCAAGCCACATTGTATGGCCTTGGATGAGGGTGCGTAGGTAGACATAAACGGGAGACAAAGTCTGAAGAGACTGCATTGATACAGCTCCCGTTGTCAAGGATTACCTTGCAGGGATGAGAGTTCACCAAGATGTAGGTTTGGAAGATGGAGGTTCGACGCCAATCGTCCTCCTGGGGTTTTGAGATACAGCGAACTACACCCAATCTTTTCTGGCTAGAACTCTCGACAATGTCTCCAACCTGGATGTACTCGACATGCATGCCATCAAATATTACATCCATTTCCTCAATCTGGGTGATGAGGTCAGGATCGGCCATATATCTCTCCTGATCCATGGGTGTTTGTAGAGTTGAAATGTGCTCTAGACGGCCTGATAAATTCCTAAACCGACGTGGCATGCACGAGCTTGGACCTAAATGATGCAGTACAGGGACCGACAATTAGTAAGGTGTGGACCCAGCTGATATGCAAAGGGTCAATTTGAAGGGACCGGTCAGGGAGAGTTATTCGCCCGTAGGCAGAGTAGTTGTGGAACTACCTCATGACAAGTAGGGTGCCCTAATGCGACAGTTCCAGGGCTTAAAGGACAGGTACATACAAGCTCTCTTGCCATCCACAGCGATGCACTCAGGAGACGGGCTGCATGGATCGGGCTCTCTCTTACTTCGTCGCGCGGTAATCGAAAAGATACTAAATGAGCAAGTGATTGGAGCACGTACCTAGCTGACTGAGAAGTCTAGCTCCGACCGGAGACGAAGGCGAGCGGGGACGTCCGTGCCCGCACGGCGTCGACGAAGCTTCACGGTTACAATGAATTCACTCCGCGCAGGGAGGATTTAATTATTACAAAACCGCTTTAAAATTTCCCACACAGGGGAATAAATCAGACCAGACTTTCTCCTTGCAGGGAGACTTAGGGACGCTCTCACCCCTAAAGTGCGGAACGTCTGTCGACGATCGGCCGTTGCTTCAGCCGTCGTTGTTGCGGACTTGGGTGCCACGATCAATAAGTCAAAAGATATATATATATATATATATAAGATTATATATATCTCAAATATATATATTATATATATTTAACTTTATTCTTCTTTTCAACTTTCAAACCTCTTTTTTTTCAACACTTTGTTTTCAAACTCTACCTACTCCTTTTTTGACTTTTTTTCAAACTTTTTTTTCACATGTTTTTTTTTCAACCCTTTCTCAAACTGTCAGACTTCCCTGCACAATGTCAAGGATGGTCGGTGGCCACCAAGGCAGACGGCCCCGGGTGGTTAGGTTGGTCAGCCAACGCGGCTACCGAATCGAGGAGAGGGCGCGAGCTTCGTGGGCAGGAGATGGCGGTGGTGAGGGAGGCTCGACGGTGACTGCGAGTGGGTGCAGGGGTGGAGCAGGGAGGTTGTCCGGCGGCTGTGAGGGGCTCGCGGTGCAGGTGGCTGGACGAGGGTGTGGGAAGGTAGAGGGGGCGTTCGCGGCCGGTTGGTGTGGAGCGACTATGGAGGCCAGAGGGGTACAGTTGGTGGTTGCAGAGGCGAACGGAGGTTGGGGGGTGCTGACGGCTGTGGTGGAGAGCGGCGGTGGCGACAGGCGGCTTGGAGGGCTGCCGGCGGTCACGGAGGGTGGAGCGCGATCGTGGCTTGGAGCGGGCAGTCGCGGCGGCCGGAGGAGGCCGGTGAGGCCGGTGGCACTCGCGGGGTGTCTCTTTCTGTTACTCTCTCGGTCGCAGGGTGCAGGTGGTGGATGGCCGCAGGGAGGCCGCGACGACTGTGGTAGAGGTGTGAGCGGTGGTGCTGCCGTGGCGAGGTGGTGGTCGCAGAAGGAAGGTGGCGGCTGTGGTTTGGCTGGGTGGTGGGGTCTCGGTGGAGTGGGTCGGACGTGCGAGGGAGAGAGATTGAAGGGAGAGCAGAGGTCTGGCAGGTGGCGTGGAGGTGGTGCAGGGTTGCTGGGAGGTAGCCGCGGTGGTGGGAAGTTCGCAGTGTCCGCATGGTGGTTGGCTGTGGAGAGGAGGGGCTCGTCGGCGGGGGCGGAGATGGAGGTGGCCGGAGGAGATGCTCGGCGGTCGACGGCGAGCGATGGCGGTGGTGTTCGCAGGTGCGTCCGAGTGCGCAGGCGTGAGAGAGAAGCAGGCGCGGGGCGACTTCCTTCGCGGGAGAGAGAGAGAGAGAGAGAGAGAGAGAGAGAGAGAGAGGAGAGAGTTAAAAAAATTTCTTTCTCTATTTTCCCTCTCAACCGTAAGCCTCCTCTGTATATATATATATATATTTTCCCCTTTTTTTCTATTTTTTTTCAAAACTCTTTTCTCTTCTCTATCAACCGCAAGTTGTTCCTTTTTTTTCTTTACTTTCTTTTTTTTTCTTCACTTCTACCAACCTAGAGAGAGAAAGAGAGACGACGGGGACGTCGGGGTCGACGGAGACGCCGTTTGTTGGGCTCTGATACCAAATTTGACGCGGGACGGCATCGGGGGAAGGATTGACGGTAACTCTGGAATCACAAACGGGACTGGATAGGTTGCTACCTCGCGCAGCTCGGCCTCACGCCGGACGGTCTCACACCGGACGACACACTCAAATCTCACAAATGGAGAAAATAGGGAAGGAAAGCAAGAGGAGGGAAACTCTTCTCACGTAATGCACTCTCTTAATTCAATTCATCATATGAAAACTCACCCTTAGCCTTCCTTATATAGGAGGAGGCTATAACAATTACACCCATAAACGTTTCCTAATAGCATATATGCCCTTAGCCTAATAAAACAAGACTCACCAACCAATATTTGACTTGGACCCTAATAAAATACAATTCTTTGACTTGGTAAAAATAAAATAAGATATGGTGGTTTAATAATACCAATACCACCGTACACACAGATACACAAATACGTATAAATACGTATTCAGGATGCCGAGTCTTCAAACGAGTCTCCGAGCCACTAGCTCGGTGCAGTCGGGGCGGTGCGGAGTCGGCTCCGAGTAGTGTGCCCGGTGTCCCCACCACTCACTTGCACCCCACTTTTCTCTCTCCCAGCCCACCTAAACCTCCTCGCGTAAACCCCCTATGGGGCCCTCTCTCCCAGCCCACCTAAACCTCCCCACCTAAATCTCCCCACGTAAACCCCCTGTGGGGCCCACTTGATCCCCTCTCTCCGCTCTCCCAACCCACCAAAACCTCCCCACCTAAAGCCCCCTGCCTAAACCCCCTGTGAGGCCCACTTGCACCCCTCTCTCCTCTACCCAGCCTGCCTAAATCACCACCCCACGTAAACCGCCCTTGTGGGGCCCAGTGCCGCCTTCTCTCTCCTCTACCCAGCCCCCCTAAACCCTATGGGGCCCAGCGCCTCCTTCTCTCTCCTCTACCCAGTCCCCCTAAACCCCAGCCTTTACACAGGGCAGCCACCTGGCCCCCCCCTAAACCCCCAGCCTTTACGTGCGCCAGTGCCCTTCCCTTCCTAAACCTACCCCTTTACGTGGGCTAGCTCCCTTCCTCACCTAAACCTACCCCTTTACGTGTGCCAGTCCACTCCGCCACCTAAACCTCTCAACTCTCTCAACCCCTTTACGTGGGGTACTCTACACCCCCTTAACCCCTTAGCCTATAAAACCCATGGAAGGCCAAGGCTCAAGACACCTAGAACTGAGTACTCAACTCAACACTAGCATAAGTAGCACAAGGCTTGGACCGTAACCTAGCATGGTTGTTCGTGTGTTATTCGGCTAAATACATGTCAAGGGTATGTCACATCAACGCCCCTCAGATGACGTCTAGCCAGTTCGCATGAGCCTCCTCTATTGCGTATGGAGCGTCATGGGAACAACATGAATGCTCTCATGATGGAACCATCAACACCTTGGGACCGCTCATCACCCACTCTTTCCGACACGATGACCGACTATCCCGCCCACCGACCAGATGGCACACATATTAACGAGCACTCCCCAGATGGGCAAGCAGCCATAGTTCGAGCTCGTGAGCGACTTAGCGAAGGCTTGACTTGTTAGTTTGTTGTTCGGCTAAACACGGTCGATGGTATGACGCATGATCATCTGTCATATGGCATTTAACAAAGACACAAGCCTCCCTGTTGAACGAGGGCATGTTCACAAGTCTTGATGCAAGATGTAATGTCAAGTCCCTGCCTCGATGAACGCCCCCTACCCGGACGTTGCTTCGATGAACGCCCCTGCCTGGACATCGCTTCGATGAAAGCACCCTACCTAGATGCCGCTTTGATAAAAAGCACCATGTCAAGTCCCTACCTTGATGAAAGCGCCATGTCGAGATGCCACCTTGATGAGAACACTCGACCTAGGCCTTATCTTGATGAGCACACTCTACCCGGAAGCCCAACCAGAACATGGCTACCAAGATGACTGTGTTCATCTGAATGCGGCTTCCCAGTTGACCGCGTTCAATCTAGAACGAGGCCACCCAGAAAGCCGCATTCAAACACTGAAGAAAGCCCTCGGCTTATCCAGTTGACGGAGCCCATCCTCACCAACGCTCGTTAGACAACAGGCTTGGGCCAGTCACCAGCCCCTTTTCAGGCATTATGAGGAGTCATCACACTGGTTGCAAACTCCTCACACCGGTCTCCAGCCTTAGCGACACTAGTCGCTCCAACCTCCACGGTGCCCGCCTCGCTCATGTCTCGGGAGCGCCCACCTGTCTCCAGCCTTAGCGATTACCTCATTTTCAACAGTGTCTGACTGCCATAGTCTCAACGGCGCCCAACTACTCCAGTCACAATGGTGCCCCCGGCACCCAACTGCCTAGTATTGACAGTGCCCGACTGCCATAGTCTCAGCGGCGCCCTGCTCTTCCAGTCATAATGGTGCCCCCGGCATTTGACTACCCAGTCTTGATGGCGCCTGATTGTCACAGTCTCAATAGCACTCAACAACTCCAGACACAGCGGTGCCCCTCGGCACCCGACTACCTAGTCTTGACATCATTCAACTGTTCCAGTCTTAACGGCACTCAATTGTTCCAGTCACAGTTGTGCCCCTGACTGCGCAGCTACTCTAGTCACAATGGTGCCCACGGCACCCGACTGCCCAACTACTCCAGTTCCAACAGTGCTAGACTGTCATAGTTAGGGGTGATCATTATTCGGGTTCAACCCGAAAACCAAACCGAGACGATAGATTTGGTTCGGTTTGGTTTAGGTTAAAATTTAAAAATTTTCGGTTTGGGTTCAAACCGAACCGTATTAAAAATTTTAGTTTGATTTGGTTTTGAAGTTTAGGAAACCAAACCGAACCGAGTAACCCGAATTTAAAGATACTTTTGTCAAGTTAATGTAACTGTATATGTAACTATAAATTATAATTCACAATGTCCAATCCCCGCCATCCTGATGAGGTTTCCAACTCTATGAAATAGATTTCAAATCACCTTCTATTTTACTGTAATTGAAGTTCTTAGTTTTTTATGTGAAAATATTGTGGAGCTTGTTCTTACAAGTTACAACTTTTTATGTTATATTTTTAATATTTAATTATTTTTGGTAGAAAATTTTCTATTATATCTTTCTCTACTCTTGTTTAAATCCAATCTAATTTCTAAAAGGGGAGATGAATATGGTTCAAACCGAACCAAACTGAACTGAACCGAATTAATTCAATTTGGTTTGGTTTGGTTTCAAAGTAGTTTGGTTTGATTTGGTTCGGGTTGAAGCCTCAATTCAATTTAGTTTGGTTTGAGAAAAATTCTCTTCAAACCAAACCAAATCAAACCGTGCTCACCCTTAGTCGTAGTCTCGACGGTGCTCAACAACTTCAGTCACAACGGTGCCCCCGGCACCCGACTACCCAGTCCCGATGGCGTTAGACTATCACAGTCTCAACAACGCTCAATAACTCCAGTCATAATGGTGCCCCGGACACCCAACTGCCCAGTCCGGATGGGACCGGACTATCACAATCTCAACGGCGCTCAATAACCCCAGTCTTAATAGTGCCCGGCCGCTCCAGTCATAGTGGTGCTCCCAGATACCCCAGTCTCAACAGTGCCCGGCCGCTCCAGTCACAGTGGTGCCCACGCCATCCAGCCATCCCAGTCCCAACAACGCTCGGTCGCTCTAGTTACGGTGGTGCCCACGGCACCCAACTTCTCCACTCTCAACGATGTCCATCTTCTTCAGCCATAGTCGCACCCGATTGCTCCGCACGAGTTGTGCCTGTCATCTCCTTATCTGAATAAGGCATGCAATAACATACAATGACACCTGAGAGACGAACGTCAAGGAACTTGCAAGCCCTCTCATGACTGGGTGACCCGTCGTCCCATACAGGGAATACATCATGACGCCCCTCGAGCAGCATCTTACTGCGTCACAAGTCCTTCAACAGACACTATGTACAAAGGCGAAAATACCCGCGTAACAATGCAATGACCCAGGGACCGTCATAAATGGTGGAATTGTCCTGTGGCTTGCGTACAGTTGTAATCGGGATTTCAACACCCCACATAACGCCTTTCATGGCTTATTGTGATATAATCCAGTCAGGAAATTGAATCTCATCTCCGTTGGATGCCAGTCCCAACACCATCCAATAGATTGCCATTCGCCTCCCAACTCAGGTATTGCCCCATTAACAAGGCGGACCCCGCACCCGAGCCAGCACCTACCTACTCCTTATCGAGCCAGCGTCCGCAACACCATGTTTTCAGCCAATGCCTTGCTTCCCTAAACCCGGAGTCCATGCCTTCTCCAGTACCTACACCAAGATCGGTCTCCCTACCTCTGGTCATCCATGTTGTGTTGTTGTTGTTCCATCACGGTTGCACATATCAAGCTGTAACGACCCGAGATCCGAATACCGGGAGAGGCTCGATAACCAAAATCCCGAACCGCCACCCACGAGCCCGAAGACTCGGAAGGGTTAAAAGGATGGTATGGAAATATACGAGAATCTAAATAATTTCAGAACTACACAAGTAATATGAATAAGCAGAAAGATGATAAATAACATTAACCAAATTACATGGTCCACAATATAATAACAATCTAAAATATAACAGTAGTCCACAACTAGTACAGTCCAGAAAGAAAAGTACAACTACACGGGGCATACCCCGGCTCTGGCAACTGGCAACTAACCCTGGGCACTAGAACCACATGGAGCCTCAGAAGCGCTCCCCGGAAGTCTCGCCTCACCTGAAACCACGGAAAGACGCAGGGAATGAGCCTCATAACAAAAGGCTCAATAGGGATCACCCGGACCCCTACCTCGTAAAATGAGAAACTGCACGGAAAGTAGTCAAAGACTAACACTAACCAATCGTAGAGCGAAGGTCAACAAAATAAGTAAACGGGAAAGCTCAGCCACGTCAAGTACCGACCACATGGCATAAAAACTGAGACAACCCGACAGAACACCAAGAGTCACTACCTGACAAAGACAGGAGTGCCACCCACTAAAAGCAAGGCCGGATGCACCCCATGGCGTCTTAGACCGCGCCTCAGGTGTCCCCCTCATCGCACCTTGGCGGAACGGGGACTCGTACTAGTAACCACAGAACAAGGACTGGTCGGGGTCGCGCTCGTCAACGCAGGTCCACCGCCCCCGACCATGTGTGCACACACAGACTATGTGTCCTAGGTCAGGCCCTCTGACTGGTTTTCCCCTCAGCAGGACTTTGGCTGCAAGACGTGGGGCCCTACGGTAATCAGTCTAAAAATTGTCTCTCGGGGTGGCCTCGCCACCACTCCCGGGTGGGACCACTCAGGTGTCGGAAGGCTACGACTAATGGAGGGTCGCTGAAAGAGTAGAATCTCTAGCCAACGGAAAACAACGTCTAAACCGGACAAAGTACAAGGACTACTCCTCGTACCGACACCGACTCACATTGGCATCAGCCGAACCACGCCACTCCCTGGGGATCCCACAGCACCCATGTACAGCCCCCACATGATGCCCAGCATCAGTCAGACCGCATGTTAGCACGGGGATCGAGGTCCACTCCCCCGGGATTTAAGATCAGCGAGAAAATAACTCCGGTCGGACAGAAGACAGGTGGCGGTCCACACTGGACCGTCCTTGGGTAAAAATGGTCAGATGCTAGACCACATGACGAAGGTAGGCGGTCACCTACAGGCCGCCGCTCGAAGGAGAGAAAAGGTCTCCTGCATACCGTTTAAAACCAAAGCGGTCCATTCTGGGCCGCCTCAGAGTATGAAATGCTCCCCTTGGGACCGCCCAACCCTGGGACTGCAAAAAGGTAAAACGGTCGCCCTGTGACCGTTGGGACCTAAAACGGTTTCCTTGGGACCGCCAAGAGGGGTGAAACGGTCAGCCCGTGACCGCTATTCCCAAAACCTTTTTCAACGGTCAGAATACTACGGTCAAAAATGTCTTGTGGGTCACGCTGGCCCCATGAGGAAAACGGTCGACCACCAGGCCGCCGCTGGGTCTGGGCGGTCTATCGCGTGACCGCCCAGCCCTGCCACCATACTGGGCTAGAAACGACCCACCAAGGGCCGCCTATTGACAAAACAGTTCCTGTTAGGACTGTTTCTATCCCAGAAAATCGAGAATGGCGAATCACGGTGAGAATTGCCATTCCATGCCCTGATCACCCCCGGGTGATGGGGAATCAAAAGGGGAACCCTTCCCCATGCCCCATGGCACCATTTGATGTCCACAAACCACTAAATAACGCGGTGAATCTCTAGATCTGGCGCTCAAATCCCAAAGCATGGTTTTCCCTTCCCGGCTCAAAATAGCCCTCTCTTGACCTCTCCTCGGCAAAGAAATTGCAGGGAAGGTAACAAACGAGCTAAGGATCCGTCACCCGACCTCGGGGTCGCCCGAGACGAGGCGGATCGCCGCCGATCTTCAAAACTTGGATCGCCGCCGATCTTCAAAACTTCGCTTAAAACCCTCGAGCTCCCACGATCTCTCCACGAGCCGCACACCACCGCGATCGCCACGCCGCCGTCGCCGTCGCGCCGTCACCTCGCCAACGTCTACAGCCGGAGGGGAGGTCGCCGCGGTCGTCGCCGGAAGAGGGGGGGAAAAGCCACGGCCAGTTCGAACGCGAGAGAGAGGAGGAAGAAGGAAGAAAGAAGGAGAAGAAAAAAAGGAAAAAGAAAAGGGGTATTTATATAAAATTCAGATTTTTTGAAAAATACAAAAAATAGGAAAATATATTTCCTCGATCCTCGGAACACGTCGGACGCACTGGTACCATCATGGAGTAGGAGAACACAGCGGTTTTCCCTATACAGGGTTCCGTAGATCCATCAGGAAAAAACACGTGTAAACCATGAAACACGTGCCGGGACCCCCAAACTAATCCGAAACCCACGGATCCAGATCCAAAAAGTGTCCGAAAAACTCGGGGCATTACAACCCTCCCCCCTGAAACAAACTTCATCCTCAAAATTCGAAATAAAGCACGGGGGAAAGAGAGGGGACTCACTCGAATAGATAAGGGAACAGCTGACGCATCTCGTCCTCTCGCTCCCAAGACGCCTCGCCGCTAGAGTGCCGCTGCTACACCACCTTAACCAAGGGAATAACCTTGTTCCGCAGGTGATGCTCTCGCCGATCCTCAATATAGATGGGGAACTCCGGAAGAGACAGATCAGGAGTCACATCGGGCCAAACGGAATCTTCCAAGACATGTGAATCGTCGGGCATGTACTTCCTCAGCATCGAGACATGGAACACATCATGCACCGCCGCTAACTCCGAGGGTAGCTGCAACCGATAAGCAACCTCGCCAATGCGTTCCATAATGGGAAAAGGGCCAACATAGCGGGAACTCAACTTCCCACGCCGCCCAAAACGCATTACCCCCTTCATAGGAGAAACCCTCAAAAATACTCGATCACCGACCGTGAAACTGAGGGGCTGCCTTCTCCGATCGGCATAGCTATTCTGCTGACTCTGCGCCGCCAACATGTTCTGACGGACCAAATGCACCACATTCAGGCACTGCTGCACCAGCTCTGGTCCCATCATAACACGCTCACCAACATCAAACCAATCGAGTGGAGTCTGACACGGTCGCTCGTACAACGCCTCATAGGGAGCCATCCCAATGCCCGAATGATAACTATTGTTGTAGGCAAACTCCACCAATGGTAAATGGTGAGTCCAACTCCCCTGCCATTCCAGGCAACATGACCTCAGCATGTCCTCTAACGTCTGGATGGTCCTCTCTGACTGACCGTCCGATTGGGGATGGTACGCCGAGCTAAACGCTAACTCGGTGCCGAGAGCCCTCTGGAAACTCATCCAGAATCCAGAAGTGAAATGCTAATCTCGACCTGACACAATGGAAATGGGAATTCCATGCAAAGGTAGGATCCGCTCCACATAAATACGTGCCAACTTGGGCACACTCCAGCTGACTCTGACCGGTAACAACCGAGCCATCTTCGTCAGCCTATCCACTAGCAACCAAATACTATCCTGCCCACTCGAGTCCTCGGCAATCCCACCACAAAATCAGTGGTTACGTGGTCCCATTTCCACGCGAGAACCTCCAAGGGCTGAAGCGTACCACCATGTCACTGATGTTCCGCCTTCACCTGCTGACAGATCAGGCACCTGGCCACAAACTCAGCAACATCTCGCTTCATGCCAGGCCACCAGAACTACCTCCTCAAGTTCCGATACATCTTTGTCGCACCCGGATGTACGGTGTACCTACTCCCATGAGCCTCTAGTAACACCGCACGTCTCACCTGCTCCTCGGCCGGGACGTATAGCCTACCTCGGAATCTCGCCGCTCCGTCCTCGCCGAGCTCCACATCGGCCATAGCCAAAATCCAGGGCAACTCGGGGTCTGCATGCTGGGCCTCTGTCACTTGACGACAGATGGCTGGTGTGACAGTCAAGCTCCCAAGAACAGCTGACCCTGGCTCTTGAGGAACTTTAAGCCTAAATGTCACAGCTGGCACTTGTTTCCAGAGCCTCCACTTCCTCAACATCATCGCACTAACCACGACCTTCCTGCTCAGGGCATCAACAATGACGTTCATCCTGCCCGGCTGATAAGATAGGGTGAAGTCATAATCCTTCATATACTCCATCCATCTCCTCTGCATGAGGTTAAGGTCCTTCTGAGTGAACACATACCTCAAACTCTAATGGTCAGTGAACACCTCGAACTTCTCGCTGTACAGATAATACCTTCAAATCTTCAATGCAAAGATCACATCAGCCAACTCAAGTTCATGGGTAGGGTAGTTCTCCTCGTGTGGCTTCAACTGCCGCGATGCATACGCCACAACTCTACCGTGCTGCATCAGCACAGCACCCAAACCGATCCTGGAAGCATCTGTACACAATACAAAACCTCATGATCCAGAAGGCAACACCAACACCGGTGCTGAGGTGAGCAACCTCTTTAGCTCCATAAAGCTCTACTCACACTCATCAGTCCAGACAAACGGCACATCCTTTGTAATATCCCGGACCCTTCGGATCCTTCTTTTCAGGTCCCGGATCTGTTTTCTCAGAGAGTTCGGCTCCGTTGTGTCCAAAATTATGTTTCGGGCATCTTTTGTGTTCAGATCTGTGCAATTCAGATCAGTTTCGGAGGTCCCGAAACGTGTTCCGCGACTTTTTCCGCGTGTTTTTCGATTTTCGCGTGTGTTTCGGCAGGACCTACGGAACCCCGTAGCGAGTGAACCGGGTCATTCACCTAGGCGCGGATGGTACCACGTCGATCAGTGCGTTCCAACGATCGTGGCGGTATATTTTTTTCTATTTTTTCGTATTTTTTAAAAAATCTAAATTTTCTATAAATCCCTAACCCTTTTTCTTTTTTCTTTCTCCTTTCTCTTCCTTCTTCCTCCTTCTCTTTTCTTCCCGTTGGAGAACCGGCGCCCCATCTTTCTCTCTCCTCTTCCGACGACGACGCGGCGTGCCCCTTCGACTGTAGACGGCGGTGGGCGACGGCGTGGCGACGACGGCGGCGGCGAGGTGATCACGGTGGCGTGCGTGGCTCGTGGGAAGCTCGAGGAAGAACGAATGATTTTTGTGGATCGAAGGCGATCTAGGCGTTTTTGGGCCTCTTTGAGGTAGGGGGACGCATTCCCATGCTCATCCCTTCCCTTCCCGTGATTTTTAGGCCGAGGAGAGCCGAGAGGGGTGTGATTTCGTGTCGGGATGGGGAAACTCCATGGTTGAGGGGTGAGCAGGATTTCATCGATTTAATGCATTTCTAGCTAGATTTTTGGGGTTTCTAGCATGCTGGGAGTTGAGGGATTGATTTCCCTTTTATTTTCCCTTCACCAGGCGGTGAATGGGCGTGGTTTTTGGATTTTTCCATGCTTACTCCGCGAATCGGGCTCTGCCCGTTGTCGCGCTATATATCAGGGGCGCGATCTTGAGATCGCGCTACCATTCGTCGCCTCGTTCATCGGAGAAGATGAACAGTGGCTGTCAGCATGTCGGCAGGAAACGAGCCTGCCCGACCACGCGCGACTTGTGAACGCGCTAGGGTCCCCCAGCGCGTTCTTGGTCTGTCGCGTTAGGGTTCCATAGCACGTTACAGATTATCGTGCTATGGGTCCTGAGCGCGTTCATGCCTGAACGCGCTAGGCAAAGAGAGCGTGTTCATAAACGCGCTCTGGGCCTATAGCACGTTAAGGCTCTCGCAGACTCGGGAGTTGTTACACACGTGGCAGCCTCCGGGATGGACCGCCACCCGTGTTTTGTTATACCGGAGTCACGCTTTGCCGATTTGAGTCCTGGGCTAGTGGATCTTGATCCGCGTCCTAACCCGTGGCCTGACTGATGCTGGGCATCATGTGGGGGCCACACGTGAGGGTGCCGTGGGATCCCGGGAGCTGGTGTTCTCGGCTTGTGTCACCGTGAGTCGGTGTCGGTACGAGGAGCAGCTCTTGTACTTTGTCCGATTTGGACGTCGTTTTCCGTTGACTAGAGAGTCTACTCCTTCAGTGACCCTCCACTAGTCATAGCCTTTCGACACGCGAGTGGTCCCACCAAGGAGTGATGGCGAGGCTACCCTGAGAGATGGTTTTTAGACTGGTTTTCGTCAGCCCCCACATTTGACGCCACAGTCCGGCTGAGGGGAAAACCAGTCAGAGGGCCAGACCTAGGACGTATGGTCTGTGTATGCACACGTGGTTGGGGGCGGTTGGACCCGCACTGATGAGCGCGACCCCAGCTAGTCACTTGTTCTATGGTCACTTGTATGGTGTCCTTGTTCCACTAGGGGTCGAGGGGGGCACCCGAGGTAAGGTTTAAGCCGTCAGTGGACACATCCGGCCTTGCTTCTAGTGGGTTGGTACTCCTGCCTTTGTCTGGTAGCGACTCTTTAGGTTTTTCTCGATTTCTGATGAGTTGTGTCGACTTTCGTGCAGTGTGTTCGGTACTAGCCGCAGTCGTAGCTTGCAGTTACTTTTCGCACAGTTTCTCGGTTTGCGAGGTGGGGACCGGATGATCCCTACTGAGCCTTATGTTTTGAGGCTCATTCCCTATGTGTTTTCCGTATTTCAGGTGAGACGCGGCTTCAGGGGAGCGCTTCGAAGGCTCCGCGTGGTTCAGGCGCCCAGGGTTAGTTGCCAGTTGCCAGGCCGGGGTATGCCCCATGTAGTTGTACTTTTCTCGTTGGACTGTACTAGTTGTGGACTATTGTCTTTTTAGACTGCTGTTGTTATTTTGTGGACCATGTAATTTAATTAATGCAATTTATTTATTTCCTGGTTATTCATAAACTGTGTAGTCCTATAATTATTTTAGATTCTTGGGTATCTCCACACCATCCTTTCAACCCTTCCGAGTCTTCGGGCTCATGGGTGGCGGTTCGAGATTCGGGTTATCGGGCCTTCCCAGTGTTCGGATCTCGGGTCGTTACAGCTGGTATCAGAGCACGGTTGTGGATATATATAAGAATCGTAAATAGTTGCAATGGTCCACTAGTCCACAATGATGATGTACAGTTGGCACTGGCTTAGGGCATCATGTGTTTTATTGATTCCGTTATTTTCCGTGTCTTCTGTCTATTTGTAGTAGGCGAGTATGGCGTCGAGGCGGAGGACTCGCTCCCAGCAGGGAGAGTCGGCATGAGAGCAGGAGGAGCAGAGCAGAGTGCCACCAGTTGCCACCCAGGCAGAGGATGTAGCGAGAGTTCCAGGGGCCGAGGATTTCTTTCGGAGCATGTTTCAGGCCATGGCTCAGCAGTTTGGTGGTGATGCTGGTGAGGCCTCGTCGTCCAGGGGTGGACCCAGTCGTGCTGTGAGGGACTTCTTGCAGTTTCACCCACCCTATTATGAGGGCCAGCCAGATCCCGATGTGGCCAGACGATGGCTTGATGAGATGGAGAGAGTGTTCAGTTTCATGCGTTGTACTGAGAAGGACATGGTGATGTTGGCCTGCAACCAGTTGCAGGGTACGGCTCGTGATTGGTGGTCTTCAGAGTGGAAGACGTCCTTTCGGTCTCGTTCCCTTTAGGAGATCGTGTGGAAGGACTTTGTTATGGTCTTCGAGCATACTTTCTGCCCATCCTATGTTGGTACGCAGAAGATGCGTCAATTCTTGGAGCTGGTTCAGGGCGACATGTCAGTGTTGCAGTACAGGGCTCGGTTTTTGGAGTTAGGCCGTTATGCTCCCCATATCATGGAGCATGAGGGAGTGAAGACGGAGTAGTTCATCCAAGGTTTGAGGCAGGAGCTGAGGCACCTCTTGATGGCGAATGCTGCTACTAATTTGGAGATAGCGTCTCGTGTGGCGACATCTTTAGAGCTGGATATGCAGAAGGTCCAAGGACAGGGAGGCCAGGGGCAGTCCCAGTCAGGGCGCAGCCAGCAGTCGGCTACCCTATAGCAGGGCTCCTTTCAGCATGCGACAGGTGGTTCAAGAGCGCCGACACCGGCAGCGTCAGCGACAAGATCTGCGTCTTTTAGCTCCAAGGTCAAGAAGTTTCTTAAGAAGGGTTTCTATAAGAAGCGTAAGGACCAGAGGCAAGCGTCATCGGGCAGTGTACATCAGCCGGTCCCTTTTCAGCGTCATGGATCAGTGGGTGGATCGCGGGGAGGGTGTCCTCGATGTGGCGAGTCGCATCCAGGCAGGCAATGCACGGCGCCGGTGATTTGTTTCAGCTGTGACCAGCCAGGGCATATGGCGTGTGACTGTCCCCAGAGGCAGCAGTAACAACAGTTTCCTCCGCAGCAGCAGTATCCCCAGCAGCAGAGGCCACAGCAGCAGCAGCAGCAGCAGTAGGGGCAGTATCCGCCGCTGCCCAGGTCAGCGAGTGTAACGGGCAAGCAAAGATCCCGAGGCCAAATTACACACATGACCAGGGCAGAGGCAGTGGCGGCACAGCTCGGGGAAGGTACCGTTCAGATTTTGGGTTGTGCGGCTCGAGTTTTGTTTGATTCTGGCGCGTCTCATTCGTTTATTTCGGAGGATTTCACGCTGAGTATCGAGGAGCTGGTGACCCAGTTGTCCTGTGATTTGGCAGTGGAGTTGCCTTCTGGTGATTTTATGATCACTCCGTATTATTTCGATGAGGTTCCGGTGTGGGTTGAAGGGCGGAGTTTGCTGGGCCGGCTTTATGCGTTGCCACTTCAGGACTTTGATGTGATTTTGGGCATGGATTGGCTCGAGGCACATAATACTTTGGTGGATTGTGGCTCGAAGAGGGTTTATTTCCTGCAGCTTCGTGGACCCACCTTCTGTTTCCAAGATATTAGGTCTTCCTCTTCCCGCTTTCTTATTTCGGCTATTAGAGCTCGTCGTTTGCTTGATGCGGGTTGTCAGGGTTTTCTCACTTCTGTGGTCGTGGCAGACCGGATGGAGCCGGATGTCGAGGACATCCCGGTGGTGTGCGAGTTTCTCGACGTTTTTCTCGAGGACCAACCTGGATTGCCTCCCCAGCGGGAGATTGATTTTGTGATCGAGATTGTGCCTAGTACGGGACCTTTGTCGAAGGCTCCTTACCGTATGGCTCCCGCTGAGTTGAGAGAGTTGAGGGCACAGTTGCTGGAGTTGCTGGCCAAGGGGTATACTCGTCCTAGCTTTTCCCCTTGGGGTGCGCCAGTGTTGTTTGTGAAGAAGAAGGATGGTAGTCTGAGGTTGTGTATTGACTACCGGCAGCTGAATGATGTGACCGTTAAGAACAAGTATCCGTTGTCACGGATCGATGATTTGTTTGACCAGCTTCAGTCTGCTCCAGTGTTCTCGTGGATTGATTTACGGTCAGGTTATTATCAGTTGCGGATTCGAGAGTGTGACGTGGAGAAGACTGCTTTCAGCTCGAGATATGGGCATTATGAGTTTCTAGTGATGCCATTTGGGCTCACCAATGCCCCCATAGCATTTATGGATTTGATGTAGAGGGTGTTTCGTCCCTACTTGGACCAGTTCGTAGTCGTGTTTGTGGACGACATCCTTGTTTATTCGCAGTCTGCAGAGGAGCATGCGTATCATTTGAGGGTTGTGTTGCAGACTTTGCGAGATCACCAGTTGTACGCTAAGCTCAGCAAGTGTGAGTTTTGGCTTCACAAGGTACAATTTTTGGGGCACGTGATTTCTGGTGATGGTATTTCCGTGGATCCAGCCAAGGTCGAGACGGTGATGCAGTGGCCGAGGCCAAGGTCCATGATGGAGATTCGGAGCTTCTTGGGACTTGCAGGCTATTATAGGAGATTCATTCAGGATTTCACTCGTGTTGCAGCCCCGATGACCAGGCTTATGCGGAAGGATGCGCCATTTGTCTGGACTGGTGAGTGTGAGCAGAGCTTTATGGAGCTTCGAAGGTTGCTCACCTCGGCACATATGTTGGTGTTGCCTTATGGATCGAGAGGTTTTATGGTGTGTACAGATGCTTCCGGGGTCGGGTTGGGTGCTGTGCTGATGCAGCACGGTCGAGTGGTGGCTTATGTATCTCGGTAGCTGAAGCCCCATGAGGAGAACTACCCTACTCACGATCTCGAGTTAGCGGCTGTGATCTTTGCGTTGAAGATTTGGAGGCATTATCTGTACGGTGAGAAGTTTGATGTGTTCATAGACTATCAGAGTTTGAGGTATGTGTTCACTCAGAAGGACCTCAACCTCAGACAGAGGCGTTGGATGGAGTATATGAAGGATTATGACTTCACCATGTCTTATCAGTCGGGCAGGATGGATGTCGTTACCGATGCCTTGAGTAGGAAGGTCGTTGTCAGCACCATGATGATGAGGAAGTGGAGGCTCTGGGAACAGGTGCCAGCCGTGACATTTAAGCTCAAGGTTCCCCAGAAATCGGGGTCAGCTGTTCTTGCGAGCTTGACAGTCACGCCAGCGATTCGTCGTCAGGTGATAGATGCTCAGCGTGCAGACCCTAAGTTGCCCCGGATTTTGGCTTTAGCTGATGTGGACTTCGGCGAGGACGGAGCTGTGAGATTTCGTGGCAGGCTGTACGTCCCAGCCGAGGAGCAGGTGAGGCGTACAGTGTTACTGGAGGCTCATGGGAGTCGGTACACTGTGCACCCGGGTGCGACGAAGATGTACCGGAACTTGAAGAGACAGTTCTGGTGGCCAGGCATGAAGAGAGATATTACCGAGTATGTGGCCCGGTGCCTGACCTATCAGCAGGTGAAGGCGGAGCATCAGCGACCAGGAGGTATGCTTCAGCCCTTGCATGTTCTCGCGTTGAAATGGGACCACGTGACCACGGATTTTGTGGTGGGATTGCCGAGGACCTCGAGCGGGCAGGATAGTATTTGGTTGCTGGTGGATAGGCTGACAAAAGTGGCTCGGTTGTTACCGATCAAAGTCAGCTGGAGTGTGCCCAAGTTGGCTCGTCTTTATGTGGAGCGGATTGTGCCTTTGCATGAAATTCCCATTTCCATTATGTCAGATCGAGATCCGCGTTTCACTTCTGGATTCTGGAGGAGTTTCCAGCGAGCTCTTGGCACGGAGTTAGCGTTTAGCTCAGCGTATCACCCTCAGTCAGATGGTCAGTCGGAGAGGACCGTTCAGACGTTAGAGGATATGTTGAGATCCTGTTGCCTGGAATGGCAAGGGAGTTGGATTCACCATCTGCCATTGGTGGAGTTTGCCTACAACAACGGCTATCATTCAAGCATTGGGATGGCTCCTTAGGAGGCATTGTACGGGCGTCCTTGTCGGACTCGACTCGATTGGTCTGAGGTTGGTGAGCGTGTTGTGACGGGACCGGAGCTGGTGCAGCAGTGCATTGATGTGGTGCATCTGGTTCGTCAGAACATGTTGGCGGTGCAGAGTCGGCAGAAGAGCTATGCTGATCGGCGTAGGTAGCCACTCTATTTTGCGGTAGGTGACCGTGTATTTTTTAGGGTCTCTCCCATGAAGGGCGTGATGAGATTTGGATAGCGTGGGAAGCTGAGTCCCCACTATGTGGGTCCTTTTCCCATCGTGGAGCGCATTGGCGAGGTTGCTTATCGGTTGCAGCTACCTCCCGAGTTTGCAACGGTGCATGATGTGTTCCATGTTTCGATATTAAGGAAGTATATGCCCGATGTTTCTCATGTGTTGGAGGACTCGATTTGGCCCGAGGTGACTCTCGATCTGTCTCTACCGAAGTTCCCTATCTGTGTTGAGGATCGGCGAGAGTAGCACCTGCGGAACAAGGTTATTCCTTTAGTTAAGGTGATGTGGCAGCGGCACTCTAGCGGTGAGGCTTCTTGGGAGAGTGAGGACGGGATGCGTTAGTAGTTCCCTTACTTGTTCGAATGAGTATCCCTTTTCTTTCCCCTGTCTTTATTTTAAAATTTTGAGGACGGAATTGTTTAAGGGGGGAGGGTTGTAATATGCCAGACCCTTCGGATCCTTCTTTTCGGGTCCCAGATCTGTTTTCTCAGAGAGTTCGGCTCCGTTGTGTCTGAAATTATGTTTCGGGAATCTTTCGTGTTCGGATCTGTGCGATTCGGATCAGTTTCGGAGGTCCAAGAACGTGTTCTGCGGCTTTTTCCGCGTGCTTTTCGATTTCCACGTGTGTGTTTCGACAGGACCTACAGAACCCCGTAGCGAGTGAACCGGGTCGTTCACCTAGGCGCGGATGGTACCACGTCGATCAGTGCGTTCCAACGATCGCGGCGGTATATTTTTCTATTTTTTCATATTTTTTAAAAAATCCGGATTTTCTATAAATCCCTAACCCGTTTTCTTTTTTCTTTCTCCTTTCTCTTTCTTCTTCCTCCTTCTCTTTTCTTCCCATTGGAGAACCGGCGCCCCCTCTTTCTCTCTCCTCTTACGACGACGACGCGGCGTGCCCCTCCGGCTGTAGACGGCGGTGGGCGACGGCGTGGCGACGACGGCGGCAGCGAGGTGATCACGGTGGCGTGCGTGGCTCGTGGGAAGCTCGAGGAAGAACGAACGATTTTTGTGGATCGAAGGTGATCTTGGCGTTTTTGGGCCTCTTTGAGGTAGGGGGACGCATTCCCATGCCCATCCCTTCCCTTCCCGTGATTTTTAGGCCGAGGAGAGCCGAGAGGGGTGTGATTTCGTGCCAGGATGGGGAAAGTCCATGTTTGAGGGGTGAGCCGATTTCATCAATTTAATGCATTTCTAGCTAGATTTTTGGGGTTTCTAGCATGCTGGGAGTTGAGGGATTGATTTCCCTTTTGTTTTTCCTTCACCAGGGGGTGAATGGACGTTGTTTTTGGATTTTTCTGTGCTTACTCCACGAACCGGGCTCTGCCCGTTGTCGCGCTATATACCAGGGGCGCGATCTTGAGATCGCGCTACCCTTCATCGCCGCGTTCATCGGAGAAGATGAACAGTGGCTGTCAGCCTATCGGCAGGGAACGCGCCTGCCCGACTAGGCACGACTTGTGAACGCGCTAGGGTATCCCAGCGCGTTCTTGGTCTGTCGCGTTAGGGTTCCATAGCGTGTTACAGATTATCGCGCTATGGGTCTCGAGCGCGTTCATGCCTGAATGCGCTAGGCAAAGAGAGCGCGTTCATAAACGCGCTCTGGGCCTATAGCGCGTTAAGGCTCTCGTAGACTCGGGAGTTGTTACACATGTGGCAGCCTCCAGGATGGACCGCCACCCGTGTTTTGTTATATCGGAGTCACGCTTTGCCGATTTGAGTCTCGAGTTAGTGGATCTCGATTCGCGTGCTAACTCGTGGCCTGACTGATGCTGGGCATCATGTGGGGGCCACACGTGAGGGTGCCGTGGGATCCCGGGAGCTGGTGTTCTCGGCTTGTGTCACCGTGAGTCGGTGTCGGTACGAGGAGCAGCCCTTGTACTTTGTCCGATTTGGACGTCGTTTTCTGTTGACTAGAGAGTCTACTCCTTCAGTGACCCTCCACTAGTCGTAGCCTTCCGACACGCAAGTGGTCCCACCAGGGGGTGGTGGCGAGGCTACCCTGAGCGATGGTTTTTAGACTGGTTTCCGTCAGGCCCCACGTTTGACGCCAGAGTTCGACTGAGGGGAAAATCAGTCAGAGGGCCAGACCTAGGACGTATGGTTTGTGTGTGCACACGTGGTTGGGGGCGGTTGGACCCGCGCTGACGAGCGCGATCCCAGCTAGTCACTTGTTCTGAGGTCACTTGTACGGTGTCCCTGTTCCACCATGGGTCGAGGGGGGCACCCGAGGCGCGGTTTAAGCCGTCAATGGACGCATCCGGCCTTGCTTCTAGTGGGTTGGTACTCCTGTCTTTGTCTGGTAGCGACTCTTTAGGTTTTTCTCAATTTCTGACGAGTTGTGTCAACTTTCGTGCAGTGTGTTCAGTACTAACCGCAGTCATAGCTCGCAGTTACTTTCCGCACAGTTTCTCGGTTTACGAGGTGGGGACATGATGATCCCTACTGAGCCTTGTGTTTTGAGGCTCATTCCCTACGTGTTTTCCATGTTTCAGGTGAGACGCGGCTTCAGGGGAGCGCTTCGGAGGCTCCGTGTGGTTCAGGTGCCCAGGGTTAGTTGCCAGTTGCCATGCCGGGGTATGCCCCGTGTAGTTGTAGTTTTCTTGTGGGACTGTACTGGTTGTGGACTACTGTCTTTTTAGACTGCTGTTGTTATTTTGTGGACTATGTAATTTAATTAATGTAATTTATTTATTTCTTGGTTATTCATAAATTGTGTAGTTCTGTAATTATTTTTGATTCTTGTGTATCTCTACACCATCCTTTCAACCCTTCCGAGTCTTCGGGCTCATAGGTGGCGGTTCGAGATTCGGGTTATCAGGCCTTCCCGGTGTTCGGATCTCGGGTCGTTACATCCTTCCTCGTAAGTCTGGTCATCGGGGCTGGATTACGAGCAAAATCCTGGATGAACCTCCTATAATAGCCTGCAAGCCCCATGAAACTTCGAATCTCCGTCACGGACCCTGGCCTCAGCCACCGCACCACTACCTCAACCTTGGCTGGATCCACGAAAATACCATCACCAGAAATCACGTGCCCCAAAAAATGCACCTCACGAAGCCAAAACTCGCACTTGTTGAGCTTCACATACCCTCAAATAGTACACATGCTCCTCTACAGACTGTGAATAAACATGGATGTCGTCCACAAACACGATCACAAACTGATCCAAGTACGGATGAAACACCTTATGCATCAAATCCATGAACGCTGCGGGGGCATTGGTGAGCCCAAACGGCATCACCATAAACTCATAATGCCCATAGCTCATGCTGAGCGCAGACCTCTCTACATCAGACTCACGAATCCATAGCTGATAATAACTGGACCGTAAATCAATCCGCGAGAACACTCGAGCATACTAAAGCTGATCGAGCAAGTCATCAATTTGTGGCAACGGATACTTGTTCTTAATGGTCACCTTGTTCAGCTGTCGGTAGTCAATACACAACCTCAGACTACAATCCTTCTTCTTCACAAACAATACTGGCGCACCCCAAGGAAAAAAGCTAGGACGAATGTACCCCTTGGCGAGCAACTCCTACAATTGCGCCCTCAACTCTCTCAGCTCTGTGGGAGCCATGGGGTAAGGAGCCTTCGACAAAGGCCCCGTACCAGGCACAACCTCGATAACAAAATCGATCTCCCACTGGGGAGGTAATCCAGGTAAATCCTCAGGAAAAATATCGGGGAACTCGCACACTACCAGAATATCCTCCACATCCGGCTCCGACTGGTCCACCATGACCACAGAAGCGAGAAAACCCTGGCAACCCGCATCGAGCAACCGACGAGCCCTAATATCCAAAATATGAAAGCGGGAAGAGGAAGACCTGATACCTTGGAAATAGAAGGTGGATCCCCGAAGTTGCCGGAAATAAACCTTCTTCGAGCCGCAATCCACAAAGGCATGATGAGCCTCGAGCCAATCCATGCTCAAAATCACATCAAAGTCCTAAAGTGGTAACGCATAAAGCCTGGCCGACAAGCTCCGCCCTTCCATCACACAGGCACCTCCTCAAAACAATACAGGGTGATCATAAAATCACCAGTAGGCAACTCTATCGCCAAGTCACAGGACATCTGGGTTACCGGCTCCTCAATACTCAGCACGAAATCATCCGAAATAAACGAATGCGACGCGCCAGAATCAAACAAAACTTGAGCTGCGCAACCCAAAATCATAACAGTACCTTCCACAAGCTGCGACGACTATGCCTCTGCCCTGGTCATGTGTGTAATCTTGCCGCGAGACCTTTGCCTGCCCACACTCCCTGACCGGGGTAGTGGCAGATACTGTCCCTACTGCTGATGCTGATGCTGCGACTACTGTTGTTGGGGGTACTGTTGCTGCTGCGGCCTCAAAGGACAGTCAAGCGCTATATGCCCTGCCTGGTCACATCTGAAACAAATCACTGGCGTCGTGCACTACCTGAGTGGGTGAGAACCGCCGCACCGGGGACACGACCCCCATGAACCACCAACTGGTCCCTCACGCTGATAAGGAATCAGCTGTTGAACATTGTCTACAGACGCTTGCCTCTGATCTCTGCCCTCCTTGCGCTTCTTACCAAAACCTCTCTTGAAGAACTTCTTGACCTTGGAGCCAAAAGATGCAGATCCTACCGCTGACGCCGTTGGCGCCAATGCTCCCGAACTACCCGCAGCGTGCTGAAAGGTGCTCTACTGGTGGGTAGCCGTCTGTTGGCTGCGGCCTGACTGGGACTGCCCGTGGCCAATCTGTCCTCAGATCTTCTGCATATCCAGCTCCAATGATGCCGCCATATGGGAAGTCATCTCCAAATCAGTAGCAGCGTTCGCCATCAAGAGGTGCCTGAGATCCTGCCTCAAACCCTGGATGAACTGTTCGGTCTTCAGCTTTTCATTCCCCATGATATGGGGAGCATAACGGCCTAACTCAACAAACTGAGCCCTGTACTGCAACACTGACATGTCGCCCTGAACCAGCTCCAGAAACTGACGCATCTTCTGCGTACCAATATAGGATGGGCAGTAAGTATGCTCGAAGACCCTAATAAAGTCCTTCCACACGACCTGCTGAAGGGAACGTGATTGAAAAGACATCTTCCACTCTGAAGACCACCAAGCTCGAGCCGAACCATGCAACTGGTTACAAGCCAACATCACCCTATCCTCCTCGGCACAGTTCATGGAACTGAACACTCTCTCCATCTCATCAAGCCAGTCTCGGGCCACATCTGGGTCTGGCTGGCCGCCATAGTAGGGTGGATGGAACTGCAAAAAGTCCCTCACCACACGGCTAGGCCCACCCCTAGACGACGAGCCCTCACCAGCATCTCCGCCGAACTGCTGAGTCATAAACTGAAACATACTCCTGTGAACGTGTCACATAGACTTTTCAAAAGAAGAATGAAAACTTAATTTTTAAAGGGAGAGAGGATAAATAAAAAAGGGAAAAAGGTGGAGTAGGGAGCATGAGATGCTACTTAGGAGTGTGATCGCCAGAGGAATTACCTCAAAATAAGAAAGATGATCGCGGAGAATACCTTGTGAGCGGGTGTGGATGTAAGTTCAACTTCTTCCTTCTACCGGCCGACCGATGAAGGAGGTTTTTATTCTTGATTACCCTTGAAAAGAAACAAGCAAAGATAAAAGATTGGATTAGCCAAAAGTGAGTGTAGTATCAATGCTCAATAGAAATATCAATATACAATATGGGCATGAACACACCTTGTGTGTTGTTTTAAAACCCCTTAAGAAGGGGCAAAAGGTGGGATATATGTATGAGTGCAAATAGCAATATGATGATATATAAAAGGGGAACTCTAGCAAGTTGCCAGAGATGTGCACGTGCAGGTTAAATAAATAGTAAAGAGAATAATAATAATAATAATAATATGTGATGGCCCTTTTATGCTTGCATTGCTGCGAGAGAACAATAGAGATGAGAGATAAGCCGAAAGGAAGATCGGTCAAAGAGGAAGATCAGCAACCCGAGCTCCTCTCCGGCGCGCCCCTGCAAAATTTGAAGAACACAGGCATCAAAACTCTCTAAAAGCTCTGTAAGCTCTCTAAAGAGGATCCCCGCGGCCGGCCAAAAGAGAAGGTATTTATATGGCTTAAAACCTTGTTATAATAGGATTAAAACAAAGGATAAAATCCCTGGGACGTGGATATCCTTCCACAAAAGAATTTGGAACCAAAAAGGAGAAGGAACACCATAGAAAGAAAGGTGCGGACGCACAGGACACGGAACTTAAATGACGACCCAAAGACTGTCGTTAATTAAAAAGGACGACCGCGCACTCGGTCGCTATTTCCTGGATAAATTATAGAAATATCTGACTTTCCATATTTTGAAAAATAGAAAACAACGCCTTCTTGAAATGGCGTCAATTAATGCATGCATGTACAACAGGGCGTTAATTCTTTTGAATTGATTTATAAAAAACCAGGAAATGGTGCCTACGTTGACGGTCGCCTCTTAATTGAAATAACGACACACCTTAGAGTCGTCAGTTAAATGACGCCCAGAAAGTGGTCGCTAATTAAAAAAATCCAAATAAATTGAAGAAATTAGAAAAACATCATATTGAGCCAGTAATGAAGTCCACTTTGGGGTATTACACTGTGACACGAGATTTACTCAACATAGTATCGATTTTGGCGTGTCTACAGCTGCCCCGCCTTGGCGTCTGCTTTGCAAGGGAGTGAGACAGAATGTAGCAAAGTGAAATGAAGTAGGAATGGACTGAAAAGTAGATGGCAAGGTATGATGTGACACGCCTTCAACACTAAGCGTTGGGAACCTTTCCACAATTCTGAATGAAACAACCTCGGATGATTTTGAGAAAGCAACGATTGTCTGGATGAGAACTAAGTTAACAAAATGTGCACGCGGGCACCAAAGGAGAGACACCATTGGAGAGCGATTACCAACCAATGTGGACGTGCTACAACCAAAGTGGATTTACAGAAAAATAAAGGGAAACAAGATAGAAATCCAATCAAAAGATACTTTTTCAAAGAACCAGCCGGAGTGGTTTCATGGAGAAAATAGTACTCGATTTAGAATGGAATATCTCATGTCAACTGTAATCAAGAGCGAATGGCCCTCACTACTGACTCAATATGAGGACTCTCAACATTAAGCTCAAAGTCCTACATGATGCATGCTGGGCTAAACGAAAAAAATTAAAACAAACTAAAAATAGAAAATAATCAAGGATAATATTGTTAAGCCATCCCGACTAGGTCAGGAATCTAGTTCTCTGAGCTGACACTAAGCCGAAGCCCGTTTATCCGCGCACCAACTTAGAAATTGGAACCGTCGCTCCAAGCCTTAGACGACCCAACAGCCTATCCGTGCGATCAAGACCCCCCTAGAATTATCACCATTTTTTTTTGATGAAGGGGAACTCAAATTTCAAGTTCGTCAGAACCACATGGTCCTTGATACGCTATAATAGAGTAGATAGCATATAGTAAAAATGCATACAAGGGGAATACAAGGGCAAGAGATGTCACCATCAAAGGAGCAGACCTAGAACGACTTGTCAAGCTGCATAATTGATCCTTTCCTGAGCTCAAAAATCAGTAGTGCAACTAAAACTCATGGGAGGGCCAACTTACCAAGATTTATATATATATAAGTAATTTTAAGAAATTCATCCCAACGCCATCGTTAGATTTGAAAAACAGACTGTTGAGGAAATAGCGACTGTTGAAAAGGGCGTTAAATAAGAATTAACGACAGGATGTCTGTCGCTATTCAAATAAATGACGGTAATGGCTCAGACGTCAATTCCCGTATCGTTTCCTGCTCAGAAACCAAACTCCAGAGAACCCAATCGAACTCAAACCTGAATTCATTCTTAACTTCGAACTGTAGTCTTTTCTCTTCTATAAAAGGACAGCTCCATATGCTCTCTAATGCACCAAAACACAACTGAGAATTCCTCGGCGCCGGTGATCGCAGCAGAACATGAACTATTGAAGCTTAACAGCCCACAGGGTGAATTACTTTCTTAACAGAGTGAAGAAGAGGCTCCTCTCTTCGATCGACAAGATAGATAAGGCAATGCAACGACCTTTGAAGAGAACCGAAGCAGGGTTTCCAAGGATTTTAGAAATTGAGGGTCACATTAGTGGGAGGATAGCTGCCAATCAAGTAAGTTTTAAAGAAAGCCTTAGTTCTATTCTCTCTCCTCATCCTATCCCAACTCTGACAACATTCTATCCTCTCTTCCTTTGTTTTGTTTCTTCAGGATTATCCACTCATCCCAGGGGCTAGAAGATATGCCAAAATTCAATGGCTCCCTTTATTACTCTCCAAAATTACTTTAGACATGAGATCTCACCTCTCTGAGTGGCATCTCTTAGGCCTAGTCACCCATGCTAAACATTACAATGATGTTCACTTTGATTGGGCCGCCATGGGAGCTCTCATAGAGATATGGCACCCACACACCCACACCTTCCTATTCCCCACTTTCGAAGCCACCATCCTACTAGAAGAAGTGGAGATGCTTCTAGGCTTAAAGCCTTTGAAGCAAGGAGAGGAAGAAAGGATAGCAACCATGCATGAACCAATAAGTGCCATAGAGATGTTAGCAAGCTTAATTCCAAGCCAAAACATGATAAATCAAATAAGAGCCACAAGAGGGATAAATTTGATGAAGCTTGCGGCATGGGTGTACAAGGCTTTGGGAAAAGAGAACAAGGAAGAGGAGATAGAGATGATCATGAAGGCTATGGTGATTTGCCTTGCGGGAGCTTTATTATTCCCCTCGGCGGATGATTTCTTGGAGGAGGAGCAATTGAGTGCTATATGTGGAATATGGGAAGGCAAGAGGATTGGGCCAGCCATCTTAGCTTACCTCTATAATGGGCTAACCTCGGCTTCCATGGGGAGGCCCCTATATGGGTCAATGATCGTATTCACAAGTTGGGTAGACCTCCACTTCACATTTGATCCATGTGAGGAATCCCAACAAGCTTCAAGGATTTTTTCTAAGAGCCCACTCCACTACATGACGGGCACTCTAGGATTACATGAGAGAGTTACCAACCGGGTACCTAAGCTCAAGAAACGAGTGGATTGGCGCGATCACTTCAAAACCATGCCACAAAATGCCTTCACATGCGCACCGAGATTTCTCAAGACACAAGATATTCATGCAAGACTCTCTTCCGGAGTGGAACTAAGATTGATCGGCGCCACCGAGTTCGTCCTCTACAATGCTCACTGGTGCCTCTCACAACTCGGTCTTCCCCACCATCACTTCGAAGAGGCTTCTCATCTCCCCCTAATCAAGAAGAGGGAACTAAGCTCAAAGGGTGATGAAGAAGAAACCAAGACAATTCAAGCTTTATGACGGGTCAGCAAGCTACACTGGCCCACGGAGCGAGTGGAAGAAGATAGGGATCAATAGAAGGCATATGTAATAGCTCTTAGGAATTTGAGGGCCAAGGTGGCTCATTAAGCATGTAATGATTACTTTCTTTCAATAAATAAAAGATTCTTCCTTGATTGAGCCAATGAAAGTGTTTAGACTGATAAAAACATCCAAAATTCTTCAATTCTGTCTAAAAAATGGGTCTCTGTCTGAAAACGCGATCGCCATAGAGGTCGCTATTTCTTGAAATGACGCCCTTACCATAGTCGCTAATTCATTTAATCCTTTTCTTTTATAGAAAATATCAATTCCACAATTGACGCCTTCTCATACAGCCGCTCATTAATAAATGAAAAGGCACAAAAATTCCCTTAATGCCTTCAAATAACGCCCTAGTGAGCAGTCGTCTAATAAACAAATGACGCCCCCTTAACCTGCCGTCAATCATAAATGAATTTCCAGAAATAACGGCTATTCCCTTAATCATTGCCTGACAGTAGGCACAGATCCCAATGCAACGCATGAAATGATGCCTCTATGCTCTGTCATCTAATAAATAAATGACGCCCGAATGAAAGACCGTCAATTCTAAATAATTCTAAAATTCTAAAATTCAACTAATTCACGCCTGTGCAAATGGGCGTCCATTGGAAAATGACGACGTTGCACCTGTCGCCAATTCTTCTCGCAAAAATCGCCTGACTTTTCAATTTTTTTCTTCTTCTTCCGTTACTCACTTCTTTCTCCTTTCTTTTCCTGTTCTCTGCTACGCTCTGCAACTCTTCTCCCCCACCACCGTGACAGCCCTTTCTCTCTCTCCCTCATTCTCTCAATCTTCCTATGGCTTACGTTGGTGGCTCCAGCTCTGGGAAACGGCAGAGGGTGATGGCCCTTGCCGTAGTTGACCTGGATGAAGAAGATGACAACGTCGATGAGGAGGAAGTTCCCCTTGCGGCACCCGAAGATGCTCCGGCGGCGGAGCGTGGAGGAGAGGAAGAAGAAAGTGAAGAAGGAGATGAGGAAGATAGTGAAGAAAACAACGGAGAAGATGAAGAAGGAGGAGAAGATGAAGAAAGAGAGGAAGAAGGCGACAACGGGGAGGATGAAGACGATGAAGAAAGTGAGGACGAAGAAGAAGCCGACGGTGACGAGGAAGGAGAAGATGAAGAGGACGAGGACGGAGAAGATGACGAAGACGAGGAAAGAGAAGAGGCACCACCTCCTCGCCGGCCACTGTGGGGGTGTTGATGGAGCCCGAGCCCAGCAAGGTTAGTACCTCAGCCCCTGCCATTTTTTATTTTTTTTTATTTTTTTTTGTTTATCTATTGCCATCGGGAGGAGGGAAGAACAGTAACCCAAAAAACATAGTAATTGACGACCGCATGGGCGGCGTCAATTCAAATGGCGACAGGGGGAAGGTCGCTAATTTTTTTTAATTTTAAGAATTGAATAGACAAAAAGAAATAGCGCCCAGAAACATGTCGTTATTTTTTTTTGAAAAATTCCCCTTCTTTTTTATATATATATCAGAAAAGCATGTTATTTTATTTTATTTTTATCACAGAAACGTAGGAAGAAGACAAAAATGCCCCTAGAAATAACGTCACACCCTAGGGCGTTAGCTAGAAAACGCAGAGAATTAGCGCCCAAGCCTTGGGCGCCTTCTTAGGGATATAACGGCCACTGGGTGGTCGCCATTTAAAACAGTGATGAAGATCCCCCTATTTTTTTTGTTATTTTTGTTGGCAATAGTAATTTTTTTATTCTTTTGTGTTGTATATATCTTTTTGTTGGCAGGGGCTGATGCGGACTCGGATCTCCTGGGTCCAAGTGCGGGCTGCATATTATGGGCTGCCCGACTTCCAGAGGGCGAGGGTGGAGGTGATGGGGTTCGGCCCCTTTCTCAGCATCGAGCCAGTACGTCCCGACTTGACCCTGATCCAGGTGCTGAGAGAGAGGTGGGATAGGACTAGCCGAGCATTTTTGATGCCCTGGGGGCACATGGTGCCATCCTTATAAGATGTGGCCAGGATCACAGGGTTGAGGGTAGATGGGGAAGCAGTTAGCGGGGTGACCCTCCCGGACTATGGGGAGCTAGCAGAGAGGCTGCTAGGTTTGGAGACAGTGGCAGATGCCCCGAGGGCGTGCAGGATGGTGTACCGCAGAGAGCTGACCGGTGTGATGGGATTAGGAGACTCTCGGCAGAGGTCGAGAGAGTCTTTTGGTGAGTTTGTTGAGAGGTTAGCGGCGAGAGCCTGGGCTGCCTACTGCCAGGACCCGGCTCAGAGGGAGAGGGCGGACATGGACTTGAGGCGGTTTTTATTTCTGATGCTCGGGAGGCTATTGCTAGGGCGAAGGGAGATGTCATGAACTGTCGGTTCTTGGGCATCCTGGAGGACTTGGAGGGAGTGGGTAGGTACGCGTGGGGAGCTGCCCTACTGGCGCACCTGATGGTTGATATGTCCACAGGGACAGGTCGAGAGACGACTGTCAGCGGCTTCTCGCCTTTTCTTCTGGTATGCATTTTTTTGAATTTTATTGTTATTTTAGATGCTTATGAATATGATTATGCATGTTTATGAATGTTTATGATGAATACTAATGCAATTGATGAATGCAGGTGTGGAGTCACTTGCACATGCCGATGGACTGTGTTAGCCTCCGACCCGGTGATGAGGGGGCTTTCCCGCTGGCGCGGCGTTGGATACCGTGTCTGTCAGGAGCGCCACATGCCTACGAGCTGCGGGTACTTCGGCGGGAGTTCCGCGACTACCCTGCTTCACTGGTACACGTGTAAATATGATGCAATTTTTTTCTTTATTTCCTGCTTTATAGAATATGATGATATGTATGACATGCATGCATGTGGTATGGAGACCATACCAGGGGATCACCGAGGAGGGTCAGCCTTGGGTTGTATCGGGCCGGCCTTGTTTCGGACGTGACCTCTACATTCACTGCCTGAACGAGATCGAGCCGTTACGGCTCTGGCTGGCGATGAGGACCCTCGGCCTACACCAGGAGTGGGTCGAGGTTGCGGAGCCATGCGGGATCGGGAGGAAGACCCACGGACGCACCGTCGCCACTGACTGGCAGCTCCGGATCCTAGAGCAGTACACAGACTGGCAGCGTGGCGGGACCCCAGTTGTTTCCTAGGCGGCGGACATCTCGACATACCTGCGGCGCTACTGGGAGACCTACGCCGGCCAACCCCAGTGAGGGCCCTAGGGGTATGTATGGATGCATGCTTTCTAATGTTGAAATTATATGTTTATTTGAAATATGCAACTAACATGTGACAAATGCAGGATGCGCGGGATGCGGCGGTGATGGACATGCAAGTCCATCTCCACAGTTTGGAGGCCCAGCTCGTAGCTACGCGGGCGGATTTGGAGACCTTGGTGAGTGCACTTAACTATATGCTTAATGTAATTAATAATTCTTGAATTCTAGATGTTCAGCCACTGACAGTCTCAATAAATGCAGCGTGCCCAATAGGGAGCAGCATCAGGAGGGGCTAGAGGTAGCTCCTCGAGTACGAGGGGGTAGATCATCGTGGTGGATTCCCTGCAGGAATTGCTCTCTAGGGCGGTGGCACGAGCTGAGGCAGCGGAGCGCGATCTAGCTGAGCGGGTAAGTTCAATGATAGATGCAAATTTCTTTCAAGAATGAATATTCAAAAATACTTATGTGAATGGTGACATTTAAGGCTGCAGAGCTACGGGAGGCACTTGCTCGGGCTGCTCATGCCCAGACTGAGCTCAAGATCCGCGACCGGTGGATCGCAGAGTTAAAGGAGGAGGCGAGGCGCCACGAGGCAGGGGTAAGTAACAAAACCTTGTATGCATGCTTTTTTTTTCACAAAACTTTATATCATGATGCTTATAAAAGATGCTAAATGATGCAGGCTACCGAGTTACAGGATGCACTCACTTGTGCGGCTCTGGCTGGCATTGAGCTTATGATCCACGACCAACGGGTTGCAGAGTTGGAGAAGATGCTGTGGCGGCGAGAGGAGCTGCCCAGTGATGTGACAGAGCTGAGGATCCTCTTTGAGGTGGAGAGGAGGGAGCGCACCCGCGAGAGGGAGGAGCGGATGGAGCGCGAGCGTGAGCTCGCGGATTCGAAGGCGAAGCTGGCCGTCGTACAGGAGCAGCTGTGGGCTACGGAGGAGCGCCTCCAGAGAGGCCGAGAGCGAGCGCGGGCCACGGGCCACTCTAGCGCTTTCGCCAGCACCACCTACCTAGCAGGTTCCTCGACTCGACAGGGGAACGAGGCAGAGGAGCATGCTCGAGCCGGAGGCTCAATTGCTTCCCTGGGGGTCCATGCTCCCACCGCGGTCTCGTCGCCAGGACGAGGGTGAGGCAGAGAGTAGGAGAGAGGAGGGTGGAGGTGAGAGCTAGAGAGAGAGAGAGAGAGTATATGTACCACCTCCTGCATTTTGTACACCATAGATTATGAGGATATATATATGAAAAGCATGTTTTTGTTACCTGAGTTGTTGTTTTGAGCACTTGTGTACCTTTGTCTTTCCTTTCTTCTTATCCCTGTGTGCCACACTTAAGCAAACAAATTAATTAATCTGTCCAGCTTGGCCCCTTGCTCGATAAGCAAGGGAGGTAATGTGGTTGACCTTGATGAAGGGTCAAGGGGCCAAGCCTTTAATCAACTAAGGCAAATTAGCAAAGAACATAGAGAAATGTGACATGCAGGCAGGCAGATGCAAACTAAAATTGAAATATGCCCACACACAAATGCAAACAATCAAATGATACGGCAAGAGGAGGGGCAGGGCTCTCTGTGAGAATTGGCGACCAGACAATCGTCACCAATTAAGTGAAAGGCGACCGCTGAATGGTCGCTAATTGAAACATTTTTTTTGAAAATGACGACCATGAAGACGTCGCTTATTAATAAAATGATGCCCCTCTGACTAGACATTAATTGAAAATATTTTTTTATTTTTTTATTTTTTTATTTTTTATTTGAAAATGACGACCATGAAGACATCGATTATTAATAAAATGATGCCCCTATGACTAGGCATTAATTGAAAATATTTTTTTATTTTTTTATTTTTTTTGACTTAGCATATTACGTAGGCTCTACAACCTTACACATTCAACATCCTAAATTCACTAACAATTCTTAAATAATTTTAACAAAGGGTCAAAGTGCTTCGAGCTTTACTTTTACCCATGACCTCTTACGGTGCATCCTCTTAAGTCCGTCTCTACTATTCTTCAAGGTTATGACATACCGCGGAGGAGAAATGGAAGAAAATGTTGGAGAAGTCCACGAGGGGGTTCCAAAAGACCGAGGAAAACTTCCCTCCCCTATCCTATTGCCTGTTGGGGTTCGGTCTTTGGCTTAGAAAAATTTTTGTTGTCTTTTGCCCTTATTCATGCATGCCTACGACTAGGATTTTCCCTGCGGGGACTTTGCCCTCTTGTCATGCTCTTCTTTTTGTATTTGATTTGAAATTTTCTTTTCAAAAATAAAAAACCTAATTGTACTCAGGCTTTTGTGACATATTGTTCCCTTTTGGACCCTGACTTCCACCTACTAGGGTGACGGGTAGGTTTGGTGATTTGCCCATGGTCTAACTTCCCCCCTTGTGGACCAACGAGAAGAGAATATGTAAAGTCTTTACACTCTTAGTTTGACTTTGACTTTTCTCGGATTCTGCACCGCTAGAATTCATGAGCTAAGCGTGTTGTGTGTGTTGGTATTGACCCAAGGTTAAATTATCAAGACTGAAGAATGAATTAGAGATTTTGATCTTTCGGGCTTCGTGGCCCACGTACCATGCCATCATCATTTTTGCTATTTTTTATTTTATTTTTTTGTGTTTTTTGTTTTTGTTGTTGTTTTTATTTTTGTTTGTTTGTTTGTTTATTTTTATTTTTTGTTTGTTTGTTTATTTTTATTTTTGACTTAATGGTAGTATTTCTTAAGATACAATCCATTCCAAGGGTGAGTCAATTCTTCTCCTTCAACGTTAATCAGTTTGTAAGTATTGCAAGGATAGACTTCTTTAATTACATAAGACCCCTCCCAATTTGGTTGGAGTTTTGAACGAGGTCCACCAGGTTTCACAAAGATTCTTTTGATTACCATTTCACCGATTTTGAATTTCCGTTCAATCACTTTCTTTTGATAAAAACGTGAAAGCATGTTTTGATAGACTCGTACATGTTCGGCGGCGGCCAGACGGCTCTCATCTAAGAGTTCCAACTGTGCAAGGAGAGATTCACGACGTTCATCAACAGAGAACTCATTATTCAATTATACTCTAAGAGAAGGAATAAGGATCTCATAAGGAACTACCGCCTCCATTCCGTAGGTAAGGGCGAATGGAATTTGCCCAGTATGTGTACGAATAGAAGTACGGTAGGCCCATAGAGCTTCTACGAGCTTCTCTGGCCAATTCGCAAACTTATTAGCTTCACACGTTTTCTTGATAATTTTAATCAAAATTTTATTTGTTGCCTCTGCTTGACCATTACCCTGTGGATAATAAGGAGACGAATGATGCAATGCAATGTTATACCTGTTGCAGAGGTCTTGAAGTTCTTGAGAGATAAATTACGGCCCATTGTCGGTGATGATGGTACTTGGTATGCTGAATCTTGCAATGATATTCTTCATAATAAACTTGCAGATGGTTGACGCTTTAATTTTCACATAAACTTCCGCTTCTGTCCACTTGGTGAAGTACTCCGTGGCCGTGAGTATAAATGATTTTGGTTTTGTGAGGAGGTTTGAATCACCAAGAGGTCCAATAATATCGAAAGCCCACATAGAGAAAGGCCATGGGGAGGACATAGGGTGAAGTGAAGAAGTAGGAGAGTGGATTTTGTCGGCGTGCAGTTGGCACTTAACACACCTTCGAACATAGATGGAGCAATCCTCTTCTAAAGTGGGCCAATAGAAGCCTAATCTAAGAATCTTCTTAGCTAACATTTGGCTATTGACATGACCCCCACAAACTCTTGAGTGTGCCTCTTCCACGACCTTCCATGACTCATCATCGTCCAGGCACCTGAGTAAAACACCAGTGAGACCTCTCCTATAAAGCACTCCTCCAACCAAAGTGTATCTCTGAGCAACCCTTCTAATGGCCTTCTTTTCTTCTGTTGTGGCCTCTTCAGGATAAGATTTATCTTGACAATATTTAGCAATCTCGTAATACCACGGTTTTTCTTCATCATCCAACTCTTCTTCTAGATCCAGCAACATGATCTCTTTGTTTTCAATGATTCCACCTTCCTTAACCTTCTGGAGCACCTCCTCCTTAACACTAAGGAATGCAGGGTCTTTGACAGCAGGAGTAAGACGCTTCTGAATGATAACCGAATGGAAATCTCTCTCGGGAAGGAAAACTAAGGAGGAAGCAAGTGAAGCAAGAGCATCAGCTAAGATGTTCTGATTTCGAGGAATATGGACGAAGATCAGTTTAGTGAATAATTTGGCATAAGCAGAAGCAAGTTCATGGTAGGGTTTGAGTTTGGGATCGAGCGTTCGGCATTTAGTAAGCACTTGACGAAGAATAAGCTGACTATCACCTACAATCCGTAATTGGGTAACACCGAATTGATGAGCGGCCTTCAGTCCGGCCAAAAGAGCCTCATATTTAGCTATATTATTTGTAACTGGAAATGCGAGCTGAGAGGCAAGTGGAATGGTGATACCCTCGGGTTATAGGAGAACAATGTCGATCTCCTTTCCTTTAGAATTCAGAGCTCCATCAAAATGTAATGTCCACATCGAATCGGGTTGATTGACGGACATTAGTTCATCATCTGGAAATTCTGAGCGAACAGGATCAAATCTAGGGAGAGGATGATGAGCGAGATGTTCTGCTATGGCATAGCCTTTAATTACTTTTTACTGAATGTAAGTGATATCGAACTGAGAAAGGAAGCTTTGTCATCGTGCTAATCGATCGGTAAGAACAGATTTTTCGAGGAGGAACTTGATGGAATTCATGCGAGCAATGAGATGAACCTCATGAGCTAAGAAGTAATGTTTCAATTTCTGAACTACCCAGACTAAAGCTGCACATGTCTTCTCTATAGCTGTATACTTCTACTCATAGGAGTTGAGAAGCTTAGACAAGTAGTAGGCTGCCCTCTCCTTACCTTCTTCATCAACTTGCGCAAGGACAGTACCTACTGAGTCATCCAGGATAGAGACATAAAGAACGAGCGGTTTGCCTGGAATCGGCGGTCTCAGGACAGGAGGATTTGATAGATAATCCTTCAATCCGTCAAAAGTCGCTTAACACTTGTCATCCCAATTAAATTTGACTCCCGGCTTAGTAAGCTCGTAGAACGGCCTAGACCTTTGTGAGTGCTGGGAAACAAATCGGTGGATAAATTGCAATCTCCCGATCAACCCTCGGACTTCTTTCAAATTCTTGGGAGGAGGCATATCTCTTATTACCCTCGCCTTGTTGGGATCAATCTCAATACCCCTCTTACGAACAATGAATCCAAGCAACTTACCGGACGACACACCAAACACACACTTCTTAGGGTTCATTTTTAACTGGTATTCCCTGGCTCTTTGCAACACTTTGGTTAGAACCCCAGGATGCTCAATCCTTGTTCTTGATTTCACTACTAGATCATCAACATACACCTCGATGTAAATATGGATCATGTCGTGAAAAATAGCCATCATGGCCCTTTGATAAGTAGCTCCGGCATTCTTAAGTCCAAACGGCATGACCACATAACAGTAAGTGCCCCAAGGTGTAGTGAAGGAAGTCTTTTCTTGATCTTCTTCAGCCAGGCGAATCTGGTTGTACCCGGAAAAGTCATCCATAAAGGAAAGGGTCTCATACCCTACCGTATTATCGATCAGCACATCAATGTGAGGGAGGGGGAAATCATCTTTAGGACACGTGCGATCAAGGTCCCGGAAGTCTATGCAAATTCTGACTCTTCCATCCTTTTTCATAACCGGGACAATGTTAGCCATCATTTTGGGGTAGAGGATGACTGTGATAAATCTAGCCCTATGGAGCTTATCGACCTCTTCTTTCATTTTTAACGCCATATGAGGGTGGAAACGTCTTAACAGCTGCTTGACCGGTACGGACCCTGGCTTAAGTGTTAAGTGGTGCTCGATGAGCGCTGGATCCAAACCCGACATATCTTCGTAATTCCACGCAAACGTGTCCTTGAATTCTTGTAAAACCTGAATAAGTGCCTCTTCTTCAGATGGAGGCAAATTTTTACTTATAAGGACTATCCTAGGGCTTTCCTCGGTACCCAGATTGATCTCTTTGGTAGGTTCTTCTACTGAGGTTGATGGTTCATCAAATCTCCTCATGCCATTGGCAAAAACATCAGCCCCGTCCTCATATTCATTGTATACTTCATCCCCCTCTTCGATAGGGTATTCATCGTTCATAATCTCATAAACCCCAAACCCTTCATCTAAGGAGCACGCATCCTCACATTGCAAATCCGGCAGGGAGATCGGATCCTCCAAGAATCCGGGAAGGGTCAAACATGCCCGACACCTCCTAGCTAAATCTAACAAGAACCTATGGGGAATCTGCTTACCCTTGACTTTCCTATTGGGAACTACCCCAAGACTCTTAATACTAGAAGAGGAAGATGAATTAGCCTGATTACTAGAATCTAAAGAAGAAGAAGAAGAAGCAGATACAAGAGAAGGTACAGAAGAAGCCCCCTCGTCGGAGGGGAAAAGGATGCCCGTTAATGGACCTTGAATGAGCGGCCCTTGGGTCGGGGCACACTCATGAACAAGATAGGAGGTCTCTTCAACAGAGATGGAGGATTGAAAAGTTTGAATTTTGACATTTTTTTTTGTTTTCAATAATGAAGCAGTGGGAAGAAGGAGTAGAAGATGGTGTTGAAATCAAAAGATTGGAAAAAGATTGAACGAGAAACTGCCCGAGTGAGGGCACAATGGAAAGTTTAGAGAATTGCTCGATGAGCAGAGGAGGAATTGATGGAGTTCGTAGAAAATCGAGAGATAAGGAGATCAGGACCGCGGGTGGTCTAGGGATATTGGAGGTAAAAAGTTTGGAGCACCAAAAGGTGATGAGTGATGGGTGCAATGAATCAACAAGGAAAAGTCCGGCCCGCAACTGGTCTATAGTGACATCTGCCTCAAACGGCACATCCGGCTCTCCCGTATCAGTGTAGTTGCTCAATAGCTGTCTCTTGTCAATAATTACTGCTGGATTTTCAATCAGCTCATGAATGAGTGGTGGCCATTCTGGGCCAGTCGGCATAAACAATCGGCTCAAAGCAATAGTAATATCATTCATGTCAAACCATCGGTACCACTCACATTCATGATCATCCATTTTCTTCCTTTAAGCGGCCTTAAGGTCTCCAAGGCCTTATATGTGAGTAGAGGTGCTAGATGGCGAGCAAATTGGCGTGAATGCACATCTTAATGATCTAGTAATGAAGTAACCACTGTAGTTTGCCCATCATCCTGGTGAGCGTACCCCTTCACAAAGTGAGTGTACAAGGTCCAGGTGAGCGGCCGTCTATCCGTCTTGAGAGTGGAAGTCATAGTAGCCTATGACTCCTCATCATTTTTATCAAATCTTTCCTTGCCCGGCCGCTTGTATCCCAGGCCGCCTCGGGAAATAAGCTTGTAATCCTTGATGGGCTTCACTCTGCCTTGGAGACTGATACCCAAACCTTTGCCAGATCTATACCCCATTCTCATCATAATGTTCCAACCTGAGGTATTCACCATATTCTTCTTTTTCTTCCCCTTGGAGGGTAGGGGTGATGTTGGTGTTGATATAGAAGATGAAACTGGTGGCCTTAACAAGTCATGCCGCGGATCGGCAAATTCTAATACTGATAATAAGGGCATGTTAGCCGGCCATATAGAGGGCACTGAGGTTGCAGAGTGTATATCAACTGATGGCAAAATAGGCATACTGGTGATTTTGATGATGCGCCCTTTATGTGGGAACTTTATACATTGATGGTTTGTAGAGGGCACGACATCAAGCTCTTGGATATATGGACGGCCCAAAATGCCATTAAAAGTCGGATCCATGTCTAAAATGTGAAAATTTGCTGTAATTGACACAGGACCTAGCCCAACTTTTAAAGTGATCATGCCCAGAGGCGGCTTCTTGGTGTTATCATAAGCTATGACTGTAATGGTCGACGGTCGTATCTCGCTGTCCGGAATGCCACACATTTTTAAAGTGCTGGGAGGTAGCACATTGACAGATGCTCCAATATCCACCAAACATTGTTTAACGGTGACCTTATTAATATCAACGGTGATGCACAAGGCATACTTCCTGGCCGGCTTTGGAGCTAATTCGTGCTTATGAAAGACAATGGCCGGTTGGGCACCTGCCAGAGTTAAGACTGAAGTGATATGTTCAACAGGGATGTCTTCATTGACCATCACCTTCTGTAGGTATTCCTTTAAAGCTTGCTGATGAATGGTGGATCTCTTGATCAATTCCAAAATAGAAATCCTGGCCGGGGTTTTGTCCAGATGCTTTAACAGATCATATTGTGTGCCCGGTATGGATTCTTGTTCTTGCTCTTGTTCCTCATGCCCCTGTGCAGGCTCTTGCTTCCGTTGTGGAAACACACGGTGGAATATCCGTCCACTACGGAGCACCATAGTTTGTGATGATCGTGCCTCTGTCGGGCTTTAGGTAGGCGGAGGATTGGTGGATGTAGAAGGGACACTGGGGCTAACGGGTGGTGAAGGTGGAGCGACTGAAGAGGGAACCCTTATGAGGGGCCACATCGGTTGAAGGTTAGTAGAAGTTAAAGGGGTAAGGGCATGCGATGCTTGGGTGGTTGGAGGTGGTGTAGGCCGGACAAGGAAGGGCCTAGGTGAAGGTGAGGGGTTTGTGAGAGGTATAGTAGATGTTGGTGCGGGTTGGGGTGAGGGAATCCTTGCCGGCGAAGTGTAATGGTAGTGGTAGGAGGAACGCGTGCTGGTGAGGGGCGGATGAGGAATGGCCTAGACGGAAATGGATTTGCGGAAGAAGGAGGGGTTTGTTGTGGTGTGCAAGATGGTGAAGGGCGAATAAGGAGAGGCCTAGCCGGCAAGGGGCTGGTGATAGTGGAGGGAACTTGGTGGTGCGCAGGAGAGGACGGGAAGGTTGAGGAAAAGGTGTTGGTTGAGGGGTTATTCTGAGTAGATGTGGTGGTTGGTTTGAGAGTTGGTTTAAAGCCCCGACAGAGGTGTTTTCTTCATGCCACCCTTGCCCTCTCTCCACTTCATGGAAGGAGGTGACAGGGTTCAACTGTTGATTTGGTGGGTGCTCCGGTAGCGGATTATGGATAATCCCCATGTCTGATTGTGGTGCTGGAGCTTGTTGCTGCTGTGGAGGTTGCTGGACTTGCTGCGGTGGCTGCCGAGCCTGCTGTTGCTGAGGAGGTCTTTGTGCCTTCAATACTGCAATGAACCGCCTCATCTCGTCCCAATCAATACCGCCCTGATTATTCATATCATATATATAATCTTTGAAGTGAAAACAATGGTCTATGTTATGACCGGGCGCCGATGGTAGACACAATGCCGGGAAGTATCCACATTCTGTGGCCAGATCATCCTCTCCTTTGGTAAGGTGAGCGCGTTGGCGGCCATAAGGGCGTTGAGTATATCGGGAAGACTCTCGGGTAAAGGAGGGTACTGGGCTCTTTTGGGGACCGTGGGTCTCCTTGGTTGCTGAGGATCGTAACCAGCAGGTGGTGGCACTTGGTGGTATTGCTGGGGAATTTGCGGGTTTTGTGGCACAGTTTGGTTTTGTGGAGGAGGTCGGAACGGTTGAGGAGGGTTATTTGCCTGATGGGGCATCTGATTAATAAAAGAGGGTGGTTGTTGTGGTTGCTGTGGGGGTCTTGGGTTGGAAGGGTTACAGAAAGGTCCGGAATTGCCAACCGCGCCCACTTGCCCATTAGTAACAGTCCCCTCGGTAGTGCCACCATTAGTAGTAACATTGTTGGTCTTTCTCATCACTCTTGGCCTCGGTTCAAGCATGCCCATGATGGGCGAATCTTTATTTTGAGTTTGGATGTACCGAGCCCTTTCATATAATTCTTCCATGGTGTTGAGCTTATTCATGGCCAATATATGTCAGAACTGCGGAGTGGCATTTGATATTATCATCTTGACTTGTTCCGACTTGGACAAAGTATCCTTTAGTTTCTCGGCCATCGACCTCCATCTATCGGCAAACTGAACGAAGTCCTCATCGGACTTCATCTTCTAGGCCACATGATCAGTAACGAACAAAGAAGGACCCACTTGGTCTTTATACTTTTGCAAGAATCTGCGTTGAACAACATCAAAGTCTCTGGCTTCGGCTGGCTCCAGGGAGTAAAACCATTCAAGGGCCGGGCCATCAAGAGACCTTCTAAAGAGATAGGCCAAAGATGTCTTATTATCTTGCCAAAAGGATGCCTCGTACATACAATCTTTTAAATGGATGAACGGGTTGCCCGTTCCATTGTAACGCCTAAAGTTAGGCATCTCCGACGGGGGCAAGTGGAAGACCAGAAGAGTAGGGAGAGTGATCTCCAGAGCATTCTTGGGGGCCGTGACTCTCTTAAGTTGTTCCTCCATGTTAGCAATCTTTTGGAGGAGTATAGTGTTGGTGTCAGACTCGACCGGGGTCGGGTGAATAGGGAAGGAGTTTGGCATAGGCCTCCTTAAGAATTGAGGAGGTGGAGGTTGTTGTGGCCTAGCTACAGAATGGCTTGTCGGTTGGGCCAGCACAAAAACAACGGGAGTCCATGGACGGGATGAAACTTTTTGTGAGACCGCCTGGTCATTAGGAGTATTTACTTGAAGACCACCCGCAGCCTGAAGAGGATTTGACAAAGAAGAAGGGACATATTTCCCTTTAAGTGCGGCCTGGACCGCTTGACGTTGGGTATCATCCAACTGGGACAAAGCATTAATGAGATCATTCATATTGAAGGACGGGGAAGCTTCCCCTGATGTGTGTTGAGTGATGGGTTGAGTTTGAGAGGAAGGTTCAACCCCTTGAGTGGTAGTGTCTACTGCATACACTTGAGGGTAATGAGAAGAAGAGGGAGTATAGTCTCCCTCATAGCGAGTGGGGTCTTGAGGGGGGACCTCATAGGATGTGTCAAATTGACCCTCCTCACAACCATCATATGTGTACTCATAGTTGGCCATGTTGACAATTCTACCTGACCGAAGCATCATGGTTGTTATAAAGAATTTTATTTAAACCAAACAAGTGTAGAGAAAGCAAGCACTCAAGCAGGTTGTCAAACAAGTTGTGATGACTGCGTAAATTTTTTTAAAATTCTTTGGTGATTTAATCAAGATGGATTTTAATGAAAACTTTCTCACTTCAATGTAGATCCTAGTTGCAATTTGGGTGTAAACTCTGGGTTAACTAGGTTCTTTCTCTCTTCTCACAAGCGCATGGGTTAGCTAAACTTCGGGGTTCTTCAAATGGTACAACCAGCTCGGTGTCCGTGAGGGAATCTATGGGTGCAGAGACTTATGGAGGCCTTGGTTAGAGAATTTCCAATCCAAAGAGACGGAATGCTCAATGGAGGGTCATTCCCTTCCCAAGAAAGTGTAGGAAATCCTAGGGGTGTAGAGAGAGGAGGTCTCTCAACCAAACTATCATAATGCAAGCTAATGCAAGTAGGATCAACCAGCAATGATGAATATCAACAATAATAGATCGTATAAATGCAAACAACAGCCAAACAGATGGTTCTGTGAGACAAAAGCAGGTGGCGACCGCGCAGTGGTCGCTATATCAGTAAATAGCGACAGTGTGACAGCCGCTGCTCAATAGCAGGCGCCTCTATGTAGAGGCGCTGAATCTGCTGAATCAGTAAATGAATAATATGTAAAAATGTAGGAGCAAATGGCGCCTTCTGGTTAGGCGCTAATTATGTAGAAGATGCCTCTGTGAAGGGGTGCAGAATGCAGTAAATGATAAATAGCTAAAATGAAATGAACAGTGACTTCATGAATTGACGCCTTAGAGTTAGGCACTAAATATAGAGATGGCGCCTCTGTGGAGGGCTCAGATCATAATCAGTAAATAATAATAAAATCAAGTGAGCGCCTCTGTGAGAGGTCGCTGATTCTAAAAGTAGCAGCTACCTGAGCAGTCGCTGATTTCTTTTAGCAAAACAGAGATGAAACTTCTTCTGAAAAATGCTATAAACAGTTCAAAAATTGGCTAATCAAGTGGGGGTGTGCACGTGGTGCACAAAAGGAGGGTGCTACGCAGAGCACAAAGGAGGGGCACACGTGGGTGCCAAGAGGAGGGGCACGTGAGGGCGCCAAAGGGAGGGGCACACGTGGGTGCCGAAGGAGGGGTAATAAAAATAAAAACATAAAGGGTCCCACCGTGATCGTCAATTTGTGAACGTGTCACATAAACATTTTTAAAAAAAGAAAGAAGATTCAATTTTAAAAGGGGAGAAATGATAAATAAGAAGAAAAAGGTGGAGGAGGGAGCATGTGATGCTACGTTGGAGTGTGATCGCCAGAGGGTTACCTCAAAAGAAGAAAGTGATCGCTAAGTGTACCTTGTGAGCGGGTATGGATGTGAGCTCAACTTCTTCCTTCTATCGGCCAGCCGATGAAGGAGGTTTTTATTCTTGATTACCCTTGAAAAGAAACAAGCAAAGACAAAAGATTGGATTAGCCAAAAGATGTGTAGTATCAATACTCAATGGAAATAACAATATGCAATATAGGCATGAACACACCTTGTGTGTTGTTTTAAAACCCCTTAAGAAGGAGCAAAAGGTGGGAGATATGTATGAATGCAAATAGCAATGTGATGATATATTAAATGGGACTCTAGCAAGGTGCCAGAGATATGCATGTGCAGGCTAAAGAAACAATAAAGAGAAGAAGAAGAATAGTATAATATGCGATGCTCCTTTTATGCTTGCGCTGCTATGAGAGAACAAAAGAGATGAGAGATCAGTCGAGAGGGAGATTGGCCCAGGAGGAAGATCAGCAACCCAAGCTCCCCTCCGGTGCACCCCTGCAAAGTTAGAAGAACACAGGTAGCAAAAATATCTAAAGGCTCTGTAAGCTCTCTCAAAAAGAGATCTCCACGGCCGGCCAAAAGAGAAGGTATTTATAGGGCTTAAAACCTTGTTATAATAGGATTAAAAGAAAGGATAAAATCCTTGGGACATGGATATCCTTCCACAGAAGAATTTGGAACCAAAAAGGAGAAGGAACACCATAGAAAGAAAGGTGCAGACACACAGGACACGGAACATAAATGACGACCCAAAGACTGTCGTTATTTAAAACGGACGACCGCGCACTCGGTCGCTATTTCCTGGATAAATTATAGAAATATCTGACTTTCCATATTTTGAAAAATGGAAAATAACGCCTTCTTGAAATGGCATCAATTAATGCACGCCTGCACAACAGGGCGTTAATTCTTTGAATTGATTTCTAAAAAGACCAAGAAATGGCGCCCACGTTGATGGTCACCTCTTAAGTGAAATAACGACACACCTTAGAGTCGTCAGTTAAATGACGCCCAGAAAGTGGTCGCTAATTAAAAAAAACCTAAATAAATTTAATAAAATAGAAAAATATCATATTGAGCCAGTAATGAAGTACACTTTGGGGTATTACATTGTGACATGAGATTTACTCAACACAGTATCGATTTTGACGTGTCTACAACTCCAAAAGAAATCCTCTGCCTCCGGAACTCTCGCTGTATCCCCTGCCTCAGTAGCAACTGGTGGCACTCTGCTCTCCCACTCCTCTGTCGACTGTCCCTGTTGAGAGCGTGACCTCCGCCTCGGCGCCATACTCGCCTATTGCAAAAGATAGAAGACACGAAAAATGGCGAAATCAATAAAACATATGATGCCCTAAGCCAGTACCAACTGTACATCATTAATGTGGACTAGTGGACCACTGCAATTATTTATGGTTCTTATATATATATCCACAATCGCGTTCTAATACCAACTGTAACGACCCGAGATCCGAATACCGGGAGAGGCCCGATAACTCGAATCCCGAACCGCCACCCACGAGCCCGAAGACTTGGAAGGGTTAAAAGGATGGTGTGGAAATATACGCGAATCTAAATAATTACAAAGTTACACAAGTAATATGAATAAGCAGAAAGATAATGAATAACATTAAATAAATTATATGGTCCACAATATAATACCAGTCTAAAATATAACAGTAGTCCACAACTAGTACAGTCCAGAAAGAAAAGTATAACTACATGGGGCATATCTCGGCTCTGGCAACTGGCAACTAACCCTGGGCACTAGAACCACGTCGAGCCTCAGAAGCGCTCCCCTGAAGCCTCGCCTCACCTGAAACCACGGAAAGACGCAGGGAATGCGCTTCATAACAAAAGGCTCAGTAGGGATCACTCGGACCCCTACCTCACAAAATGAGAAAATGCATGGAAAGCAGTCAAAGGCTAACACTAACCAAATGTAGAGCGAAGGTCAACAAAATAAGTAAACGGGAAATCTCAGCCACGTCAAGTATCGACCACACGGAATAAAAACCAAGACAACCCGACAGAACACCAAGAGTCACTACCTGACAAAGATAGGAGTACCACTCACTAGAAGTAAGGCCGGATGCGCCCCCTGGCGTCTTAGACCGCGCCTCAGGTGTCCCCCTCATCGCACCCTAGCGGAACGGGGACCCGTACTAGTTACCACAGAACAAGGACTAGTCGGGATCGCGCTCGTCAGCACAGGCCCACCGCCCCCGACCACGTGTGCACACACAGACCCTGCGTCCTAGGTTAGGCCCTCTGATTGGTTTTCCCTTCAGTCGGACTCTGGCTACAAGACGTGGGGCCTTACGGTAACCAGTCTAAAAACTATCTCTCGGGGTAGCCTTGCCACCACTCCCTGGTGGGACCACTCGCGTGTCGGAAGGCTACGACTAGTGGAGGGTCGCTGAAAGAGTAGACTCTCTAGCCAACGAAAAATAACGTCTAAACCCGACAAAGTACAAGGACTGCTCCTCGTACCGACACCGACTCACAGTGGCATCAGCCAAACCACGCCACTCCCTAGGACTCCCACGGCACCCACGTACAGCCCCCACATGATGCCCAACATCAGTCGGACCGCAGGTTAGCACGGGGATCGAGGTCCACTTCCTCGGGATTTAAGATCGGCGAGAAAAGAACTCCGGTCAGACAGAAGACGGGTGGGGGTCCACACTGGACCATCCCTGGGTAAAAACGGTAAGATGCTAGACCGCATGACGAAGGTAGGCGGTCACCTACAGGCCGCCACTTGAAGGAGAGAAACGGTCTCCTGCAGACCGTTTGAAACCAAAGCAGTCCATTCCGGGCTGCCTCAGGGTATGAAACGGTCACCTTGGGGCTGCCTAGCCCTGGGACTGCAAAAAGGTAAAACGGTCGCCCTTTGACTATTGGGACTTAAAACGATTTCCTTGGGACCGCCAAGAGGGGTGAAACGGTCAGCCCGTGACCACTATTCCCAAAACCTTTTTCAACTGTCAGAATACAACGGTCAAAAACGTCTCGGGGGTCACGCTGGCCCCACGAGGAAAACGGTCGGCCACCAGGCCGCCGCTAGGTCTGGGCGATCTATCGCGTGACCGCCTGTTGACACATAAAAAAATATATAAATAATAATAATAATGAAAATGAGAGAAAAATAAGAGAAAAGAGAAAAAGAAAATAAATACAATAATAATAATAATAATAATATAGAAAAGATAAAGAAAGAAGAGAAGATATAACAATAATAATAAAATGATAAGATAATAACAATTCAAATAATAATACTAATATATTTCATCCTATATTTCTTATTTTTCAGGGATAAACAAAAGACAGAGAATCGTGAAGGGGCCACCGAGGCCCATGGACAGCGAAGAAAGGGAGCGCGCCGATTGGAGAAGGCCGCCGATGAAGGGGGCGCCCCAGTTTGAGTGAGGCGCGCCGACTGTGGAGGGCTTTCAAACCCTCTATAAAAGGCCTTCGTGCGGTGCAGATAAAAAAGGGGGGGGGGGGCGCTAGAGGGGCTGAAAAGAGAATAATAGAAAAGAAGTGGAGCGAGAGCTTGAAAAGAGAAGAGTGCCCGTGACGAGAAGGAAGAGTAGAGGTAGGGGTGCTACCGCCGTCATCCGACGCCCCATTCGGGGTTACAGTCCCCTTCCCCTGGTTCCCTCTCTTCTCTATTTTATATGCTCATTTCTGCTTGCGAGTCCTGTAATATCACGGCCTCTTAAGGCCTCTGTCTGTACCCTGGCGATGCCTGATTTTTTATGAATGAAAGATATATCGATGCATCTATTCGTGATGAGAATTCCTTTTTTTATATATATGTATTGCCGTAACCAAATCCCCTTGATGTTCGCCCGTGTGCTCCCATCATTCTATCTCGAATTTTTTCAGCTCCCGTTTATGTTTCTTTCGTTTAACGCTGGGCGGCGGTCTTATGGCTGCTACGACTTCGCAGAGATAGTAAGAGTATTATCCCATCTATCAATGACATTTGCGAAGGCATTGCTACGCTCCGGGGATACTGAGTCCTGGCGCTTACTTCCTGAGTTCTACCGCGAGTAGTCGAAGTTATTTACCTCTGATATAAGACGGGAGCCTGAGATAGCCCATCTCGTGGCTTTCCCGTCCCCCAAATCATGAGGAAGAGCAACTTTGCCTGACCCTGGTCTGTTGTTTGTGTTCTCTGGATAGTTTCTTGTTCACTCAAAAGAGCTCAAGCCCGGCAGCTTCCATGAAATCCTAAACCCCAAAACCCATTCTCAACTAGTCTCGGCGCCAACGGCTCTCGGCGCAGATCCCGCGCCGGTTACCTCCCGTGCCGAAGCCACGTTTCCCTCATTTCTGCACCGAGTGCATGAGCTCGCCGAACGCCATTTACTTTCTTCTGTGCGTTGTTTACATGCACGGGATGGCTCTGGCACGGCGTCGCTCACACAGTGAGTTGCATTTATGAATGTCATATTTGAATAGATGGGACACATCGATGCATAGCCACACTCACGGTATGCATATGCGTAAATAGTGATCAGTTATTCAATAATCCCATCAGCATACCTCTGTTCATATTGATTTCAATGCCTTCATCCACTATCCATATCTATTCCCACGATGATGCATGTTGTGTATAAAACAACCTACCCACCGCATATATATATATATATATATATATATATATATGTCTTATATATATACATAGATAATTCATCTTTTAAAGCATGCAACTATTACGTGAGTACCCTCGTTTTGGTCCATCCATATTTAAACATGCATGAGGAGTGTGTACTAATAAATCCCCAATTGGCCCTTTAGTCATCATCTTTCATTTGACTATGCATACATTCATATGCTGCTAATAGGTACATATATATGTGTGCATGGATGTATGTATGTATATATTTGTGTGCATGCATGTATATAAGAATAAGTACATGCATTTTTATGGATCAATTCTATAGGGCCATTCATACCCGATTCCGTGTGAGGCAGAGGAGCTATATTAATGGGGTTTCACCCCTACATTTATTTCAATTTGGGTTTCCGATTTCTCTCTTTCACCCCGCCGGGCCACGGAGTTCTACCACTGTATGTTCTCCGCTGGCCCCTTTAGGGGAATATTAACGAGGTGCCACGATGAGTGGACATTGTCCCGCTGAATTCTGATCCTCTTGGATCTCGGGCTACTCCCATCTTTCTTTTGACTTTCATCTCGGCACTCCGTAAATGGATGTCCTATACTCCCCCTTTGGCACAGTCCAAAATAAGGGGAGGTGCTGTCGAAATTCATTCACGATCCTTGCTTTGTCATATCATGTGATGTTTTCACTAAATTGATGAATTAACCCCATGCTGTATGGCAGAGGCCTGAGACAGACTATCTCATGGCCCTTTTCCCACTGTACAAGGGGAATATAATCATTATGAGATTTCCCGTTGATTGTCACATGGTCTCCCTAGACCTTCTGTGGATGAACTTCTCATCCCCTTTCAGCTTACCTAAACATCATCGCCAGAGCCCATGAAGCCCTGATTAAACACAAGAGATCCCCTTAATAGAGCCTCAAAGCCCCCAAATCCTCAGGTCTTCCTCATCGGCGCCTTCACTGGCCTCCCGGCGTGGTGCCCTCTCGGCGCTGGTTCTGCGTCGAGTGGCAGGCGCGTCGATGACCGCCCGCGCCGGTTTGACTCCGTGCCCAGACCACCTCTCCGGCAGTCCCCGCCAGGCCGATGCCCCTATACTAATGCCTCCGCGTCGATTTCGTGCGTGCCGATTCCCATCCGTGCCTATTCATCTTAGCGCCGACTACTACTCAAACACTCAACTTCCCAACAACCTTAATGAGCCCTAAACCCAGTCTAAACCCAATGTCCCAACCTTATTAGCCTTCATGCCAATCTTCACCATATCATGGGGAATCATGGTTCTTCATCCAAGTCTAAGGGAGCTAAATTAATGAGGTTTTACCCCACATTATACCGTTTGACTGCGATGTTTTCTTCTAACCCTGCTGACCCTTGGAGTTCTGCCACTGCACGTCCTCCAATAGTTTCTTAAGGGGATATCAATAAATACCATGATAATGGACATTATCCCGTCGCATCTAGATCCTTTTAGGTCTTGGGCTGGCTATGCCCGTCTTTCTTTGGCTTCCATCTCGGCACTCTGTGGGTGGATGTCCTATATTCTCACTCGGCATAGTCCAAGATAAGGAGATATGCTGCCAGATTTACTCCGTGTATTAATATATCATATCTTGCATCGCACGATCATCTGCATGCACCTTTTATCCTGCAAATGAATGAGCATACCTATCACATTGGTTTTTCCCCCGGGGCCCCTTCTACTTTGGCGATTAATCAAGGGTTGTCCTTCTTTGGAAGGGCGTAATTAACGTCATAGCCTTTATGGTATGACGGACTTTTGGTCCCGACTCGAGCCTTACAATCGACTGACTGAGTCAGATCGAGCGCATAATAAATCGTCACTCCGGTGACTGGCACGCCTAATAAACTAACTAATAAACTAAAATAAATCAATAAATAAATAAATAAAATAAAAATAATAATGATACAACAAATAATTTAATAACTTAATAAATCGTTCCACAAAGCTGGCACGTCCGGTGGGACTAAGTCTCCCTTCATCTCTTCGCCAAAGTAGAAGGCCTGGAGGTCTTCCCCAAAATACTGATCGTTTGCTCATTCTGATTTGCAGTGATCTCAATGGCTGGCGGACTTACTGCACTTGCATTCGGCCCTCAAGTGGTCGCTACCCACGCAGAGCACGGGCACCTGGCGGTGCCCACTGCTTTCGGAACTTTGTCACCAGTGGTGGGGTTCCCTAATTTTCTCGGAGTCGCCTTCATCGGCCTACTTAGGATCGAGGAAGAGGAAGCTGACAAGACTGTTGCGGCAAAGGCCGTAGCCCCTGTAAAGGCGAGCTGTCTGCGGAGAACCACTCCGTCTTGCCATACTATCTCATGCTTTGTCCACCACGTGGACTACCATGCTGTCCCCGCCAGTGACAAGGCGTCCGGGGGGAAGAAGAATAAGAATCAAAGAAGAAGAGCTGTTGCTGTTTCCCGAGGATGACTCTTGGCTTCCGGGAAGTCTGTTCTAATTGGTGGCGTTCGTGTTTATCTGAACGGCCGCCGTGCTGAAGCTTTGCCAGATCATATCATCCCGATAGTTCCCGTTCACAACCCCTTTCAGGTGCTAGCAAGTCGGGAGGCCAATTTGGACAAAGAAGTCTACGGGAAGCTGACCCCCAAGCTACCAAGTTTCAAGCAAGTGTGGGTTCCCAAGAGGACCCGAGGTTCTGCTCCAACCCCACAATATTCAACACCAACTGTTAGAGGCCTTAGGAGTGGGGGCAATAACGCTACACCAAAGGAAGAAGAGGTCATGCCAGTAGCATCTCCGCCCGCTCATGGTGTCTGTGCCAGGTAGACCAATATTCTCCGACGTTCGACAAGATCGAACGAGCTACTAGATTATCGCGGCTCTCCTACATGCCATCGATGCAAGACCAACTGTTAATTCCTGCCCTCTCTCCAGGGCGCAGTCAAGAAGGAATGACCCCGGTGGTCCGGAATTACTTCTATGGCTTGGGAAGTTCTTCCCTAAGTCGGCAAAGGCTACTCCGCGCCATCAGCGCCGAAAGAAAAGAAGAAGGCAAAAAAAGAAGAAGAATGGCGTCCTTCATGAACGTCAATGAATATGAAGATGGCTTGCAAGCCGAGTGCTCTGAAGCTCCTCCACAGTATGAAGAGAATAAAAGGATGTTAATGATTAGAAGATCAACATTCTCCAGTCAAGTCAAGAAGACAGTCTGGGGGCAAGGAAGAAGGATACAAATATTCACTTGCAACATGGCGGGGGTATCCAACAGATATGGGGCCCTACCCGAAGAGTCGGAAGAGTTGGCCAAGTTAGCTGAAAGGCCCGGGCTAATGACAAGAAGAGGCAAAGCTGTAAGAGAAATGCTCGAAGCAGCCAAAGAGAAGCAAGCTATCACTACTTCGACTACCAACATGGTGACTTCTGAAGAAGAAGAGATTACTCTGCTAGCCTCGTTTGAAGATGTTTCAGGCGAAGCATTCAAGGGTACCTCTACTATGGTAGCGCAAGACCCAATTATCTTAATGATGATGCAAAATTACCAGCAAGAGATCGAAGCCATGAAAAGGCAACTGAATGAAAGAAATGAACAAGCCCCTTTTCCCTGGCAACAGGACGTGCATACTGAATCATCATGGGAAGTTCCTAACCCAGTCAATGCTACACCCAAAACTACTTCTCAAGCAACATGCTATGGCAAGGCCGCTCTTCAGCCACATTCCCTACAGCCTCCATTGGTGCAACCAGCTCTTCCACCAGTGCAGCAGTTGCCACCAACAGAGCCGTCGGCACCTCATGTCGAAGCTCTACTCACTCCCTCTATAAAGCATCCTACACATTGTCACCCGGTGCCGGTGGACCCAACCGTGGTAAATAAATCAATGATGGAACAACTAATTGAAATGAGGTTGGCCGAGAGAACAGATGGTGATATCAGCACTTTTGATGTTTACAAGGTACCATATCCACCGCAGTATGCTATGAAGAGGCTCCCGCCTAGCATCAACAAGCCGCCCAAGTTTGAAAAGTTCAACGGGCATGGCTCTCCCAAAGAGCATATCGCTTATTATATGACAGTAATGGGCGATCTGGCGACAGATGAAGCCTACCTGCTAAAATTCTTTGGGCCCTCACTGACAGGCCTAGCTTTTGAATGGTATTCCAATCTGCCGGCTAACTCTATAAGCGACTGGGCAGCTATGCAACAGAAGTTCCGGGAGCGGTTCTATGTTGCTGAAAGAGAGGTCACACTGGCTGAGCTGTATGCCTCCAGGCAAAGACATGATGAGTCAGCCCTAGAGTACATCAAAAGATGGCGGAATCTCAGTATGAGATGCAAGCGGCCGCCACATCCAGAAGATGCAGTGCAAATATGCAAGCAGAGCTTGAGGCGAGATATCCTCAGGAAGTTGATCGGAATTGAAATCCGGTCTTTCGACTGGCTAAATAATGTGGTCGCAGATATTGAAGCCTTCATCTCCAGCTCTCCCTCTACTCCAGCCGCTACAAACAAAAAGGGAAAGTCCACTGACAAACAGTCAGCGCCCGAGGAAGAAGTTCACACAATTGATTTCAAAGCATTCAACCAACAAGAAGAAAAGGAAAACTGAGTGGCTAACCCTCCTCCCGCTAAGCTAGCTGAGCAGCAATGTAATGTCCCGGATCTTTATTGTGTCTTTCGGATCCTTTTCGGAGAGTTTCGGATCGCTTTTGTAGCTCCTGAGTTGAGTTTTACGATCCGTGTGGGTTTTTCTCTCGTACTAGTTACGAAACCCTGCGGTGAGTTTATTTCTCACTTCATCGACTCGTGGACGATACAACGGCGATGTACTCTTCGAGCCGATCGTTTTGTCTATTTTTGTGTATTTTTCTAAGACCGGGCCAAAAATCAGATTTTTCAGAAATTAGGAAAATTTCCTAATTTCTTTCTATAAATTCAACTCCACTATCTCTCCTGCTCATTTTCAACTTCACGCTATCTCACTCCGTTCTCTCCCGTCTCTGGTCCGTTCGGCACGGGGCGCGCACTGTTGTGGAGCTGGCTGAGGCGTGGACGTGCTCGGGTGATCGGTTCACGGGGAGGAGCAGCGGATGCAGCGTGGTGGGCGCGATCCCTCGGTGGATTCCGAGAGGGCATCGTTCGTGATTCGGTGGTTTTCGGCGTGGTTTAGTCCCTTCGGGGCACGGTTTCTTCGGTGGAGGTAGGGAGATGGACCGCCACTTCCTTCTGCACGTTTTCCCTGCTTCTGTGCGTTGTTTGGTGCTCGATTGGGGGAGATCGGGCCGGTTTAGTGAAAACCGTAGTTTTTGGAGTTTTCAGGGTTCGCCAGAAAATGGCAACAATTTGTGATGTGGTTAGTGTCAAACTGACCGTTGGGATGTCTGGATCCCATTCACGTAAGTTTCGGGTCGATCGGTTGTCATTCGAGGCCGGTAGGAGTCCGGGAACCTCGGTGACCCATTTAGGGTCGATTTGTCTAAATCGCCCCGATCTCTTGTTTTAGGGTTTGCATGTGGGCTTTTGAGCCTCCTAGAGTTGTTTTTCGTCGTTTGCCTCTATTTCCCCTGCGCTTCGGCGTGAATGGGGCATGGAACGGCCCGATTTGGCGTTTCCACTATTTTCTCGCCGTGACCGGTGTAGCGGTCATCTCAGAGACCGTCACATGTCTCTGACGGCCCTACGACAGACCGTCACAGCGTCTGGGCGTTTTTAGTTCTTCGTGATTTTGGGAGTGTGACGGCCCAGGGGAGGCGCGTCACAGCTCTCTGACGCGTCTGGGGTGATGCGTCACGCTTGTTTTGTCATCTAGCGTTTTGGGTGAGTCGGTTCCCCTGACGCGCCCGCCCTAGTGCGTCAGGCTGTGTAATGCACCTGCCCCAGGCCGTTACACCCTGTTTTGTCTGTTTTGGGTCGGTTGGCGTAACGCACCTGTCCTCACGCGTTAGGTGGGCGTAACGCGTCTGCGCTCATGCGTTAGGCCGTTGTGACGCGCCTGCCCTGGTGCGTTACGTGGCTCGCGTTGTGTTTTCATGTCTGTTGGCTCTGACGCGCCTGCCCTGGTGCGTCAGGCCCGTGTAACGCGCCTGTGCTAGGCCGTTACAGTCCTGTTGTGGCCATGATGGCCATTGGGCTTTTTGGTGTGTGGTCGTGTATTGTGGGTCTGTCTTAGGTGACGTTAGGGGTTGTTTTGTGGCGTGTCTGTGTGTGTGTCTGTCTCTGTTAGGGTGATGTCTGTCGCTCCCGTGGTCTGGCCCCTTTCCCCGTGGACATCGGTCGATGCTCCTATGAAGGCTAAGACTACGTTTCTGGGTCTGTCGGCAGTTTCCTGTACTGCCTTTGGTGTTTGAGGTACGGGTGACAGTGCATGTTCGACTGTCTGTACTTCAGCGCCGCATTTTGAGCTTCTTCCTTGCGTCACCCTAGACGTGCAGCAGTCGAAAGGTGACCCCGATATACGGTTTGCAAGCTAGTTTCCGTCGGCTCCTGCGGTTACCGTAGCGTCCTATGGGGGGAGAAAACTGGCTAGAGGCCTAGCTCTAGGCAGGAGCCAGTGTGTGCACACGTGGTCAGGGGCTGAGGACTGACGCCGACGGGCGTAACCCTGACTAGTACTTGTACCTGTGTTTCCACGTGGGTCTGCGACTCGGCCTTGTCCGTGTTGGTCGCGCTTGGCGGGTGGTCGGACACTTGTGGTGGGTGTTCTGGTGCAGTGTAAGACGTCAGTGGACGCATCTGGTCGTTCTCCCGGTGCGGGGGTTTTCCGTCGCGTGGCGCGCGACTCCCGTGCTCTTCCTGTGTTGTGACCTGTCCGGGTTGGCATTTCCGTGGCTACACTCGAGGTCTGTATCCTGTCCTGTGCACGACGCTCCGGTCGTGTTGTCTGTGCTTGTCTAGGTCTTTTCTAGACTTTCTTTTGCATGCCTGTTGTAGGTGTAGGGTGGGGCGTTTGTGCGTGGTTTCTCCCCTTTTTCTCATTGCTCCTTACTCCTCTTTCACTTTCTAGGCCTGCTTGCCTGTTCGGGTTATTCCCCTCGTCCTTACATGTTCCCTACTCCTGCTTCCCTTTCTTTTACAGCTTTTTAGTGCTGTTCCTCGTTGCTGTTCCTGTTGTTCCGTGTTACTGCGTATTTTTCAGTGGGGATCCGCGTGACCCCTACTGAGCCAGTGACACGAGGCTCACCCCTGCTTTTTAGGTGGGGTGATGTGTTTGTTCTGCTTCCGCGGGTCCTGGAGTTCGAGTCGTAGCTGCCAGCTGGTACCCCCGTCGGGCTTCCCCCGACTTTTCGGTACGTCTTTTCTTTCTGTCGACTGTACTGCTAGACTGCTATCTTTAGCTTTGGACTTGACTCTGGAATATAATTGTTTAAAATCTGTTAATAAAAATGTAATTTTATTTATGCTACTTTAGCAGCCCGTTCTAACAAAATTTAATTACTTGCTGTTATATCTGTCAGTTCAATGTACTACACAACAATCCTTTTTCCCTTCGGAGCTTTACCGCTCTTGGGAGGCCTCGCGGGTTCCAAGTGGTATCACGTGTATTCGGTAGTCCTACCGGGTATACCTGGTATCCGGGATCTGGGTCGCCACAGTTGGTATCAGAGCGTTGTTGTGTGAAGTACATGGGAATCTCAGATATATAGTGTCCAGAGTCGCTAAGTCCAGTACAGTCTTCAGCTGGCATTAGGTCGTTTTGTGGTTGTGTTGTCGGGTTGTTCTTCCCTGCTTACCCTTGCTAGTCCTTAAATTTCGAGGACGGAATTTCTTAAAGGAGGGGAGGATGTAATGTCTCGGATCTTTATTGTGTCTTTCGGATCCTTTTCGGAGAGTTTCGGATCGCTTTTGTAGCTCCCGAGTTGAGTTTTACGATCCGTGTGGGTTTTTCTCTCGTACTAGTTACGGAACCCTGTGGTGAGTTTATTTCTCACTTCATCGACTCGTGGACGATACATCGGTGATGTACTCTTCGAGCCGATCGTTTTGTCTATTTTTGTGTATTTTTCTGAGACCGGGCCAAAAATTGGATTTTTCAGAAATTAGGAAAATTTCCTAATTTCTTTCTATAAATTCAACTCCACTATCTCTCCTGCTCATTTTCAACTTCACGCTATCTCACTCCGTTCTCTCCCATCTCTGGTCCGTTTGGCACGGGGCGCACACCGTTGCGGAGCTGGCTGAGGCGTGGACATGCTCGGGTGATCGGTTCGCGGGGAGGAGCAGCGGATGGAGCGTGGTGGGCGCGATCCCTCGGTGGATTCCGAGAGGGCGTCGTTCGTGATTCTGTGGTTTTCGGCGGGGTTTAGTCTCTTCGGGGCACGGTTTCTTCAGTGGAGGTAGGGAGATGGACCGCCACTTCCTTCTGCACGTTTTCCCTGCTTCTGTGCGTTGTTTGGTGCTCGATCGGGGGAGATCAGGCCGATTTAGTGAAAACCGTAGTTTTTGGAGTTTTCAGGGTTCGCCGGAAAACGGCAACCATTTGTGATGTGGTTAGTGTCAAACTGACCGTTGGGATGTCTGGATCCCATTCACGTAAGTTTCGGGTCGATCGGTTGTCATTCGAGGCCGGTAGGAGTCCGGGAATCTCGGTGACCCATTTAGGGTCGATTAGTCTAAATCGCCCAGATCTCTTATTTTAGGGTTTGCATGTGGGCTTTTGAGCCTCCTAGAGTTGTTTTTCGTCGTTTGCCTCTGTTTCCCCTGCGCTTCGGCGTGAATGGGGCGTGGAACGGCCCGATTTGGCTTTTCCACTATTTTCTCGCCGTGACCGGTGTAGCGGTCGTCTCAGAGACCGTCACATGTCTTTGACGGCCCTACGACAGACCATCACAGCGTCTGGGCATTTTTAGTTCTTCGTGATTTTGGGAGTGTGACGGCCCAAGGGAGGCACGTCACAGCTCTCTGACGCGTCCGGGGTGATGCGTCACGCCTGTTTTGTCGTCTAGCGTTTTGGGTGAGTCGGTTCCCCTGATGCGCCCGCCCTGGTGCGTCAGGCTGTGTAACGCGCCTGCCCAAGACTGTTACACCATGTTTTTTCTGTTTTGGGTCGGTTGGCGTAACGCTCCTGTCCTCACGCATTAGGTGGGCGTAACGCGTCTACGCTCGTGCGTTAGGCCGTTGTGACGCGCCTGCCCTGGTGCGTTACGTGGCTCGCGTTGTGTTTTCGTGTCTGTTGGCTCTGACGCTCCTGCCCTGGTGCATCAGGCCCATGTAACACGCCTGTGCTAGGCCGTTACAGTCCTGTTGTGGCCGTGATGGCCGTTGGGCTTTTTGGTGTGTGGTCGTGTGTTGTCGGTTTGTCTCAGGTGACGTTAGGGGTTGTTTTGTGGCGTGTCTGTGTGTGTGTCTGTCTATGTTAGGGTGATGTCTGTCGCTCCCGTGGTCTAGCCGCTTTCCCCGTGGACATCAGTCGATGCTCCTATGAAGGCTAAGACTACGTTTCCGAGTCTATCGACAGTTTCCTGTGCTGCCTTTGGTGTTTGAGGTACGGGTGACAGTGCATGTTCGACTGTCTGTACTTCAGCGCCGCGTTTCGAGCTTCTTCCTTGCGTCGTCCTAGACGTGCAGCAGTCGAAAGGTGACCCCAATATACGGTTTGCAAGCTAGTTTTCGTCGGCTCCTGTGGTTACCGTAGCATCCTACGGGGGAGAAAACTGGCTAGAGGCCTGGCTCTAGGCAGGAGCCAGTGTGTGCACACGTGGTCAGGGGCTGAGGACTGACGCCGATGGGCGTAACCCTGACTAGTACTTGTACCTGTGTTTCCACGTGGGTCTGCGACTCGGCCTTGTCCGTGTTGGTCACGCTTGGCGGGTGGTCGGGACACTTATGGTGGGTGTTCTGGTGCAGTGTAAGACGTCAATGGACGCATCTGGCCGTTCTCTCGGTGCGGGGGTTTTCCGTCGCGTGGCGCGCGACTCCCGTGCTCTTCCTGTGTTGTGACCTGTCCGGGTTGGCCTTTCCGTGGCTACACTCGAGGTCTGTATCATGTCCTGTGCACGACGCTCTGGTCGTGTTGTCTGTGCTTGTCTAGGTCTTTTCTAGACTTTCTTTTGCATGCCTGTTGTAGGTGTAGGGTGGGGCGTTTGTGCATGGTTTCTCCCCTTTTTCTCGTTGCTCCTTACTCCTCTTTCGCTTTCTAGGCCTGCTTGCCTGTTCGGGTTATTCCCCTCGTCCTTACATGTTCCCTACTCCTGCTTCCCTTTCTTTTACAGCTTTTTAGTGCTGTTCCTCGCTGTTGTTCCTGTTGTTCCGTGTTACTGCGTGTTTTTCAGTGGGGATCCGCGTGACCCCTACTGAGCCAGTGACACGAGGCTCACCCTTGCTTTTCAGGTGGGGTGATGTGTTCGTTCTACTTCCGCGGGTCTTAGAGTTTGAGTCGTAGCTGCCAGCTGGTACCCCCGTCGGGCTTCCCCGACTTTTCGGTACGTTTTTTCTTTCTGTCGACTGTTCTGCTAGACTGCTGTCTTTAGCTTTGGACTTGACTCTGGAATATAATTGTTTAAAATCTGTTAATAAAAATGTAATATTATTTATGCTATTTTAGCAGCCCGTTCTAACAAAATTTAATTGCTTGCTGTTATATCTGTCAGTTCAATGTACTACACGACAATCCTTTTCCCTTCGGAGCTTTACCGCTCTTGGGAGGCCTCACGGGTTCCAAGTGGTATCACGTGTATTCGGTAGTCCTACCGGGTATGCCTGGTATCCGGGATTCGGGTCGCCACAAGCAAGAAGTCCCATCCTTGCGGGCCAAGATGAATAAGCTCTACTCTTTCCCCAAGGAGAGGACTCAAGTCCTCTTCAAATGGGCTGTCGCAAACAACAAGGTTACTTTACCGGGGTCGAAGAGACCGGGAGATGCAAGGAAGAAGGATCATCCTCGCTACTGCCCATATCATCAGAGGGTCAGGCACCCTATTGAAGATTGTTATGTCTTTAAAGATGTTATTGAAAAGCTAGTCAGGAGAGGGGAGCTACAACTGGGTGACTATAAGGTGGACCCTCCTCGCCCGCATGAGCTACCTACTATAGAAAGAGCAATCAATACACTGTCTCTATGCTAGCTGTCGACTCAAGAGACAACCAGAGTTCGCATTGCACACTAGGTGCCAACCATAAAAAGGCAAGAGAAGAATAAGCCAAGAGACAGAAGGAGCGGCGTTGTACTCTCCTGCAACACACTATCAGCCTTGCCCAGTGCGAGCCGAGCTACTGAAGAAAATGATGAAGAGATATACTACACGCCACTGAGGGGAGGTCGAGCTGCAACACCTATCTCTCACCGTCAATCCCGAGGAGAGTGGGGGCATCCTCCACTATCTGTTGAAGCAGCATCTCGCCATAACCTCCCTTTACAAGAAGAAATGGGGGCAGGAGCTCCAATATATGCAAAACTGAGTGCACCTGGTGCTGATGATAAGACGCCGCTAGCCCCTTCTGGAGCCAGCACAGGGGGCAATACTCCTAGCTTCTATCAAGCTTGCCCTACCTTGATGGCAGAAGTGTATCAGAAGATACAAGACGTAGAGGTGCTCCTAAGACGAGTAAGTGAGATGGGGTTACTCCCAACTACATCTAGGCTAGATGCATCTCCATCCGGGATCCTACAAGGAGGTACTACACCACTTGGAGCCTTATCACAGTCGGATATGCTCCAGCTAACATAGGCCCACAAAGGGATCCCTCTCCCTCAGCTGCCACATCATGCGACTTTCGAATTCCCCTCAGCTCTCCATCCATGTCAAGGGGCAACTTCTGCATCTCCAGCATTGCCAATAATAAACCCATCCTCACAACTAGTCGGTTTACATCGAGATCTGGCAGTCCCAGCTATAACAAACAAGACCGTTGAGGAGGAAGTCACTGAGGCGGAATTATATATGATCAAACAAAGACATGATGAGTATGTTTCAAACTACATTCAACGCTGGAAGAACCTCCACTCCGGATGCAAACATCCGCCAACCTATAAAGAAGCTGTTTAGCTAGGCAAGCGTAATCTGAGGAAAGAGATCCTGCAAAGGGTAATTGGCCTCGAAGTCAAAACCTTCGACCAATTAGAAGATGTGGCAATTGAAATTGAAGCCTTTCTGGCCAAATACTGCTCAGCTTTTACTCCTCCAATTCAAGAGCACACGCTAATTAAGGAACAGCCGCCACCAGAAGAAATAGAAGCCGTTGACTTTGCAGCCTTCGAGCGTCAGTGGAGGAAAGCACAGGAGGCAACTGGCTCCTCCTCTACCAGGGTTGCTGAACAAAAACCCCCTTCACTAAGGGCAAGAATAAAAAGACCATACTCATTCCCACAAGACAAGACCCAGCGGTTGTTTGAGTGGGCCCTTGAGTACAACAAGGTCATCCTCCCAAAGCTCAAGAGACCAAATGACATCGAAAGAAAAGATGACCCTCGATTTTGCCCCTACCATCGGAAGAGGGGACATCTCATCGAGGACTGCTATATATTCAAAGACATCATGGAAGACTTAGTCCAAAGTGGTGAATTACAACTTGGAGAATATAGGGTGGATCCACCTTGCCCTCACCCGATGCCCATTTTCAAGATGGCGGCTAACACAGTTTCCGTATATCAATCGGGACGGTACACCTTCTGAGATGCATCCCGAGCTCCCTTCGTTGTGGCAAGAGGCCGAACAAATGCAATTGTTGCACCGTCTTCGGGGCAACTGCTAAAGACCAAAATAGAAATAAACCCAAGAATAAAAGAAAAAGATGTTGCTTTACCGCTCGATGCGCTGCCAGCTCCACTCAAGACAACCAGTTCAGGAATAGAGTCGACTCATATCAGGGCCAACTGTAAAATGATGAAGATGCAAAAAAGAATCTCCTTCCAAATGAAATGACCCGGCACGACGCAACCGCTACTCTATATGCTCCAGCACACATGTAAGCATGCTCAACCCTTTGAGGGAGATGTACTCCCGCCCTCCACCAACACCTCACTCTGCAGGGCAGCCGAATAAACAACCGTCAAATGGGGCTAGTTCACCCGGGAGACACCCGACAGCATACTCCTTCTTGGAGCCAATAGAAATTCTATTTCAACACATACTTGACATGGGGGCAAGAATGAAAAGATGCTCAGCTACAATCAAGCTTTGAGGTGTCGCTGGGCACATCAAGACTCTATTCCCCGCTTGGGGGCTGCCAACAAAAGAGAAGAGGGTGGAGTCCAACGGCCGGATTTCCCTGCTACTATCTGCCTACACAACTGCTCGTGAAGCGAACAAGCTACCCAATGAAAAGGCATGCGTTGAACAACTCGTCTTCAGCTACCCACCCCAGCTTGGGGGCATTAAAATGGAGAATGAACTCTCTGAATACCCACCTAGCTTGGGGGCATCCAAAGCCAAAAGAAGAGAGAACGGAATTATTCAGGGCACACCAACGTCCCATCGTGAATTGGCGCAGTAGATGCTAACCGTTCGACAAGCTCGACTGCTAAAGATTTCGAGCTCCTCGCTTAGAGAACCCATTTGCTGCATTTCATTCAATGTTAGAATGAGATTGCTCCTTCTCTGGGGAGCTACTCCATACAATTTAGCACTATGGAATCAGGGTAAGCCCTGCAGTCGCTTCTTCAGTTGAAATCACTATAGGCAGTGCAAGGCGCACAGCTATAGGAGCTTAAAGTCACCGGCACCATTTGTGGAGTTGAAAAGACCCCACAACCACAACTGCTGAGGCAGGCATGTCAATTAGGGACCAGCATACGGCGCAAGCCCTGGAAGCCTATCTTTACAAGAGCTACAACATTCCGGGCACCCCCACTGAAGACAACAATACAAGAAGCAACAAGATGACTCGGCGTACGGCTACTGCCACCTGCCATCTGTCCCCTGGGGTGATGCCGACTCGGAGCAGCCATGCAACAACCTCCCCGCTATCAAAGGATCCCTGTTGATCCGGTCTAACCACTTGAGCGGACGCATGTCCCCGAGCTGTAAAGCTTGTATCAATAGTCCACTCCCATCCTTAGCCTAGATCCGCTAGCCAGGCCACCCAATAAACATTCATTGGCTTTGCCAGCTCCTTATTCTACGAAATGCTTCCCATTAGTCCCACCGGGATTGACCCTCTACCCTCGGTGTGGAACCCACATTCATAACAAATACATCCTTGCCATCCTTCGGCATTCCACCGCAACAACTACACAAACACGCTAAGAGATACCAAACTTGCCCCACTAGGCTCATAAAACCTATCCCTTGGCTTGTGGCACTCCACCCTGGCCGAGCCCTCATCGCCTTAGTTCCATTGGACTGGGCTCATAAAACCTTTCCCTTGGTCTGTGGCACTCCGCCCTCGCCGAGCCCTCATCGCCTTAGTCCCATTGGACTGGGCTCATAAAGCCTTTCCCTTGGTTTGTGGCACTCCGCCCTTGCTGAGCTCTCATCTCCCTAGTCCCATTGGACCGGGCCCATAAAACCTTTCCCTTGGCCCGTGGCACTCCGCCCTCACTGAGCTCTCACACATCTTCTGTAATGCCCCGGATTTTTCAGATATTTATCGGATCAGGATCGTGGGTTTCAGATCATCTTTTCACAGGTTACGGATCATGTCCGAGTGAGCTTCGGACTTTTATACAGGATTGTCGGACCCATTGGTAGTGTGCCCGTGAATTTTCTTGGGTTTGTGGCATTGCGAGGAGCTTGCCGGTATTTTTCTGGAATTTTCGGAGCGCCTTTGTGGGTCCCGGATTGAGTGTAGTGGTTTACGTGTGTTTTCGTCTATCGGACCTTCGAACCCCGTGTAGGGTGAACCATTGCGTTCTCCGACTCCGGGACATTACCACTGCGTTGTGCGTCTTCCGAGGATCACGGAGAGTATTTTCCCCTATTTTTCATATTTTTTGGATTTTAAAATCCCAAATTCATTTTCTATTTAAACCCCCACCCCCTCTCTTTTCTCTCATTCTCTTTTTCACACTCTCTCACTTCTCTTTCTCTCCCCCTCTCCCCGGGCGGCCGACGGCGACAGAGGAGGGCGAGACGGTGAGGTGCTGGAGGCGTGGAGCGGGAACGGGGCAAGGATCGAGGCGTGGTGGCGCGTGGAAGCGCGGTCGCGGGTTCGTGAACCGGCGGGGGTTTCGTGGGCTTTCTCGTCGGAACGGCGTCCACGGTGCGTGAAATCTTCGGTGGAGGTAAGGAGATGGACCCCCAACTCGCGTACTTCATTTCCAGTGAGTTTGGTAGCCCACGGTGAGCCGAGCGTGGGTTTATTACCGTTTTGGGGAAAAAGCATGATTTTGGGGTGTGAGCTCGATCTAGAGTTTTGATCGCATTTTTTGGGGTTTAAATGGGTCCTCACGGTGCTAGAGAGGTTGTGGACTAGTTTCCCCTTGTTTTTCCCTTCGCGTGGGCACGGACGGGGCGTGGAATGGGGTTTCCCACCGTTTCTGCCATTTTCGGTCGTTCTAGAGACCGCTAGGGAACCAGGCAGTCTAGAAGTAGACCGCTAGGGGTCCCCCAATGTCGGTTCGAGGCTGGCGGTCGCGCGATAGACCGCCAGGGTCTTTTAGCGGTCCATGGTTAGACCGCTAGAGGTTCGTGTGTTCCAGGGGCTTACGGTCCAGAGGTAGACCGCTAGGCTCCTTGGCGGTCTAGGAGTAGATCACTAGGAAATTTTTCGTGCTCGCAATGTCTGTTTCGCATTGTGTTGGTCTCCGGTCGACCCGGTTGTGACCCAATGGTCGACCATCGACCTCGTGAGTGTCCTGGTCATCCCATGGGTTTTGTGACCATGTTTCTGGGATGTCTGGAGGTACCGTATTACCTCGATTAGCGTGCCCATAGGTTTAGGGGGTCTGGTGACCCTGTGTATGTGTTCCGGGCTTTGTGTTACGCTTGATTGAGTCACCATGTATCGGTGTGAGTGAGGTGGGATTTCCCCGCATGTCGTGGATTTCTGCGGAAGATGGTTCCCGACTGGGCCATGTGTGTGGCCTTGGACTGCGAGTCCAATCATTCAGCCTGGGGCTGGAGGTTTCCCGCTTTCCCTGGGATGGGGAATCAGCATGGCGGCTTGTGAGCTACCTCGGTATTCATGCTATCGTGGTTTTTAGACCTAAGAATTAGACTAGATTAACGGCATTGTGCCGTTGCATACGACGGTCTTGACCCCGAGTCTTGTGACTCAAGGACCGTTGGATTTAGTGAGTCTAGAGGACTGTCCAGAGTCCAGTGGCTCAGCATCACTTGGTTCTTCTCGACTTTCACGTAGGGTGCGTGCGTGTTTCTCGGAGTTTCTTCTCAGAGAGTGGTCACATCAGTGACTCCCCACTTGTCGTAGCCTTCCAACACGAGAGTGGTCCCACCAGGGAGTGGTGGCGAGGCTACCCCGAGAGACGCCTTTTAGGCCGGTTACCGTCGGGCCCCACGTCTTGCAGCCAGAGTCCGGCTGAGGGGAAAACCAGTCAGAGGGCCAGACCTGGGACGCGTGGTCTGTGTGTGCACACGTGGTTGGGGGCAGTTGGACCCGTGCTGACGAGCGCGACCCCAGCTAGTTCTTGTTCTGTGGTTACTTGTACGGTGTCCCCGTTCCACCAGGGGTCGAGGGGGACACTTGAGCCACGGTCTAAGTCATCAGTGGACGCATCCGGCCTTACTTCTGGTGGGCAAGTACTCCTATCACGTGAGACGCGACTCTCCTTTTTCTGGGTTTCGATTTTCGTCTGCGAGACGTAGCTTCTGGACCGTTCCAGAGTGCTTCCCTGAGGTTGTGGCCAGGGGTGCTTGGTGGGGTTTACCGAGGCCTCGCCATGCCAGTGTAGAACTGTGCGGTCCCGGTTGGTCGTGCCGTATGGGCAGACTTCTGCGGCAGGGTTGCCGTGAGTGTTTCCTCGGTAGGCCTGGTGTTAGAGTGGTCCGGTTCCTGATTGTGAGATCGGGATTTTCTCTTTCTATTGCCAGTAGGAGTAGCTGTAGTGCCGAGTTTTGACCGGCCACCGGTTCGCTGTTCCTGCTGTAGTTGTAGCTATTTTTCCTTTCCGCTATCGCCGTGTTCTCGGTTGGGGTTCCGCGGGACCCCTACTGAGCCAGTGACAGGAGGCTCACCCCTGCGTTTCAGGTGCGCCGATTCTTCCTCGTGCTTCGAGGGTGCTGTGCAGGGTTCTTAGTTGCCAGCTTGTCAGGCACTCGGTGTTGGGTACGTTTTCTACCTTAAACTGTACTTTCTGTTGGACTAGACTATGTTGTAGTAGTTGTTTATTTATTTCTATTAATTGTTGAATTGTCCTACCTTATTTCCTATTTCTTTGTATCTCCACACTCCTTTTAGCCCTTCCGAGCCCTCCCGGCTCGTGGGCGGCGGGTCAGGATTCGAATGGTATCGGGTTCTTCCCGGTATCCGGATCTTGGGTCGTTACATCTTCCTAGCCCCATGGGACTTGGCTCATAAAACTCATAGAACTCTTTTTCCCTTGGCCCGCGGCACTCCACCCTCATCGAGCTCTCAAACATCGCCTTAGTCCCGCCAATTGGACCCATAAAACTCTTCCCCTTGGCCTGAGACACTCCGCCCTCGCTGAGCTCTTAGACTTTGCCCATCAAATTCCGTCGAGCTGAGTCCATAAGCTTTTTCCTCGGCGCAAGGCACTCCTTCTGCGTCGAGCTATTAAGTATTGCCACCAGGCTAGGCCCATAAACCTTTTCCCCTCTGGCTCAAGGCACCCCGCCTTGGCCGAGCTCTCAGATGTTAATCCCTAGCCCCACTGGCGCTATAACAAAATAGTCAAATCCATCAATAGTCCTGTCGGACAACACAACCCACACTATGGGCTGGTCTGTACCAGGAGTACTTTTGGAGGGTACCATTCTCAGCCCTCGTCAGCCTGCTAGGTTTTACCCTTGGCCTAGACCCCACGTCTTCGCTGAGTTGCTTGATTTCAGCATTCTGTCGAGTCAATGCCCACTTATATATCCTGCCCTTGTTTCAGACCTCCCGTCTGAGCAAGGTTTGTTGATTCCGACATCTCGTCGGGTTGACATCTGTATTCTGCACTTGTCCCAGACACGCCGTATGAGCAAGGTTTGTTGATTCCGATATCCCGTCGGGTCGACGTCTATATTCTGCCCTTGCCCGAGACACGCCGTCCGAGCAAGGTTTGTCGCTCCCGATATCTCGTCAGGTCGACGTCTACATTCTACCCTTGTCCCGGACCTACCGTAGGAGCAAGGTTTGTCAGCTCTGACATATTGTCAAGTTGGCATCTATATTCTACCTTTGAAGCAGACCTCCCGTCTGGGTCAGATGCATGGGTTGCCTTCGACAGTCCGTCAAGGCAACATCAATTCCAGATTGCTTCCGAGTCTGACATCCTACCAGGATCCGCTATCCTATCTTCTGGCCTTTGACGTTGAGTCAAAGCCAGCTATCCTTGTTTTCAAACTCAACACCATATCATGTATTTCAAGTATCTCATTTTTCGGCTCGTCCACCTCGGCTGAAGCCCACTACCATATATCTCACAACTTCCAGCTATTTTATTCCCCGACTCAGCCATGACAGTCGAAGTCGCAATTACACATTTTCAGCCATTCCATCATCCGGCTAAAGCTGCTATCACAGTTTGTTAGTTATCCTGTCCTCCGGCTCAGCCATCTCGGCCAAAGTCGCTATTACAATTCTTTAGCTATCTTCTCTTTCGGTTTAGCCATTCTGGCCAAAGCCGCTATCACAATTTGCCAATTATCCTATCTTCTGACTTAGCTATTCTGGCCAAAGCTGCTATCATAATTTTTAGCTATTCTAGTTTTCGGTTTAGCAATTCCGGCCAAAGCTGCTATCATGATTTTCAACTATTCTATCTTTCGCCTTAGCCATTCTGGCCAAAGCCACTATCATAATTTTCAACTACTATATCTGTCGGCTTAGCCATTCCGGCCAAAGCTGCTATCGTAATTTTCGACCATTCTATCTTTCGGCTTAGCCCTTCCGGCCAAAGCTGCTATTACAATTTCCAACTACTTCATCCCTCGGCTTAGCCATTTTAGGCCAAAGCTTGCTATCAGGGTTCATCCACCCGTCCCATTGCAATAATCAATGTAATGCAATGGCCTAGACCTGTCGTCGAAGCCCGTTTCCCTTGATTATGACTATTCAGTCCCTCTCTCCTCAATTTAAACTCACAATCCAGCCTCCTGGATGTCGGCTTGGAAGCCCACTTCCCTACAGCATGTGACCACAATCCTATCTTTCGGCTTAGCCATTCTGGCCAAAGCTATTACCATAATTTTTAGCTATCTTAGCTTCTGGCTTGGCCATTCCGGCTAAAGCCCGCTATAATAAACTCCGGCCATCTCACCTTTCGGTTTGGCCATGACGGCCAAAAGCTGCTACCTTACACATCAGCTATCTTCTCTCTCGGCTTAGCCAAAGCCCGCTATCATGACTTTCAGCTATCTCATCCTTTAGCTTAGTCATTTTGACTGAAGCTCGCTATCCCATGTTTCAACTATCTTACATTCTGGCTTAGCCTCTTCGGCCAAGGCCTGCTATCATATAGTTCGGCTAAACTACCTTTTGGCTTTCACAAGCCCAATTCCTTACTGCTCTCTGGCTTTCGCTGTAGCGACCCGAGAATCTGATTATCGGGAAGGCCCTATAACCCGAGACTCGAACTGTCGCCCACGAGCCGGGAGGGCTCGGAAGGGCTAAAAGGAGTGTGGAGGTACAAAGAAATAGGAAATAAAATAGGATAATTCAGTAATTAACATAAATAAATAAACAACTACTACAACAGAGTCCAGTCCAATAGAAAGTACAGTCTAAAGCAGTAAAAACGTACCACATGCCGAGTGAACACTCGGCCCGGCGAGCTGGCAACTAAGAACCTCTGAACAGCAACCTCGAACCTCGAGGATGAACCGCCACACCTGAAAAGCAGGGGTGAGCCTCCTGTCACTGGCCCAGTAGGGATCCCGTGGAACCCCAGCTGAGAACAGCGGCGGCACGGAAAGCTACAACTACAAGAGCAACAGTAACAGCAGGAACAGTAAACCCGGTGGCCAGTCGAAACTCGGCGCTACAACTACTCCTACTGTACCGGTCAAGCAGAAAGAGAAGTCCCAATCTCACAGTCGGGAACCGGAGCACACTAGCACCACTTACCAAAGTAAAAACCCACGACAACCATGCCGTAGAGGCCTGTCTCCCAGAATAAGGCCAAGCTGGACACGCTGTCCAAGGTGCAATCCCGACTGTCCGATCGCGGGTACCGCACAACAAGACGCAACCTCAGTAAAGCTACTAGCACCCGTCAAACGGTACGAGAACTGACACACGCGCCACGGTGAAACACCCAGAACTCAACGGTCAACACGACAAAAACCCGAAGGTTAAAGTCACACGACTGACAGTCTGTCACTCCCGACTCGACAGGAGTACCTCCCACAAGAAGCACAGTCGGTTGCGTCCCCTGACGACTTACACCGCACCGCAGGTGAACTACCTAGCGTGGTAGCGCCTACCAAAGGCACGGACACCGTATAAGTAACAACAAAGCAAGTGACTAGCTGGGGTCATGTCCGTCGGCGTGGGTCCAACTGCCCCCAACCACGTATGCACACACAGACCATACGTCCTAGGTCTGGACTCTAACTGGTTTTCCCCTGGAGCCGGACTCTGGCTACCGACGAGGGGCCCGACGGAAACCAGTCTAAAAACCGTCCTCAGTGTAAGCCTCTCCACCACTCCCTGGAAGGCTACGACTAGTGGAGGGTCACTGAAGGAGTAGACTCTCAAGTCAACAGAAAATAACCTCCGAACCCGACGAAGTACGGGGACCACCCCACGTACCAGCACATCGCACGATGACCACGGTCGGAGAAGAAACGGGACTCACAGTCCACGGGCCACACACTCGGCCACGCAGAAAGCGCAGAAGCACGATTCCCAGGGCAGCACACAAGTCGCCACGCCGATTCCCCATCCCAGGGAAAGCGGGAAACCTCCAGCCCCAGGCCGGATAACTGGACTTGCAGTCCAAGGCCAAACACAGGGCCCACACAGGAATTGCCTTCCAAAGAAACTCACGACATGTGGGGGAGACCCCACCGCACACACACCAATACACGGTGACTCGATCGAGCGTAACACGAAAGCCCAGAACACGTGGGGTCACCCAGACCCACCACACCTACGGGCACGCTAATTGAGGTAGCACGGTCCTCCCGACACCCTCAAAACACGGAGACAGAACTCTCGGGGTGTCTAGGATACTCACGAGACCGCAAGTCGACCACTGGGTCCCAACCGGGTCGACTAGGGACCTACACAACGCGAAACAATCGCAGCAAGCACGAAGAACCACTTCGGCGTAACACAGTGCCTGGCGGTCTACCTTTGGGCCGTCACAGTTGTAACGGTCCAAGGCTAGATCATCATAGCACTCTAACGGTCCAACACAGGAGCATCACACGAGAGGGGCAACACCGACTGTGACGCACCCACCTCGGGGCGTCACAGTCTCTAACGGAGCAAGCCTGGTGCGTTAGAAGATAGAATGAAACAGGTTGTGACGCATACATCTCGGGGCATCACAGCCTCTGACGGTCCTACCTAGGCGCGTCAGAAGAATGGGCTGCGTCAGCTCTGACGCTCCCATTCAGGGGCGTCACAATGCTCTGACGGTCCTACCCAGGCGCGTCAGAAGACTCGTGACCCCCAATGGTCTGAAAACATGAAAACAGATGTAGCGGTCGAACACAGGCGCGTCACACTGTCTGGCGGTTTATCGTGGGACCGTCAGAGCGACCGACGCCCTGCCGACAAACAGGACCCTGTGACGCACCCTTCTTGGGGCGTCACAACACGTAACGCACCCACCCTGAGGCGTTACAGACTGTGACGGTCACTGGAAGGACCGCCACACCGTCCCGAGAACGCTACGGCGGGAAACGACCCAAAAATCATCCCACGCCCCCAACCTCCACGGGAGAGGGGGAAAACAAGGGGGAAGCCCCCCAATAGCCCCTAGCATGCATCTATGGCCTCGGATCGGCCAAAAACGCAATGAAACGGCGGATCGACACTCAACCCCAAAAACATGGATTTTTCCAAAAATCCCCAAATACGCCCGCTCGGCTCACCACGGCCTACAACACTCGCGGGAAAGGAAGTGCACGAGCTGGGGGTCCATCTCCCTACCTCCACCGAAGATTTCACACCCCGAGCTCGCCGATCCGCGAAGAAACGCCGTTGAAGCCCTCGCCGGCTCACGAACCCATGGCCGAGCTTCACCGTGCCTCCATCACCTCGATCCTCATCCATCCTCGCCCGTGCCTCGCCCGCGCCGTCCCCACCTCGCCCGCGATCCACCCCGTTGGCCGCCGGAGAGAGAGGGAGAGCAGAGAGAGCGTGAGAAGAGAGAGGGAGAGAAGAGAGAGGGAGAGAAGAGAGAAATGAGAGATGGGGAGAGAGAAAAGGGAGGGGGTTTATATAGAAAATCCAGAAATTTCAAAACATACCGACAAATAGACAAATACACCCACGCGATCCTCGGAACACGCTGATCGCCGTGGTAACGTCCCGGCGTCGGAGAACGCAACGGTTCACTTTGTACGGGATTCCGAAGGTCTTACAGACAGAAAACACACGTAAAACCCAAAACGTAACCTGGGACCCACAAAGGCGCTCCGAAAATTACAGAAAATTACCGGCGTGCTCCTCACAACACCACGGACCCAAGAAAACTCACGGGCACACCACCAATGGGTCCGACAATCTGATAAAAATAGTCCAAGGCCCGATCGGACTCGAATCCGAAACAAACGGATCCAGATCCGAAAAATCCGATGCATTACTGAGGCCCACGCCCCCGGGACTCAAATCGGCCAAGAAAGAAACACCGGTTAGACAAACTCATTGAATGGACCACCCGGGGCCGCACAAGAGACACGCAGCCAAGAACGGGCCTCTCCAGGGGATGGACGGCCGACATAGGACCGCTTTACCCCTGGTCCAAACGAAATACGAACGGCCACTCTATAGCCGTTCAAACAAAAGAACGGCTAACCCTTTGCCGCTCATGGGGGATGGACAGTCCATTCCTGCCGTCCATCGTCCCAACGGTGCAAAACATGGGCGGCTAGCCCCTAGCCGCTCAAGGGAATGAGCGGCTACAACCTCGCCGCTCAAGGGGATGAGCGGACCCACCCAAGCCTCATATCCACCAACGGCCCCAGTGACGAACGGCCAGCCCCTGGCCGCTCATGAGGACATACGGATAGCCCCTAGCCGCTGACCCAAAGACACTGTGCAAGGGTCATAAGTCAACGGTCAAAAACCACGGGATGAACGGTTGGCCTTGGGATGCTCATGGGGAAGAACGGTCGCACGACTAACCGCGCATACCCTACGGCGCTCCAAGCCGAAGGGCGGTCAAGTCTGGGCCGCGCATGGGGATAAACGGGCCCTGGTTCGGCTGTTTATCCCTTGCCAACGTGAAAATGGCGAACTCACTGGGATTCACCATTTCCGACCCCAAACAAGCCCCTAAGAGGGGGGGAATGAAAGGAAATCGACCCCCATGCCCCCTAGCATGATTCTACGCCCCTAAAACGCGGAATCGCGGGCTAAAATGGTAGATCGAGCTCACACCCCAAAAACATGCTTTTGCCCCAAAATGCGAAAAGAACCCCACTCGGCTCGCCACGGGCTACCAAATCCGCGGGAAATGAAGTACACGAGCTGAGGGTCCATCTCCCTACCTCCACCAACGATTTCGCGCCCCGAGCTCGCTGATCTGCGAAGAAAATGCCGTTGAAGCCTCACCGTTCCACGAACCACGACCGAGCTTCATCGCGCCTCCACCGCCTCGATCCTCATCCATCCTCGCCCGTGCCTCGCCCGCGCTATCCCCACCTCACCCACGCTCCACCCCGTCGGTCACCGGAGAGAGAGGGAGAGAGGAGAGAGCGTGAGAAGAGAGAGGGAGGGAAGAGAGAAATGAGAGATGGGGAGAGAGAAAAGGGAGGGGGGTTTATATAGAAAATCTGGAAATTATGGAAAATACCAAAAAATAGAAAAATACACCCCCGCGATCTTCGGAACACGCTGATCGCCGTGGTAATGTTCCGGCGTCGGAGAACGCAACGGTTCACCCTGTACGGGGTTCCGAAGGTCTGACAGACGGAAAACACACGTAAAGCCTAAAACGCAACTCGGGACCCACAGAGGCGCTCCAAAAATTACAGAAAATTACCGGCGTGCTCCTCATCACACCACGGACCCAAGGAAACTCACGGGCACACCACCAGTGGGTCCGACAATCTGGTAAAAATAGTCTGAAACTCGATCGAACACAATCCGAAGTCCGCGAAAGGACGATCCGAAACCCATGGATCCAGATCCGAAAAACCCGGGGCATTACAGCCCTCCCCCCTTAAAGGAATTTCAGCCTCGAAATTCAGGACTAGCACCAAGACACAGGGGAAGAACACTGAACCAACTGACAACGCCGTCAGAGCCCCGGCACAGAAAACCTCGATTCGCACGAAAAGCTCCGGACCTGAGGGACACAACCAGACTTGCAATCACAAACAACACCTCGCTCTGCGTGCCGCACACACCGGCCATCAGAGCAGGCACACCAACAACGCAGCCCGGTGTCACCTCAGTCACAACAAAAGCCACTCATGGCACTGCTGCCACAATCTCGCTCACCGAGGGAACATAACCCTCGTCACGAGAAACAGCTACCGATCCATCCTATGGTCGGCAGACAAATTATACATCAGCTTCACAACCAGCTGACCGGTCGCACACCTTCTCAAGGGAACAACCAATACAGGGCCTCCACCAGCTCACGCAGCCATCTCAACAGACAGCAACCAGCTCATCGGCTCAGCGCCAAGGATCACCTCACACCTGTCAAGCTGAAAGCCAACAACAGCATGGGACGAACTCTGCCAGAACTCAGAAGACAAACTTCGATAGAGCCCAGACCCCATCTGGAAACCATACTATAGAAACGACCACCAAAAGCCTTGCTGATACATGGCTCTCATTGATCACGATGCATAACCAACATCATCTTCTGTCTGTGAAAATACCATCCACTGGTCGCCAGATACACGTCAACGGGAAACCTCCGCTTGCTCAGGTTCTTCCTTCTTTCCTGGTCCTCCACCGGATCCGAAGGGAACATTCCAAACCTCGGCAAGTCATCCGTTGACTCACACACAGACAATTACCACATCTCGAGCTGCACTCCTCTCGGACACCGCATTCGAACTCAATCATCGCGTCATCTCGACCCTCTCAGGGGAGCACGATGAAACCAAATGACAAGGTCCTGATGTCTTCGGTCATCACCTCAGTCGACTCAGACTTATAGGGAACCACCCCATGCTGGTCACAGACCAAGGATAACCATTGCGACACCAACGTCCCATCGGGGACCTCGATGCACATGCATCACTCTTCCGTCCTGTCTCATCGAAACCTATCTCAATTAATCCAAGTGGACACCTGCCAATCCCGCTTCTGCCCTTATCACAGAGCCATGGGACACCACCTGAACAATGCATGGCACACATCTCTAGGGGAGGAAAGTGCCATCCAAAATCACGGCAACCAAGTTGCCAACGCCAAGACCAATGCACACGAGTCCCCCAAGCAATGCAAATATTACCATGGTCGACTACGAGACTAACCTTACCAGTCACTCACAGCTACCAATCGGAACCCATAATCTGCCAGAGATCACTTCCTCAAAACATGATCTCATCCGAGGACATGACTTCCAATACAAGTCGGGCACCAAGCCACCGACTCTGACCAACACGTCCTCGACCTCCGTCAGGCGACATCCTTAACAACCCCATCCGGGTCTAACACCGATGCCTGACACGGCTTTCATCACAGGAGCAGGGTACTCATGCGGCGCACTTGCCAACATTTTCCCCCAATACTCCACCTGCCAGTGCCAAGAACCACGATATCTCGAGCAACGGCACGACAACAACACGTCTCACACCGAGGAACCAATCCTCCGATGCTCAACGCAACCTCAGGAATTTACCCGTAGCAACCAACGCTACGATCCTAAACCAGTGGGTCACAAGCCCACCAGGCTTCGCTGTGCACTATGATCCACGCGGGCACAGCCAAGAATGTGAACATCGCCCAACCAGCACTCGTCCCTCCGGAACAGCGCCAGCACCCTCACACAGCAGGGAAATTGGGCACCACTCTCGCAGGCAACCATCTTGCCAAAACACATGACACGTCTCGCACAGATTTCATGGCACACGAAGGCCAACCAATCCGAACACACAATGCAAGACGATGAACCTGGCCAAACACAATTCTCTCCAACCAAAGGGGAAACCAATCGCACTTCCGACCAACGGAAAACTTCACGCTCTTCCTGACCTCAAACCTCGCGCACGCTAGGAACGACACCTTCCAACACCGAGAAACCATCACCATATCAGGTCAGCGCCTCCGACACACTCGGTAAGTGTTACGTCGGACCATAATCACATCATCTTTCCATGCACCACCGCTGCAATTCCTCGAACTGCAACACGCCACGCCAAGAGCCGCAACACGAGCCATAGCCGGCAACCACCAACGCTCATCCTCGAGTCCCGAACTCACCGCGGAACCTTCTCATCTCAAACCAAATCCAAGGCGAACACAACCCATTCGCACACAAGAGCGTAAGAGCAAAACTTACTGGGACACCACAGCCCAATCCTGCCTCGAAATCCGTAAGAATAACTGGGACCGACACGTCATTTCTTACACCACAGAGCACGACAAGAACATCAGGCTCAACGAAACAACAGCTCTCCGAGAAGATCCCCTGCTCTCCCGAGCGCACTTCTCGACCAGCGCACCCGCTCTGCCACCTTAACCACGACCTTAACACCTCAGGGGCTGGACAATCCTCAAGCTGGAGTGGCCAAAACCGACATCAGCTCCCTCAGAGCACGCTCACGGCCACTCAACAACGAACCATCCGCACCAGCCACCTGACCTCGTGGCAAATACCTCGAACACAGCACCGCAGCAACGCACCTGCCGATAACCGCTGCCCAACGCAGCACAACTGGGGTCACCACCGATGAGGGAGAAAGCCCTTGACCTTGATCCTCAGACCCCGCGCCAGCACGAATGCAGCGGACATCAACCACCTTCTCAGCGCCACACAGCGCACTCAAGCTCTCAAACGAGAAACAAGGCGGAAAATAAGCACAAATCCCTAAGCCAACTGATGACTGTACTAGACCTTATGAACTCTGATCACTACAATATCTCGAATTTCTATGTACGCCCACAACCACGGCTTTGATACCATATGTAACGACCCGAGAATCCAATTACCGGGAAGGCCCGATAATCTGAGACTCGAACCGCCACCCACGAGTCGGGAGGGCTCGGAAGGGCTAAAAGGAGTGTGGAGGCACAAAGAAATAAGAAATAAGGCAGGACAATTCAACAATAATAGAAAAAAAATAAACAACTACTACAATAGAGTCCAGTCCAACAGAAAGTACAGTCTAAAGCAGTAAAACGTACCACATGCCGAGTGAACACTCGGCCCGGCGAACTGGCAACTAAGGACCGCTGAACAGCAACCTCGAACCTCGAGGATGAATCTTCACACTCCTTTTAGCCCTTCCGAGCCCTCCCGGCTCATGGGCGGCGGTTGGAGTCTCGGGTTATCGGGCCTTCCCGGTAATCGGATTCTCGGGTCGCTACAGGGGATGGACGGCCGACATAAGACCGCTCTACCCCTGGCCCAAACGAAATACAAACGGCCACTCTATAGCCGTTCAAACAAAAGAACGGCTAACCCTTAGCCACTCATGGGGGATGGACGGTCCATTCCTACCGTCCATCGTCCCAATGGTGCAAAACATGGGCGGCTAGCCCATAGCCGCTCAAGGGAATGAGCGGCTACAACCTCGCCGCTCAAGGGGATGAGCGGACCCACCCAGGACACATATCCACCAACGGCCCCAGTGACGAACGGCCAGCCCCTGGCCGCTCATGAGGACATACGGCTAGCCCCTAGCCGCTGACCCCAAGACACTGTGCAAGGGTCATAAGTCAACGGTCAAAAACCACGGGATGAACGGTTGGCCTTGGGCCGCTCATGGGGAAGAACAGTCGCACGACTGACCGCGCATACCCTACTGCGCTCCAAGCCGAAGGGCGGTCAAGTCTGGGCTGCGCATGGGGATAAACGGGTCCTGGTTCGGCCGTTTATCCCTTGCCGGCGCGAAAACAGCGAACTCACCAGGATTCGCCATTTCTGACCCCAAACAAGCCCCTAAGAGGGGGAAAATGAAAGGAAATCGACCCCCATGCCCCCTAGCATGATTCTACGTCCCTAAAATGCGGAATCGCGGGCTAAAACGGTAGATCGGGCTCACACCCCAAAAACATGCTTTTGCCCCAAAATGCGAAAAGAACCCCACTCGGCTCGTCACGGGCTACCAAATCCGTAGGAAATGAAGTACACAAGCTGACGGTCCATCTCCCTACCTCCACCGAAGATTTCACGTCCCGAGCTCGCCGATCCGTGATGAAAACACCGTTGAAGCCTCGCCGTTCCACGAACCCACGGCCGAGCTTCACCGCGCCTCCACCGCCTCGATCCTCATCCATCCTCGCCCGTGGCTCGCTCGCGCTGTCCCCACCTCGCCCGCGCTCCACCCCGTCGGCCGCCGGAGAGTGAGGGAGAGAGGAGAGAGCGTGAGAAGAGAGAGGGAGGGAAGAGAGAAATGAGAGATGGGAAGAGAGAAAAGGGAGGGGGGTTTATATAGAAAATCTGGAAATTCTGAAAAATACAAAAAAATAGAAAAATACACCCCCGCGATCTTCAGAACACGCTGATCGCCGTGGTAACGTCCCGGCGTCGGAGAACGCAACGGTTCACCCTGTACGGGGTTCCGAAGGTCCGACAGACGAAAAACACGCGTAAAACCCAAAACGCAACTCGGGACCCACAAAGGTGCTCCAAAAATTATAGAAATTATCGGCGTGCTCCTCACCACTCCACGGACCTAAGGAAACTCACGGGCACACCACCAGTGGGTCCGACAATCTAGTAAAAATAGTTTGAAACTCGATCGGACACAATCCGAAGTCCGCGAAAGGATGATCCGAAACCCAAGGATCCAGATCCGAAAAACCCAGGGCATTACATTCGCAGCCTGCTATCTCTGCTACTTTTTGGTTCTCGTAGCCTACTATATCTGGCTCTCGCAGCTTGCTATCTCTGGCTCTCGTAGCCTGCTATCCTGGCTCTTATAGTCTGCTATTTCTGGCTCTCATAGCCTGCTATCCTGGTTCTCGCATCCTGCTATTTCTGGCTCTCATAGCATGCTATATCTGGCTCTCGCAGCTTGCAATCTCTGGCTCTCGTAGCCTGCTATCCTGGCTCTTATAGCCAGCTATTTTTGGCTCCCATAGCTTGCTATCCGGGCTCTCGTAGCCTGCTATATCACCGTTCTGGCTCTTGTAGCATGCTATCCCGCTACCTTCTGGCTTTTACAGTCTGCTATCCCGTTACCCTCCCTGGCTTCTAAAGCATGCTATTATGCCATTCCGGCTTTTATAGCATGCTATCCCGCTATCATGGCTCTTGCAGCCTGCTACCCTAGCCTTCGCGGCCTGCTATCCTGGTACCTTCTAGCTCCTGTAGCCTACTCTCTTGGCTCTTGCAGCCCGCTATCCTGGCCTTTACGGTTTGCTATCCCACTATCCCGACTCCTGCAGCCTGCTATCTTGGCTTTTATAGCATGTTATCTCTCTACCCTGGCCTTTACGGCTTGCTATCCCGATTTCCCAGCTTTTACAGCCTGCTATCCTGGCGTTCGTAGCATGCTATCTCGTCATCTCTGGCTCCCGCAGCCTGCTATCTCACTACTTTTTGGCTTTTATAGCTTGCTATCCTGCTATTTCTGGCTTCTACAGCTTGCTCCCCTGCTACCTCCTCGCTCCTGTAGCCCGCTACCCAGCTGTCTCTCGCCTAGCCTAGCCTGCTATCTCTGTCCCTCGTTGTGGCGACCCGAGATCCAGATACCGGGAAAGGAACCCGATACCATTCGAATCCTGGCCCGCTGCCCACGAGCCGGAAGGGCTCAGAAGGGCTAAAAGGAGTGTGGAGGTACAAAGAAATATGAAATAAAGCAGGACAACTGATATAAACAACTACAACAGAGTCCAGACCAATAGAAAGTACAGTCTAAGGCAAAAGAATGTACCCAACATCGACTGAACACTCGGCCCGGCGAGCTGGCAACTAAGAACCTCCGTACTGCCCCCTCGAATCTCGAGGAAGAACCGCCGCACCTGAAACGCAGGGGTGAGCCTCCTATCACTGTCAGTAGGGATCCCACGGAACCCCAACTGAGAAACAACAACGGCACGGAAAGTAGTAACTACAAAAGTAGGAAAGTAACTACGGTGGCTAGTAAAATCTCAGCTCTACAGCTACTCCTACTGTACCAGAAAACATGACCTAGTCTCCCATCGGGGGGCAACCAAGTCACGCACCCGACCACCCGATTCCACGATCGGGGCCCACCAGACACGAACCGCCCTAGCCACGCTACTAGGAAAACGCCACGACACCTCAGTCGCGGAGGCCTGCCCTCACAGAAGGGCCCTAGTCGATACCACCCGGTCTGGAAACACAGTCATGACCCCGCTGCCGTGAACACTATGCTGTCTAGGGAAAGCCCTCAGTGATGCTCACCGGGAACCCCAGACCTCGACGCCCCCGAGACCACACACGAAGCCTCGTCTCGCAGACGAGGAACAGAAACGCGGGACACGACAATTCACGTCATGTGACGGGGGTACCGCCCACAAGAAGAACGACCGGATGCGTCCCCTGACATCTTACATCGCGTTACAAGTGTCTAGCTACAACGCCCCAGGTGGAGACTCAGGCACACTCAGTAACCAATACCACAGAACAATGGATAGTTGGGGTCGAGCCTGTCGGCGCCGTCCGACACCCCCAACCTCGTGTGCACACTCAGACCATACGCCCTAGGCCTGTCCTCTAGCTGGTAATTCCCCCTAAGCCCAGACTCGGCTGTATGTCTACGATAACCAGCCTACTCACCGTGTCTCTCGGGTCAGCCGCTTGTGGACGCAGGAATTATTTATGTTAAATATTTATTGATTTATTGGTTTGGTTAATTGGCCAGTCACATGTGTGACGATTTCATTGTGCGCTCAATCTGACTTGGTCAGTCGATTGTGAAGTCCGAGTCGGGACCAGAAGTCCGTCATACCATAAAGGCTATGACGTTAATTACGCCCTTCCTAAGAAGGACAACCCTTGATTAAACGCCGAAAATAGGAGGCCTCATAAGGCAAACAGATGTGCATATGCACAATTCAAACTTCATACCAGGGCCAGGAAGGCGGGTAAGATAGTAACATCAACCACAGAAACAGACTACATCGTTGAATTGGCGGTTCAAAACTACTAGACTTGGGGGAAGGAGAGACGAAGGATACCAATCACACACATTCCGAGCCATGACCATGGCGGAGGTTTAAAGCATCGATCAATATTTCGACAGCATTTCCCCTTTATCTGGATTATGCCCAGGGGGAAATAGGCTGTCACCCATAGAGTGCCGGGATGAAAGTCGAGAGAAAGAGAGAGGTCAAACCTCCCGACCTTACACGTATATGCCCTGGGGCAATATTTGACTTTTCCCTTATAAGAGCCGGTGACACTATGCAGTGGCATAGCTCACCCTGGTTAAAGGGGTTGCGCATAAATCCGATGCGAATAAGAGAGTCTGACCCCCTTTGATTTATCCCCCGGGCGACGATGGTGACTCATGGGCCCCCTGGGTAGGTCTGACCAAGGGGTTGAAGAACCCGTTGGGTGATAGGGCGAGCTCTCGGCTCAACTGGTCCGAGAATGAAGCTCCTGGCGCGAAGGCGAAAGAGTCAGGGGAGACTCTCGGCGCAAGGGCAAGGAAGCCGATTCTCGGCGCCAAGGTGAGAGGGCCGAGGGTTCCCGGCGCGATGAAGAGAAGGCCACGAGGTTCCCAGCGCTAGCTTCCCGGCGCGAGGAGGATTTGCTCAAAGAGGGTTTCGGCGCGACCAATAGCGAAGAAGGGAAGCTCCCGGCACAGGCCTCTCGGCCTGGAGAAGAACTGATGGGCCTTTTCGGCCTGGCCAAAGGAATGGGGTCCTCGGCGCGGGAAGGTTCACGCCGAGGGCTACTCGTTTATTCTACTGTTCGCGGAGCCGAGATAGATGAAGGCGCCGAGATGTATTTTAGGGTTTTACGATACCCTGTTCTGGGGTTTGCTGGCGGGTCAAAGGATTTCCTAGAGATCCAGGTCAAAGTAGATGGGCCCTGGGTGATCAAAATGCATCTATTCATCGGGCTTCAACTGATTTTGGTTTGTGTTTCAAAAGAAGGCCAGAGGCTGAGAGGAACTGGGGAAGACCAATCCAGCATAGAGGACCTCTTTCACCATTGATGTGCAGAGTCCCGGGGACAGTTTAATATTGTCTTTCATCATCCTGGGAGAATTTGGGTAGCACGTCCCCTGGAATCAGCCTTTGCTAGGGAATGATAGGCAATCACCCACGGAGTGCCGGGATGAAAGCCACAATAGAGGGGTATTGGACCCCTGCCCCGTTTATGGGCTTGGAGCACTAGCTTAATATCCCTTTTGAGGCCATTGAAGCTTATGCAGTGGCAGAGCTCCCTTGGCTCGTAAGGTTATGTGGGGGTTATCCCCATTAATCTTTATCCCTGAGGTGCATATGATGACCTGGGGTGCCCTTTGACAGAATAAGAGGCTACATCTAGTAGACTATAAGGGGTATCTGTATGGTTTCTTGGCTGGTGGCAGGGAGGCTTTCATCCGGGGTTCAAGGGATAGAGAATCCATAGTGTCAAGGGGTGTATGGCAAGAGGGGTGGTTCCCGGCGCCAAAACTCACCGCGCCGGGAAGTCTTCTTCACAAGGTGCTGTTCCTGGCGCCGAGAAGCTGGGGATGGAGGTTATCGGCGTGGGAAGTCTCGCGCCGGGAAGGTCTCTTCATGGGGCACTGTTCGGGGCGCCGGGAAGGTTCCGGCCCCCTGTTCTTAGTTCTTTTGGTTTCAAAGGGGGGGTTTCAGGCAGGATTTCAGATGGGGGAATCAATCACAAAGGTTTTATGGGCGTGAAGGTCAGGGGTTTAAGGGAGGCTAGCATCAGTCGAAGAGCAAGATCATCCATTATTAAACCCTCGGGGATGTGAGGTGTTTTTCTGGTCACCTGCTGCTCAGACGATCAAGAGATTGATGTCTCTGACCCCGAACCAGCTGGGAGCTCGGCAGAAATCCATGATATGCGGGAAAGTCCATCATCCAAGGGAGGGAAGGAGGGGGACAGAGCCCAATAACCCATTGAATGAGGGTTGGGGCTCCGTCTTCATCCTTCATGAGAGAACGACTCGAGCCAGAAATCCGGAGCATCTAAGCAAACAAACGCTTCGAAGAATAGCGGATGAAACAAGGGGGGCATATAGCAGATATTTCAATCATTTAGTACCCAAACGGGCCATCGTGACATTCCATTTCATTGCATCATTCCAAAACTCAAATCAACCACGAGAAGTGAGTGAGGAAAAGGGGGGATGAGCCAGGGGCCGGGATATCCCGGTTACATCCGAGGAATCGAGACAAGACTCGTATCATTACATGAAGAAGAAAAGAAAACATGGGGGATGGCGGAGCATTGACTCCTCTCCCTCCCCAGCTGCCCACCTGGAGCTTCTTCTCCTTCTCTTTCTCTTCGGATTGATCTCTTCTCGCTTTTCTCAGCGGAGGAGGCTCTCTCTCTCTGTTGGTCTCTTGGTGGTCTCTTCTCTTCCTTTTTTTCTTCTAATCAATTGGCCTCCTCCCTCTCTTTTTTTTGCTTTTCGAAGGGGTGGGTTTTTATAGACCCGATCCTCTTACCCTCTCGGCAGGTGGAAGTCGGCGTGCCACTCCACTCCATCTTCACGGCGCGCCTGAGATGACAGTAGCTCCCGGCGCGGCGTGCGATTTGAGTGAGGGGGCCTGGATGCCACACCCCTAAGCCCATTTCATAGGCCCATTTAGGGCTTTTAAGCTCCACTTAGAACTGTTAGCTCTATAAACATATCGGAACTGTATCAGGAATTTGTTGTTGGACTCAAGTGGACCAAAGGAACCTTCATCAGTCATTGGACTGGGGTTTCATCAACATTGTCACCTGAACGATGACAAGACCGGACATCAGCTTCAGTATGAGAAGATTTCAGCCGGGTGTATAGTTTGTGGAGATGATTCTTCTTTTGTTCTGACTTTGTAAAAGCCTTTACAATCTTCATTTGCCGGTTCCGGCTTCTTGTTAGAATGTGCTAGGAGGTCTCATCAGTCGGATGACTGCTGCTTCATCAGTGCCGCCGTCTGACTGACAATGGCACCGGACATCAGCTTGGCCGGCGAAAGGCTTCAGTCGGGTAGATGGTTGACAAACTTCGTCATTGATCTTTCACTGTTGGTCTAATCTTCTTTTCAATTCTGCTTCTGCCCTTGCTCATTTTCAAGGTGTCAACAAATGCCCCCCACCTGCGGGCGGCGTAAGCGCAGAATAAGCGGCACGGGGTTTGCAGGTGCCCTTCATCATTTGAGGGTATCTTCCTCACTTTCTTTCTGTCATTGTCATTCAGCTTGTTCATGTTACTGTAACAATATTGTGCATATATATTTCATTTTCATGTTTTTCATCTCCATATTTTCCAACTGCCTTTTGACTTCTCGGCGCTAGAATTGGGTTACTTCTCGGCGTGACCCTCTCGGCGCGACTGTTGTCGGCGCGGGCGTCTTCGGCAAGGGCTTCTCGGTGCGCTCGTCTTCAGCGGTTGCTTCTCGGTGCGCATTTCCATCCGGGTGAAGGAGGGCTCTCGACGCGCATTGCTTCGCGTCGAGAAGCCCCTCCCCTTATCTTTTTTAACCCTCCGAGAGGGCTTTTACCCTCATTTTCACATCCCTCTTCTCTCTCTTCATCTCGGCGGCGGCGGTGATCTTCCCCGCTCCGAGAGCCTTATTTCATCCCCCCCCCTTTTTGACCGATTTAGTCTCGGGTAGGTTCATTATACGGGATTGAATCCCATTTTATGTTCGGAATCACTCCCTCTTGGTGGGTGACTCCCTATTTTCTTGGGCAGACCCCGGACAAGAGGAAATGCTGCCAAAATTTCATTAGAATTATTTATTCAATCATCACATGCTCATTCATCTTTCCGATGCTTATTTTCATCTTTTCTTGATTGCAGTCACTGACATGGCTTCCGACTCTTCTGCTGCGGCTTCCATGACTGTGGGAGCGAGTTCATCAGCTCAGCCGGACATATCTCGGGCTTCAGTCAACTGGCTGAATGTGAATAGTCTGAGCTTCGGCTATAACCAGATCGCCACTGTTGACGAGTCCTCTGATTCCGAGACCAACACAGTGCCGTCTTCCGGAGTCTATTCTTCCACAGAAGGGATTGATTTCAGAAGGGCTGCCGACTACCGTTCGGACCTGCCGAAGGATCGCCATCTGCTGCCATTTATCCGGACCTTCACCATAGGCGGAATGAGGGATTTCCTGCTTGCTCGGTCTGTGGAAGCGGCAATACTGGCTGACAGAGACAGCATGAAGGGTTCTGTTTATCGAGCCCGAGCTATATATCTCCCAGGCAAGCAGAGGGACTGGAATGCCGTGCTGGGCATTTTCGAATTAGAGCCGGAGAAGAAGATGCTGACCCGGGCTCCAGAGTTTACCCCGGCAAGGTGGGACCATGCTGCCGGTCGCGTCCATCGGGAGAAGCCCAACTTTGGACTTTTTCTAGCTCCTGTGAAGTGGGGTTACAGGGACGAGCCATTTATTCTGAACTGTCTGGCCGTTAAATTTAAATATCAGCTAGCTGCCGGCTGGTTTGGAGATGCTAAAGTGACAGACGCCCATCTCTTCAGGGTAGGAGCAGTGGAGTTTACAGAATTTGTCTTGAAGGAATATGCCCCTTTACTGATTAGAGCTGGGGTATATCATAGTGTATTTGCCTCCAGGTTCCGCTATCCCATCTCTCGGGGATTATGTTGCGGCATGCTTGAAGTGTTCTGCCCACAGTTTAATACGTTCTATATAGCAGAAGGCGAGACTTCTCTCAATCTTTGGAGTCTGGCGCAGCTTTCAGGCCTGCCTATAGATGGGGAGCCATATGAAGAGGTCTGTTTAGACGACTCTGTAAAGGACGCCTCTGATGGAGAGGGCAGATATTCCTTTGGCTACGCATACCGGTACTTGATGAAGGCTTATCGGACCATTTGTCTGGCCTATAGCAGGGGATCTTCCAAAGGATATCAACCCCGGGAAAAGAGCAGCAGGTTGAGAGTTCGTGTAGGACAGTGGATACAGTACTTCTTCGGGGGTCCCTTGAAGTATACAGACTTCCCTTCCGTGGGACCGACTCCCAGTAAGCAGATCAGGGCCCCTCGTTATAAATCAGCATTACCGGCTTCACTACGCCGAGCAGGTGTAGATGGCCCGAACCCAGCAGGGGTTGACCTCATTACTCATTGTGCAGCTTATCTAACCTTCTGGCTGTGCACTTTCGCTCTCCCCCAAGGGGACGAGACGACTATCAGACCGGAGGCTATATATCCGGCCTGTTAGATGGCCTGGGGGATGAGACTATCTCTGTGCCCGGCGGCTTTGTGTTTAATTTACAAATCGCTGGGAGATTTGCATAGACATCGAGTTCCCCGTTCCTTACGGACTGTAGGTCCATTTCATTTCTTCAATGCTTGTGTTTGCAGCATTTTCCCCGAGCTGGCCCCGAGAACTTTACAGTCAGACACACTGCTCCCTCGGATGATTGAGTTTGCTAGCGCCGAACCTGGTCTTTTCCCAGAGCAAATGTTTAAGATCAGGGGCCGGTTGACAAAAGTGCCTGTAGATGCTCCTGGTAGCATTCATTTCTGGAGCTTGGCAGCAGGTTCGGCTCCTTTAGTAGACCCTCAGAGGGAATGCAGAATGGAGGAGGTAGAAGTTTATGTCCATCCTGTTTCGGGGGCCAATGCCACCCGGCCCATATTAGAACCAGAACTGGTAAGGTGGGCTATGGCTATCCGACCCAGTGTATTGGTCTTCAGGAAGGGCCGGAGGCTTGCTCATCTTGGAGCCTTATTACCCATTCCGTTTCAGCAGAAACTTCGGCTACGATCAGCATATTCCTTCATCAGCTGCTCAGTTCCCTTTGGACAGCCGTGCCAAGCATGGGTCCTCCATTGCCAGTGACGGTCGGATATGGTGGGATTTCTTTCATCGCCGAGAGGGCGTAACTTTCGGGGTCCCGACCGTTTCTAATCGTATTCCCCGGGTCACATCAGAATACATCAAATGGTGGAATACCCGCACCAATTTTTATAAGGATGGCAGAGGCGCCTTCTGGGATGTGGCCGAGCGCTCTTTCTTAAAGCGACAATCAGGGCCTGTATTTGAAATTGATGAGGTTCATCTGAAAAGGCTCTATTCACAGCATCCGAGGGAGGCGGACACATATATCGCCAGGCGTCGGTCCTTAAAAGAGGAAGGCTCTAAAATACCCACTCCTATATTTTCGAGATCAATGAAGATGCTTTTACAAAGGACCTGAGGCAGCTGGGCCACATATGGAGTATTCATGTGGAGGTGCAGTATCCATTTCCCCCGGAGGAGCCTCTCCCGACAGCAGCCCCCTGGAGGGGCCCGGTAGACAGATTTCACCCTTATCGGACATTTGTGCGGAGGGAAGACCGCACCAGCACATATTATCAGCACACTTCTTGGCTTTTCGTGCTGCTGAATGTTCACGGGCTGTCAGTAGAGAACCCGATAGCTGGCATTCTGAATAAGCTATTTTTTATTTCTTTTCATTATGTCGACGGCTGGTGCATGGATTACCTCGGCCTGTTTCATTGCCTTGACTTCCACGGACACAAGGATTTAGCTGCCTTGACGGAGAAATGCCAGACCATAGGTGACGTATGCTGGCTCGTGAAGGAGGCTGCTTCCCGCTCGAAGGAGGTGGCTTATCTGTATTGGCCGCTTTCCACCTTCTATGACGGCCCAGCAGGTATGACCCTTCCTATGTGCTCATGGTGTCTTTCTTTTATTGTTGTGTTCTGCATCTGTCGACTATGACTGTCCTTCTTATGTTTTGCACAGATAGACCGGACATAAAACGGCAGGGACTTTACAGGAAGATTATCGCTCAAGCTGAGAAGCCTGCTTACTTTGAAATCCCTGCAGCGGCACCTACGACCACTCCCCTGCCTCCGGGCAAGAAGAGGAAGCCTTCTGTGGTGAAAGCTGCAGTTGTCAAGGCCAAGAGGGCCAAAGTTGTTCGGGTCCAGCAGTCAGCTCCAGTTGCGACGGACGCCGAGACCCCTCTTCCAGACATCCCCTCTTTTGACGAGTTCAGGTCTCAGAGGGAGGCTGCTCAGGAACCTGCCGAGAGTAGCGGTAAATATCTTGCAGATGCAATCTTCATTGTTTTCTTGACTGTTCTTTTAAGGCGTCCTTCGAGACTGAGCTTCTCTTTATCTGATACAGCCCCGGAGTAGGTTGCAGTGCCTGCGGAGAGGGACACGAGGCTGCCTTCTCCTACCCCGGCTGGCGAGGAGGAGGGTAAATATGCTCTCTCATCTTTTCTCTTTATACTTTTGTTGTTATTATTTTTCATTATATCCCTCAGAGTTCCCCTTTTGTTGAGGTGACAGTCAGGGAGCCGACTGGGGCTACGATAGCAGTGGGAGAGTCGTCTCAACCGCAGGAAAGTGAAAGGACTCAAACAAAACAGAGCCCTATTCCGGCCAGACGCATAATCACCCGGTCTGCATCTCGTCATGCTCTAGAGGCGACCTCGCAGCACATAGCTAGAGTGGAGATATCCTCGGGCAGCTCCGAGACCGTCCCTGATAATGAGGAGGAAGTGACCTACAGCGGCAGCGAGGAGGAAATCCAAAAATCAGAAGCCCTGCCTGTATTTGCAAAAGGCCTCCCGCCCTTTCAGCCTCCTAAACTGTTGATGCTATCTTCTGAGGAGGAATTGCAAGAGGAGTTTGCCGGGCTCGACACTGAGGTCGACATAACCCCTCCATTTGTTGCTTCAACTATGGAGCTTTCTCCTCTTTTGTCTCATCTTGAGGATATAGACCCCACTTTAAAGCTAAGCTTCCTTTTTTTGTTTGCTGTTCTATTTATTTTCTTCCATCCATTGATGAGGATCATTCTGCTTTGTCCTCAGGACCCTGTCACTACCAGCTCAGATGCGGCCGCAGTCTCCATGGATGTCTCATCTGCAGATTTGATCATCATCCCTGCTTTACCTTCAACTTGCATGGAAATGTCTGAGGTTATTCGCCCCGTGCCAGTGAGAATACAATCTTCAACTGACTTAACATCACTGGACTTGGGATCATCAGGAGAGATTTCCATCCCTGTCAGGGCCTCAGAGTTCAGAGCCGAAGTAGACCCAGCCAGAAGCTCCGCCTTTATACCGGCTGCCGTAATGTCGATTGCGCCCGAATCAGCAGTCCCTGCCACAGTGGCTATAGAGACTGGATCTCTGCCTCTACAGACTAGGGACCTTTCGCCCCCATTATCAGAAAGAGTAGCTGAAGATGAAGCCCTTATTCAGGAGACTCATGAAGGGATAGCTCCATCATTCATTGGTCCTCCCTCCGCGGATGTTCAAGCCATAGCACCCGAGACAGCGGTGGAGGAGGAATCTTCAGCTCAGCTGGAGAGCACAGAGAGGGACCGGCCAGTTCTTCCAGCGGATTTGCCGTCTTCGTCCTCTCAGCCGGATGTTGCACTGTGGGCAGACATTGATGGCGAGGTGACTTTCGAAGTAGCTCCAGCCCCTTCTCCCGGCTTCGCTTCATCCGAGAGTTTCGTCTGGCAAAATCTGGACATGCTGCGCCAGCTGGTGGAGTCCCAGCCCGGACTGACTTATCTGCAGCTGAAGGAGATAGCCGAGCATTTCACCGCTGGTCTGCAGGCGATGGGCTGTCCCATGGAAATATGGGCCCAGCGGGTTTTATTGTTGTTAAAGTTTATATATCGCCGGGACTTCTTGGCGCATATTATGTCTGACAGATTGACAGCTTTGAAGTTGCAAAGGAAGGAGTGCAAATTTGAGCTGGAGAAGACGGACTCTGTTCTTCAGGAGCGCCAATGCCAACTGCAGTCTCTGGCGCAGCGGGAGCAGTTCGTGCGCAGTCGGATAACCATCCTGGAGGCTGAACTGTTTGACCTCCGGGCTGAACTACCGCAGATAACAACTTCTCGACCGCAGCTTGCGGAGGAAGTAGCTCTGTTGGAGGGGCAGATGGCATCCTTTCGGGACGAGTCTGCTCGGCTACAGGAGGAGGAGGCTCGACTTCATGAACTGTGGGCTGCCCCGCATGTAGGGCTTCTGGCCTTTGAAGACATATTCCGGCGCCCGTGAATATCTGTTTCCCCCCCCCCTCTTTTTTTGTAATACAATTTCCCCTCAGGGGCCCTTCTTGTATTCCCTTTTTATTCAATGGAAAGGACTCTTTATACCAGTCTCATATGTGGTTTGTTCTTGACTTATCGCACCGTCAATATTTCACGGTGATTTGGCAGCGGTTTCAGCGGTCCCTATGGGAGTAGCCCGTACCTAGCAGGAGAGCGTCCACCCCTTCAGAGAAAGGATGGGGAACTCGCTCCACCACGTGACGGCCTCCGGGGGGCGCTTTAAATCGAATTTTGTTGGTGGTAGCACACGTCCTTCTTGGCCATACGTGCCGCAAGGGAGATGGCTTGCAGGAATGTGAGCAAAGAGGCTCAGAGCACAATCTGAAACGGGCGAATGGTCTGTCCCGGGCAGGTTTCAAAGCTAGTCGGGGCGATGTGCCAATCGACCAGTACATGATTTCATCATCGACATTGGGTTTATATCGATGCAAAGGAGTTTTACAAGTTTCATCAGAGTAGACGTAAGGTCTAGACTGGGTAGAGGTTATCGCAGGTGGGACATTGAAGGGTGCGTGGTTTTCATCAGGACAGACGTAGGGTCTGAACTGGATAGGATTTCATCATTGATCGGGCGAGGTGCCGGTCGATCAATAGCTAGTTTCATCATCGATATTGGGTTTATATCGATGCAAAGAAAGTGTTATAAGTTTCATCAGAATAGCCGAAAGGCCTAAACTGGCAGGGTTTTAATTGGACATGGTTTCATCACTGATCGGGCGAGGTGCCAGTCGATCAGTGGTTGGTTTCATCGTCGATATGGGGCCTATATCGACGCAAAGAGTTTCATAGGTTTCATCAGTATAGACGTAAGGTCTAAACCGGATAGAGGATCTCATCATTGATCGGGCGAGGTGTCGGTCGATCAACGGTGGGACGTATGTAGAGGTGTAGGTCTCGTCAGGACAGACGTAAGGTCTATTCCAGCAGGTTTTATGGCGGGTGGGACTTTGCCAAGAAATACGTAGGTTTCATCAGGCTAGGCATAGGGTCTATCCTGGTAGGGTTTTATCGTTGACCGGGCAAGGAGCCGATCGATCAAGGGAAAGTTTAGGAGTTAGATCAGGACAGATGTAAGGTCTGAACTGGCCAGGCTTTATCGAAATGATGACCGGTTTTATTATTGGTGGGATATGTGAAAGGAGGGTATGTAGATTTCATCAGGGTAGACGTAAGATCTACCCCGGAAAGGCTTTATCATCGGTGGGGCATAGAGCCAGATGACCGACGGAAGGCCTCGTCAGTGAAGGGTAGGTGAAGGCAACGTGCCGGTTGGCATGGAACTTCTGAATTACCACATTACCGACCCAAGCGCCCTTTCGGGTTTTCGCCAGAGCCAGCCCCCTCTTACTTTTGCCCACACGTCCTTTCGGATTTTCACGTGGCGGGATACCCGATTTTGCCTGCAGTGCCCTTTCGAGTTTTCACCACAGCTGGGTTTTAGCCATTTTTGCCCTTGTCCAGAATGCCTGAACAAGTCTGGCGGGGTATCTCTATTTTCAACCCCATTTTTTTATATATATACTTTTTGTCGTTTTCTTTCTCTTTTCTTTTTCATTGTCTTTTCTGGGACCAGAACTTTCATCCTACGGACCATGGCGCCATATGTTTATTGTGGACACACGATCATTGATGTGGGTGTCAACATCAATGCAAAGGGAAGTAGGGTTTCATGATCTATCCAGACGAAAGGTCCGAATTGATTTAGAGGATATAAATAGCAGCTCGGGCACGAGGCCGTTTGCTGAGAATATGAGTTTCATCGTTAATGTGGGGTTTAACATTAACGCAAAGGAATAGAGTTTTATGATCTATCCAGACGGAGGGTCTGAATCGATTCAAAGAGCAGGGTTGTGCTATGTCAGAGCGGACGGAAGGTCCACCCTGGATGGATTTTAGCGTCGATCAGGCAGCGTGCCAATCGATCGATAACAGGTTTCATCATTGGTATTGGCTCATCCCAATGCAAGGATTTCATATGTTTCATCAGGATAGACGTAGGGTCTAAACTGGATAAGGTTTTATCATTGATACTGGGCGAGATGCCGATCGATCAATGGCGGGTTTCATCATCAATATTGGATTTATACCAATGCAAGGAGTTCATGGATTTCATCAGGATAGACGGAAGGTCTAAACTGGATAGGTTTCATCATAGATCGGGCAGTGTGCCAATCGATCAACAACAGGTTTCATCACGGCGGGACGTAAAGAGATCTGTAGATCTAGTCGGAATAGATGCAAGGCCTAAACCGGACAAGGTTTCATCGCTGATCGGGCAAAGTGCCGGTCGATCAGTATCAGGTTTCATCATTAGTATTGGGTTTATACCAATGCAAGGATTTCATAGGTTTCATCGGGATAGACGTAAGGTCTAAACCGGACAGGGTTTCATTGTTGATCGGGCAGTGTGCCAATCGGTCAACAGCAGGTTTCATCGCGGTGAGACGTAGGATAGGTTTCATCGGGATAGACGTAAGGTCTAAACCGGGCAGGTTTCATCGTGGTGGGTCTTAGACAGAAACAAGTGGAAGTGTTTTATCAGAACAGACGGAAGGTCTATCCCGAGGTGGGCTTACTATCGAGGGAATTTTTCTTGAGCAATGCATGAAGGCTTCAACAGAATAGACGTAAGGTCCATTCCGGATGGGTTTAATCGTTGATTGGGCAAAGCACCGGTCGATCGACGAGGATTTTTATGGTGGGAGGTGAGGCTTTCTTTGGAATCACCACACTACCGACCCAAGCGCCCTTTCGGGTTTTCGCCGGAGCCAGCCCCCTCTTGCTTTTGCCCATGCGCCCTTTCGGGTTTTCACGTGGCGGGGTACCCAATTTTGCCTGCAGTGCCCTTTCGGGTTTTCACCACGGCTGGGTTTTGGGCCATTTTTACACTTGTCCCTAATATAGAAGCAAGTCTGGCGGGGTATCTCTATTTTTAACCCCATTTTTTGTTCTTTCTTCTTCCTTCCTTTTTAGAGGGTGACAGGTCGGAATGCCACCAGCTTAAGATGAGGGCAGCTTGGTTAGGGCGGAGTGCCGCTATACCAAGAAATGGGTAGCTCGGCTAGGGCGGAGTGCCGCTAGATGAAGAAAGGGTAGCTTGGCTAGGGCGGAATACCGCTATACCAAGAAATGGGTAGCTCGACTAGGGCGGAGCACCGCTAGACCGGGAAAATGGTAGCTCGGCTAGGGCGGAGTGCGGCTAGACCGGGGAAAGGGTAGCTCGGCTAGGGCGGAGTGCCGCTAGACGAAGAAAGGGTAGCTTGGCTAGGGCGGAGTGCCGTTAGACCAAGGAAAGGGGTAGCTCGGCTAGGGCGGAGTGCCGCTAGACGAAGAAAGGGTAGCTCGGCTAGGGCGGAGTGCCGCTATACCAAGAAATGGGTAGCTCGGCTAGGGCGGAGTGCCGCTAGATGAAGAAAGGGTAGCTTGGCTAGGGCGGAGTGCCGCTATACCAAGAAATGGGTAGCTCGGTTAGGGCGGAGTGCCAGTAGACAGGGAAAGGGGTAGCTTTGCCTGATCACTCGGGGAACGCCGGTTGTGCCGCATGATACAGCTTTAGATGTCTTCCGTTGAGTGGGGAGAATTGGATTTCCCCTCGATGGTGAACAACCACGTAGGCCCCTCCTTCGTAGACCCTCTATATCACATAAGGACCTTCCCAGTTAGCATTCAGCTTTCCTTTTGGGTTGGACGCCGTGACTTCTTTTTTCTTGACCATGACAAGGTCGCCTTTCTTGAATTCTCGTCCTCTTACGAGTTTGTTGAATGCAGTGGCCATGCGGGCCTGATACATTTGGATACTCTTCTGGGCTCGGAGGCGCTTCCCTTCCAATTCAGCCAGTTCTTCTAGTCTTCTTTCTGCATTGGTCTGTTCGCCACGGGCCAGGCCATATTGGACTGCCACTCTGAGTGACGGGACTTCCAACTCTAGCGGAACCACTACCTCCGAGCCGTATACCAGCGAGTATGGTGAGCACCCTGTAGGTGTCTTGAAGACGGTGCGGTATGCCCACAGAGCTTCATACATTTTCTCTTCCCAGTCCTTCTTATTGGAACCGACGACCTTGGCCAGCAAGGTGCAGAGAGTCTTGTTAAAAGCTTCCGCCAATCCGTTTGCCTGTGGATTGTAAGGAGTGGAGGTCCTCCATTCGATCTTATACTTCTCAGCAATCCGATAGACCTTCTGATTTCTGAAATGACTTCCATTGTCAGATATTATTCGGCTGGGGATCCCGAACCGGAAGATAATGTTCTGCTTGATGAATCTGGCGACCAGTTCACTAGTCACTTCTCTTAATGCTATAGCCTCCGCCCATCTGGAGAAGTAATCTGTTATGGCCAGTATGTACTTATGTCCGGCCGAGGAAGTCGGCAGTGGCCCGACTACATCAGTTCCCTATTGTGCAAACGGCCAACTGGGAACTGCAGGGTGCAGAGTCGTAGGAGGCCTTCTAGGCACAGTAGCATGCTCCTGGCATTTCTGGCATGATTTTGCACATTTACAGCAGTCTTCAAACATGGTGGACCAATAGTAGCCCAGCTTCTTGATTTCTATCTTCATCTTGGGACCAGCCTGGTGGGCACCTGCTGTCCCAGCATGTGTTTCTTTCATCGCTTGCCAGGCTTCCTCAGTGGACAGACAGCGGAGTAGAATCTTCTTGCGTGCATCTGCCATTATTCGGAACAAAATTCCATTCCTGAGTTCATAAGAATCTTTGATTCTTAGGAGTTTCATCTTTTCTTCTCTTATCTGCGGCAGTTGTTGGTGTAGAAACCACTGCAGCAGGTGCTGTCTCCAATCAGGCGCTTGTTCTGTGCTGATGGTGGCAACTTCGTCTTCTTCGGGGCACCCTTCTAGCATACTGGGGACTTGCCGCCGGTTCATAACGACAATGTTCAGTGTCTTATTTGGTGGGACTGCTAGTGAGCTGGCCAGCTTTGCCAGTGCATCAGCCTGGGCATTGTGTCCACGGCCCACATGCTTGAGCTCAATATGGTAGAATTTTGCCATGAGGCGCACAACTTTTTGGTGGTAGGGATTCAGTTCTGGCTTCCGCACTTCGAACTCCCCTTGGATCTGTTTTATTATCAACATCGAATCGCCGAATACTTGGAGCATTTGGATACCCATGTTGAGGCTTATATATAGCCCGATTATCAGAGCTTCATACTCGGCCTCATTATTGGTGCAAGGCTTGTTTATAGAACAGGAAGTATGCACGACCTCCCCTTCTGGTGATTTCAGCACAATACCGGCTCCAGCCCGTATTCTGGTCTTTCCATCGGAGTCTGTCTCTGTTCTGGATGCTCCATCAAAGAATAGTCGCCACATAACTGACTGGGTTTGGCAGGCCTCGAGTGTCTCATCATCGGGTAACTCAGTCCCTAGCATATCATTTTCCGGCACAGGATGCTCTGCGAAGAAATCAGCCACGGCCTGTCCTTTTATCGCCCGCTGGGGTGTATAGGTAATATCAAATTCCATCAGGATCACTGCCCATTTGCCCAATCGGCCCTTCAGTACTGGCTGAGTCAATATGTATTTAAGCGGATCTGCTGCATATATCAATCTGACTTCATGTGACAACATATAGTGTCGGAGCTTTTTGACAGCAAAGACTAGTGCCAAGCACGTCTTTTCTATGTAGCTGTAGCTTTCTTCAGTTCTAATCAGCCTCCTACTTAGGTAGTACAAGGCTTGTTCTTTGCCTTCTTCATTTATCTGTGCCAGCATTGCCCCCAGGGAACAGTATGTGGCTGCGATATACAGTATCAAGGGCCTGCCCTTAATTGGTTCCCCCAGCACCGGAGGGGTCTTGAGGTATTCTTTCAGCTTCTCAAAGGCTTCCTGACAGCCATCGTCCCAGAGGAACGGCACATCTTTCATCATGAGCTTGTGAAAGGGGTGGCATCTTCCCGACAAATTTGATATAAATCGTCGGATATAGGCCAGACGCCCTTGCAGAGATCTCAGCTCGGACAGATTCCTTGGTGGAGGGAGCTCCTGGATAGCCTTAATCTTGGATGGGTCAATTTCAATGCCCCTATGACGGACAATAAACCCGAGGAATTTTCACTGGACACGCCGAAGGCGCATTTCATGGGATTCATCTTGAGTTCATATTTGCGCAGCCTCTGGAATACTACCCTCAGGTCTTGCAAATGGTCTTCTCTTCTTTTAGTTTTTACTACCAAATCATCAATGTAGCACTCTACTTTCTTGAAGAGCAAATCATCAAAGATCTTGGTCATAGCTCTTTGGTAGGTAGCGCCGGCATTCTTGAGGCCAAACGGCATCCTTTTGTAGTGGAATATCCCCTTCGGGGTACGGAATGCAGTGTGCACTCTGTCTTCCTCAGCAATCCAGATTTGGTTGTATCCGGATGACCCATCCATAAATGATAGGGCCTCATGACCAGTAGTCGCATCGATCATCACTTCAGTGATTGGTACTGGGAAGTCATCTTTCGGGCAAGCCTTATTAAGGTCCCGAAATCAACACATATTCTGATCTGCCCATTCTTCTTCTTTACGGGCACTATATTGGCTAGCCATGTAGTGTATTGATTTTCTTCAACAAAGCCTACATCAATTAGCTTGTCAACCTCTTTGTTAATCTGATTTATTAATTCAGGGCGCATTCTCCTGGAAGGCTGCTTTACAGGGCTAGCCTCTGGGTTTATTGCCAATCGGTGCTGTGCCACATCAGAACTCAGTCCCGGCATTTCATCATATGTCCATGCAAAGCAGTCTCGGAATTCCTTCAAAAACTGTATATACTGTTCCCTGGTAGCTGGCTCCAGCAGTGCACTGAGGAATGTCGGCCTTGGCTCATTTGCGGTCCCCAGATTTATTTCCACAAGCTCATCGACGGTGGCCTGACCTCCATCTTCGACCTCGGGCGGGGCTTCTTGTAGGTCAATGAAGCCTCCCGGGATATAATCTTCTTCAGTTTCATGATTTTCTGTTTCATCATACTGGTCATCAGCAGGTGCTGGCTCATCATATACGGCCAATATTGTTGTATTCTGTTCAGTATGCCCCGAGGACGTAACTGGATCAGCAGGAAACTCAAAGATGGAGTCTTCCGCCCTTAGAGGCTCTTCTGATGCAGACTCCCTTGAGAGATCATCATCCTGTAGAGCCCGGACTTCTTCCAGGATGCACTCAAACTCTAGGCATTCCCTCAGCTCTTTGGTTACTTGGTCTTCATCCGGGATTCCCGTGTCAAACTTTGCTTCAGCATGGAACAGCTCTTCTTTGCAAGGTAGGTCTTCCCAGCACCAATCTTTCTTTGCTTCATCAGACGTCCCCGTCTCCGGCTGACTGTCTGGGGCTTCATTGTTCATTATGGATTGATAAATGATTTCTTCATCTTCCGAGGGGTACTTGTCATATCCTACCTCGAGAGGGTCTTCATGTTGGTAGGAGACAGAGATGACGTCCACCTCAGCTTCATTGTACTCTTGAAGGGTATAACCCAATCCCGGGTGCTGAGTGATCTTCCTCAGTTCTTTATTATCCCAGGGCGGATCCCATAGCTCCTGGAACGCCTTCTTTTGGGCAACAGGTTGTAGTGATGGCATCTGCATCTTAGAGAACATCTGCGAAACCCGCTGGGTAGTATAGTCCAAGCTTGTAATCGGCACCATCCGGTTTACAGCCTCTTCAGGGACCATGCAGTCTTGATCATCTTCCTCAACTGACTCCCCGGTGTAGAATATGATAGGAGGCTCGCAGAAGCGAGGGACTTTCATAGTCTTCAGTGGTAGCACCGTCTGGTACTCTAGGATGGCGATGGGCTTGACTAAACCCTGCGGAACCTCCACCTGTGTGTACTTTTCTTTCATTTCTTCATCGATATCATCCAGGTGAATGCTAGGAGGGGTGATCCGAGCAAAGTCACCAGCATAAGAGATGTGAGATACCTCATGCTTTTTAATATAGCCCTTTGGTGGCGGGGGAGACCATTCTCTTGCCTTCGTCGCCGGCTTTTTCTGGCTGACCACAGCCTCTTTCTCTTCACCCTTTCGCGACACCTCCGTGTAGTAGGATGCATCGAGCATATGGCACTCGAATACTTCGAAGGGATGCAGATCCGCAAACACCCTCTCTTCTTTTCCTTCATGGCAGTATTTAATGCACTGATGCAGCGTGGACGGCACTATTTGATATTCATGCAGCCACGGTCTCCCCAGCAGGGCCTTATATGTGGTACCACGGTAGTGAGATCCCCCAATGTGAGGTTAAAATCAGCCACCCCAAGGGGCGTCTCACATTTCTGGTTGAATCCTGCAATTTTCATGTCTCTGACCTTGGTAAGCTGCAGATCAAAGTAATATTTTTGGTAGATGCGGTATGGGAGAATGTTCACGGCAGCCCCGGGATCTATCAGTATCCTGTTCAGTGGCTGACAGTTCAGGGAGCCCCTCATATACAGCGGTCTGTTATGGCCGGAATTCGGAATCAGCATGTCATCCTCTGAGAATGTAACTGACGGCCCAGAATTCACTTCTGTCAAGAGTGCTTCATATTGTGCCGGCGACTGCAAGGCATCAACAATTGCTTGGCGAGCCTCTTCACTCAGAGAGAGAATCTCCCAGATGGAGAATCTGGTAGGGAGCTTCTTTAGCATTTTCATGATCCGGCTGCCCACCCTGACATTAGACAGTCTCATTTCTTCCGCCCATCGGGGTTTTGGAGGTTCATGTGGTGCCCGTGGCCTCTGCTGCCCAGTGCTGGTTTCATCCCCGGGACTGATTTCTTGGGGGGCTTCTTCTATAGCAACGGCCCCTGGTGCCGTCAAGGGTTATCCCCTTCTTTCTCATTCTGCTCGTAGGCTACAGACGCCGATTGCTGAGGTCCCTTGCCTTTATCTGGCCCAGCCTGTATCGACTGCCCATTTTCTAGACTAGACAGAAATTCCAGAAATGTTGGAGTTTGACCTCCTTTCTTCTTTTCTTGGTACAAGCCGGTAGGGGGAGGAACCTGGACACCTCGTACCTCCGGTTCGGGAATCTGGTAGGGCTGTTCCCCTCTGAACATAATGTTATGATTAGCTGGTGGTGGGCGCCCCCACCTTCTTCCGGAGCGTGTTGCATGTGCCGAGGTTGAGGCCTCGGCATGGTTGGCTTCTAGCGGGGCATTTGATGTTTCATCCTCATCATTCTCCCCGGGCGAGGTAAAGAGTGCCGACAGGGTGTTACATTGTACTGTCACGACCCTCTTTCCCTTCTTGGACTTGGGCCGTCTCTTCTTTTTCTGGGAATTTGGCTTTATTGGCCCCTGCCCCCAGAAGGGTTCAGTCTCAGCCTTTTCTTGTTCTGCCTCTGACTGCTCTTTAATTTTCAGTTCTTCGAGCTGTTCCCAGAGTATACAGTCTTTCACCAGCAGGTGCCCGGGCTTTTTCTGTTCATATTCATCGAGCCCATTAATATACTGCTGTAAACGCCTGGCTGCAGGACTTACTTCCTTATGTGCAGGTAGGGGGACTTGTCTTCTTCGGTTATGAGTGGGGATCGGATGACTGGCCCTGTCTCAGCTGTGCGCCATACTGGCTTTACTGGAGGCGGTTCAGGCCTTGGTGTGACACCGCGGATAATTGCTCCACTGGTATTGGCTGCGGGAGTCTTCTTTCTGTTCTTTATGGGTTTCATCTGCCATCCTTCCTGATCCTTCAATGGGGTGAGGAAGCAAGCTTCATAAGTATGCCTGGTACATTCTTCAACGGCCTCCTTAGGTAGCTGCTGGTAGATTGAAATCATATTGGCGGCCATTTTTAATGCCGGAGGCTCATGTGGACGAGGTGGCTCTACCTGGTAATCTCCCAGCTGTAGCTCGCCCTTTTTGACCATGCCTTCCATAATATCTTTGAAGACGTAGCAATCTTCAATTGCGTGCCCCAGCGCACGGTGATATGGACAGAACAGTGGATCACCTTTCTTCGCCGCGTCATCGGGTCTCTTTGGCTCAGGCAATGTTACCTTGTTGAACTTGTATGCCCAGTTGAATAGTGCGGCTGTCTTATCTTTCGGGAAAGAGTACGGCTTTCTCATTTTGTTTCTCAGAGAGACCTTATCTTTTCTTTCTGCTGTGTCTGCTAGTGGGGGAGCTTCATCTGCCCCCTTCCTCCCTTTCTGTTGCTCAAAGGTTCTGAAATCGACGGTGTTGGCCTCAGAGTGCGATGGTCGTCGATCATTAGATTTCCCTTTCGGCACAGTGGGAGCATTGACCGTCGGACGCTTAGACAGGAACGTCTCGACCTCTGCCACTATATTGTTCAATCAGTCAAATGTTCTGACATCTGCACCAATCATCTTTTCCAGTACCTCTCTCCTGAGGCTCTGCTTACATATTTGCACTGCATCTTCTTGATGAGGAGGTCTTCTGCATCTCATAGCTAAGTTCCTCCACCTTTTGATGTAGTCCAGTGCTGTTTCATCTTGCTTTTGCCTGGTTGCATATAGTTCTGCTATTGTAATTTCTCTTTCCGTGACGTGAAATCTGTCGCGGAACTTTCTTTGCATGTCAGGCCAATCGGTCACTGACCCAGCCGGTAGGCTTGAATACCATTCAAAGGCTATCCCGGTGAGGGATGAGCCGAAGAACTTAAGCAGATAAGCTTCATCAGCTGCGAAGTCACCCATGATTGTGGTGTAGTAAGCTATGTGCTCCCTGGGAGAGCCCTGGCCATTAAACTTTTCAAACTTCGACGACTTACTGACGCCTGGAGGCAGTCTCTTAGCAACATACTGGGGAGGATACGGTACCCTGTACACATCGTAGGTACTAGCATCATCACCAGTCTTTTCAGACAGCTTCATCTCCACAATCTTTTCAATCATCAGCTTCTAGGCTATGGCTGGATCTATGTTTTCCGGGAAGAAGTGAGCTTGTTGCTGACCGTAAGGAGTTGTCATCACAGTTGCGCGCAAGGCCGGCGCGGCAGGCTGCGTCTGAGATACAGAGGGCTGAGCTACCATCTGCTGCAGAACGGGTTGGCTCGGTGCTTTGCCCTTATCAGCCGGGAGAGGATTAGCTGGGATAGCCATTTCTGTTGAGCTGGCAGTCTGCCCCACAGGCTCGGCTTGCTTGGAGACCGGTGTAGCTTCATGCCTCTCATTTAGCTGTCTTCTGAGAGCATTGATCTCCTGTTGATATCTTCTAAACATCATCTGGATCATGGGATCCAGGGTTGACGGGATCTGTAGATCTTCTGAAGCCCCTTCAACATCATCGACGAAGGGATTATCTTCATCTTCTGCTGTCACCACATTAACTGTCATAGTGGTGATCTTGCAGGCTTCATCATTAGTCTTCATCTTATCTTTTGCCGCCTGGCCTCTTCTTGTGACGGGGCCTGGTCTGGTTGCTAGTCTGAGCAGTTTATCTGGCTGTGTCGGTAACATATCCTGCCCTTTGACAAGCCCGGCCATATTGCAGGCAAAGATCTGCATCTTTTCCCTCTACCTGTAGACTTTCCTTCTCATCTGATCGGGGTATTTGAGCCGGTCAAAGACTGATATTCTTTCTCTAGCTTCTTCTCTATGCAGGTCTTCTTTCCATACCCGGCTCTGTGGCCTTCTTCATAATCATTGGAATCGGAGGAGGAGACTCCGAGCATCACTTCTGAAGGGTTTCTTCTTCTTCTTCATCCATGGTGCCCAAGGCACGGGATAATCTTTGCTGCCCGAGGGCGGAGTTCCCCAGGTAGTGAAAGTAGTCTTGAGCCACTTGTTTCATCTCCTCTTGATTGTGCCTTCGTGGCTTTGGTTGGAGCATCAATCTTTCCTGGCTCTTCTGCTGATAAGCCAGTCTCCCCACCTGAGCAGTCAGGTGCTCGGCTTTGCAGTATTTGAGTATATCGGCCTGTCTGGCGCAGGCTCTTGGTCTTCTTAGAGTGACAGCAGCGACTGGTTCGCTTATTCTCATTTCCTCTTCCTCCCTGAACCTTCTACTCCCATCCTGGCAGCAGTCGGCAGCAGCAGCATAATTCTTTCTTTCCCATCTTTTGCCCCCAGCCATGGGGTGGGTGACCGTTAGGTCTTCCTTCTGCTCATATCTTCTGCCCCTCATCCTGGGGCGAATAGTAGTCAGATTTCTTCCTTCATTCTCTTCCTCATCTCTCCTACCCCGAGCCCCGGGGTGAACAGCAGCAGCGTTTCTTATGTCTCTTCCTTTTCCTCTTCTGCTTCCTGCCCTGAAGCGGGCAACAGTGGTGTCAGCAATGTTTTCTTCATCTTGAGCTGGGGCCCAGCTCTGGGTCTTCTTCTGCCGCCAGATCTGCCTGAACTTGGGCGGCTTTGGTGCCAACGGCCTTCGGTGCTCTTTCTCGACGTCGGCCCTCCTAGTAGCCAGAGTTTGGAATCTGTTGGTGGTGGGTACTCTCGGGACGACCACATCTGGGTTGACCTCCCTCGGGCGGCCGTTGAGGTTCGTCCGGATTCCTCCGATCAGCATTGTCTTTCCTGAGTTGGATATCCGGCGTCCCGCAACAGTGGATCGGGCTCTCCTGTCGGATCTCCTTCTTCTTCCAGCAGCAGAGGGTGCGCCCCTTTTCGCCTCGTGATGGACGAAGCAGGCCACGACCTCAGGAGTATCCTGCATCCCCCGGCTCATTTTGGGGATGGTAGCTTGTGGCAATGTCTCGACAACAGTCTTTTGTTCCTGGTTGTCGATCTCGAGCAAGTCAGTGAAGATGAGGCCCAAGCAGTTGGGCATCCCGACAGCAGGCGGCATCGATCCGAACGCAAGAGGTACCGCCAGGTAGCCCTCTCGAACATGTACATCGACCACTTGTTGATCAAAGTGTACAGAGATGATTCCAGCCGTCATTGTAGTTTCCTGAAAATAAAGAAAGCACGGAATCAGAAATTTGAGGGGGGGCCCACTGGGCCTCCTATTTCGGCGTAGAGATGAAGGGAGACTAGGTCCCACCGGGCGTGCCAGACTTGTGGACGCGGGATTTATTTATGTTAAATATTTATTGATTTATTGATTTATTGGTTTGGTTAATTGGCGTGCCAGTCACATGTGTGACGATTTCATTGTGCGCTCGATCTGACTTGGTCAGTCGATTGTGAAGTCCGAGTCGGGACCAGAAGTCCGTCATACCATAAAGGCTATGACGTTAATTACGCCCTTCCTAAGAAGGACAACCCTTGATTAAACGCCGAAAATAGGAGGCCTCATAAGGCAAACAGATGTGCATATGCACAATTCAAACTTCATACCAGGGCCAGGAAGGCGGGTAAGATAGTAACATCAACCACAGAAACAGACTACATCGTTGAATTGGCGGTTCAAAACGACTAGACTTGGGGGAAGGAGAGACGAAGGATACCAATCACACACAATCCGAGCCATGACCATGGCGGAGGTTTAAAGCATCGATCAATATTTCGACAGCATTTCCCCTTTATCTGGATTATGCCCAGGGGGAAATAGGCTGTCACCCACGGAGTGCCGGGATGAAAGCCGAGAGAAAGAGAGAGGTCAAACCTCCCGACCTTACACGTATATGCCCTGGGGCAATATTTGACTTTTCCCTTATAAGAGCCGGTGACACTATGCAGTGGCATAGCTCACCCTGGTTAAAGGGGTTGCGCATAAATCCGATGCGAATAAGAGAGTCTGACTCCCTTTGATTTATCCCCCGGGCGACGATGGTGACTCATGGGCCCCCTGGGTAGGTCTGACCAAAGGGTTGAAGATCCCGTTGGGTGATAGGGCGAGCTCTCGGCTCAACTGGTCCGAGAATGAAGCTCCTGGCGCGAAGGCGAAAGAGTCAGGGGAGACTCTCGGCGCAAGGGCAAGGAAGCCGATTCTCGGTGCCAAGGTGAGAGGGCCGGGGGTTCCCGGCGCGATGAAGAGAAGGCCATGAGGTTCCCGGCGCTAGCTTCCCGGCGCGAGGAGGATTTGCTCAAAGAGGGTTTCGGCGCGACCAATAGCGAAGAAGGGAAGCTCCCGGCGCAGGCCTCTCGGCCCGGAGAAGAACTGATGGGCCTTTTCGGCCTGGCCAAAGGAATGGGGTCCTCGGCGCGGGAAGGTTCACGCTGAGGGCTACTCGTTTATTCTACTGTTCGCGGAGCCGAGATAGATGAAGGCGCCGAGATGTATTTTAGGGTTTTACGATACCCTGTTCTGGGGTTTGCTGGCGGGTCAAAGGATTTCCTGGAGATCCAGGTCAAAGTAGATGGGCCCTGGGTGATCAAAATGCATCTATTCATCGGGCTTCAACTGATTTTGGTTTGTGTTTCAAAAGAAGGCCAGAGGCTGAGAGGAACTGGGGAAGACCAATCCAGCATAGAGGACCTCTTTCACCATTGATGTGCAGAGTCCCGGGGACAGTTTAATATTGTCTTTCATCATCCTGGGAGAATTTGGGTAGCACGTCCCCTGGAATCAGCCTTTGCCAGGGAATGATAGGCAATCACCCACGGAGTGCCGGGATGAAAGCCACAATAGAGGGGTATTGGACCCCTGCCCCGTGTATGTGCTTGGAGCACTAGCTTAATATCCCTTTTGAGGCCATTGAAGCTTATGCAGTGGCAGAGCTCCCTTGGCTCGTAAGGTTATGTGGGGGTTATCCCCATTAATCTTTATCCCTGAGGTGCATATGATGACCTGGGGTGCCCTTTGACAGAATAAGAGGCTACATCTAGTAGACTATAAGGGGTATCTGTATGGTTTCTTGGCTGGTGGCAGGGAGGCTTTCATCCGGGGTTCAAGGGATAGAGAATCCATAGTGTCAAGGGGTGTATGGCAAGAGGGGTGGTTCCCGGCGCCAAAACTCACCGCGCCGGGAAGTCTTCTTCACAAGGTGCTGTTCCTGGCGCCGAGAAGCTGGGGATGGAGGTTATCGGCGTGGGAAGTCTCGCGCCGAGAAGGTCTCTTCATGGGGCACTGTTCGGGGCGTCGGGAAGGTTCTGGCCCCCTGTTCTTAGTTCTTTTGGTTTCAAAGGGGGGGTTTCAGGTAGGATTTCAGATGGGGGAATCAATCACAAAGGTTTTATGGGCGTGAAGGTCAGGGGTTTAAGGGAGGCTAGCATCAGTCGAAGAGCAAGATCATCCATTATTAAACCCTCAGGGATGTGAGGTGTTTTTCTGGTCACCTGCTGCTCAGACGATCAAGAGATTGATGTCTCTGACCCCGAACCAGTTGGGAGCTCGGCTGAAATCCATGATATACGGGAAAGTCCATCATCCAAGGGAGGGAAGGAGGGGGACAGAGCCCAATAACCCATTGAATGAGGGTTGGGGCTCCGTCTTCATCCTTCACGAGAGAACGACTCGAGCCGAAAATCCGGAGCATCTAAGCAAACAAACGCTTCGAAGAACAGCGGATGAAAAAAGGGGGGACAGATAGCAGATATTTCAATCATTCAGTACCCAAACGGGCCATCGTGACATTCCATTTCATTGCATCATTCCAAAACTCAAATCAACCACGAGAAGTGAGTGAGGAAAAGGGGGGATGAGCCAGGGGCCGGGATATCCCGGTTACATCCGAGGAATCGAGACAAGACTCGTATAATTACATGAAGAAGAAAAGAAAACATGGGGGAGGGCGGAGCATTGACTCCTCTCCCTCCCCAGCTGCCCACCTGGAGCTTCTTCTCCTTCTCTTTCTCTTCGGATTGATCTCTTCTCCCTTTTCTCAGCGGAGGAGGCTCTCTCTCTCTGTTGGTCTCTTGGTGGTCTCTTCTCTTCCTTTTTTTCTTCTAATCAATTGGCCTCCCCCCCTCTTCTTTTTGCTTTTCGAAGGGGTGGGTTTTTATAGACCCGATCCTCTTACCCTCTCGGCAGGTGGAAGTCGGCGTGCCACTCCACTCCATCTTCACGGCGCGCCTGAGATGACAGTAGCTCCCGGCGCGGCGTGCGATTTGAGTGAGGGGGCCTGGATGCCACACCCCTAAGCCCATTTCATAGGCCCATTTAGGGCTTTTAAGCTCCACTTAGAACTGTTAGCTCTATAAACATATCGGAACTGTATCAGGAATTTGTTGTTGGACTCAAGTGGACCAAAGGAACCTTCATCAGTCATTGGACTGGGGTTTCATCAGCATTGTCACCTGAACGATGACAAGACCGGACATCAGCTTCAGTATGAGAAGACTTCAGCCGGGTGTATAGTTTGTGGAGATGATTCTTCTTTTGTTCTGACTTTGTAAAAGCCTTTACAATCTTCATTTGCCGGTTCCGGCTTCTTGTTAGAATGTGCTAGGAGGTCTCATCAGTCGGATGACTGCTGCTTCATCAGTGCCGCCGTCTGACTGACAATGGCACCGGACATCAGCTTGCCCGGCGAAAGGCTTCAGCCGGGTAGATGGTTGACGAACTTCGTCATTGATCTTTCACTGTTGGTCTAATCTTCTTTTCAATTCTGCTTCTGCCCTTGCTCATTTTCAAGGTGTCAACACCGCTCCACCACTCCCGGGTGGGTCAGCACCGCGTGCCGTAAGAAGGCTACGACTAGTGGGGGCTCACAGAACGTGGACACAAAAAACCACGCACGCACCCATCGCGAGTAACGTGAAGTATTAGGTGGCTCAAAGTCACCCGACTCTGGACGGCCCACTAGACCTACCAAACCCAACGGCCTTTGAGTCACAAGACTCGGGGTCAAGACCGTTGCACATGACAGCACTGAGCCATCAATCTGGCCTCATCCCTAGGTCCAAAACAATGATGGGAAGACTCACGAGACAGTTCACGACTGTCGAGACCCATCTCTCGAGAAGGAAAACTTAAGTGACCTCCAGCCCCAGGCTGGGAGATTTGACAAGCAGTCCAAGGCCACACACATGGCCCACTCAGAAACCACCTTCCGGGAAAAACCCACGACGTGCGGGGGAACCGCACCACACTCACACTGATACACGACGACTCGATCAAGCGTAACCCTAAAGCCTAGAGCACACACAGGGTCGCCCGAACCCTCTAAACCTACGGCATGCTAATCAAGGTAACACGGTACCTCCGGACACCCAAAACACGGTCACGGAACACACCGGGTGTCTAGGACACTCACGAGGCCGAAGGTCGACCACTAGGTCACAACCGGGTCGACCGGAGACCAATGCAACACAATCGGAACGCTAGAGGGTCACTCGGACCCTTAAACCCACGGGGACACTATTCGAGGTAAAGTGACACCTCCGGACACCCAAAAACACGGTCACGGTACTCACGGGGTGCCCAAGATACTCACGGCCAAGGGAGGCATGATCAGCCATAGACTACCCACTCTCGGCCGCCCGACTGGTCACCTCCAAGAACGCGCTATCTTTGCATAACACGTTCAAACAGAACGCGCTATAGGTCCATAGCGCGACAAGATCAGATCGCGCTATGACCCTATAGCACGATAGGGACAGAACGCGCTATGACCCTATAGCGCGATAGGAACCGCCTTACTGTTCATCCTCCCCGATGAACGCGCTCTGTCAGGACGACGCATTCTCCAAGAACGTGCCCGCCTTGGCTAGCGCATTCTCAGTCCACGCCCGAAAATGGTGGAAACCGTGAAGAAATCCATTCCACGCCCCGTTCACCTCCAGGTGAAGGGGAAAGAAAAGGGGAAACCTTTCCCAAGCCCCTACGCATGCATCTAAACCCCTGGGTCGGCCAAAAACACTGTAAAATGAGAGATCGGCTCACACCCCAAAAACATGAGTTTTCTCCCAAAATGCCCAAACAAGCCCGCTCGGCTCACCACGGCCTACAAAACTCGCGAAAGACGAAGTACACGAGCTGGGGGTCCATCTCCCTACCTCCACCGAAGATTCGACGCACCGTGGACGCTGATCCACGAGGAAACGCCCATGAAAACCCCGCCGGTGCCTCGTGCTCACGAACTGGCTTCACCGTGCCCCCGTCCCTCGATCCTCGACCCATCCTCGCCGTCCTCCTTGCCCGCATCGCCCCGCGTCGCCCCCGCCTCGGTCCGTCGGCCACCGGAGAGGAGAGATTGAGAGGAGAGCATGGGAGAAGAGAGAGAGTGAGAGAGTGAGAAATGAGAAGAGAGAGGGGTGGGAGGGTTTATAAAGGAAAAACCCAGAAATTCCAAAAAATTCCAAAAATTAGGAAAAATTACCTCCGCGATCCTCGGAAGACGTACAACGCACTGGTGTTGTCCCGGAGTCGGAGAACGCCACGGTTCACCCTGCATAGAGTTCTGAAGGCACATCATCGAAAAACACGCGTAAAGCATAAACACACTCCGAGACCCACGAAAATGATCCGAAAAATTCGGGGCATTACAACCCTCCCCTCTTAAAGAAATTTCATCCTCAAAATTCAGGACTAACACCAAGTCATAGGGGAGGAACACCTTAACCAACTGACAACGCTGTCAAAGCCCCAGCATAGAAAACCTCGATTCTCATGAAAGCACCAATCATGAGGGATTCCGCCAGACCTTAATCACGAACAACGTCACGCTCCGCACACCGCACACACATCAGTCATCAGAGCAGGCATAACACAGAAGCATAGGTCTAGCATCACCTCAGACAACACGATAACCAATGACGGCATCGCTGCCACCCTCTCGCCCACCAAGGGAATGCAATCCTCGCCACAAGAACCAATCCACTGGTCAACGCCGATGCTCGGTGGACCAACCAAACACCAACTGCACAACCCGCTGACCGATCTCACCCCTGCACTGGGGACAACCATCACTGAGCTTCCACTAGCTCACACCTGGCCAGCCAAACGCCAGCAACAGCACCAGACCAACTCTGCCAGATGATAAACTTCGACAGAGCCCAGATCCCATCTGGAAAAACACACCTCAGAAACGGCCACCAAAAGGCCTCGCTTGCACGCGGCTCTCTCCATTCTCGAGCCCCTACAACCAGCATCTTCTGTCTGTCAAAGACCATCCACTGGTCACCAGACATTCCTCAACGGGAAACCTCCGCTTGCTCAGGTTCCTTCTTTCCTGGTCCTCCACCCAATCCGAAGGGAACATTCCAAATCTCGGCAAGCCATCCATTGACTCTCGCACAGACCAACACCGCATCACAACCGACCCTCACTCGGATACCACATCCAGACGGATCCCCACGCCAACTCTACCCTTCAGGGGAGCACGGCGGGACCCAATGACACCATCTCCCCTTGGTCCTCACGTCACTCGACTCAGACTTACGGGGAATCCTCCCTTGTTGGTCGCTGACCAGGGATCACCATCCCACGTCAACGTCTCTTCACGGACCTTGCACAGGCATCGTCCACCGTCCTATTTCATCAAAACCTCCGTCTCAATTAATCCAAGAGGATGCCTGCCAATCCTGACTCCCGCTCTTATCATAGAGCCACAGGACACACAACCTCTTACAATCCACGGCACACTTCTCCAGAATCGACAAGTGCCGCCTGCTACCACATCAAGCATGTCGATGACACCACGACCAATGCACACGGGTCCCTAGACAATACACATCTTACCACGATCGACCACTCGGTCAACCTGACCAGCCACTCACGGCCACTAGTCGGGACCAATAATCTCTCAGAGATCACATCTCCAAAATACGATCTCACCCGCGAACGCAACCTCCAACACACGAACATGGCACTCACGCGGCCACCTCGTCAGCATATTTCCCCAACTTTCTACCTGCCAGTGCCATGAACGACAAGATCTCAAGCAACGACACAGCAACAATACGTCTCACACAACCGGAGATAACGCATATCGAGGAACCAATCCTCCACTGCTCTACACTTCCTCAGAAATCCACCCGCAGTAACCAACACTACGATCCACGCACTATGATCCACACGCATAGCCATCACAACGCCAACTCGGGATCCTCCATCCCGACAATCCTCTGCAACTCCGCAGGCTCCGATCCTCGACACATCGGGAATCAAAACACTGACCGCAAATTCTCAAAAACATCGCCCAACTGGTGCTCATCCTTTCGGAACAGTGCCAACACCCTTACGCAACAGGGGACGGGCGACGATTCTCACAGGCAACCACCTTTCCAAAACGCAGGACACGTCTCGCACGGACTTCATGGCACACAGAGGGCCAACCAATCCGAACACACAATGCAAGACGATGAACTTTAGCCAAACGCGACCTCTTCCAACCAAGGGAAAACTCAATACACTTCCGACCAACGGGAGGAAAAACTCCAAGCTCGACCTGACCTCGAATCTCGCACATGCTGGGAACCGCACCTTCCAGCACCGGAAAAACCATCACTTCCGTCAGGTCAGCTCCTTCGACACACTCACCAAGTGTCTCATCAGACCACGATCACATCATCTCTTGATGCACCACCGCTGCAATTCCTCGAACTACAACACGCCACGCCAAGAGCCACAACACGAGCCATAACCGACAACTATCGACACCCATCCTCGAGTCCCGAACTCGCCACGGAACCTTCACATCTCAAGCTAGCTCCAAGGCGAACACCACCCATTCACACGCAGAAGCGCAGGAGCAAGAACTTACTAGGACATCTCCGCCCAATCCTGCCTCAAAATCCGTAAAAGTAACCGGGACTGACACGTCATTTATGACGCCACAGAGCATGACAAGGACATCGGGCTCGACAAATCAACAGTTCAACAAAAACCTTCCGCTCGCCCGAGCATAATTCTCGACTAGAGCACCTGCTCCGACGCCTCAAACCACAATCTTGACACCTCAGGGGCTAGATAAATCTCAAGTTGGAGTGGCAAACTCTATAACAGCTCCCCCAGAGCACACTCACAACCACCTAATGACGAACAGTCCTCACCAGCCACCTGACCTCGCTGCGGATCTCTCGAACGCAGCACCACAGTAACGCATGCCTGCCAGCAGCACTCGGCCCAACGCAGCACAACCGGGGCCACTATCGATGAGGGAGAAAGCTCTCAACCTCAATCCTCGGATCCCACGCCGGCACTCCAATGAGACAGCAACCACATTCACAGCACCAACGCCACGCACTCAAGCTCTCGTGCGAGAAACCAAACGGAAAACAAACACAAAACCCTATGCCAGCTGCCGACTGTACTGGACCTTACAGACTCTGATCACTGCATTATCTCGAATCATGTATGTCCATAACCACGCTCTGATACCAACTGTGGCGACCCGAGATCCGGATACCGAGAAAGGAACCCGATACCATTCGAATCCTGCCCTGCCGCCCACGAGCCGGGAGGGCTCGGAAGGGCTAAAAGGAGTGTGGAGGTACAAAGAAATAGGAAATAAAGCAGGACAACAGATATAAACAACTATAATAGAGTCCGGTCCAACAGAAAGTACAGTCTAAGGCAAAAGAACGTACCCAACACCGACTGAACACTCGGGGCTGGCGAGCTGGCAATTAAGAACCTCCGTACTGCACCCTCGAACCTCGAGGAAGAACCACCGCACCTGAAACACAGGGGTGGGCCTCTTGTCACTGGCTCAGTAGGGATCCCGCGGAATCCCAACTGGGAAACAACGGCGGCACGGAAAGCAGTAACTACGAAAGCAGGAAAGTAACTACGGTGGTTGGTAAAATCTCGGCTCTACAGCTACTCCTACTGTACCAGAAAACACGACCTAGTCTCCCGTCGGGGGGCAACCAAGTCACGCACCCGACAACCCGATTCCACGATCGGGGACCACCAGACACGAACCGCCCTAGCCATGCTACTTGGAAAATGCCACAACACCTCAGTCGCGGAGGCCTGTCCTCACAGAAGGGCCCTAGCCGAAACCACCCGGTTCGAAACACAGTCATGACCTGGCTACCGTGAACACGATGCTGTCTAGGGAAAGCCCTTAGTGACGCTCACCGGGAACCCCAGGCATCGACTCCGGGGACGCCCCCGAGACCACACATGAAGCCTCGTCTCGCAGACGAGGAACAGAAACCCGGGACACGACAATTCACGTCACGTGACGGGAGTACCGCCCACAAGAAGAACGACCGGATGCGTCCCCTAACGTCTTACACCGCGTCACAAGTGTCTAGCTACAACGCTCCAGGCAGAGACTCAGACACACTCAGTAACCAGTACCACAAAACAAGGACTAGTTGGGGTCGCACCTGTCGGCGCCGTCTGACACCCCCAACCTCGTGTGCACACTCAGACCATACGCCCTAGGCCTGTCCTCTAGCTGGTAATTCCCCCTAAGCCCGGACTTGGCTGTACGTGGGGGCCCTACGGTAACCAGCCTACTCACCGTCTCTCTCGAGTCAGCCGCTCCACCACTCCCGGGTGGGTCAGCACCGCGTGCCGTAAGAAGGCTACGACTAGTGGGGGCTCACAGAATGTGGACACAGAAAACCACGCACGCACCCATCGCGAGTAACGTGAAGTAACAGGTGGCTCAAAGTCACCCGACTCTGGACGGCCCACTAGACCTACCAAACCCAACGACCTTTGAGTCACAAGACTCGGGGTCAAGACTGTTGCACATGACAACACTGAGCCATCAATCTGGCCTCATCCCTAGGTCCAAAACAACGATGGGAAGACTCACGAGACAGTTCACGACTGCCGAGACCCATCCCTCGAGAAGAAAACTTAAGTGACCTCCAGCCCCAGGCTGGGAGATTTGACTCGCAGTCCAAGGCCACACGCATGGCCCACTCAGAAACCACCTTCCAGAAAAAACCCACGACGTGCGGGGGAACCCCACCGCACTCACACCGATACACAGCGACTCGATCAAGCGTAACCCTAAAGCCCAGAGCACACACAGGGTCGCCCGGACCCTCTAAACCTATGGCATGCTAATCAAGGTAAAATGGTACCTCCGGACACCGAAAACACGGTCACGGAACACACTGGGTGTCCAGGACGGACACTCACAAGGCTGAAGGTCGACCGGAGACCAATGCAACACAATCGGAACGCTAGAGGGTCACTCAGACCCTTAAACTCACGGGGACACTATTCGAGGTAAAGCGACACCTCCGGACACCCAAAAACATGGTCACGGTACTCACGAGGTGCCCGAGATACTCATGGCCAAGGGAAGCATGATCAGCCATAGACTACCCACTCTCGGCCACCCGACTGGTCACCTCCAAGAACGCGCTATCTTTGCATAGCGCGTTCAAACAGAACGTGCTATAGGTCCATAGCGCGACAAGATCAGATCGCGCTATGACCCTATAGCGCGACAGGGACAGAACGCGCTATGACCCTATAGCGCGACAGGAACCGCCTTACTGTTCATCTTCCCTGATGAACACGCTCTGTCAGGATGGCACGTTCTCCAAGAACGCCCCCGCCTTGGCTGGCACGTTCTCAGCCCACAGAAACAAAAGGGGAAACCTTCCCCAAGCCCCTAGGCATGCATCTAAACCCCTGGGTCGGCCAAAAATGCCGTAAAACGGGAGATCCGGCTCACACCCCAAAAATATGAGTTTTCTCCCAAAACACCCAAACAAGCCCGCTCGGCTCACCACGGCCTACAAAACTCGCGAAAAATGAAGTACACGAGCTGGGGGTCCATCTCCCTACCTCCACCGAAGATTCGACGAACCGTGGACGCCGATCCATGAAGAAACACCCGCGAAAACTCCGCCGGTGCCTCGCGCTCACGAACCGGCTTCACCTCGCCCCCGTCCCTCGATCCTCGACCCATCCCAGCCATCCACCTCACCTACGTCGCCCCGCCTCAGCCCCGCCTCGGTCCGTCGGTCGCCGGAGAGGAGAGAGTGAGAGGAGAGCGTGGGAGAAGAGAGAGAGAGTGAGAGAGTGAGAAATGAGAAGAGAGAGAGGGGTGGGAGGGTTTATAAAGGAAAAACCCAAAAATTCCAAAAAAATTCCAAAAATTAGGAAAAATTACCTCCGCGATCCTCGAAAGACGCACAACGCACTGGTGCTGTCCCGGAGTCGGAGAACGCCATGGTTCACCCTGTACAGAGTTTCGAAGGTACATCAGCGAAAAATACGCGTAAAGCATAAAACACACTCCGAGACCCACGAAAATGATCCAAAAAATTTGGGGCATTACACTCGTAGCCTGCTATCCCACTACCTTCTGGCTCTCGTAGCCTACTGTCCCGCTATCTATGACTTCTATAAGTCTGCTACCCTGTTACTTCTCGGCTCTTGCGGCCTATTATCCCGCTACTCTAGCTTTTACAGCCTGCTATCCCTACTATTTTCTGGCTTTTACAGCTTGCTATCTTGCTAACCTGGCTCTTCCAGCCTGCTATCCTGGCTCCCGTAGCCTACTATTCCTAGCATCTATAGCTTGCTATTCCTGGCTTTTCTAGCATGCTGTCTCTGGCTCTCGTAGCCTGCTATTCCTGGCTTCTATAGCCTACTGTCCTGGCTCTTATGGCCTGATGTCTCTGGCTCTCATAGCCTGCTATTTCTGGCTTCTACAGCCTGCTGATCCTGGCTCTTATAGCCTGCTGTCTCTGGCTCTCGTAGCCTACTATTCTTAGCTTCTACATCATGCTGTCCTGGCTCTTATAGCCTGCTGTCTCTAGCTCTCGTAGCCTGCCATTCCTGGCTTCTACAGCATGCTGTCCTGGCTCTTTCAGCCTGCTGTCTCTGGCTCTCGTAGCCTGCTATTCCTGGCTTCTACAGTCTGGTGTCCTGGCTCTTATAGCCTACTGTCTCTCGCTCTCGTAGCCTACTATTCCTGGCTTCCACAGCCTGCTGTCCTGGCTCTTATAGCCTGCCGTCCCTGGCCCTCGAGGCATGCTATCCTAGCTTTGACAACCTGCTCTCCTGCTATCTTGGCTTGTACAGCCTACTATCTCACTATCTCAGGGTCCATGTGACCTACTAGCCTGGCATTTTTCACTATCCGTGTATCTCTCGGCCTTGACATACTGCCAAAATCCCATTGTCTCGCTACCCTTTTGGCTTAAGCCTACTTCAACAATGACCATCATGTCTGTAATATCCCGGACCTTTCGGATCCTTCTTCGTGGGTCCCGGATCTAGTTTTTCGGAGTGTCCAGCTCCGTTGTGTCCAAAATTTCGTTTCGGTCATCTTTCGTGTTCGGGTCGGCGCGATCCGGAGTTGTTTCGGAGGCCCGGAGGCGTTCCGCGGCTTTTTCGCGCCTTTTCCGATTTCCGGTGTGTGTTTCGGCAATTCCTTCGGAACCTCGCTGCGGGTGAACCGAGTCGTTCACCTGGGCACGAATGGTACCGTTGCGATCGGTGCGTCCCGAGGATTCCAGAAATGTAATTTTCTATTTTTTGATATTTTTTGGATTTTCTGAATTTTCTATTTAAACCCCCCATTTTCTTTTCTTTTTCTTCTTTTCTCTTTTCTTCTTCTTCCTTCCTCTCTCTCTCACGCGACCGTGGCCGCCCTCTCACTCTCTCTCTCTCCCGTTCGAGCGCGGTGACCTCCGTTCCGGCTGCAGACGGCGGCGGTGCGACGGCACGAGGACGTGGGTGACGTAGTGGCGATCGTGCGGGCATACGGCGAGCGTGAGAAGCGTGGGGAGGCGAGATTCTAACGGCGTTCTTCGCAGCTTAGAGCTCGGATCGGAGCGTTTCGTCGCGGACCGGAGGTAGGGTGAAGTTCCGTAGCCTCTTGTCTTCCTTCCCCGTGAGTTTCGGCTCGAGACGAGGTCGAGAGGGGTTTATTTTGAGCCGGGAAGGGTTGATCATGCGGCGGGGTGAGTTCATCCGATCCATCGTTTTGAGCCCCGATTTAGCGGTTTAAGGGGGTAGGAGTATGCTAGGGGGCTTGGGGGTTCTTCTCTCGCCATTTCCCCCTCCATGGGGCTTGTTTTGAGGCCGATTGGGCGATTCCGGCGGGGTTCGCCGTTTTCGCGCCGGTGAGCGATGTGCGGTCGAACCAGTGACCGCATAACCCTTATGCGGTCCTGTTCGGACCGTTCATCGGCTCGGCGCGCTTTGGCTGGGGCTTGGCACGCAGTGGGCTTGGATGGTCTATCGTAGGACCGCATATCCTAATATGCGTCCCCACAGCGACCGCCCAACCCTAGGGTTTTTGACCGTTGGTTGTGACCGTTGTGCAGTGCACTGGGATGTGCGGCCAGGAGCTGGCCGCATAACTCTTTGTACGGCCAGGTGCTAGCCGTACATCCCCTAGTGCTATGGTTGGAGGTGCGGTCTGGTCTTGACCGCACAACCCCTGAACGGCTAAGCCGTAGCCGCTCTTCCCCAAGTGCGGCTAAGGACTAACCATCCAGGCTTTTTATCGTTGGGAGATGAGCGGCCAGGAGCTGACCGTTCCTCACCCACGTGCGGTCAAGAGTTGACCGCACATCTGTTTGAACGGTCCAGTGTTGGCCGTTCATGTGCCGTTTGGACCCTGGGTGGAACGGTCCTGATCTGACCGTTCAAACCCTTGTACGGTCCCTGTGTGACCGCACATCCCTGAGCGGCCCAGTGTGGACCGTTCAAGGGGACGGGTTGCGTCGGCGTGTCTCTCGTCGTACAGAGTGTACCGGGAGATGTCGTTGTCGGCTTTTGTCACCGTGCGACAGGGCCGGTGAGTGGGGTGGTCCCCGTGTGTCGTCGACTGCGGGCGTCGTTTTTCGTGACTTGAGAGTCTACTCCTTCAGTGACCCTCCACTAGTGGTAGCCTACCAGTACGCGTGTGCTGGTCGCACCAGGGAGTGGTGTACAGGCTGACCCTTAGAGACGATTTGTGGACCGATTACCGTTGGGCTCCACGTCTTGCAGCAGAAGTCCGGCTGAGGGGGAAACCGGTCAGAGGGCCAGACCAGGGACGAGCGGTCTGTGTGTGCACACGTGGTTGGGGGCGGTTGGACCCACGTCGATGGGCGTGACCCCAGCTAGTCACTTGTTTGTGGTTACTTGTACGGTGTTCGCGCCTTTGGTAGGAGCTACCACGTCAGGCGGTTCACCTGCGGCGCGGTGTAAGTCGTCAGGGGACGCTACCGGCTGTGCTTCTAGTGGGAGGTACTCCTGTCGAGTACGGAGTGTCAGATTGTCAGTTTCGTGGCTTTGACCTTCGGGTTTTGCCGGGTCGACCGTTGAGCTTCGGTTGTCGCACCGTGGCACGTGTGCCAGTTTGCGTGCTGTAGGGTCTTTGTTGTGTAGAGTACAGGGCTTTCCTTTCCGAGGTACTCTCCTACCGCTAGCGTAGTGGTTTCTCGTTTTACGAGGTAGGGTTCGAGTGATCCCTACTGATTCTCGTTCTGAGACTCATTCCCTGCATATTTTCACCGTGTTTCAGGTGAGGCGCCCCCCCGGGGGAGCGCGTCTGGGGTGCAGCGTGGTGCGGGTGCCCAGAGGTAGTGCCAGAGGTCAGAGCCGGGGTATGTCCCGTGTAGCTGTACTTTTCTTTCTTGTCTCTGTACTAGTTGTGGACTACTGTTGTTATTTTGTGGACCAAGTAAAATGCTAATTTATTTCCTGCTGAATATTATAACTGTTTAATTTCTGCAATTACTTGTGATACTTGTGTAGTTTCCACACCAGCCTTCTAACCCTTCCGAGTCTTCGGACTCGTGGGTGGCGGTGCGAGTCTCGGGTTATCGGGCCTTCCCGGTAATCGGATTCTTGGGTCGTTACAGCTGGTATCAGCGCGCAGTTGTGGAATTACATGAGAATCATAGGTAAGTGTAGTGGTCCACTTGTCCACAGCAATGATGTACAGTTGACACTGGCATCGGGCATCGTGTGTTTTTCTTGACCATGCCGTTTCCGTGTTTTCTATCTTTTGCTCCAGGAGCGAGTATGGCGCCGAGGCGGAGCACTCGCTCTCAGCAGGGGCAGTCGGCTGGAGGTCAGGAGATCCAATAGGGGGTCCAGGGGACCAGGAGGAGCATAGCAGAGCGCCACTAGGAGCTACCGAGGCCGCGGCTACTGCGAGGGTTCCGGGGGCCGAGGATTACTTCCGTGGCATGTACCAGCATATGTCTCAGCAGTTCGGTGGAGAGGCTGGTGAGGGCTCGTCAGCTAGGGGTGGGCCAGGCCGAGTAGTGAGGGACTTTCTGCAGTTCCATCCGCCTTACTTCAGCTGCCAGGCAGACCCTGATGCGGCTCGTGATTGGCTTGATGAGATGGAGCGGGTGTTCAGTTCTGCGAAGAGTGCTGCCAAGGATAGAGTGGTGTTGGCCTATAATCAGTTGCAGGGTACGGCTCGGAAGTGGTGGTCTTCCGAGTGGAAGACGTCCTTTCAGCTTCGTCCACTTGAGCAGGTCGAGTGGGACGACTTCGTCAGTACTTTCGAGCGTACGTACTATCCAGATTTTGTTGCTACGCAGCGGATGCGGGAGTTTCTGGAGCTGGTACAGGGCGACATGTCCGTGTTGCAGTACATGGCCCGATTTGTCGAGCTGGGTCGGTATGCACCTCACATCATGGAGCATGAGAGGGTGAAGACCGCGCGGTTTGTTCAGGGTTTGAGGCAAGAGCTGAGACACCATCTGATTGCGAACGGGGCCACTGATCTAGAGACAACGTCTCGTGTTGCGGCTTCTTTGGAGATGGATATGCAGACGACCCGAGGACCGATCAGCCAGGGGCAGTCTTTGTCAGGTCGCAGCCAGCAGTCGACTACCCAGCAGCAGGGTTCCTTCCAGCATGCGATGAGTGGTTCAGGAGTGCCGGCACAGGCAGCGTCGGTGACAGGATCTACGTCCTTTGGCACGAAGGTCAAGAAGTTTTTCAAGAAAGGGTTCAACAATAAGAAGTCCAAGGATTAGGGGCAAGCTTCATCGGGCAGTGTACAGCAACCGATCCCCTTGCAGCGTCAGGGATCAGTGGGTGGGTCGCGAGGACCGTATCCATGATGTTGTGGGTTCCACCCTGGCAGGCAGTGCACGGCGTCGATTATCTATTTTCGGTGTGACCAGCCAGGGCACATGGCACGTGACTGTCCTCAGAGGCCGCCGCAGCAGCAGGTTCCCTAGCAGCAGAGGCAGCAGCAGCAGCAGGGACAGTATCCGCCGCTACCCAGGTCAGCTAGTGTGGGAGGCAGGCAGAGAGCTCGAGGCCAGATCACGCACATGACCAGGGCTGAGGCAGTGTCGTCGCAGCTCGTGGAAGGTAACGTTCAGGTTTTGGGTTGTGCGGCTCGGGTTTTGTTTGATTCTGACGCGTCTCATTCATTTATTTCGGAGGATTTCGCGTTGAGCATCGAGGAGCCGGTGACCCAGTTGTCCTGTGATTTGGCAGTGGAGTTGCCTTCTGGTGATTTTATGATCACTCCGTATTGCTTCGATCAGGTTCTGATTTGGATCGATGGGCGGAGTATGCCAGGCGGGTTGTATGCGTTGCAGCTTCGGGATTACGATGTGATTCTAGGCATGGACTGGCTCGAGACTCATGGAGCGGTGGTGTATTGTGGAATGAAGAGGATCTACTTCCAGCATCCGAGCAAGCGGACCTTCTATTTCCAAGGTATCCGTTCCACCTCTTCTTGATTCCTCATTTCTGCTATTCGAGCCCGTCGGTTGCTTGATTCTGGTTGTCAGGGTTTTCTCGCGTCCGTGGTTGTGTCTGACCGGATGGAACCGAATGTCGAGGATATTCCGGTGGTGTGCGAGTTTCCCAACGTCTTTCCCGAGGAGTTGCCTAGATTACCTCTCCAGCGGGAGATCGATTTTGTGATCGAGGTTGTGCCTGGTACGAGACCTTTGGCGAAGGCTCCCTACCGTATGGCCCCCGCTGAGCTGAGGGAGTTGAGGGCGCAGTTGTAGGAGCTGTTGGCCAAGGGGTATGTTCATCCTAGCTTTTCCCCTTGGGGTGCTCCCGTGTTGTTTGTGAAGAAGAAAGACGGTAGTCTGCGGCTGTGCATTGACTATCGGCAGCTGAATGAGGTAACCATTAAGAACAAGTATCCGTTGCCAAGGATCGATGACATGTTCGACCAGCTTCAGTCTGCGCGAGTGTTCTCGCGGATTGATTTGCGGTCTGGTTACTATCAGCTGAGAATTCGCGAGTCTGATGTGGAGAAGACTGCATTCAGTACGAGGTACGGACATCATGAGTTTTTGGTGATGCCATTCGGGCTCACCAATGCCCCAGCAGCCTTCATGGACTTGATGCAGAGGGTGTTTCATCCGTATTTGGACCAGTTCATGGTCATCTTCGTGGATGACATCCTTGTTTATTCGCAGTCTGCCGAGGAGCACGCGTACCATTTGGATGTGGTGCTGCAGACGTTGCGAGATTCGAGTTTTGGCTCGGCGAGGTGCACTTTCTGGGGCACGTGATTTCTGGTGATGGCATTTCCGTGGACCCCGCCAAGGTCGAGGTAGTAATGCAGTGGCCAAGGCCGAGGTCGGTGACGGAGATCCGGAGTTTCTTGGGGCTTGCGGGCTATTATCACCGGTTTATCCAGGATTTTTCTCGTATTACGGCCCCGATGACCAGACTCACGCGGAAGGATGTGCCTTTCATCTGGTCTGAGGAGTGTGAGCAGAGCTTCAGGGAACTGAAGAGATTGCTCACCTCGGCTCCGGTGTTGGTTTTGCCTTCTGGATCGGGAGATTTCGTGGTGTGTACAGATGCTTCCGGCGTTGGATTGGGAGCTGTGTTGATGCAGCATGGTAGAGTGGTGGCTTATGCATCTCGGTAGCTAAAGCCCCACGAGGAGAACTACCCTACCCATGACCTTGAGTTGGCGGCGGTGATCTTCGCGCTGAAGATCTGGAGGCATTATCTGTACGGCGAGAAGTTTGAGGTGTTCACTGACCATCAGAGTTTGAGGTACGTGTTCTCGCAGAGGGACCTGAACCTCAGGCTAAGGCGTTGGATGGAATTCATGAAGGATTATGACTTCACCCTGTCATATCAGCCGGGCAGGATGAATGTTATCGCCGATGCGCTGAGTCGGAAGGTCACGGTCAGTGCCTTGATGTTGAGGAAGTGGAGGCTCTGGAAACAAGTGCCCGAAGTATCCTTCAGGCTCAAGATTCCCCAGGAGCCAGGGTTGGCAGTGCTTGCGAGTCTGACTGTCACTCCTGCTATCCATCGTCAGGTTACAAAGGCTCAGCATGCGGACCCTGAGTTGCCCCGGATTCTGGCGATGGCTGATGTGGAACACGGCGAGGACGATGCTGCGAGGTTTCGCGGCAGGCTGTACGTCCCAGCGGAGGAGCAGATTCGTCGTGCAGTGCTGCGCGAGGCTCATGCGAGCAGGTACACCGTACACCCCGGTGCGATGAAGATGTATCGAAACTTGCGGAGGCAGTTCTGGTGGCTTGACATGAAGAGAGATGTCGCAGAGTTTGTGGCCAGGTGCCTGATCTGTCAGCAGGTGAAAGCGGAGCATCAGCGACCAGGAGGTACTCTCCAGCCCTTGGATGTTCCTAAGTGGAAGTGGGACCACGTGACCACGGATTTTATGGTGGGGTTGCCAAGGATCCCGGGTGAGCAGGATAGTATTTGGTTGCTGGTGGATCGGCTGACGAAGGTGACTCGGTTGTTATCGGTCAAAGTCAGCTGGAGCGTGTCCAAGTTTGCTCGTTTGTATGTGGAGCGGATCGTGCCGTTGCATGGGATTCCCGTTTCGATCGTGTCAGATCGGGATCCGCGCTTCACTTCTGGATTCTGGAGGAGTTTCCAGCGAGCTCTTGGAACGGAGTTGGCTTTTAGCTCGGTGTATCATCCTCAGTCTGATGGTCAATCTGAGAGGACCATCCAAACTTTGGAGGACATGCTGAGATCCTGCTGTCTGGAGTGGCAGGGGAGTTGGATTCATCACCTACCATTGGTGGAGTTTGCCTATAACAACAGTTATCATTCGAGCATTGGTATGGCTCCCTATGAGGCTCTGTATGGGCGTCCTTGCCGGACTCCACTTGATTGGTTTGAGGTTGGTGAGCGTGTTGTGACGGGACCAGAGTTGGTGCAGCAATGCGTGGATGTGGTGCACTTGGTTCGTCAGAACATGTTGGCGGCCCAGAGTCGGCAGAAGAGCTACGCTGACCGTAGGAGGCAGCCTCTCGAGTTCGCCGTAGGCGATCGTGTGTTTTTGAGAGTTTCTCCGATGAAGGGGGTGATGCGTTTTGGACGGCGTGGGAAGCTGAGTCCCCTCTACATTGGTCCTTTTGTGATCTTGGAGCGCATCGATGAGGTTGCTTACCGGTTGCAGTTACCCCTTGAGTTGGCGTCGGTGCATGACGTGTTCCACGTCTCGATGTTGCAAAAATATGTGCCCGATGACTCTCATGTGCTCGAGATTGCTGTATGGCCTGAGGTGACTCTAGATCTCTCTCTCCCAGAGTTTCGATCCGCGTGGAGGATAGGCGAGAGCAGCGCCTGCGGAACAAGGTCATCCCCTTGGTAAAAGTGGTGTGGCAACGGCACTCTGGTGGTGAGGCTTCTTGGGAACGTGAGGATGAGATGCGTCAGCAGTTCCCTTACCTGTTTGAGTGAGTCTTCCTCTTCTTTCCCCTTGGGTTGTTCCCAATTTCGAGGATGAAATTCCGTAAGGGGGGAGGGCTGTAATATCCCGGACCTTTCGGATCCTTCTTCGTGGGTCCTGGATCTGGTTTTTCGGAGTGTCCGGCTCCGTTGTGTCCGAAATTTCGTTTCGGTCATCTTTCGTGTTCGGGTCGGCGCGATCCGGAGTTGTTTCGGAGGCCCGGAGGCGTTCGCGGCTTTTCCGCGCGTTTTCTGATTTTCGGTGTGTGTTTCGGCAATTCCTTCGGAACCTCGCTGCGGGTGAACCGGGTCGTTCACCTGGGCACGAGTGGTACCATTGCGATTGGTGCGTCCCGAGGATTCCGGAAATGTAATTTTCTATTTATCTGTATTTTTTGGATTTTTCGGATTTTCTATTTAAACCCCCCATTTTCTTTTCTTTTTCTTCTTTTCTCTTTTCTTCTTCTTCCTTCCTCTCTCTCTCACGCGACCGTGGCCGCCCTCTCACTCTCTCTCTCTCCCGTTCGAGCGCGACGACCTCCGTTCTGGCTACAGACGGCGGCGGTGCGATGGCGTGAGGACGTGGGTGACGTAGTGGCGATCGTACGGGCATACGGCGAGCGTGGGAAGCATGGGGAGGCGAGATTCTAACGGCGTTCTTCGCGGCTTCGAGCTCGAATCGGAGCGTTTCGTCGCGGACCGGAGGTATGGTGACGTTTCTTAGCCTCTTGTCTTCCTTCCCCGTGAGTTTCAGCTCGAGACGAGGTCGAGAGGGGTTTATTTTGAGCCGGGAAGGGTTGATGATGCCGCGGGGTGAGTTCGTCCGATCCATCGTTTTGAGCCCCGATTTCACGATTTAAGGGGGTAGGAGCATGCTAGGGGGCTTGGGGGTTCTTCTCTCGCCATTTCGCCCTCCATGGGGCTTGTTTTGAGGCCGATTGGGCGATTCCGGTGGGGTTCGCCATTTTCGCGCCGGTGAGCGATGTGCGGTCGAACCAGTAACCGCATAACCCTTATGCGGTCCTGTTCGGACCGTTCATCGGCTCGGCACGCTTTGGCTGGGGCTTGGCGCGCAGTGGGCTTGGACGGTCTATCGTAGGACAGCATATCCTAATGTGTGGCCCCACAGCGACCGCCCAACCCTAGGGTTTTTGACCGTTGGTTGTGACCGTTGTGCAGTGCACTGGGATGTGCGGCCAGGAGCTGGCCGCATAACCCTTTGTACGGCCAGGTACTGGCCGTACATCCCCTAGTGCTATGGTTGGAGGTGCGGTCTGGTCTTGACCGCACAACCCCTGAACGGCTAAGCCGTAGCCGCTCTTCCCCAAGTGCGGCTAAGGACTAACCGTCCAGGCTTTTTATCGTTGGGAGACGAGCAGCCAGGAGCTGACCGTTCCTCACCCACGTGCGGTCAAGAGTTGACCGCACATCTGTTTGAACGGTCCTGTGTTGGCCGTTCATCTGCCGTTTGAACCCTGTGTGGAACGGTCCTGATCTGACCGTTCAAACCCTTGTCACACGTGGTTGGGGGCGGTTGGACCCACGTCGACGGGCGTGACCCCAGCTAGTCACTTGTTTGTGGTTACTTGTACGATGTTCACACCTTTGGTAGGAGCTACCACGTCAGGCGGTTCACCTGCGGCGCGGTGTAAGTCGTCAGGGGACGCTACCGGCTGTGCTTCTAGTGGGAGGTACTCCTGTCGAGTACGGAGTGTCAGACTGTCAGTTTCGTGGCTTTGACCTTCGGGTATTACCGGGTCGACCGTTGAACTTCGGTTGTCTCACCGTGGCACGTGTGCCGGTTTGCGTGCCGTAGGGTCTTTGTTGTGTAGAGTACAGGGCTTTCCTTTCCGAGGTACTCTCCTACCGCTAGCGTAGTGGTTTCCCGTTTTACGAGGTAGGGTCCGAGTGATCCCTACTGAGTCTCGTTCCGAGCCTCATTCCCTGTGTGTTTTGACCGTGTTTCAGGTGAGGCGCCGCCCCGGGGGAGCGCGTCTGGGGTGCAGCGTGGTGCGGGTGCCCAGAGGTAGTGCCAGAGGTCAGAGCAGGGGTATGTCCCGTGTAGCTGTACTTTTCTTTCTTGTCTCTGTACTAGTTGTGGACTATTGTTGTTATTTTGTGGACCAGGTAAAATGCTAATTTATTTCCTGCTTAATATTATAACTGTTTAATTTCTGCAATTACTTGTGATACTTGTGTAATTTCCACACCATCCTTCTAACCCTTCCGAGTCTTCGGACTCGTGGGTGGCGGTGCGAGTCTCGGGTTATCGGGCCTTCCCGGTAATCGGATTCTCGGGTCGTTACAATGTCCCACCGTGATGATTACTACAACTCAATGACTTGGGCTCCCCTTGAAGCCTGCTTTCCTGCTACCGCTAGGTCTGCATATCCTATTCTCCTATTATCTCCTGGCTTTTACAGCCTGCTTGCCATGTTACTTTCGGCTGTCATAGCCCGCTTCCCTTGCCAACTGTCGGCTTCTGTAGTCCACTTTCTATATTCGGGTTAGACTCCCTGTCAAAACCCACTGTCCGTTCCTGGCCAAGACACCCTGTTGAGGCCTACCACTCCATTTTAATCCAGGTTCATCATCTGAATAAAACGGCTCTCGTCGGCTAGTGCCAACCCCCTTCATCCCGTCGGGACTTGCTACATAAAGCCCTTTTCCATTATTTTTTTATCAATTTTGCTTACTTTTGAATAACTAACCTGTAGGTATTCGCATCAGGCACTTGAACAAATAAGTGGATATATAGTGACATATACATATAAAATAAAAAAAAGATAAAAAAAGAAAAAAAGAGAAGAAAAAATTTGCATGCTTAGAAATTTTGGGTGTTTGTTGGCCCTACTTGCATGTTTGCTTATACTATAAGATAATACACTTCCTTCAATCTCCTAGGACCATATTTCCTTGCTAAATAAAGTTCCCTGATTCTAAGCATGTATACGCCACGACATACACTAAGGGATGAAAAGCCAATATTGGCTGAGTGCACGCGTCCAGTGGAAAAGTCATTGCTGTGTCGCTAACGCAACATGTGAAATACACCCAAAGTAAAACTCCCACACTTTGCACCACAATGTGTTCAATGGTCTCTTATCATAGGGATGCTAGAAGGTTCTCCCTAACACTATATGTGTGCTCGAACTTCTGCACCCATACGAGGGATAATCATGAGGAAAAAGTTGCCCTCCCCTCAGTTAAAAAAAAGGGGAAGTAGAAGAATGATAGATAGGATGATTCCTAGTAGCCGAGAATCTCCATTGAGACATATGAGGAGACTCGCGCCGAACAGTGAAGTCCGTAATAAAATTGATATAAAGGATGAATCCTAGTAGTCGGGAATCCCCATTGAGACATATGAGGAGACTCGCGCCGAACGGTGAAGTCCGTAATAAAATTACTATAAAGGATGAATTCTAGTAGCCGGGAATCTCCATTAAGAATGAATCCTAGTAGCCGGGAATCTCCATTGAGACACATGAGGAGACTCGCGCCGAACGGTGACGTCCGTAATAAAACTATTATAAAGGATGAATCCTAGTAGCAGGGAATCCTCATTGAGACACATGAGGAGACTCGTGTCGAACGGTGAAGTCCGGAGCTGAGAATAAGCTAAGGGGGTTGTGCGAAGGTACCGAAAATCGAGAACCTCGGCTGTACGTGTAGACGCTAGAGCAATACTCTAGTGTTATTTAGAACATCTGCGTATCCCTACGTCGGAGATTCGCTGCTCGCATACTTGCACTATCACACTATAGAGAAGTAGCCTCGGGTGTAGATCCTGGCTTACGCTGTGCACATATTCTATGCGATGTCCTCTCTGCGCATGCACATCTCCCTTAGTTGTGCCTTGTGACCCGCACTCTGTCTATGAGTCACAGGCGCTGTCCTTATCCTATCCCCGATATAGGGGAGCTATTCTATATATCTAGCTTATGCTTGCTGTTGAATGCCTGCATGCTCACATGAACAAAAAGACACGCTTTCAAACGGGCTGCACCCGCAGGCCCCACTCATCTGTCCCTCATTCGCGCCACCTACGGGTGGGGGACATTTGTTGACACATAAAAAATATATAAATAATAATAATAATAATAATGAGAGAAAAGAGAAAAGGAAATAAATATAATAATAATAATAATAAATAAAAGATAAAAAAGAAGAGAAGATATAATAACAATACTAAAATAATAATAAAATGATAAGATAATAACAATTCAAATAATAATACTAATATATTTCATCCTATATTTCTTATTTTTCAGGGAAAAAAAAGAGAGAGAATCGTGAAGGGGCCGCCGAGGCCCATGGACAGCGAAGAAAGGGAGCGCGCCGATTGGAGAAGGCCGCCGATGAAGGGGGCACCCCAGTTCGAGTGAGGCGCGCCGACTGTGGAGGGCTTTCAAACCCTCTATAAAAGGCCTTCGTGCGGTGCAAATAAAAAAAGGGGGGGACGCTAGAGGGGCTAAAAAGAGAAGAATAGAAAAGAAGTGGAGCGAGAGCTTGAAAAGAGAAGAGAGCCCGTGAAGAGAAGGAAGAGTAGAGGTAGAGGTACTACCGCCGTCGTCTGACGCCCCATTCGAGGTTACAATCCCCTTCCCCTGGTTCCCTCTCTTCTCTATTTTATATGCTCGTTTCTGCTTGTGAGTCCTGTAATATCACAGCTTCTTAAGGCCTCTGTTTGTACCCTGGCGATGCCTGATTTTATATGAATGAAAGATATATCGATGCATCTGTTCGTGATGAGAATTCCTTTTATATATATATGTATTGCTGTAACCAAATCCGCTTGATGTTCACCCATGTACTCCCATCATTCTATCTCAAATTTCTGCAGCTCCGGTTTACGTTTCTTTCGTTTAACCCTGGGTGAAGGTCTTATGGCTGCTACGACTTCACAGAGATAGTAGGAGTATTATCCCATCTATCAATGACAATCGCGAAGGCATTGCTACGCTCTGAGGATACTGAGTCTTGGCGCTTACTTCCCGAGTTCTACCACGAGTAGTCGAAGTTATTTACCTCTGATATAAGACGGGAGCCCGAGACAGCCCATCTCGTGGCTTTCCCGTCCCCCAAATCATGAGGAAGAGCAACTTTGCCTGACCCTGGTCTCTTGTTTGTGTTCTCCGAATAGTTTCTTGTTCACTAAGAAGAGCTCAAGCCCGGCAGCTTCCATGAAATCCTAAACCCCAAAACCCATTCTAAACTAGCTTCGGCGCCAATGGCTCTCGGCGCAGATCCCGCGCCTGTTACCCCCCGCGCCGAAGCCACGTTTCCCTCATTTCTGCACCGAGTGCATGAGCCCGTCGAACGCCGTTTACTTTCTTCTGTGCGTTGTTTACATGCACGGGATGGCTCTGGCACGGCGTCGCTCACACCGTGAGTTGCATTTATGAATGGCATATTTGAATAGATGGGACGCATTGATGCATAGCCACACTCACGGTATGCATACGCGTAAATAGTGATCAGTTATTCAATAATCCCATCAGCATACCTCTATTCGTATTGATTTCAATGCCTTCATCCACTATCCATACCTTTTCCCATGATGATGCATGTTGTGTATAAAACAACCTACCCACCATATATGTATATATATATATGGCTTATATATATACATAGATAGTTCATCTTTAAAGCATGCAACTATTACGTGAGTACCCTCGTTTGGTCCATCCATATTTAAACATGCATAGGGAGTGTGTACTAATAAATCCCCAATTGGCCCTTTAGTCACCATCTTTCATTTGACTATGCATACATTCATATGCTGCTCATAGATACATATATATGTGTGCATGGATATATGTATGTATATATATGTGTGTGCATGCATGTATATAAGAATAAGCACATGCATTTTTATGGATTAATTTTGTTGGGCCATTCATACCCGATTCCGTGCGAGATAGAGGAGCTATGTTAATGGGGTTTCACCCCTACATTTATTTCAATTTGGGTTTCCGATTTCCCTCTTTCACCCCGCAGGGCCACGGAGTTCTGCCATTGCATGTTCTCCGCTGGTCCCTTTAGGGGAATATTAACGAGACGCCACAATGAGTGGACATTGTCCCGCTGAATTCTGATCCTCTTGGATCTCGGGCTACGCCCATCTTTCTTTTGGCTTCCATCTCGGCACTCCGTAGATGGATGTCCTATACTCCCCCTTTGGCACAGTCCAAAATATGGGGAGGTGCTGCCGAAATTCATTCACGATCCTTGCTTTGTCATATCATGTGATGTTTTCACTAAATTGATGAATTAACCCCCTGCTGTGTGGCAGAGGCCTGAGACAGACTATCTCATGGCCCTTTGCCCACTGTACGAGGGGAATATAATCATTCTGAGATTTCCGTTGATTGTCACATGGTCTCCCTAGACCTTTTGTGGATGAATTTCTCATCCCCTTTCAACTTACCTAAATATCATCGCCAGAGCCCATGAAGCCATGATTAAACACAAGAGATCCCCTTAATAAAGCCTCAAAGCCCCCAAATCCTTAGGTCTCCCTCATCGGCGCCTTCACTGGCCTCCCGAGGCGGTGCCCTCTCGGCGCTGGTTCTGCGCCGAGTGGCAGGCACGTCGATGACCGCCCACGTTGGTTTGACTCCGCGCCGAGACCACCTCTCCGCCAGTCCCCGCCAGACCGATGCCCCTATACTAATGCCTCCGCGCTTATTTCGTGCGTGCCGATTCCCATCTGTGCCTGTTCATCTCAGCGCCGACTACTACTCAAACACTCAACTTCCTAGCAACCTTAATGAGCCCTAAACCCAGTCTAAACCCAATGTCCCAACCTTATTAGCCTTCATGCCAACCTTCATCATATCATGGGGAATCATGGTTCTTCATCTAAGTCTAAGGGTGCTAAATTAATGGGGTTTTACCCCACATTATACCGTTTGACTGCGATATTTTCTTCTAACCCTGCTGACCCTTGGAGTTCTGCCACTGCACGTCCTCCAACGGTTTCTTAAGGGGATATCAATAAATACCATGATAATGGACATTGTCCCGTCACATCTAGATCCTTTTGGGTCTTGGGCTGGTGTTGGCACTCAAAACATGATCCTTTGGCAACCAAGCCGCAAAGATGAATGATACGGCCCACTGAAGCACGGAAGCCGATAAAGATCAACTTATCAAGGGGACCCCTCAAGCTGACAAAGCCCCGAGCCACCTTGAAGGGAACGTCGGGGACTTTACCTCAGGAGAGCCGAAGTGAACCCGCAACCAACCGGCAGTGCGATCAAGCCTGCCCAATGATCCGGCATCGACCTCGTCATGCCGCTACCCCACATCCGTCGCCCGACCAAGGACGACGGTCTACCCAATGACTCTCCTAAGGAGGAAGAATGTCCTCGGCCATCTGAAACAAGGGGGCCAAAGGTTCTGTCAGCAGAAGACCCCGATTACCCGGCACGGGTTCGGCTTCTCGCCATAGTGGGCCCGTTAGTGGCCGATTGATCACCAATTCAAGGTGGAATTGTCCAGGATGTAACGTCATCCTGTAAGGAAGCTTCGAGCACGAGTCCGTCTCAGCCAGAAGCACAAATCATAGTGCCGAAGACTGTGTCAGTAGGACACCCGTGTGCTCGGACCGGACACACACGAAGTCTTGTTTAAGGCCATTCGTCCTATCAAGAGCTTCGTGAACACCCCATCAAGGCCCTTCGATGGCCAGGGCGAGGGGAACAGTCGACGGGAGCTTCCGGAATCATCTCCGGGCCTACCGGACTGACACGCCAAGTGAATAGGTTAAAACGGCGCCGTCAAACCGGGGCGCAAAGAACAAAAGGGGGTGCTCCCCGGCGCCGTCAATCCGACGCGCAAAAGCCAGATGGGGCCCTTCCCCGGCGCCGTCAACCCGGCGCGCAAAAGCCAAATGGGGCCTCTCCCCGGCGCCGTCAACCCGGCGCGCCTCTTCCTGGGGCGCCGTTTTAACCCCAAGGCTATATATAGCCTGTCGACTGAAGAGATCAAGATATAGAAGATCAAGGGGGACCCGATCAAGAGAGGAAGCGGAATCAAAAAGAAAGAAAAGGGAAATAGAAAGAAAGGGGGGAGGTCCAGGGGTGCTTCTTTTCTGAAGGAGTTCCCGGCTGAAGTCCCTCGGCGGCCGCCACCCTCTTCCGCTCGAGCTCCCCGGTGTCAGAGAGGACGATCGACTGCTTCCCTGCCTTCTAGGTGGGTCGTCGTCGTGTTCCTCGTCGAATCTCCCCGCTTCTGTTTTGCTGTATTCGCCCCAGGGCTGCAATGTAAATGGAGAAAAGGGGGAGGGGCGATGATACGAGCCTTTCCTCCCCCTTTTTCCTCATCTTTCCTTCTGCCTTTTTTTTTATTCCGTCTGTAATCGTTTCTTCGATTAATGGAAACGGCGGCCGATCGACAACGACGGCGCCGGAATCTACGTGCTCTGCATACACATAACTGTGTCTTCCATGGGATGAATAAAGAGTTGCTCTGATTGATGTTGTATCTCTTCCTCCCGCTCTCCAATCCTCCTTCGAGCGTGCATTTAATGATGTCTCCAATATATGTATATACTCTCGTATAACCGATTTCTCCGACATTGGTTATGCCTTCGGGCTACATGAATCATTCATCCCCCTCCCCGGGGTTTCTCTTCCTTTCGAGTTTGATGCAACGGCTGGACTCAGCATTGAATATTTTATGGGCTTTGCGAGCAGAGATGTACTTGTGTGCATATCTCTGTCTGGTCTCCGCCTAGGGAATAAGGTTCTTCACCGTCCCCTTTATGCTTTGTTTCATAGACCAGGGGGATGGGAAGAATCCTTGGATGGCTTCCAGTCGTTCGACGGTGAGCCCCATGTGGGTTTGTTCTCGAATGTCATATATACGTATATGTATATCGGTACCCCGGGCTATGCGCCGGCTACATATTCTGCTGATGATTGACTTGCTCGATCCGTGGGGCTCCATCATTTCAATGTATTTCTAGGCAATTAGCTTGTCTGTCTGGCATCGTCAAGCGAAGTTTCATACTGCTTCATGTTATGTCATTTGTACTTTGATGGGAGTATGCTATGTAGCATCACTCCAGCATCCGGGGAGGGGGAACATTCCCCAAATCCTGTTTTCACCAATCATTCGGTTGACAGAGGGATCGTCTCTCGATGACAAATCTCCCTGTGGACCACTGGGTGTACAATAATGGGGCCGACAGTTCAGAATCTGCAGTCCTTAACGGACTCGACAGTGACCGTGGGTGGTGTTCCCCTCGTAGGCTAGCCCTCGGGGATTCCTTCCCTGTATGGTCGTCCCGATTCGAGTGTTGTGGTGACTCGGGTCGCGTGCCCCTCGTAGGCTAGCCCTCGGGGTTTTCGCTCCCATATCGAGTCGCCTCACTCACTCACCGTTACCCACGGACTCGGTGCCCCTAGCAGGCTAGCCCTCGGGGTTTTCCTATCCGTTTGGGTCTGCCGGCCGCCGTTGTGCCACCCGACTTTTAGGGGTTCACTCCGCCACGTGAGTACTCCCTGCGTCTCCCCGACCATCCTTTGAGATGGGGAGATGCTGCCGAAATTTCGGCTCGAACGAGTTAAACTCGGAACAATCGCCTCACGCGAGCCCGTGACTCGGCCTTTAAATGACTCGGCACCGATTCTATGAATAATCAACTTAATAAATTCTCAAAACCATCCAAAACCTCTTAATAAATCTATGAATAAACCAACGAGGCTCCTGTTTCCATGAAGTCGGGTTAATTCGGCGCGTTCATGCGCGATCACGCCTTAAAACGGCGCGCCCTTCCCGGCGCGGTCTTCCTGGCGCGGCCTTCCCGGCGCGCCCTTCCCGGCGCGACCTTTCCGGCGCGCCCTTCCCGGTGCGCCCCGGCTTCCCGCGCCGTTTTAACAGCCTGCCCCTTTTACCTATGGTTCTGACGCCGTTTTAAACCTTTTACCTACGTTCCAGGGCGCCGTTTCAAGCGTTTTAGCCCCTGTCTTTGCACGCACTGCACCGGTTTCGTCCCGAATCGTGTCGTCGCATCATTCTAACCCCTTTCCCACTTATGGGATGAACTCTTGTGTCAATCACAGAAGGATGCAAGTCCCTCAACTAATAATCATCATGTAGTTCCTTTTCCGGCTTCGACAGCCCGATATCTCGGCAATTAATCAAAGGTGTTCCCTCCTCGTGGGGGATGTAATTAACGCCATAACCTTTATGGTATGGCGGACTGCTGGTCCCGACCGAACCTCACATTCGCCCGACACGGGTCAGAATGAGCGCACAATAAAATCGTCACTCATGTGACTGGCACGCCCGCGTCGTTAATTGATCATTTGACTACCAGTTAGTCAGTTGGTCGATCGACCCGCGAAGGAAAGAAAAAAAGGTCGCGAACAAGTCTGGCACGCCCGGTGGGACCAGTGTCACCTTTCATCTCTTTGCCGAGATATTCAGGCTTCGAAGCCCTCTCAAAGGCTACTGATTATCGCCTTGTTTGATATTTCAGTGCAAACAATGACGACTCACGGGATAACCGGCGTCGGCTTCAGTCCTGCGATCGTCGCCAGACACGCGCAAGGGTACCTGGCGGTGCCCATGGAATTTGGTAGCTTTCCTCCTGCTGTGGGCTTCCCCAACTTCTTGGGGTTGGCCTTTGTCGACATGCTGGAAGTCGAAGCCACGGAACCCGTCAAGGAAACCGTGAAGGAAATGGAGCCTCTGAAGGCTCCCTGCTGCGATGGTTCGCTCAAGAATCCGGCCCCGGCCGCTAGCTGCCTGGTGCACCACATTGTACGTGGGATGCATCCCACTGTCATCAACAAACCCCCTGGAGGACGTCAGCGTCACCAGGCTTGCAAGAACACTGCTGTGATCACCGGAACGGTCTCTCAGTCCGAAAAATCAATGCTGGTGGGAGGCATGCGTGTCTTCCTCAACAGGCGCACGGCACGGGTGACCCTAGACCGCGTTATCCCAAACGTTCCTGTCTACAACAACTATCAAGCTCTCGCTGGAAGGAGGGCAGAAAGAGAAGAAGCCGGCCACCATGGCCAAAGAAACCCGGCGCTCAGGCTGAGGAAATTCAAATAGGTGTGGGTTCCCAAGCGGACCCAACCTGCCTGCCATCCAACGCCCACCCGCCGTCGTCCTATGAACGACGAGGCGGGAGCGAGAAGAGAAAGGGGCTTGTCCCCGATGAATGAAGAAGAGGTGGTTGCGGACCCTCCGCGTCACAGAAGTTTCCGGGCTGTGGCCCGTCAAGCCAACGTCTCTGCCACGGGGTGAAGGTTCCAACAACCAGCTGACAGGGCTCGACTGGCCTACATTCCTCCTGCTGGAGGTCGACCACTTTCCCCCGTGCTACATCAAGAACAGGGTCGAGAAGAAATGGCCTGCCTGGTCAGAAGCTATTTCCGAGGATTGGGTAACACCTCGCTCGGACAGCAGTGGCTGATGCAGACAGTCGCCACTGAAGAAAATTACTGCCCATCAACGGCAGATGAAGAAGAAATGGAGGATATAATGAGGATGTCGTCGGTCGATGACAATGGACACAATGACGGCTTTGAGATCGAAGCCGATGAAACCTCCCCCGAGCGGGAAGAAAGAAGAAGAATTTCTGTGTTCGAGAGGCTGACCTTTCCGCAACAAGCAAGGCGGAGGGTCCATCGACAAAGAAGGAGGATGCATGTTTTCACTTGCAACATGGCTGGTGTATCCAGCCGATATGGGGAGCTTCCTGAAGACCCCCAAGAACTGGCTCAGTTGGCCGTACGGCCGGGACCAGCTACCCGCAGGACAGAAGCAGCAAGAGGGCTTCTGACAAGGATGAAAGAGAAACAGCCCCAGTTATACCTCCACTGGGATGACAAAGCCCCCGTCTTGACCGCTAATGTGGTAACGACGGAAGAAGAAGACGACGTACTCCTCGACATCCTGCCCGAGGGTACGTCCGGGGAAACAACAGAAGGTGTCCCCACCACTATAGATCCATCAGTCTTGATGTTGCTGCAAAGATATCAACGGGAAATAGATTCCCTGAAGAAACAGCTGATGGAGAAAACTGAACACTCATCGGCCTCTAAACCACCCGAAGTCCAAGGTGAATCATCCCGGGGAGCGGCTCGTCGAGACGACCCTCCACCACTTTATACACTACCCCAGCCGTCAGAGCCAACTGTGACGACAGCACAACAGCGGCCACCACAGCCTCAGCCGTTGCTACCTCCGGTGCTTCCTCAGGTGCACCCAACACCCCCGCTGCTGCATCCTCCACAGGCGACCACCCTGGTCACCCCGTACCTGCAGCCAGCACACTTCTATCCGGAGCCAGTCGACCCCACGGTCGTGAACCGGATGATGGTGGAGAGGATGATCGAGCTGAAGCTCGCAGAGAAGAGCGAAGGCGACTACGTCGCATTCGATGCCTATCGGGTGCCCTACCCGCAACACCATGCGGCTAAGCGACTTCCCCCGGGAGTCAACAAGCCACCTAAATTTGACAAATTCAACGGGAAAGGTTCCCCAAAAGAACATATTGCATATTATATGACCGTTATGGGTGATCTGTCCACCGACGAGTCATATTTGCTGAAATTCTTCGGGTCCTCGCTGATGGGGCTCGCATTTGAATGGTACTGCAGCCTCTCGGCCGGGTCAATCAATGACTGGTCAGATATGCAGAGGAAGTTCAGAGAAAGATTCCATGTCACGGAGAGGGAGGTCACAGTGGCCGAACTCTATTCGACAAAACAAAGGGCAGATGAGACAGCCCTTGACTACATCAAGAGGTGGAGGAACCTCGGAATGAGGTGTAAGCGACCCCGGCATCAGGAGGACGCTGTGCAAATATGTAAACAAAATCTCAGGAGGGAGGTCCTGAAAAAAATGATCGGAATGGAAATACGGTCGTTCGACCGGCTGAATAATGTGGTAGCCGAGGTGGAGGCTTTCCTAGCTAAACCTGTCCCGACGTCAGCTGTCAGCATAGCCCAGAAAGGCAAGGTGGCGGAGCGGCGCCCCGTACCTAAAGAAGCGAATGCGCTTGATATCAAGGCATTCGAACAACAGAAGGAGAAAGGCAAGAAAGCAGCTCCCCCGCAGCCTGCGAAAGCTCCAGATGACAAAGAAGGTCCTTCGTTGAGGGACAAAATGAAGAAGGCTTATTCCTTTCCTAAGGATAAGACCCGGATCCTGTTTGACTGGGTAACGGAATACAGTATGGTCACTCTGCCTGAGCCGAGAAGACCAGAGGACCTGAAGAGAAAAGACAGTCCAAGATTCTGCCCCTATCACCAAATGCTGGGACATTCAATCGAAGACTGTTATGTTTTCAAAGACGTCATCGAAGGGATGGTGAAGAAGAATGAGATAGAGCTGGGAGAGTACAAAGTAGACCCTCCTCAGCCACATGAAGCTCCTCCCCGAAGAGCGGCAGTCAACATGGTCTCCCTCTATCAGGCACTACCCGAGGAGATCTCTGAAGCAAGCACACGGAGCACCTACGAAATCCATTTCCTGGAGCCCGTGAAGGAACAGCAGGGGTGGCAGCAAATCCCTGTGAAGCACAAGAAGAAGGGGGCACCCCGCCCAAAAGAGGGGGCACATATCCGTGGCGTTACACCCCGGCCTGCTCCGCCAGTGGTAGCGCCCGTATGGGTCACTTCACCTACAGCTGTCAGAATATATACACCCAACAGGAGGAGACAAACTCCGCTGCCAGTAATCAAGGAAACCAATCCTGGGGTCCTTCGACTGCAACACTTAATTGAAGGGCTAGAGGAATATGTACAGCCCGAACTGAAACCTCTGCTGGTACGGGACCACGTCCCATGGCAAGAGCTGGAGCAACTCTCACTCAAGCAAGGGGAGGAAGCTGAAGCAGCACCACCTCAAGAGAGCAACCTGTTCTGGGGGTAAGCACCTGCAGAAATCAAAAAGAAGAAAAAGCAAAAGAAAAAGAAGAGAAAGGCCGCTGGGGCCCATAAAACACAGGTCGTCTCCTGCAATACCCTGTCAGCACTCTTCAACCTACCCGGAGAAGAGGAAGAAGAAGAAATTTGCTTCACACCCCATGCTGGGGGAGGCAAGGCCGAGGCCGCAACTGCTGCACATGCCACTCGGTCAGGCCGGAAATGGGGGCGCCAGCCGCTGCCCAATCACAACATTATGTTCAGAGGGGAGCAACCCTACAAGACACCTCCGCCGGAAGTTAAGGGAGTACAGATCCCTCCTCCGTCAGGTCTATACAGCAAGACTGGGGGCAAGACAGTCCCGTCATTCCTTGAATTCATGAAGATGTCAAAGGGGAAGCAGCCTTGTCAGGAGGCTAACCCTACACCCGGGGTCATTCACCCGCAGTCAGCGCAACCCCCTGAGGATGCAAATGCAGATGGGGCTTGCCCTACAACAGCTAATAAAGAAGACCCGACAGCCGGTGCCAGTCAAGAGGGTGCCGAGTCCGAGGAAGATGAAGCAGGTCCGTCTGGACCCACAAATCAAAACCCTCCTAAGCCCAGATGGGTTGAAGAGATGAAGCTCTCCAATGTCCGGGCTGGAAGCCGAATAATGAAGTTGCTCAAGAAGCTCCCTGCTCGATTTACGATCTGGGAAATTCTCTCTTTGAGTGAAGAGACTCGACAGGCAATCATCACTGCTCTGCAGACGCCTGCTCATTTTGAAACCTGCATAGCTGAGGCTATACCAGAAGCCAGTATGACCTTCTCTCCAGAAGACATGCTACTACCTACTGCCAGTCACAATAGGCCTCTATATATGAAAGGACATCTGAATGGAAGAGAGCTGAACCGGATTCTGGTTGACCCTGGTGCAGCCGTCAACATCTTGCCATATAGAATATACGAGAGGTACCACTTCAATGTACATCTCGAGAAAGTCGGGGATATGCGTATCGCTGGCTTCAACCAAAAATGTGAAGTATCTATGGGGGTGGCAGAGTTCACACTGACCCTGGCAGATTTCACTACAACGGTGCAGTTTCACGTCATTGATTCTCGCACCTCCTACAAAGCACTGCTCGGCCGCCCATGGCTGCACGAAAATATGGTGGTGCCCTCCACGCTCCACCAGTGCATCAAATACAGCCTCCAGGGGAAGGAGGAAAGGATATTTGCTGACATCCACCCGTTCGAGGTGTTTGAATGTCACTTGGCGGACGCCAATCTGTATACGGGGTCTCCCCAGAAGGTTTCTGAAACTGAAGCCCCCGTAGGGGCATCAAAGAATAGATCGGGTGACGGTTGGTATCCACCACCGCCGCGCGGATATGTCAAGCCGAAGGTGGTTTCCCACATCACGGCGTCTGGAAATGTCGGCAGGGTGACACCCCCAGCATTATACCCCAAAGCTAAGGAAGCGCATGTTGATCGACAGCACGACCGCATCGGAGTCCCGGCCGGCCTCACCAAGCCAGTCTCCGGCCTCGATGGTCCCACTGTCGATCCTTTCAAAGCCTGGGAGGTGGCACAAGAAGATGGGCCCAGCAGCTTGTTCTATACGGCTGAGGAGCATCCCACTCAGGAAGACGCAGACTGCAGCCTCCCTGAGGATCTAGCCGACCCGCGGGTTCCTGTTCAGGGCCTGGCATTTACCACTGATCGAACGGCCAGGATGTTTCAAAAGCAACACATCCCTCCCGATCAACCTCAAAAATGCAAGGAAGCTTTCCAGAAGATGTGGTATCCTGTAAATCTGGACAAAGAAATGAGACGTGTCTCTCAACATCCGGGTCTGGGCTTCACCCTGGAAGACTACTATTACAGTGGGCGGTACGAGGTGGATACCATCTCCACCTTCTATCCAACTGAAGACAGCCCTCTGGGGGCAACCTTTGATGAGTATCCGGCGGAGGCCGAACATGCTGAATTGGCCCTATCCGGGAATCAACAAATGGAGACCTTGATCTCCTGCCGATGTTGGGAGCAGGTCCGTCCTGAGGAAGCGGCCTTTCAAGCCGAATTTGATACGGCTGATAGCAGCGAAGCCGAGGACATTCAAGAAGCAGGAGTCTCTCCCTCTACAGGGGTCCTACTAACGACAACTTCAACACCCTTTCTGCCAATCAGGGAGGTCTTGGTCAACTCCAATCAAGGGGAGCCGGCTACCATGAAAGAAAGGGCCACTTCTGTGGAAGATACAACTGCCCCAGAAGGCGAGACTCCCTCAACTTCTGCCACAAGTCTAATATGCTGTCCGAGTCCGGCGGCAAACAACTACCGGCCTGTCATGGCTGCAACCTCATCTACAAGCACTGAAGCTGTTCTCTCACCCTCAGGAGCTGCAACGGCAATGGATCTTCTAATAGAACAATCCACCCAGCCGCTAGCACAAGAGATCAAGAAACCTCAGGAAGCTCTGGCAGTGTCTGACGAGGAAGTAGAAGTGCTCGACCCTCAAGATGGTATTCCAGACTTCGTCGACCTCCAGCCGGCACCTCCGGAAATAGAAGACGGAGGCCAGGCCACAGTCGATGAACTAATAGAAGTCAACTTGGGAGATGAGGGGGACCCTAGGCCTACCTTCCTCAGTGCCCAACTATCCCCGGAAGAACGGGAGCTGTACATTCAACTACTACTAGAATACCGGGATTGCTTCGCCTGGACTTATAAAGAGATGCCAGGTCTAAGCCCTGCTGTCTCACAACATGAGCTGGCAATCAACCCTGAAGCCGAGCCGGTGAAGCAACCACCGCGGCGTATGAGGCCAGAGCTCATCACCCGAATCTGTGCTGAAGTTGACAAGCTCATTGATGTGGGATTTGTTGAAGAAAATCAGTACACCACATGGCTGGCGAATATCGTCCCCGTAAAAAAGAAGAATGGACAGATCCGGATTTGTGTCGACTTCCGAGATCTAAACAAAGCCTGCCCTAAAGATGACTTCCCGGTGCCAATAACCGAGGTCATGATCGATGCTACAACCGGCCATGAAGCCCTGTCATTCATGGATGGGTCGTCCGGCTACAATCAGATTTGGATTGCGGAGCACGACCGGGTCCATACCGCTTTCCGAACTCCCAAAGGCATTTATCATTACAAGAGAATGCCATTCGGACTGAAGAATGCTGGTGCAACCTATCAGCGCGCAATGACCAAAATCTTTGATGAATTGCTCTACCACAAGGTCGAGTGCTACATAGATGACCTGGTGGTCAAAACCAGAAGAAAAGAAGATCACCTGCAAGACCTCCGGATTGTTTTTCAGAGGCTGAGGCAGCATGAGCTAAAAATGAATCCTATGAAATGTGCGTTCGGAGTGTCGAGCGGAAAATTCTTGGGCTTTGTCGTCCGATATCGGGGGATCGAGATAGACCCCACAAAGATCAAGGCGATTCAGGAGTTACCTCCACCAAGGAACATCTTCGAGCTGAGGTCACTACAAGGCCGCTTGGCTTACATCCGGCGTTTCATTTCCAATTTGTCAGGGCGATGCCAGCCTTTTCACAAGTTGATGATGAAAGATGTCCCCTTCTATTGGGATGAAGATTGCCAGACAGCCTTTGACAAGTTAAAAGACTATCTGAAGACTCCTCCAGTATTGGGCGCGCCGGTGAAAGGACGACCGTTGATACTGTATATAGCAGCTACACACAATTCTCTGGGGGCAATGCTAGCCCAGAACAATGAAGAAGGGAAAGAACAAGCCCTCTATTATCTCAGTAGAAGACTGGTCAGAACCGAAGAAAAATATACTTATATTGAGAAGATCTGTCTGGCACTAGTCTTCGCAGTCAAAAAGCTCCGGCACTATATGTTGTCGCATGAAATCAGCTTGGTGTCCAAGGAGGATCCCCTGAAATATATTATGTCCCAGCCGGCACTCAAAGGCCGCCTAGGCAAATGGGCGGTAATCCTCATGGAGTTTGATGTCTCCTACGTGCCGCGCAAAGCCATCAAAGGTCAAGCTATTGCGGACTTCTTTGCTGAACATCCGATACCCGGGGAAAGCCCGTGGGAACCGGAACTTCCCGAGGATGAGACCCTAGAAGCCGCCCAAGTACAGCCTTCCTCATGGCAGCTATACTTTGATGGCGCTTCCAGAATCGACACCTCTGCTACCGGGTCATCCAGGGTCAGAGCAGGGGCAGGCATAGTCTTGAAGTCCCCGGAAGGAGAAGTGGTGCATACATCCTGCTCCATAAACAAACAATGCACAAACAATGAAGCAGAATATGAAGCCCTGATAATCGGGTTGCAGATTGCTCTGTCCATGGGAATTCAGATGCTGGAAGCATTCGGAGACTCCATGCTAGTTATAAAACAGCTGGAAGGAGAGTTCGAGGTGCGAAAGCAAGGGCTCCTCCCTTATCACCAGTTGGCAGCTCGCCTGATGTCGAAATTTTACTTCATCAGCATTAAGCACATCAATCGAGGCCGGAATGCTCAGGCAGACGCCCTCGCTAAATTGGCCAGTTCATTGGCGGTCCCGCCAGACACAAGCCTAAACATAACAGTGATCAACCGCCGACAGGTCCCCAGCGTAACAGAGGTTCTGGCCGACGAAGAAGAGATGGAAGTGGCAGTCATCGAAGGGGTTCAGCAGCCCGACTGGCGAGAACATCTCCTACGCTGGTTTCAACACCAGCAACTTCCAAAAGAAAAGGAACAAAGAATGAAGCTCCTGAGGATCAAGGATTCTTACGAGATGAGAAGCGGGACCTTGTTCCGAATTATGGCAGATGCCCGAAGGAAAGTCCTACTCCGTTGCCTGTCTTCAGCAGAAGCGGGACAGGTGATGCAAGAAGTTCATGCAGGATCAGCTGGGGCACACCAGGCCGGTCCGAAAATGAAGATAGAGATAAAGAAATTGGGTTACTATTGGCCCACTATATTCAATGATTGCTGCAAGTTCGCCAAGGCTTGTCAGAAATGTCAAGAACATGCTAATGTGGCGAGGAGACCCCCAGTGCCACTACATCCCACTCTACCAAGTTGGCCGTTTGCTCAGTGGGGCACGGACGTGGTAGGGCCACTTCCAGCATCTTCATCAGGATGCAGATACATCTTAGCAGCTACAGATTATTTCTCCAGATGGGCGGAGGCAGTAGCACTAAGAGATGTGACCGGAGAACTAGTTGCAAGATTCTTCCGGCAGAATGTAATATTTCGGTTCGGGATCCCCAGCCGAATCATCTCTGATAACGGCAGCCATTTCAGGAACCAGAAGGTTTATCGGCTGGCCGACAAATACAAAATTGACTGGAGGACATCCTCCCCCTATAACCCTCAAGCCAATGGATTAGCAGAGGCCTTTAACAAGACCTTGTGCACACTATTGGCGAAGACTGTCAAGTCTAACAAAAAGGATTGGGAAGAAAGGATGTACGAAGCACTTTGGGCTTATCGTACTGTCTACAAGACCCCAACCGGCTGTTCACCCTTCTCCCTTGTCTATGGGTCGGAAGCTGTAGTGCCGATTGAACTTGAAGTTCCTTCATTACGAGTTGCCATCCAGCACGGATTAGTCAGCGGTGAGCAGACCAACGCAGAAAGAAGATTGGAAGAGCTCGCTGAGCTCGAAGGAAAACGCCTCCAGGCGCAACAAAACATCCAACTCTACCAAGCTCGCATGGCCCGTGCTTTTGACAAATTAGTCAAGGGTCGAGAGTTCAAGAAAGGAGACCTGGTGATGGTCAAAAGAAGAGAAGTGATGGCCTCTAACCCCAAAGGGAAGCTGGTCGAAAACTGGGTCGGACCGTATATCGTCCGCCGAGTATATGAAGGGGGTGCCTACGTCCTTGTAGACCACAAAGGAGCCGTCCAGTTCTCTCCCCTCAACGGAAAACACATTAAGCTGTATCATGCGGCGCAGCCGACACACCCCGAGTGATCGGTCGGAACATACCCTTTACTTGGTTAGCGGCATTCCGCCCTAATCGAGCTACCTTTTCCTTGGTTAGCGGCATTCCGCCTTAATCGAGCTACTTTTCCTTGGTTAGCGGCATTCCGCCCTAATCGAGCTACCTTTTCCTTGGTTAGTGGCACTCCGCCTTAATCGAGCTACTTTTCCTTGGTTAGCGACATTCCGTCCTAATCAAGCTACTTTTCCTTGGTTAGTAGCACTCCACCCTAACTGAGCTACCCTTTCCTTGGTTAGTGGCACTCCGCCTTAATCGAGCTACTTTCCCTTGGTTAGCGGCATTCCGCCCTAATCGAGCTACTTATCATTGGTTAGTGGCATTCCGCCCTAATCGAGTTACTCTTCCTTGGTTAGTGGCACTCCGCCTTAATCGAGCTACTTTTCCTTGGTTAGTGGCACTCCGCCTTAATCAAGCTACCTTTCCTTGGTTAGCAGCATTCCACCCTGATCAAGCTACTTTTCATCGGTCAATGGCACTCTGCCCTGATCGAGCTACCCTCTCCTTGGCTAGCGGCACTCCGCCTTAATCAAACTACCTTTCCTTGGTTAGCAGCATTCCGCCCTGATCAAGCTACTTTTCATCGGTCAATGGCACTCTGCCCTGATCGAGCTACCCTCTCCTTGGCTAGCGACTTTCCGCCCTAATCAAGCTACCTCTCCTCGGTGAGCGGCATTTCGCCCCGATCAAGCTACCCTCTCTCGGATCGCATTCCAAATAAAAAAAAAGAAGAAAAGAAAAAAAGAGATGGGGTTAAAAATAGAGATACCCCGCCAGACTCGCTCCCACATCGGGACAAGTGCAAAAATAGCTATAACCCGGCTGTGACGAAAACTCGAAAGGGCGTCGCAGGCAAAATCGGGTACCCCGCCACGTGAAAACCCGAAAGGGCGCGTGGGCAAAAGCAAGAGGGGGCTGGCTTCGGCGAAAACCCGAAAGGGCGCTTGAGTCAGTAAAGTGGTAATTTCCCAAATGCCTCTCCTATTCTCCACCCAATAAAACTCCGAAAGGGACAATCATCAAAGTCCCACCGGGAATACTTTAACAAACCCTTTTTGACCCTCGTCATCATCGACGAGATCGGTCGATCTCTGTCCATAACTTGGACCTTACGTCCTTGTTAATAACCTCATCTTTGCTTCGGCATGTAACCCATGTCGATGAACAAACCCTTTTCGACCCTCGTCATCATCGGCGAGATCGGTCGATCTCTACCCCCAACATTGGACCTTACGTCCCTGTTGACAACCCCATCCTTGTTTCGGCAGTGACATATGCCGACGAACAAACCCTCTTCGACTCTCGCCATCATCTGCGAGATCGGTCAACCTCTACTCTTGAACTTGGATCCTACATCCTTGTTAATAAACCACTTCCTTGCTTCGACATTTAACCAGTGTCGACGAAATAAACCTAAGACCCACCCTTGTCCTCATCAACAAGGACGGTCGGCGTTCCCGCGATCCAGTTCTTCTGAATCTCGAATTAAAAAAAAAGAGAAAAGAAATTGGGGTTAAAAATAGAGATACCCCGCCAGACTTGTTCCTATATCAGGACAAGTGCAAAAACGGCTATAACCCGGCTGTGGCGAAAACCCGAAAGGGCGTCGCAGGCAAAATTGGGTACCCCGCCGCGTGAAAACCCGAAAGGGCGCGCGGGCAAAAGTAAGAGGGGGCTGGCCTCGGCGAAAACCCGAAAGGGCGCTTAGGTCAGTAATGTGAATAAAAAATTTTGAATGATGAATAGTGATGAACCATCCGCCGTCCAAAAGGCCACTTTCAAGGTCGTGACGAGGATCTTCATCCGATATCCCACTTATACACGTCCAGTGTCTATACCCTTTTGACCCTTGTCACCATCGGCAAGATCTGTCACTACCTATCCAATTTTTGTCACCATCGGCAATACCGTCTACCCTTTTGACCCTTGTCACCATCGGCAAGATCGGTCACTACCTATCCGGTTTTTGTCACCATCGGCAATACCGTCTACCCTTTTGACCCTTGTCACCATCGGCAAGATCGGTCACTACCTATCCGATTTTTGTCACCATCGGCAATACCGTCTACCCTTTTGACCCTTGTCACCATCGGCAAGATCGGTCGCTACCCTTATCCGGTTTTTGTCACCATCGGCAATACCGTCTACCCTTTTGACCCTTGTCACCATCGGCAAGATCGGTCACTACCTATCCGGTTTTTGTCACCATCGGCAATACCGTCTACCCTTTTGACCCTTGTCACCATCGGCAAGATCGGTCACTACCTATCCGGTTTTTATCACCATCGGCAATACCGTCTACCCTTTTGACCCTTGTCACCATCGGTAAGATCGGTCGCTACCCTTATCCGGTTTTTGTCACCATCAGCAATACCGTCTACCCTTTTGACCCTTGTCACCATCGACAAGATCGGTCACTACCTATCCGATTTTTGTCACCATCGGCAATACCGTCTACCCTTTTGACCCTTGTCACCATCGGCAAGATCGGTCACTACCTATCCGGTTTTTGTCACCATCGGTAATACCGTCTACCCTTTTGACCCTTGTCACCATCGGCAAGATCGGTCACTACCTATCCAGTTTTTGTCACCATCGGCAATACCGTCTACCCTTTTGACCCTTGTCACCATCGGCAAGATCGGTCACTACCTATCCGATTTTTGTCACCATCGGTAAGACCGTCTACCCTTTTGACCCTTGTCACCATCGGCAAGATCGGTCGCTACCCTTATCCGGTTTTTGCCATCATCGGCAATACCGTCTACCTTTTCGACCCTTGTCACCATCGGCAAGATCGGTCGCTACCTATCCGGTTCTTGTTACCATCGGCAAGACCGTCTACCCCTTTTCGACCCTTGTCACCATCGACAAGATCGGTTGACTACTCTCTAACCTGGGCCCTCCGCCCTCGCTGACCAACAAAACATCATGGCATCAACATTTGACCCGTGTCAAGGGTCATAACACACCTCTCATCACCAGCGGCAAGATTCGCTAGGTGCATCTGCCTACGCTACCTATGTCCCACATTGGCAAAGGCCCCGTTCCGGGAACGGCTACATCGCGGTGGAGCGAACACCTCACCCCTTCCTTGAAGGCGTGAGCGCTCTCCTGCGCCATCAGCAAGTATCCCTAGGTTCGGGTGACCATCCAGAATAAAGAAAAGAAAGAAGGAAAAGAAGTCGCGATTGATGGCGACGAAAAGAAATATTTCCATTTAATGAGAATGGGTGGAACACATTTTTTTTGCCCGGGGCATCCCCCGGGGGTACATGAGCTCCGAAGACAAAAAGGAGCATTACAAAAAAAAGAAAGAAAAAAAAAGGGCAAGGTCACGGCAGAGGGCGCCGGAAGATATCTGCCAAGTCTAAAAGGCCCAGCGAAGGATATCGTGTCAACTCTTGCAAACGGGTCTCGGTGGCTGTCAGCTGGGATAACCTCTCGTCTAGTGAGGCAAGTTGTCCTTCAGCCAGGTCAGCCTCTTCCGTTGTCTGGATCTCTAGGCGCTCGCCCTCTTGCAGCTCGGCTTCGACCTTAGCAAGTTCCGAGCGCAACTCGTCCAACCGTGCCGCGAGGAGCATCCGACGTTCCGAGATATTGCTGGCAACATTTCTCAGCTGCCCCACGGTCGTCCTCAATGAACTAACGGCGGTGCGGCAATCTGCCTTCTCCAGCTTCGCGACAGTCAGCTGATCAGAAACCTCTCGATTGAGGAACTCCCGCCTGTTGGCATGTTTTAACAACATCACAACCCGCAGGGTCCAATCATCCATTGGACAGCCAAATGCTAAAAGCGATCGGGAGAGATGATCTATCAAGCTTCTCAGCTGCAGATAAGTCAGGTTCGGAGAAGCTAGCATGGCCCGCTGGAGGTTATCCAGAGACTGCCACACCATGTCTCCAGAAAATTGTAGACCCAGTGGCGAAGTCTCGGGGAGCTGAAAGTCTACCCTGCTATCTACCTCGGCCCAGATATCGTCGGCTACCCCGAGGGACGTCGACGGCATAGTCTGTACGACGCCCACATCCGGCCCGACTATTGCGGCTACATCAACTGAAGGAACCTCCACGATGGCAACTTCCTTGCCCGCCCGTTGCGGTGAGGCTACAACAACCGTGTCGGCGACGGAAGGCGCTGGCTCTTCCTGAGCAGTCTCACCGGTCGCTGAGGCAGGAGAGCCCTCTATGATCGACAGAGCTTTAATGATATCGGCCTCGCTCGCAATAATTTCCCCTGCCTCTATTTCCGGGGGATCACTCGGCTTCAGCAATGACTCGTCACCAGCAACCAGGGCTTGAGCCCCTGCAACCTCGGGCGGGCCGCTGACCTCGGCAGTCGCACCTGGTTCCTCCGAGGCCGCTGCAGCAGCATAGGTCCGTGGAAGCCGCAGGGCAATAGGCCTCACAACTGGTGGGAAGGCCGACTGACCCATATCCACATCTGGAAGGGGTATGCGGATCATTATAGCCGGCGGTACCACCTCAGCCTGCATTCCATATATGTACATCAGCCAGCTGGCTTGAAAATTAAAAGAAGTGCTGCAAGTGGGAATCGGAATACTTCCTACCTCAATCGGCACTATATTTAGGCCTCCCAAAGTGGCCTCTGAAGATTCTGGCCCTTCTCCTGTAGCCGGGTATGATGGCCCGTGCTCGGCTCCCAATAGCCTCGGAGGGCTAAACGTTGGCAGGTCGCTCTCATAAGCTGATGAAGCCCCGGCGTCCTCAGCCTCGGTGTCCGCCATCGGGAACCCCTCATCATCGCCGGAGCCGCCGCCGTAATCAACCTGTTCAGAAGAGGATGACTCTTCTGCTTGTCCTCTGATCTCCAGGACCTGAGCATGAACCGGGCCGCTGAGAGGAGGCCCTCTATCCAGAACCTCCTCGGCGATCGCCATCTCGGGAACATCTATCGGCGAAGTATCCAGGGGCTGGTCCCTTGGAAGCCCTTGCTCTCCGATGACAACCCCTGCCGAGGCACCAACCTCAGGGAGCAGTGTGGGCCGAATGTCGACTGGAGTCAAAGGACAATAAACAATCAGGACTTGACTGAAATTACAACATGCCACTGAGCTCTACGGGCAAGCTGCAAATTACCTTCTGTTTCTCGATGGGGTGTCGGTGAAGGCAAGTCGCCCTCAACAGAGGTCAAGGGGACTTCCCTCTCTCTCTCTCCAGCGGCAGCTCCGGTTGCCGCCTCCAACCCAACAACGGCAGGGATAGTGCCGGCAGCTACTGAAAAGAAAGATGGTCAGCCCAGGCGGCCGAAACAAGCAAATAAGCCATGCAAGAATAAGAAGTCACCTTCGCCTTCAGGCCCTTGCGCCCGGGAGGCCTCAAATTCAGAAAATGATGGAATCCGAGGAAGGGGAACCGTAGACTCCTCTTCAGCGGCCTTCCTCCGACGTGCCCGAGTAGCACGAGATTCTGCCCTCTTGGCTTTCTTAGCCCTGTTGATGGCCTCCCTGACCTGAGACCCGGTCCGCTTTCGCGAGTCCCCAGGGGGTAATGGCGTCGTGGTGGGAGCCGGCTCTGGAATGTTAAAATATGAAGGCTTCTGCGCCTTAGATATCAGCTCCCTACAGTGTCGAGTCGCTCCCGCAGAAAGACGGGCTGCGAAAACACATGAGTAAGAAGATGCACACTGAATATAGGGGAAGCAGCTCCAGGGCTGAAGAAGAAAACAAGCATTACCTGGCATCCCCGTATATCGAGGACTGAGTGGCCAGTAAAGCAATACTGGCGCCTTATCCCGGGAAGCCGCCTCGCGGATCAGCCAGCATACATCACCAATTGTCTCACTTTTCTCCGTCAGTTGGGCCAAATCTTCATGGCCGCAGGAGGACAAGTGATGATATAAGCTCAAGTGGTCGAATCCCCAGCCGTCGACATACTTGAAGGATATTTGAAGCTGATGGTTCCGAATGGCTTCTAACGGACTGTCAACTGAAAGCCCATGAGAATGAAGTAGGGCGAATATCCAGGGGGTGGTGGTGTACAAGTCAGCCCGCCTGTTTTCCCTCCCGATGAAGGTCCGATAAGGATGAAAATGGTCGACTTCCGGGCGCCAGCTCGCCATACTAGGAAGGGGTTCTTCCACCGGAAGGGGGATCGTCTGGAGAGCAACCCTCTCACTACTAACCCGGCACAGCCCCCAGAGAGTCTTAATATAATCATCCCTCTGGATCTCTGGCATCTTCGGGTCGGCTCGGGACGACTTGCCCTTCGCAGCTTTCCTGGCTTCTACATATGCCGCCACCTCAGTATTGGACCAAGATTTCAGCCTCTTCAAGTAGGCTGGATCAACATCCAGAATGGGCTCCCGCTGGGAGTCTAAAAAACGGCGTTCGGCAGCATGCCAGCAATCCTTCCGGAAATTCCGATAAAAGCCCGTTCGTGCATTCCACCACTTGATGAAGTCTGGAGTCACTCGGGGCAGGCGAGCCGGGGTTGGCACCCTGAATGATACATCCTCTCGGCGATGGAAGTAGTCCCACCATCCACGGGCTTCATCAGTAGCCGTCTGACCAGCCCGGTGTCTATTCGGCAGATTGAACCGGGCTGAAGAAGAAGGAATTTGCTGGTCATACCCAAAATTCCGGCTGAAACGGAAAGGATAATACGGCTCCAGCCACAGCAAGCCGCTTTTCCTGAAGACTAGAACACTGGGGCGAATAGACAACGCCCATTCCACCAGTTCCGGCTCCAAGATTGGCCTTGTGCTCTTCGACCCGGTCAGCTGATGAATAAATTCCTCTGTCTCAAATAATCGGCATTGCCGCATCCTGTTGACAAGAGGGCTGGAGCTGGCAGCCAAACTCCAGAAATGCAGAACGCCAGGGGAATCTGTTGGAACTGTCGTCAACTTCCCCCGAATGGCGAAAAGCTGGTCTGCCAGTGAAGACGGTTCAGCACTGGCAAATTCGATCATCCGCGGCAAAGGACGATCTGACTGCATTGACCGGGGAGCTGCTTCCGGAAATAGGGTGCAGACCCAGGCATTAAAAAAGTGGAGGGGACCAACTGTCCGCGAATTCCTGGGGATGCGCGACTTGTGCAAATCCCCCAACATTTTGTATATAAGGCATAAAGCCACAGGGCACAGGGATAGCTTCGTCCCCCAAGCCATCAAACAGGCAGGGTAAATCACCTCCGGCCTGATCACCGTCTCATCTCCTTGGGGAAGGGCGAATGAACAAAGCCAATATGTCAAGTACGCAGCACAGTGTGTAACTGCGTCAACTCCCGTGGGATTCGGGCCGGCCTGCCGCCCTCTCCCTGAGACAGCAGGATATGTTGCTTGGCGCCGAGCCCTCTTCTTCCGCGCCACCGCTGTCGGAACCACTGTGGGGAAGTCCTCATAGTGCTGTTCCCCACCAAAGAAATATTGAAGCCACGTGCCCATCCGCACGCGCCTCTTCTCACCAGGCTTTCGCGCTTCCCGCGAGTCAAGTGTCAGGCGCAGCAGGGTGCGATACGCCTTCATCAGATAACGATAGGCGAAGCCCGTGAAGTAGTTGCCTTCACCATCTGTCTGGTCCTTCAGCCAGTCTGCGAAGCAAACTTCTTCATACGGCTCTCCATCTATCGGCAGGCCGCTCAGCTGAGAAAGGCTCCATAAATCCAATGAAGTTTCACCTTCTGCAGTGTAGAAAGTATTGTACTCTGGGCAGAAGACTTCAATCATCCCGCAACATAGGCCTCGGGAGATCGGGTATCTATACCGGGAAGCGTATACGCTCTGATAAATTCCGGCGTGCACCAAGATGGGGGCGTATTGCCGCAGCACGAAGTCTGTAAATTCAACCGCTCCCGGTCTGAAGGCGTGAGCATCGGTGGCTTTGAGCTCTCCAAACCACCCCACTGAAATTTGATGTTTGAACCGGACCGCCAAGCAGTCCAAAAGAAAAGGCTCGTCCCGGTATCCCCAATGGAGCGGTGCGAGGAACAGACCATATATGGGCTTCTCCCTATCAACGCGGCCGGCGGTTTCATTCCAGCGAGCTGGTGTGTATTGCGGCGCTCTCGTCAGCATCCCGGCCTCGGGGGATAATTCCTGTACTCCGAGCACGACCCCCCATTTCCTGGGTTCCCCGGGGATGTACATGGGCATACCATAGGTGACTGACTCAGTCAGGCTGTCCCGCTCCGCCAGTAGCGCTCCTTCAGCTCTGCGGACCAGAATTAAATCACGCTTCCCACCAAGGTTGAAGCGCTCGAGGAACGCCATCAGGTGCTTGTCTTTGGGGTGGTCCCGTCTGATGTCGTCCCCTCGGTCATACCTGAATTGGTTGTCCGTCGAGGATCAACAAATGGCCGGTGTCGACGGTGTCGGTTTCTGAGTCCGAAGACTCAGCCACCACGGCTACACGTCGGAGCCCCCGATCAAGGGAATGGACGTTCCCCCATGTCACGGCGACCCGAGATACGGAGGAAGAAGAGCCGGAAGCCATGTTATCTGCAAAACAGCACCCGGAAAAGAACAAACGAGAGTCAGAAATTAGTGGATCAAAATAATATTTCTGACAAAATTTCGACAGCATCTCCTCAGCTCGAGGGTTTGCCAAAAAGAAAGCGGAAGCCGTCCACAAAGGGAGCGGCCCCTAAAAGCAGCCATAGGCATTAAGCCAGGGCCAAATGGGACACCCGAGGGATCTAGCTCCGAGGACAAGTCCTACGAGAAGCCTCCCGGGGCCCGAAGAATGGGCTCAAAACCCAAAGGACAGCAACACTCAACTCACCTGCTCACAGGCGAAATCGCCCGAGCGCAAGAGCTACTCGGCGCCGAGGGAAGAGGAGAAAGCGAAATGAAGAGAGAGAAAAATCTGTTGCAAATGAGCAGTGAAGAAGAAAAAACAAAGAAGAAAGCCTTATATAGCCCCCCCCTCATTTTGTTAAAACGGCGCGCCCCGAAGCGCGCCGTTTTAAGCAAATGGCGCGCCGGGGAGGGCGCGCCGTTTTAACCCCTGAAAGGGCCAGGGCGCGCCGGGAAGGCGGCGCCGTTTTAACCCCGAAGGCCCAGGGCGCGCCGTAAAGGCCGCGCCGTTTTAACTCTCGAAGCAAAGGCCGCGCCATTTTAAGCAACGCCGTCAGGCTTCCTACCTCGCCGGATCGACATCCGACGTCAGAATTAAGTGCTGGTCGAGCCTCCGTCAGCCAAACGAAGCTCATCCGCAGGCCTTGCCGCATTCCTGCCTCACTTGCACCGCCTACGTCTGGGGGGCATTTGTTGGCACTCAAAACATGATCCTTTGGCAACCAAGCCGCAAAGATGAATGATACGGCCCACTGAAGCACGGAAGCCGATAAAGATCAACTTATCAAGGGGACCCCTCAAGCTGACAAAGCCCCGAGCCACCTTGAAGGGAACGTCGGGGACTTTACCTCAGGAGAGCCGAAGTGAACCCGCAACCAACCGGCAGTGCGATCAAGCCTGCCCAATGATCCGGCATCGACCTCGTCATGCCGCTACCCCACATCCGTCGCCCGACCAAGGACGACGGTCTACCCAATGACTCTCCTAAGGAGGAAGAATGTCCTCGGCCATCCGAAACAAGGGGGCCAAAGGTTCTGTCAGCAGAAGACCCCGATTACCCGGCACGGGTTCGGCTTCTCGCCATAGTGGGCCCGTTAGTGGCCGATTGATCACCAATTCAAGGTGGAATTGTCCAGGATGTAACGTCATCCTGTAAGGAAGCTTCGAGCACGAGTCCGTCTCAGCCAGAAGCACAAATCACAGTGCCGAAGACTGTGTCAGTAGGACACCCGTGTGCTCGGACCGGACACACACGAAGTCTTGTTTAAGGCCATTCGTCCTATCAAGAGCTTCGTGAACACCCCATCAAGGCCCTTCGATGGCCAGGGCGAGGGGAACAGTCGACGGGAGCTTCCGGAATCATCTCCGGGCCTACCGGACTGACACGCCAAGTGAATAGGTTAAAACGGCGCCGTCAAACCGGCGCGCAAAGAACAAAAGGGGGTGCTCCCCGGCGCCGTCAATCCGGCGCGCAAAAGCCAGATGGGGCCCTTCCCCGGCGCCGTCAACCCGGTGCGCAAAAGCCAAATGGGGCCTCTCCCCGGCGCCGTCAACCCGGCGCGCCTCTTCCTGGGGCGCCGTTTTAACCCCAAGGCTATATATAGCCTGTCGACAGAAGAGATCAAGATATAGAAGATCAAGGGGGACCCGATCAAGAGAGGAAGCGGAATCAAAAAGAAAGAAAAGGGAAATAGAAAGAAAGGGGGGAGGTCCAGGGGTGCTTCTTTTCTGAAGGAGTTCTTGGCTGAAGTCCCTCGGCGGCCGCCACCCTCTTCCGCTCGAGCTCCCCGGTGTCGGAGAGGACGATCGACTGCTTCCCTGCCTTCTAGGTGGGTCGTCGTCGTGTTCCTCGTCGAATCTCCCCGCTTCTGTTTTGCTGTATTCGCCCCAGGGCTGCAATGTAAATGAAGAAAAGGGGGAGGGGCGATGATACGAGCCTTTCCTCCCCCTTTTTCCTCATCTTTCCTTCTACCTTTTTTTTTATTCCGTCTGTAATCGTTTCTTCGATTAATGGAAACGGCGGCCGATCGACAACGACGGCGCCGGAATCTACGTGCTCTGCATACACATAACTGTGTCTTCCATGGGATGAATAAAGAGTTGCTCTGATTGATGTTGTATCTCTTCCTCCCGCTCTCCAATCCTCCTTCGAGCATGCATTTAATGATGTCTCCAATATATGTATATACTCTCGTATAACCGATTTCTCCGACATTGGTTATGCCTTCGGGCTACATGAATCATTCATCCCCCTCCCCGGGGTTCTCTTCCTTTCGAGTTTGATGCAACGGCTGGACTCAGCATTGAATATTTTATGGGCTTTGCGAGCAGAGATGTACTTGTGTGCATATCTCTGTCTGGTCTCCGCCTAGGGAATAAGGTTCTTCACCGTCCCCTTTATGCTCTGTTTCATAGACCAGGGGGATGGGAAGAATCCTTGGATGGCTTCCAGTCGTTCGACGGTGAGCCCCATGTGGGTTTGTTCTCGAATGTCATATATACGTATATGTATATCAGTACCCCGGGCTATGCACCGGCTACATATTCTGCTGATGATTGACTTGCTCGATCCGTGGGGCTCCATCATTTCAATGTATTTCTAGGCAATTAGCTTGTCTGTCTGGCATCGTCAAGCGAAGTTTCATACTGCTTCCTGTTATGTCATTTGTACTTTGATGGGAGTATGCTATGTAGCATCACTCCAGCATCCGGGGAGGGGGAACATTCCCCAAATCCTGTTTTCACCAATCATTCGGTTGACAGAGGGATCGTCTCTCGATGACAAATCTCCCTGTGGACCACTGGGTGTACAATAATGGGGCTAAGCCCTACAGTTCAGAATCTGCAGTCCTTAACGGACTCGATAGTGACCGTGGGTGGTGTTCCCCTCGTAGGCTAGCCCTCGGGGATTCCTTCCCTGTATGGTCGTCCCGATTCGAGTGTTGTGGTGACTCGGGTCGCGTGCCCCTCGTAGGCTAGCCCTCGGGGTTTTCGCTCCCATATCGAGTCGCCTCACTCACTCACCGTTACCCACGGACTCGGTGCCCCTAGCAGGCTAGCCCTCGGGGTTTTCCTATCCGTTTGGGTCTGCCGGCCGCCGTTGTGCCACCTGGCTTTTAGGGGTTCACTCCGCCACGTGAGTACTCCCTGCGTCTCCCCGACCATCCTTTGAGATGGGGAGATGCTGCCGAAATTTCGGCTCGAACGAGTTAAACTCGGAACAATCGCCTCACGCGAGCCCGTGACTCGGCCTTTAAATGACTCGGCACCGATTCTATGAATAATCAACTTAATAAATTCTCAAAACCATCCAAAACCTCTTAATAAATCTATGAATAAACCAACGAGGCTCCTGTTTCCATGAAGTCGGGTTAATTCGGCGCGTTCATGCGCGATCACGCCTTAAAACGGCGCGCCCTTCCCGGCGCGGTCTTCTCGGCGCGGCCTTCCCGGCGCGCCCCGGCTTCTCGCGCCGTTTTAACAGCCTGCCCCTTTTACCTACGGTTCTGACGCCGTTTTAAACCTTTTACCTACGTTCCAGGGCACCGTTTCAAGCGTTTTAGCCCCTATCTTTGCACGCACTGCACCGGTTTCGTCTCGAATCGTGTCGTCGCATCATTCTAACCCCTTTCCCACTTATGGGATGAACTCTTGTGTCAATCACAGAAGGATGCAAGTCCCTCAACTAATAATCATCATGTAGTTCCTTTTCCGGCTTCGACAGCCCGATATCTCGGCAATTAATCAAAGCTGTTCCCTCCTCGTGGGGGATGTCATTAACGCCATAACCTTTATGGTATGGCGGACTGCTGGTCCCGACCGAACCTCACATTCGCCCGACACGGGTCAGAATGAGCGCACAATAAAATCGTCACTCATGTGACTGGCACGCCCGCGTCGTTAATTGATCATTTGACTACCAGTTAGTCAGTTGGTCGATCGACCCGCGAAGGAAAGAAAAAAAGGTCGCGAACAGCTGGCTATGCCCGTCTTTCTTTGGCTTCCATCTCGGCACTCCGTAGATGGATGTCCTATATTCCCACTTGGCATAGTCCAAGATAAGGGGATATGCTGTCAGATTTACTCCGTGTATTAATATATCATATCTTGCATCGCACGATCATCTGCATGCACCTTTTATCCTGCAAATGAATGAGCATACCTATCACATTGGTTTTACCCCTGGGGCCCCTTCTACTTTGGCGATTAATCAAGGGTTGTCCTTCTTTGGAATAGCGTAATTAATGTCATAGCCTTTATAGTATGACGGACTTTCGGTCCCGACTCGAGCCTTACAATCGATTGACTGAGTCAGATCGAGCGCATAATAAATTGTCACTCCGGTGACTGGCACATAAACTAACTAATAAACTAAAATAAATAAATAAATAAATAAAATAAAAATAATAATGATAAAATAAATAATTAAATAACTTAATAAATCGTTCCACACCGCCCAACCCTACCAACATACTGGGCTAGAAACGGCCCACCAAGGGCCACCTATTGACATAAACGGTTCCTGTTAGGACCATTTCTATCTCGGAAAATCGAGAACGGCGAATCACAGCGAGAATTGCATTCCAGGCCCCGATCACCCCCGGGTGATGGGGAATCAAAAGGGGAACCCTTCCCCATGCCCCATGGCACCATTTGATGCCCACAAACCACCAAATAACGCTGTGAATCTCTAGATCCGGCACTCAAATCCCAAAGCATGGTTTTCCCTTCCCGGTTCAAAATAGCCCTCTCTCGACCTCTCCTCGGCCTAGAAATCGCAGGGAAGATAACAAACGAGCTAAGGATCCATCACCCTACCTCGGGGTCGCCCAAAACTCGGCGGATCGCCGCCGATCTTCAAAACTTCGCTTAAAACCCTCGCGCTCCCATGATCTCTCCACGAGCCGCACACCGCCGCGATCACCACACCGCCGCCGTCGCGCCGTCTCCTCGCCGCCGTCTGCAGCTGGAGGGGAGGTCGCTGCGGTCGTCGCCAGAAGAGGGGGGGGGAAGCCACGGCCGGTTCGAACGCGAGAGAGAGGAGGAAGAAGGAAGAAAGAAGAAGAAGAAAAAAAGGAAAAAGAAAAGGGGTATTTATAGAAAATTTGGATTTTTCAAAAAATATGAAAAAATAGGAAAATACATTTCCTCGATCCTCGGAACAAGCCGGACGCACTGGTACCATCCCGGAGTTGGAGAACGCAACAGTTTGCCCTATACAGGGTTCTGTAGGTCCGTCAGGAAAAAACACGTGTAAACCGCGAAACACGTTCCGAGACCCCCAAACTGATCCGAAACCCACGGATCCAGATCCGAAAAGTGTCCGAAAAACTTGGGGCATTACACAAGCCCTCCCGACGTTACGACTCCCAGGGTCCCTGACTATTTTCCTTTGGCAGTAGAAACAAGGGTGTTCAGATAACATCTGATATAAATTAACATCGACTGTGGTCGAAAGGCTCGGTCGATGGGGAAATGTCATGTACTCGAACCCTACATCATCTGATACACTTGCACCCACCGTATCTAGTTTGCGCTAGCTGCCGAAATAGCTACCACGCATACGCATACCTTATCCACGTGTCGCCCATATGTCCATGCACACGTGCCGTGCCCTGGAGGCACATCCAGGTTGAACCTCAATTCCACGACAATTGTTGAAATTCAACTGGCATGTTCGCAAAACACATACAGCCAGTCTCATCTGGTAAATCACAAACCAACCCCATTTTCTTACATTATTTTTATTCTCTCGTCGATTCCGCGTGTGCTGCAAACAATATCATATACCTTCTTGTTGTGTAACACTCAGGATTTGTGACAAGGGACCGAACGATAGAGCTTGGACAGTGAAGAGCAAAGTTTCTAGTTAACGAGCCAAGTGTCGAAGTTGAGTGTTGTGGAGCTTCTTCCTGCATACGAGCCAGAGTATGGAACATTGGTCGTCGAATCTCCGTGGGATGGCAGGAGGAGGTGACCGTGGAGAGGGAAAGAAGCCAAGAGGAGGGAGTCGAGCCTTTCCACACAGAAAGAGAAGCCCTTGAGAGGGTTTAGTGCCCTAGGAGGACCCTCCGATGCTTAAGTCAGCAAAGGGTGGAAGGGTTAGAAGAAGGTGAGAGCATGTGAGGGAGTATAGGAGAATGAGCGGAGTAAATGTTGGGCCTGCGTACCTGAAGGAGGTCATCGTGACCTACCTTTATAGTGCCTTGAATCGAGAGAGTCATTAATTGGTGGTCGTAACACATGAACAAGTGTGCCTACATGAGCTAAGTCAAATTACCTACGCCCTAACATATGGACTACCAGGCGGGCGCTTCAGGCGGAGCACAAAGGTAGCCAGTTGGCATGTTAATGGGAGCGACATCACCAATAGGACGAGTGTGCCTGAGGGGGTTGTGCTCTGTCATGCATCCTGGCACCCGATTTATCTGGCTAGCGTGCTGTGTGACTTGCAGACAGAGATGGCTGTAGAATGTCATGCGACATCCGGCGTATGGTGCACCGAGAAGGGCAATGAGAGGGCGTGGCGTTGGGCAGCCTATCGTTCGAGTCATACTCGCATAGGGGGTGGCTAGGGCTGTCAATGGGTCGGGCCCGGGCTGGGCTTAGGTCAGCCTGGCCTGGGCCCGACTTATCAAGATTAAGGCCCGAGCCCGGCCCGGGCCCGACCTACGTCGGGCCGGGCCGGGTCGGGCCCGACATTATGTAAAAAATACAAAGCCCGACTAAGGCCCGGCCCGGCCCGATAATTTAAATAAAATAAAAAAATAATTAATAGATTTAATAATATAAATCATATAATCTCATTAAATTAATTAAAATTTTGATATTAATTACATAATTTATGTGAAAAGAGAGTTTTAAACTTTCTAATTAAGTAAAATAATATACTTTTAAGTCAATAGTTTTTAAAATTTTGATATTAAATAAAAAAATAGAACGAGCCGGGCCGGCCCGCAGGCCGAACTCAAAGCCCGAGCCCGACCCGCGGGTCTAGTCGGGCCGGGCTTTTAGGCCCGACTAAAAGCCCGTGGGGAGAAAAGACCTTACGGCCCAGCCCGAAATCGGGCCAGAAAAAGACCTTGCGGCCCAGCCCGAAATCGGGCCAGGCCCGCCGACCTGTCGGGCCGGCCCAGCCCATTAACAGCCCTAGGGGTGGCGTGGCGCTAGGTCATTTAATGTGATTTTGAATTTAAAAAATGGGTGGGACGTCTGCCCACATCACTTCCTTTGTTTTGAGTATAACACAGGCCACCACAGAGATGAAGTCCCCCCTTCTTTATACACGTTTAGCTTATCTCTAATAAATGCCTATGGCAATCAGATCATAATGAACATCATTGTCACTTAAAATTAGTCAAGCGAGCGTTGGACTTAGGAACATGACTTTGAAGCTCCAACATGTATTATTTTACCAACCTTACATGACAAGAAGACTCAACTAATTTTGATATTAACAAAGGTAGAGAATCGATATATCAAAGTGATGTGGGCGAATATTGTCAGCCCTGCCACATGGCCGCATCCTACCTTCTCAAATGATTGCCCATCAGATTTTGAATTTCAAGTATCATGATGACAGAGCAACTGGATCTCCAAGCTGTGACGTCAATGGATCATAGGCACATAATCAAGGTAACCCTTCCCTAATCACACACCTCCATGCATATCGTGCGCACACTATCGAGGCAAATAAACCCATGATCCCTGCACATTGCTTGGTTTACACTTTTCTACTGCCACAGCTTGCCTTATTGTCACATCTACATAGAATCTCCACGGTAAGGCAACACACAACGATTTGGTCTCACTATCCATATAAGATTGGTCTCAGCGACCTCCTTAACATACGCAACAATACACAACCTTTGGCAATAGCACCAAAATAATGCCTCTCTTTCTCTCTCTCCAGAATTCCCTTTCCCTTTGCTGACTTAAAAATCATAGGATTTGCTCATGACACATAACTTCTATGAGAACTTCTATTCCTGTGGAGGAGGATCGACTTCGACGCTCGACATACTCATCGAGCATCAAGGAAATTGCTATATGCTACCTTGGCTTCTTCGCTCTGCCCCATCAAACAAATTCAAGTGTAGCATGCACAACACTTTGGCATCAACTATAGGAATTGACAAGAATGCCATGGCTCATGCCCATAAGAACGTTGAGCAATCCACCGTCAATGCCAGAGCTCAGCCCTCCTCCACCAAATCTGCTCCCCCCATTATAGGCTCCCAAGAGCAGCTCGGTGCACTGATGGTGCAAGAGCAAGGCCTACAAGAGATAGTCCTCGGGTTGTCAAACTGGGTCGCGGCATAGGCCCCGACTGTGGCACCACCTGCCAAAGCAACCGCTGCCCAGGACATTGACCAACTTCCTCCATAATCGATTTATCTAACAAATACCAATGAGGGGTCGACTTACAAATCCTTCTCCTCCATCACTCCCCAAAAGACTCCCTCTTACTCTAAAGCTCTTCTAACGATGGAGCGCAAGATCGAGGACTTGAAGAAGGAGATGAAGGAAGTGGTCACGGGGGTGGCTGAACAAGTACATCCCCCCGCTCAGGTCAGTATCTCTCTCTTCGCCATATCTTACTGCTAGTTCAGCGTTGCTGACAAAGAGGCAACCCATCGTGCCATAGCCCTAGTGGCCATGTCATATCTTAGTGCTGGTTCAGCCTAGCTGATGGAGAGGCAACTCATTGTGCCTTAGCCCTAGTGTCCTCACCATATATTGTTGCTAGTTCAGCCTAGCTGATGGAGAGGCGGCCTATGATGCCATAGCCCTAGTGGCCCCACCATATCTTGTTGCTAGTTCGGCCTAACCAACAGAGAGGCGATCTGTCGTGCCATAGCCCTAGTTGCCGATCTATATCTTGCCACTAGTCTGACCTAGCCAACGGAGAGGCGACCCCTCATGTCATAGCCCTAGTGGCCCTGCCATATGTTGCTACTTGTTCGGCCTAGCTGACGGAGAGGCCACCCATTGTGCCATAGCATTAGTGGCCCGCCATGTTTTTTCAATTAGTCTGGCTTAGCCGATCGAGAGGCGATCGATTGTGCCATAGTGCTAATTTCCCATTTAAGTTTTACAACTAGTCTGGTCTAACCGACCGAAAGGCAATTGGTTGTCCCATAGCCCTAGTTGTCCTGCCAAAACCTGCAAGTAGTCCGGCCTACGCAGACGAATTGATGATCGGTCATGCCAAAATCTTGTGCACCCAACCATATTGCAACCTACGGTCTAGCCAATCAACTAAGGACCAATTGAGCCATATCCCCATGAAGAGGGGCGATCTCGCGCTACTCCTGAGCAGGGAGGAAGATGACCACGTATCCTTGAAGTAGGAACTGCAAGAAGGGAAACAAGTCAGAGGTGCCCAGGGATAGATCCCCGGGGAATACCCTCCGATGCTTAAGTCAGCGACTGTGGCAGAGCACTGGTGCAAAGGGAGAAGTTAGGAGGAAAATGGGAGCGCGAGATCCCTCTCCACCAAAAGGTGAAGTGGTTCCTGCTCAGGGTTCTTGGCTTACCTTCTCACAAGAGGGTTCTTCCAGTTTAAATAATGGCTCGTTGAGTGAATGATCCCTGTAAGCTGAGGAGTTTCGGGGGGGTTATGTCCTCCTTGCAGGCTCTTTATAGCATGCGGACTCCTGATCTCCCCTGTCCCCTTGAGCTCTCAGATTTTAAGGGACACGTAACGACCGTGCAGATAAGCTTCCATCAGTTGACCCGAGCATGAGGCACTGGCTCAGGAGAAGTCTTCCCGAGGGATAAGTGCGTAGTCTCGGCAAGGAATACGGGGCTCCGATGGAGCTCTCCCGATCGAACCGATGCTCGGACTTCCCAACCCGAAGGCCGCCGAGGAAGTGCTTGTTCCGAGTTAGTTGTTAGGCTTATCCATAGTGGACCCGGGGGCTACCACTTCAAGGAGTTGGGCCTCGTTGGGTCGGGTCAGACCTCGTTCGGCCTCTCCGTACGGGCGGTTAGATTTTCCCTCTCCACTTGTCCCCCTCCTACGCCCGAGCCAAAACTAGGCTCGGTTGAGTAGCATTTGGGTTGGACTTTTCGTGGCTCTAGTTGGGTGGAGATCTCTCTCTTGCAGGGGCCACATGATGTGGCTTGTCCTGAAAATATGCCCGTCATTATGAATAAAAGAAGCCCCCTCCTTGGGAGATCGGAACGCCGCGCCGCCTCCGGATAGGGGTTATAAGCATTGCGCGTTATTTGCGTCCCTTTATCTCCTGGGTTTAGGGTTTTGCCATGTCACGTCCCGAGTGCGGAAGCTTACCCGCGGCGCGACAGTTCTTTATACAGAACCAAAGCAAGCTAGATTATGAATGAATTTCTAATTACAATAGAGTGCGCAAAATTTAATTTATTAACGGCGAAATGAGTTTGAACTAATGATTATTACAATAATCAACTGAATTACAACACAGTCATTTATTTAAACTTGGAAATTACAACTGATACATCCTGAAATTTATTTAACACACTAAATTACATAACATAATCACTACACTCATCACTTGGTCTCTTCCCCATCGGTGTCCTGACCGGCCTCCAATTCACCTGAAAGGTTAGAAGAACAACTAGATGAGCGAGTCGCTCAGTAGGGTTTACGTCTCAAATTCTAACAGGCTTTAAATGAATTATAATTTAAATAATGCAATTTACCTATGCATGCTGACAATAGATAATCAAGGAATTATAAAAGACGATAAGAGCTGAATTTAAGTTTCAATAAGCAGTAAGAATATTAAACAAGGGATAACTGGTCATATCAAGAATTTAAGCAATAGTAAGCAATGTAATCCAGATCATGTATAACAAGAATTGGCTATATTTATCAATTCATTCAAGTAATCATTCAAGTCATGTAATGCCCATTCGGGCCACGCAAGTCAAGCAAGTCAAGTAGAACACGTGAGGGGTGGAATGTCTCAATCTAGCATGTATCCCGGTGCAATGCAAGACACCGGCAAGCAAGAGATCTTTCCCATGGGTTTCGGGTGCTCCTCCCAGGACCAGACCGGGCCCTTTTGCCAGCATTTTTAGTCATAATTTTGACATCCACTTTCATTTTATAGCCAATATAGAGTTTCAAGGCTTGACCAGTAGGAAATTGTAAGGTGAAATTTGACTGGAAATTCAAGGAGTATTTATACGTAGGAAAACACGGGAAAACCGTATACCCGATTGGTACCCTAGGATTTACTAATCCTTTAATTCCTTTATATATATCCATTTGGCTAAATTCTTTAGCTTATTTTGATTGTCATCATTCATATCATCTATATTTATTAACCTTTTTCATCTATTTTTATTAACTTGTAAGATTACTTAATGTACGTATTCATCTTGCATATACCTTAACATTTCTTGACCTTGTGAGACCAATTATATATATAAATTGACAATTTCATTTATATATGCTTATTAATGATACTGAAATTTAAAATGGGTTGACAGAAATTTTAATTATTCATTTAGTGCCCTGGATTGACTTTAAACAGACCAACGGACATTAAGCAGCATTTGTGGAATTGGCGCCCTAGACCAGGGCGCCTCTTTCAGGGGCCTCTGTAAGTGGCGCCCTGGTCAGGGGCGCCTCTTACAGGCCTGCTATATATATATATATATATATATTAAATTAACGCCCTTGGACAGGGCGTTTCTTATAAGGCTCTTAATATATATATAGGCATACGAATTAACGACTGGGGGTTAGGCCCCCATTTAAGTAATTGGCGCCTTGGACCAGGGCGCCTCTTACAGGCTCTCTGTAATTGGCGCCCTAGGCCAGGGCGCCTCTTACAGGCCATAATATTTATATATATATTAAAGTAACGCCTTAGAACAGGACATGTCTTATAGGGTGTTAGAATTGACGACGGGAGGTTAACCTCCCTTTTCTGTAGGTGGCGTCCTGGACAAGGACGCCTCTTACAGGGGCTCTGTAATTGGCGCCCTAGGCCAGGGCGCCTCTTACAATTAAATTAACGCCCTAGAAGAGGGCGTTTCTTACTAACTCCTAAAATTTTTATTTTGGTTGAAAGAATTGACGACTGCACCTGCAGTCATTTCTCATGCAATTGGCGCCCTTGACTGGGGCGCCTCTTACAGAGTTCTGGTAAGTGGCGCCCTGGTCAGGGGCGCCTCTTACCAGGAGGCATGTAATCCCAGTTCCGTTAAGTTTAACTAAATATTAATAAATGTTTATTACTATTTCATGATGAATTGACGACCTCTAAGAAGGTCGTTTCTTCAGTAATTGGCGCCCTTGACAGGGGCGCCTCTTACTGAGCCCGGGTAATTGGCGCCCTTGTAAAGGGCGCCTCTTACCTGAGGCTAATTTCTAAGGGTTCATAATTTGGGGTTTTTCACTAATTAACATCTATACCTGATTCCGACTGATTTCCAGTTTAATTATAACAGATGGCTCTAGCTAATTAAGAGTTTAATGACACTAATTAACTAACATCTTTACTGAAAGTGTGTAATTTAACTAACAGAGGGTCTAATTAAACATGTAATCTAGCAAGATCTTCTACTTTACTAATGTCATGTAAGTTAACCATCAAATCTTCAATTTAACTAATAAGCCCTTTAATTAATTAACATGCCCTTCTAATAGTCTCTTAATTAACTAACATGCTCTTCAATTAACTAACAGTTTTTCTTAATTAAACTAACAGGTTCTCTAATTTGACTCACAATATAATGATTACTAGCATGATTACCTATTTAACATATTAATTACTTAAATTAAACTGCATGTATTTGCCCTATACTTAAATAGATAACAGATCATCATAGTGTAAACCCCAAGGGTTATTAATGAAAACGGTAAACACATGGATATGGCATTTAATTCCCTAACTTAACTAGATTTGTTAATTAGCCTATAGGGTTTAGTTAAAAGATGAGACCACCTACCTTAAAGGAAGAAGAAGTGGGTAGCAGAAGGATTCCCCCTCTGCAAGCAACAGCACACCGGGCAGCAGCAGCAGCAAGACCAGCAGCAGCCCTCTGTAAATACTAGAGTCACCGTAGGACTCTAGTAGCTAGGAAGGGGATATAAAACAACCCCATGCTGATTAGTTCGATAGGATAGGGGGGCAAGATCCTAAAAAAACGGATCTGGTGCCCTGCCAACGCATGCCAGAGGGGCTGTCGGTTGGGGGATCAAAAGAATTAACGCCTTAGTAGAAGGCGTGTTTTTTTACAAATTAAAGCCTTAGGTTAAGTCACGTTTTATCAAATTAAAGCCTTAGGTTAAGTCACGTTTTAATAACGCCTTAGTTAAAGCCATCTTTTAAGTGTTCACGTCAAATTAAAGCCTTAGGTTAAGTCACGTAACGCCTTACTCCAAGTCGCATCTCAAATGGTCATTTGACGACATAATATTTGGGCGTTTCTCATTGAATTAACGCCCTAAGATTGGGTTTTTTTTTTTTTTACAATAAAGGAAAAATGTTGGTTGTGGGTTTTGAACTCTGGTCACCGGGGTGAAAGGCAAGTTGTGAACCAATATGCTAGATGATTTTCCTTGGTAAGTTAATACTTCTTCTATATGATACCTTAGTACTCTAGGTTTCATTTATAATTTATAATTATGGAAAATATATTATTTATAATTTTTATTATTCCAAAATAACTTATATATATATATTTTATAGCTCCCTTTCTTCCAAAAGTGAGAGAACTATTATTTTTATTTTTATTTATTTATTTATTTTATTTATTTGAAATTAATAATTATAATTCAATAATTTGTGAAAATAATATAACTTGACATGTGATATTTATTAGTTAAATATTATTGGTAAATAAAAGATTTTTTTTGTAGAAAATTATTATTATTATATTATTATTCTAATTAAAATTTACGGGTGTTACATGCCATCTTTTCATTTATATAGGGGGGCTCATGCGCCGTGAGAGCAGTTCGGAGGAGCGGAGAATCACGGCGGCTTGAGCGGAGCTAGAGGAGATTACCGCGGCGGCGAACCGTCCACTTCCTTCTCCTCCGGAGTCCTCTGATCCAGAGCTTTCCCCTTCCTCTTCCAGTTTCTCCACCTGTTCAATGGCGGACCAAAATCTTGAGGCCGAGGGGCGGCAGAAAGAACAGACCCCAAGGGTTTTCCTGGTACAGTTGGAGCCTCTCCGCAGTGAGTTGGGGGAGGCTGAGGTGAATCGACTAGAGAACCAGTATGGGTTGCCTTGGCGATTCCAGTTCCTCGCGCCTGAGCTTCATGAGTCTAGTCTGGCTACTCGTTCTGGCCTCTTTTGTTCCTTCCTCTTGACCTGGAAGTGTGGCTTTCGCCTGCCTCTCCATTCCTTTGTTGCCGAGTTGCTTCGGTTCTACCGGCTGGCTCCTGTCCAGTTGGTCTCCAATTCTTATACCCTCATCTTCTCCTTCATTTTCCTCTGTGGCTAGTGTGGGGTGAGCACCTCGCTGGACCTCTTCCATTATTTTTTCGAACTGAAGGAGAATTTTCATGCGGGAAAAGGCTTCTTCTTCGCCCAGGCGAAACGGAACAGGAGTTGTGTGTCCCTTTCCGTGAAGGACTCCTCTCACAAGGGGTGGAAGACCCAATATTTTTGGGTGGGTGCATCGGCGGTCGGTGTGGTTTGGGATTTCCCGACGGCGCCAGATGAAGAGGGGCGATCTCGCGCTACTCCTGAGCGGGGAGGAAGATGACCACGTATCCTTGAAGTAGGAACTGCAAGAATGGAAACAAGTCAGAGGTGCCCAGGGATGGATCCCCGGGGAAGACCCTCCGATGCTTAAGTCAGTGACTATGGCAGAGCACTGGTGCAAAGGGAGAAGTTAGGATGAAAATGGGAGCGCGAGATCCCTCTTCACCAAAAGGTGAAGTGATTCCTGCTCAGGGTTCTTGGCTTACCTTCTCACAGGAGGGTTTTTCCAGTTTAAATAATGGCTCGTTGAGTGAATGATCCCTGTAAGCTGAGGAGTTTCGGGGGGGGTTATGTCCTCCTTGCGGGCTCTTTATAGCATGCGGACTCCTTATCTCCCCTGTCCCCTTGAGCTCCCGGCTTTTAAGGGACACGTAACGGCCGTGCGGATAAGCTTCCATCAGTTGGCCCGAGCATGAGGCACTGGCTCAGGAAATGTCTTCTCGAGCGATAAGTGTGTAGTCTGGGCCGGGAATACGGGGCTCCGATGGAGCTCTCCCGATCGAACCGATGCTCGGACTTCCCAACCCGAAGGCCGCCTAGGAAGTGCTTGTTCTGAGTGAGTTATTAGGTTTATCCATAGTGGACCCGGGGGCTACCACTTCAAGGAGCTGGGCCTCGTTGGGTCAGGTCAGACCTCGTTCGGCCTCTCCGTACGGGCGGTTAGATTGCCCCTCTCCACCCCAGTTGCCCCCTCACTGAATGGTCCTAAGGCTCGGCTAAGCATGGCCTCAACTCCACGTATCGCTATAAGCACAACTACGGGCTCGGACCTTTACTTTAAAGGGCTTATTATCTAGGTCTACTAGAGTAATGACCTCCTCAAAGGCACAAACCACTACCAAAAAAGATGGACTCCATGGCAAAAAAGTAAGCCTATCATATGGTCGAAAAATATATATGTATGGCCCAAGAAGGCCGACTACCAACTACATCAGCAGAAAACAAAAAGAATCAAGGGGCATTCCCCTCCTTGATAGGGCAAGGGAAGTCTTTCACCTTGGTGCTTGGATACTTCCCCACGAACTCGTTGACCACCTTGGTCCACACCTGCCTATATACCTTACAGGAGGCATCCCAGTAATTTAAATTACGGTTTAACTTATATACATGTCTCTTCTAAATATCTAGGATAATAACTAATATCGCCTAAGTATGCAGTGTTCAATATAAAGGCAAAACATAATTTCACTTTACAAGACACCTTAGTAATTTGGAAGGTGAAGTATTCGCCTTAACATATTTAAAAGGCATTCACCTAAGATCCCTGAGAGGCGAAGCATTCGTCTTAACATGATGACAAGGCGAAACATTCGCCTTAGCCAAAGCTTCCGCCTCATCACATAGCAACAAAATAGTCGACAAGACGAAGCATTCACTTTAGGACTCAGAGAAGGCAAAGTATTCGTCTCAACGCATAAGAGAAGGCGAAGTGTTCGTCTTAGCTAAAAGGTTCCGTCGTATCACAAAAAGATAAAAATCTTTGACAAGGCAATGCTTCACTTGAAGATCTCTGAAAGGTGAAACATTCGCCTCAGTAGGAAGGTAAGACAAAATATTCGCCTTAACTGAAGTGCTCCGCCAAAATGCTAAATAACAAAACTTCCTGAGGTAAAGTATGCGACTCAGTAAACTGAGAAGGTGACGTATTCGCCTTAGTTGAAACATCCATCTCAGTACCTTGATAAGGCATATTTGGTTCACCTCAAAGGAGAAAAAATGACAAACTCACTTGTAAGGTAAAATGAAACTGAAGCATTCATCTCAACACAACACGACAAAACTCTTGGCGAGACGAAGCAAACACCTTTATTTCCTTCCAAAGGCGAAATGAACTCTGATATTTCGTCTTAACGAAAAATGACGAAATAAAGGTGTAATGTACTTTACTGCAAGAAAAGGTGAGAGTTTGCCTCCTCTTTTTAATGGAATATTATTCCTTAAAATAATAATGTACAAAATTGGCCCACAGATATCATGTTTGACTCCTTGACCACACTAAACAACAAAATGCATAGAATAGCACCTACAAAATATTTACATGTTACAATGCCATGCACGTAAATGACTACAATGAAATAGGCTACTTACATCTTGTGCTCTGTACAAATATCATAAGATTGATAAAATAATTGACTATCCTTAGAGATCATTTATATCATAATGTTTACCTCTAAAATGTGAACATACAATCTTAAGGAAAATAGTCTTATGCAAAAGAAAAGAAATTCATTCCCTACATACACCTCATGGGCAGATATATGGAAAGTATGTTTGACCGTTTGACCTGTCCTTGCATCTATATTTATTACCGTATATCCATTGTGATACTTCGTCAGCAGGTGTATGCGTATAACATGCCTGCATTAATTGCTCAGTATTCGTTGAAGATATTCACGTATTGTGAAAGCGTGTTATATAATATATTTTACTACATCTTCAAAACCATCCTGTCTCTTTAACAAAAAAGTATGAATTTTATATTATTTTTATTTCATCAAAATTCAAATTTCTCTACCCTATCTCACGTCGCATTCAAAGGTCTACATGGCATAAATATTTCTAGTAATAGTGCAGGCTAGACGATCAGAGGAAGACAGAGACAGATAAGCATGCATGAGGGAATGAAAGTGATTGACTCAGCTCTACAACATAAGATTTACCCTACATACTACCTAGACAAGACGTGAACAACCACGCTAGACAAAGACTCAACGATCTATGCTAAAGTTCAAGGTCCAAAGGGTCCATACAAATCTCTACGAGCTGGAAGTTGAGATCCGACCGTTGGAGGATGATGTATCTAACGGTCACTAAGATTTCATCCCATAAATACCTAAGGATTGCAGCAACGCAAGCAAGATAGGCGAACTAACAAGCTTACACGATCAAGCATTCAAGCACTCGCCTGCAATTAAAGCGATCTCAGCGTCTCGCTTCCTGCTCCAACGACTAGAAGAACTTCACCACATTCAAAGCTCATCCATGAATTTCTTCATCTGAGGAAGGATTAAAGAGGAGGATATTGTGTTATAACGATATTCTCCTTTCCTCCTCCTCCTACATTCTTTACAATCATTGTATTTATTTATTGTTGTTTTATCCAAAGGACAGGTGTTAAAAGTATTTGTTGCTCTATGAAACTGGAACCGTGGGTGACTAGTTGGTCCGTTGATACTGTGGAAATCAGCTGGATGACTAGCTCTTAGAAAACTAACTGGTATGAAATTGCCAAAAAAATAAAGTCACTCGGAGTGAGTGATGGTTGACTGAGACATGATCAAAATCAGCCGGGTTGGTGGTTCCTGAAAACCACTAGGATCTACTGAGTCTTGCAAAATCAAGAACTGGCCCTAGTAAAATGGCTGGTGTAACCTTGGTGAAAGGTTAGTGAAATACCCCGGACGTGTTGTAGGGAGACTGGACGTAGAGAAGCCTGAGCGTTGATCGAACCAGTATAAATCTCTTGTCTATTGTGGTTTGGTTGCATTATTGTCTTTTACATTCCGCTACACAACCTAATAAATTTTAATTCACAATTATTTTTGAAAGGCACACTTATTCATCCCTCTCTAGGGTGTGCCCAACTACTAACATGGTTGAACTCTTCAGACCCTTGATATCTCTCAAGGGCCTCCTTGGGACGCCCGCAAGTCCCACTCAAGCTCAGAGACCCTATCTCGAGCATCCGCCATCATGTCCCTAGATCGGAGCAACTCCTACTGGACTTTGACGAGCTCTCCCCGACCAGTAACAAGCTCGGCCTGCACATGAGCCAACTCCTCCTAGATTCCGGCCACCTCAGAGTCCTTTTCTTCTAGCTACTTGCAAAGCCCGACCTCAGCCTCAGCCTTAGCCACTTTCACCACATGCTTCCAAGATAGAAGAGTGAACTCAGTTTTTTGAAGCTCGGCTCGAGTCCCCTCCGAAAGACGAAAGGAGAGGACAAAGGTCTTAATAGGTATCTCCAAAGCTTGTAGCATCATGGCACCGTAGATACCAGTCGTTGACTTCTCGTTCGCATATTATGTGTTTTGAGGACGTGCCAAGAAGTGCATCAATTTCCCCATATCAACATCGTAGATGCTAGCCACGTCGTCCATGTTAAAGGCACAAAGTGCGTTGGGCTCTTGCCTTTCTCCTAGGAACATCTCGACTCAGGCTCAGTAGCCTAGCCTCTCCTCCCTAAAACCTCACCCTCATGTGCGTCTTCGACCGAGACTCAGCAGGCCTACCTTTGGGGGCAACCTCAAAGATGAACGTGTGGTACTCTCTCGAGGCTCCCGTCGTTGTTTCTTCGAGGTCGGCCCCACCACCTCAACTTCATTAGCTGCCTCAGCCATCGTTGAAGCCGCCACACTCTCTAGCACTGAGACGCTAAAGATCTCGTCCACGGTGACCTCCATATCACTTGCAGCACAGATAAAGATTACTCAATAAGAACACATGGCACTGAGAAACGAGTTTGAATTATGCACCCTCAAGACCTCCTCGAGAGGATTAGCAGATTGTGCATGCATAGACCAAAGCGCCAAGCACTTGTCCATGTCATGTTGCGCCTCTCGTGATAGGGCTTTCACAACTTTTGCCTCCAACAGTGATAGGGTGGCCTCTGTAGACAAGCCAAAATTGACGCTTTGTTGATTGAATCTCATGTCACTATGTTAACGCCCCAAAGTGAACTTCAATATTTCTATAATATAAAGTTTTTTCTATTTTTGTGTTTTTGTGTTTTTGTGTTTTTGTGTTTTAAATAGCGACCTAATCTGGGGCGTGATTGTTAGAAAGGACGACCAAAGATACGGGCGTCAATTCCTGGTATTTTACGAGTCCCACTCTGATTGAAAATCAATGATTAACGTCCTTACTCAGGGCGTGTTTTTAATCAACGCCTTTGCTTCAGGCGCCTTTTTATAATTTTCGAATAAAGAAGGTTTTATTACCAAAATTGAATCCAGGAAGTAACGCCCTGATCCTGGTCGTGTTTTGAATTAACGTCCTTGGGAAAGTCGTCAATTGTTGAATTGACGCCCTTCGGTAGGTCGTGTCTCACCCTTTTCGTGTCCTTCTTAAACTCGCCTTTCCCCTTTCCTGCAGAGTTCCCTGCCTCCAATGGTCACCTTGCTCGATCTGGGAACTAGAGTCCATGCCGTTGTTGATCATTGCCCGTTCCTATCTTCCTAAAATTGTGGTTATCTTCAACTGGAACCCTATATAAGGGATCTCTGGTCGATCTTGTGTGAGGTTACGGTGCTGGCTATTACAAAGGTTAGATATACAGGTTAGATAGGCAGAGAGATATACATCCACGATCACCTTTCCTCTGTGCGACCTCTCTTTTGAGGGCTCTCTCTATCTCTCTCTTCTACCTGTTGCTGCAGCCGAACCGTAGCATCCGAAGCGTTTTTTTTCCCTTTACTATTTTACAAGAACAGCATGGGATCTCTTTCGTTTGTTTTGTTTTGCATCATCTCATATTATCATCATCCACAGATTTTTTCCTGCATTAGTTTAGTTGCATATCATCCTTCCTCTCCCTAGTTCTTTAGGGGTTTTAAAAAAAAACAAACAAAAAGGTGCGCATGATATTGCTTCTTTCTTTTTCATCATATGGTTTATTTGGATTGATACTACATCCACTCTTGGCTGATCCACTTTCTTTACGTGTTTGTTTTGTCTTTGCGCAAGGGTAATCAACAAGGAAAACCCCCTTCGTCGGCCGGCCGATAGAAGGAGGAGGAGAAATCCACATCCATCCCGCATCCTATTTTCCACCTGGTATTCGTGATCATCTTCGTTTATTATTGAGGTAACCCCTCTGGCAATCACTCTCCTTGGTAGCACCACGTGCTTTTCTTCATCTTTATTTTTATCTCCCATCATTATATTTCCCCAATATATTTATATTTTTGTTCATCATGAGTAGATTTATCACGATCTACAAATTGGCGATCACGGTGGGTTTGCTGGGAGTGGTGCCAACCGTGATGCATAGAGCGTACTTTCTCGCTGGGAGTGGTGCCAACTCATGTTCATGGAAAGTAATCGCCGGCTGACTGCTAGCGGGCGTTAAAACTGTGACTATCTGTTCAACAGGGATGTCCTCATTGACCATGACTTTTTGCATATATTCCTTCAAGGCTAGCTGATGAGTGGTGGACCTTTTAATCAATTCTAAAATTGAAATTATTGCTGGAGTTCGGTCCAACTGCTTCAACAAATCATATTCAGTGCCCGGCACTGACTCTTGTTCTTGTTCCTGTTCATTCTGCCCCTGCACGGGCTCTTGCTCTCTATGAGGGAAAATACGGTGGAACATCAGTCCAATGCGGAGCGGCGCCACGTTCTGCCGTGCCTCTGTCGGGGCAAGTGTGGGAGGAGGATTAGAAGAAGAAGAGGGTGTGTTGGCGTTGATAAGTGGTGGAGGGGTGTTTGATGAAGAGTTTGACAAAGATGCCCCCGCAGGAGGCGTAGGAGTAGAAAGGGATACCCGAATGCGAGGAGAGTTGGGTGGTGGAATGAGGAGGGATCTGCGTACAAAAGGTGGGAGAACCGATGGTGGGGGGGATCCTTGCCGGTGAAGGAGTAGTGGTGGTCATGTGAATAGCCAGATGTTAGCTAAGAAGATCCTTAGGCTAGGCTTCTATTGGCCAACTCTAGAAGAGGATTGCTCCATCTATGTTCGAAGGTGTGTTAAGTGCCAACTGCATGTCGACAAAATTCATTCTCCTGCTTCTTCACTCCATCCTATGTCCTCCCCATGGCCTTTCTCCATGTGGGCTTTTGATATCATTGGACCTCTTGGTGATTCGAACCTCCTGACCAAGCAAAAATCGTTCATCCTAACGGTAACGGAATACTTCACCAAGTGGGCGGAAGCGGAAGCTTACGTGGAGATTAAAGCATCAACAGTTTGCAAATTCATAATGAAGAACATCATCGCAAGGTTCGGCATCCCGAGTACCATCGTCATCGACAATGGACCTCAATTTATCTCTCAAGAGCTCAAGGATCTCTGCAACAGGTATAACATTGCATTGCATCATTCTTCTCCCTATTATCCGCAGGGCAATGGCCAAGCAGAGGCAACTAATAAAGCTTTGATCAAAATTGTTAAGAAGACGTGTGAGGCTAATAAATTTTCGGATTGGCCAGACAAGCTAGTTGAAGCTCTCTGGGCCTATCGCACTTCCATTCGTACCCCTACTGGGTAAACCCCTTTCGCCCTTACTTATGGAATGGAGGCGGTAGTCACTTTTGAGATTCTCATTCCATCTTTGCGAGTACAATTGGACAAGAAACTCCCTATTGATGAGCGTCGCGATTCGCTCCTTGCTCAATTGGAACTCTTAGATGAGAAGCGTATGGTCGCCGCTGAGCATGCGCGCGTTTATCAAAACAGACTGTCACGTTTTTATCAAAAGAAAATAATTGAGAGAAAATTCAAAATTGGTGAGATGGTAATCAAGAGAATTTTTGTAAAACCGGGTGGACCTCGCTCAAAGCTCCGACCAAACTGGGAAGGACCGTTTGTTATAAAAGATGTTTATCCTGGCAATGCTTATAAACTGATTAATACTGAAGGACAAGAGCTAACTCATCCTTGGAATGGTCTGTACCTTAAGAAATATTACCCCTAATCCAAAAACCAAAAAAAAATAGAATTTCACAAAAACACAAAAGAAAACAAAATATATATATATATAATTTTCCAAAATCCAAAACCCAAAAAAAAATGTATATATTGAAAAGGGTTGCTATGGCACACAAGGGCTCAAGGTCTGAAAGGTCAAAATTCAGAATTCATTCATCAGTCTTGTTAACTCAAAAGGGGGTTGACACCCGCACACATTACACACTTAAACCGTGAACTCAAGTGGTGCAAAATTCGATGGGAAGTCCAAAACCTTACTAAAGGTGAAGACGATGCCCATTCTTTTTCTCTTCGGCCCATAAGGGAGGAAAGGAAGTCTCAGGGTAGATCCACCAAGCCTATCCGCCGCCCTAGTAGGTGGAAGTCAGGGCCCAAAAGAGAACAAATGCCACAAAAGCCCAAGTACAATTAGGTTTATTTTTCAGCAATGTAAATCAGTTCCAAAGTGAAATCATGAAAAGAAAAGCATGTCAAGAGGGCAAAGTCCCCGCAAGAAAAACCTTGGGCGTATGCATGCAATAAATGAGGCAAAAGGCAACAAAGTTTCCCTACGCCAAAGATCGAACCCCAACATGCATAGGGTAAGGAGAAGTGGTTTTATCTAGAGCTTCTCAGAATCTCTTATGGGCTTCCTTATATCTTCGTTTTCTTTGTGGTAAGTCATCAACCAGCAGAATGGTCAAAGGCCGACCTAGGAGATTGCACCATGCGAAATCTCGGGTATAAGTTAACTATTATCACGTCGCCCCCCTTTTGATTAATCAAGAAGGACCAACAAATTTTAAATGGTGACCGTGTAGGATTAAGAGCCCGGGTGGCTTTGTCAACCCAAAGAAAAAGAATTAATGCCTTCGTTTAAGGCGCCTTTTGTTGAATTCACGCCTTCCTTCAGGTCGTCTCTTTTAAAATAAACGCCCACATATATGGTCGTCTTTTCAACAAAATTCAAAACGTTTTCAAATTCACGCCGTCACCTAGGGCGTCTTTTGTTTGAACAACGACCTAATCTAAGGCGCGTCTTTTGAAAAATAAAAAAAAATTAAATATAAAAGGAAAAGAAAAGAAAAGAGGAAACGGGGTTTATCCTTCATGTGTGTGCTTGCATTATTGCATAGGGCATCTTGATTATTGTTTGCATGCGTATGCTTGCGTGTTGCATCTCCTTTTTGGTTATTTCATTCGCCTTATTTGATTAAAGGCTTGGCCCCTTGACCCGCTATTCAGGTCAAAAGGAAAGGCACCCCTTGCTTATTGAGCAAGGGGCCAAGTCGAACAGATGAATTAACCTGTTTATTCAAGTGTAAACCACAGCTACAAGTACAGGGCAAAGTAAAGCGAACACGAAGAACGTGGAAAAGAAGCGAAGTACACAACCACAAGTACACGACTACACAAGTGCTCAGGTAACAAAAAATCTCAATCTCATATATATATACATCGTGAATGTCTGAGTACAGGTGTGAGGGTGGAGGAGTACAAGTAAGTCTCTCAGCTCTCGCCTCCACCCTCCTCTCTCCTACTCTCTACCTCGTCCTCGCCGTCCCAAGGAGGCGCTGGTGGAGGAGGCATGGGCCCCCGAGAAGAAGCTGGAACTCGAGCCTGGCCCCCTGCCTCGCTCCTCTCTCGAAGAGAAGAACCCACCACAAAAGTGGAGCTAGTAAAGGAGTACCCCGCAGCACGAGCTCGCTCACGCCCTCGCTGGAGACGCTCCTCAGCAACTCGTAGCCTCTCCTGAACAAGGACCAGCTGCGTCCTCGAGTCTGCCAGCTCACACTCGTGTGCTACCACCAGCTCCTGGTACCGGGCACGCTCTGACTGCTGTAGCTCGTGGTGACGGGCACGCTCTGACTGCTGTAGCTCGTGGTGACGAGCACGCTCCGCCAAGTGCTCCTCCCGCTCTCGAGCACGCTCTCGTCGCTCCAGCTCAAGGGCCACCCGCAGCTCTGCTACGTCCTGAGGCAACTCCTCCCGTCGCCTCACGGTCCGCTCCAGCTCTGTAATCCGCTGCTCGCGGATCGCCAGCTCTGTCCCGGCCAGGGCAGCCTGGGTACGTGCCGCCTGTAACTGTTTGGTCTGCAAACAGGTAAACAAATCATCAGTTCCACAGTTCAATAATCCATGAAATAAGCAATGCATGATGAAAAGTAAACCACTCACCTGGGCAGTCATCGCCTGATGTCCCTCGCAGACGCAAGCAAGAGCGGCTCAAAGCTCCTCAGTCTGAAAAGTGAATTTTATCTGTGCATAATTATATAATCAATGATTGAATGAGGTTTTGGGTTTTAGATTTTACCCGTGAGGCGAGGTCGCGCTCTGTAGCCTCGGCCCGTGTGACCGCTCCCGCTAGCTGCTCTGCTAGTGCGGTCACCTCTGCACTAGGTCCCCTCGAGCTGGAGGCTTCCCCTGTATCTCTCCCTACGGCTCCCTGCTGGGCACGCTGCATTCATTGAAATTGTCAGTGGCTAATCATCAATAATTCAATAAAAATTCATTTGCATATAGAAATAATTTAAACACTCACCAGGGTCTCGAGGTCGGCCCGTGTGGCGGCCAGCTGATCCTCCAGGCTGTGTAGATGGGCCTGGGCATCCATCGCCGCTATGTCCCGTGCATCCTGCATTCATTACATATTAGTCACATGATAGTCACATAAGCATTTGCATTTAATTTAGAAACAATTGCATTCATACATACCCCTAGGACCCTCATCTGGGGTCGGCCGGCGTAAACCTCTCAGTAGCGCCGGAGGTACTCGGAGCTGTCAGTCGCTTGGGAATATAAATTATTTTATTAGTGAATATATTAGTCTAGTGAATATACATGTAATTAAATAGGATATGCAATAATTTTTTTTATTTTATTTTTATTATTAAAATAAAATTATTATAAATTTAGATTTATTTTAGAAATTTAGATTTATATTATTATTTTTATATTATTATCTTTTATATTATTAGTTATAAATCTAATCTAATATTATATTATTATATTATTATTTATAAATTTATTATTTGTAAATCTAATACTTAATACTAATAATTAATAATTAAAATTTTATTATATTATTATTTATAAATCTAATACTTAATACTAATAATTAATAATTAAATTAAAAATTAAATTAGAAATTATAAAAAATTTAATTTTTAATATAATTTTTTATTTTTGTATTTTATATTATATTTTTTGTATTATATTATAATTATATAATATGGTTATATGTTTATGGTTATATGTTTATTATATATAATATATATTATATATAATGTATATATATTATGTTAAATTAATATTTATTATATTTATTATATATTATATAAATATATAATAATAATATAATAATAAACTCGGGTCCCGCCTCGCCGCCAGTCAGCATACTGCTCCTCGAACCGTACTCTCCAGTCGATCGCCTTCGTGCGACCGCGTGTCTTCTTTCCGATCCCTCGCGGCTCCCCGACCTCTATCCACTCCTGGTGTAGGCCCAGGGTCCTCATCACCAACCTAAGCCGTAACGGCTCAATCTCGCTCAAGCAATGAACCCAAAGCTCATGCTCAAAGCGAGGTCGGCCCGCTACGACCCATGGCTGGCCCTCGTCAGTCATCCCCTCGTAAGGCCTCCATCGCACCTGCATCCGTAAACATGCATGTCATCTCATCATAATCATAATAAATTCAAAATAAACATAAAAAAAAATGCATAAAATGCATCATTCATACCAGCGAGGGAGGGAAGTCACGGAACTCTCTCCGTAGCACCCACAACTCGTAGCCGAGTGGGGCACCGAAGACCACCGGCAGCCAGCGTCGTGCTAGAGGGAAAGCTCCCTCACCTCCTGGCCGTGGGTCGGCGCGCCCCATAGGCATGTACAGATGGCTCCAAACCTGCATCCATGCATTGCATTAGTAAGGCATTCACATGCATAAAGTAAAAGAAAAGAAAAGAAAAAAAAAGAAATGCATACCTGAAGAAAAGATGAGAAGCCACTGACAGTCGTCTCTCGTCCTGTCCCCGTGGACAGGTCGGCCATCATGTGCGCTAGCAGCGCCGCTCCCCAGGCGTATCTGTCAACTCCCTCTAAATCCTCGAGGATCCCTAGGAATCGGCAGTTGATGACGTCGCCCTTCGTGCCGAGCAATAGCCTCCCGAGCAGCAGCAGTAGGAACCTCCTCAAGTCTCGGTCTGCCCTCTCCCTGTCGGCTGGGTCCTGGCAATAGACTGCCCTAGCCCCGTCTATCAACCTCTGTGAAAACTGCTCCAAGGACTCCCCTGACCTATGCCTAGCATCCCCTAAGCCCATCACTGTAGTCAGGTCGGTGCGGAAGATAGTCATACACTCGCTAGGCGTCTCGTAGACCATCTCTAGCCCTAGCAACCTCTAGGCGAGCCCGGTATAGTCTGGTAAGGTGATCCCGCTCACTGCCTCCCCGTCTACCCTAAGTCCAGTGATCCTAGCTACATCCTCTAGGGTAGGGACCATATGCCCCCAAGGCATCAGGAATGCCCGGCTAGTCCTATCCCATCTCTCCCTCAGAACCTGGATAAGTGGTAGGTCGGGTCTGACTGGCTCTATGCTAAGGAAGGCCCCAAACCCCATAGCATCTACCCTGGCTCGCTGGAACTCGGGGAGGCCGTGATATGCTGCTCGGACCATGACCCAGGAGATCCATGTCCTCATCAACCCCTGTACACATAAAGGAAGGAATTTTGGTTTAATTGTTCAATTATTTCTTGTTGAAATTCACTTAATTGCCTTGGTTTGAGATGTTGATGTTTGATTTAATTAACGACCTACCCTAGGTCGTTGTTTTTCTAAGAAACGCCCCGGTGAGAGGCGTGGTTCTGTGGTTAATTTCTAAATTCCTAAAGGTTTTTTTTTAATAGACGCCCGTCCCAGGGTCGTCATTTCATTAAGTAACGCCCACTGTGTAGGGCGTTTTCTGTTAAAATGGATTTTGGGTTTTGATAGTTTATTCTGGAATTAATGAAATGAACGACCATCCCTATGGTCGTTATCTGTTGAACTGACGCCCCGATGGGGGGTGTTGTTTTCCAGGGATGTGAAAATAAAATAAAAACAGCATGCAATATAAATCATGAAAAAAATATATAATTGAACAAATGCACGGAATTAACAGCATGATTGATATGAAAAAATGATAATTTAAATGGACGACATGCTCTAGGGCGTGTTTTCATAATGTTAATTATTTTTCAAAAAATAAAATGAATTCACGACCCAAGGTCGGGCGTCTTCTTTTTAATCCGTGACACCCCAGGGGGCGTCTTCTTTCTGAGTTGCAGGTTTTCTAGCCCGAGGGCTATGGAAATTGAGGTAAAAATAAAATAAATTTGAAAAAAATGGAAAAGATGGGGCTTTGGGGGCTTACCTTCTGGCGTTTGGGTCCTGTCAACTCTCCCCGAAGTTCGGGCCGGGGTTGCCGTGGCCGCCGGAGTTGGCCACGGCGAGGCACGGCCACCGTCGTCGTTTCTTCTTCTTCATCTCCCTCCTCTTCGTCTTCTCCTTCTTCATCCTCACCGCCTTCACCTTCTTCTTCTTCCTCATTTCCTCTTCCTTCACCTTCGTCTTCTTCATTTCCCACGGCCTCGTCGTCGTGTTCTTCTTCGTCGTCGGCCATCGCCGTCGGACCTTCCTCGGCCGCCGCCGGCAAAGCCTCCACGGCGTCTTTCTCGTGGGCGTCTTCGCCCAAGTCCACTACCTCCGGAGCCGAGACCCTCTGCCGCTTGAGTCCACCGGCCATGGCTAGGGCTAGGGTGTGTAGAGGGGAGAGAGAGATAGAAAGAGAGAATGAGAGATAGGGGAGAGTTACGGTTAGGATTTGCAGAAGAGAAGAGAGAAAGAGGGAAAGTGGACGAAGGAAGAAGAAGAAAGGAGGGAAAGTTAAGTCGAACGGTCAAAAGGAATTAACGACTTAAGGAAGGCCGTGTCTTATGGAATTAACGGCTGAAACCATGGCGTTTCTTGATAATGGACGACATTGCTTAAGGCGTTATTTTTGTTTGCATGGGGAATGATAACCGTTGTCAGACGCATTTAATGGCGATTGATTGATTTGATGGGAATAATCATTACTATCTTTGAGTAACGACTATGATTGAGGCGTTATTTATATGAAACGTGACTTTGCTGAAGGCGTTACTTTTAGAATTTCAACGAAATCTTTTTTGGAATATAAATAGAATTAACGCCTTGTCTTAAGACGTTATTCATTTAACGCCCATATGTGAAGGCGTCAATTATGAGAGATCAATCATTGAAGACGACCTGTGCTGAGGCGTCAGTTATAGAATTAACGACATTGACTGAGTCGTTATTTGCAACAGAACCGCAGGCTATTGGAAGATTTGATCAGAACACTGTGTGTTATATGGCTCAATCAGAATATTATCATTGATTTATTGGAAAAATGATTACATTGCTTCAATGAGCTACTTTGGGCCTCAAGCTTCTTAAAGCTATTACATAAGACTTCCACTGTTCTCTGTCTTCTTCTAAGTTTTCCACAGGATGGTGAGCCTTGTTGATTTTCCATAGAGCTTGGATAGTTGTGCACTCTTCTCCATCTTCAGTGCTGCCGAGGTCCCGTATCTTGATCGGAGGGAGATGAGATGGATCTTCGAATACTTGCCGTGGAAGCCCGAGTTGAGGAAGGCACCGATGTGAGTTATACAGAACGAATTCTGAGGCGCCTATGAGTCGAAGGTCCGTCCCGGGAGAGAATCTTGCACGGAGTTCTTGAGTCTTGAGTATTCCCGGGGTGCAAGTGAAGAGGTTCTTTGGCATTACTTTGAGGTGTTCTCTCCATTCCACTCTCTTCTTGATTTGAGGAATCCGGTTCGTTACCCTATTGCTTATCCCAAGTGAACCGGTCATATAAGAGAGTGGGCTTTTTGAGAAGATTCTTGAGGATTGTTGGGCCTCATCACATGGATCGAACTTGAAGTGGAGATCTACCCAACTAGAGAGAGCTAGCATGCATCCGTAGATGGGCCTTCCCATCGCCGCCGAGGTAAGCCCACTATAGTGATAGGCTAGGATAGCCGGTCCAACTCTCTCTCCTTCCCATAAGCTCACTATTGCGCTTAATTGGGACTCCTCTAGGAAATCCTCCGTGGATGGGAATAAGAGTGCTCATGCTAGGCACACCACGAAGGCCTTTGCTACCCGCTCTATTTCTTCTTCCTCTTTAGCTTGATCCGCTCTCTTGTATACCCATGAGGCCAGCTTTAGAAGATTAATTCCCTTAGTGACCTTGATTTGGTTCACTAAGTTTGGGCTAGGTATCAATGTGGTTAATAGTTCATATGAGAAAATTGGTTTTGGCATGATGGCCATCTTCTCTTCATCCCCTTGCTTCATCCTCTTCAAGCCCAAGATCAACTCTAATTCTGCCAATAGGATGGTGGCTTCAAAAGTTGAGAAAAGGAAGGTGTGAGTGGAAGGGTGCCATATTTCAATTAAAGCTCCTATGGCAGCCCAATCAAGGTGGATTTGATCATAGTGTTTGGCATGGGTAATTAGACCAAGAAGGTGCCATCTTGCTAAGTACACCCTCATATCTGAAGAAAATTTGGAGAGAATAAGAGGCAGCCACTTAATCTTTGTGAATCTCCTAGCACCTGGGACATTTGGGTAGTCCTGAGGAAGAAGGAAAGGAAAAAATAGAGACAGACATGAGCATACAGAAGAAATATGAGGAAGAAGGAACAGAGAATCAATCTTTACCTGATTTAATGCAATGCGGTTGCTGATGTGCCCGTTGATTTCAGTAAGTCTGGGAGTTGAAATCTTGGATCTTTTGATGGCTCTCTCCATCTTTGGTATGGAGGAGGAGTCGAGCGATTGCAGTAGAACACGAGCAGTAGCAGAAGCAGAAGTAACAGAGATTTGATGATTTGTTTTGATTAATCTGAGGAGGTTCCTTCCTTTTATAGAGGTCTAAGGGGTCTTAAGGCTGTTCGGAGTTGGAAGGTTGATTGCCATTAGGACTGGGTTTTGCTTTCGATTTGGAATCGGAAGCGGGTGGAATTAACGTCTTCTGTTGAGGCGTCAATTGTTGAATTGACGACTGAACAGAGGTCGTGTTTTATTTAGCGCCCACTTGGTGGGTCGTCTTCTTCTTGAACGCTCGGTGCATTTAACATCTTAATGAAGGGCGTGTTTTATGTTTGGACGCCCTAACGACAGGCGCTTTTCATGCTTTTGACGCCATTCCCTCCAGTCGTGATTTTATTTGCTCACATGTTTAACTCCGCTATATGCTTTAATGAACTTAAGTGCTATTCTTTGGATAATTGATTTTAATTGAGCACTTATGATCATATCTTGAGGATTATTTCTGGTCATTTTTTTTATGAGGGCTAATGAATTTTCAAGTGCAGAAGATTGCAGGTCCGAGATGCTTGGATCGCTCGTCGGAGTAACATCATTCTTGTCTTGTATTTCTTTCCTGTAAGCATTATTACTATACGGTATCTACACTATATAGCATATCAAGGACCTTGTGGTTCTGATGAACCTGGAATTTGAGTTCCCCTTCATCAAAAACAGTGATAGTTCCAGGAGAGTCTTGATCACACGGATAAGCCGTTGAGTCATTAAAGGTCTGGGACGATGGTTCCACTTTCTGAGTTGATACGCGGACAAACGGGCTTCGGCTTAGTGTCAGCTTAGAGATATGGATTCTTGACCAAATCTAGATGGCTTGGCAATATTATCCTTGATTATTTTCTATTTTTAGTTTGTTTTATCTTTTTCTTTTTAGCCCAGCATGCATCATGTAGGACTTTGAGCTTCATGCTGAAAATCTTCATATTATGGTAATAATGAAGGTCACTCGCTCTTGATTGAGTTGACATGAGATATTCCATTCCAAATTGAGTACTTTATTCTCTCCGAAGCCGCTCAGGCTATTTCATTGAAACTGTTCCTTTGCTGGATCTTCATCTCAATTCCCTTTATTTTTTCTGCAAATCCACCTTGGTTGTAGCAGGTCCACATTGGCTGGTAACCGCTCTCCAATGGTATCTCCCTGTCGTGCCCACGTGCACATTTTATTTACTTAGTTTAGTCTCCTTTATCCAGCAAATCGATGCTTCCTTTGAATTACCCGGAGTTGTTTCACTTTGAATCTTGGAAAGATTTTCCGATGCTTAGTGTCTGAGGCGTGTCACATCACACCTTGGCATCTACTTATCAGTTCGCTCCACTTCATTCCGCTTGTTACACTTTCTCTCTGTTTCGTCTCACTCCCTTCCAAAGCAGACGCCAAGGCGGGGCAGCTGTAGACACGCCAAAATTGACGCTTTGTTGATTGAATCTCATGTCACTATGTTAACGCCCCAAAGTGAACTTCAATATTTTTATAATATAAAGTTTTTTCTATTTTTATGATTTATTCTTGCATTTTGGTGATTCACGACTTTAGGAAGGGCGTGTTTTAAATAGCGACCTAATCTGGGGCGTGATTGTTAGAAAGGACGACCAAAGATACGGGCGTCAATTCCTGGTATTTTACGAGTCCCACTCTGATTGAAAATCAATGATTAACGTCTTTACTCAGGGCGTGTTTTTAATCAACGCCTTTGCTTCAGGCGTCTTTTTATAATTTTCGAATAAAGAAGGTTTTATTACCAAAATTGAATCAAGGAAGTAACGCCCTGATCCTGGTCGTATTTTGAATTAACGTCCTTGGGAAGGTCGTCAATTGTTGAATTGACGCCCTTCGGTAGGTCGTGTCTCACCCTTTTCGTGTCCTTCTTAAACTCGCATTTCCCCTTTCCTGCAGAGTTCCCTGCCTCCAATGGTCACCTTGCTCGATCTGGGAACTAGAGTCCCTGCCGTTGTTGATCATTGCCCGTTCCTATCTTCCTAAAATTGTGGTTATCTTCAACTGGAACCCTATATAAGGGAGCTCTGGTCGATCTTGTGTGAGGTTACGGTGCTGGCTATTACAAAGGTTAGATATACAGGTTAGATAGGCAGAGAGATATACATCCACGATCACCTTTCCTCTGTGCGACCTCTCTTTTGAGGGCTCTCTCTATCTCTCTCTTCTACCTGTTGCTGCAGCCGAACCGTAGCATCCGAAGCATTTTTTTTCCCTTTACTGTTTTACAGGAACAGTAGGGGATCTCTTTCGTTTGTTTTGTTTTGCATCATCTCATATTATCATCATCCACGGTTTTTTTCCTGCATTAGTTTAGTTGCATATCATCCTTCCTCTCCCTAGTTCTTTAGGGGTTTTAAAAAAAAATAAACAAAAAGGTGCGCATGATATTGCTTCTTTCTTTTTCATCATATGGTTTATTTGATTGATACTACATCCACTCTTGGCTGATCCACTTTCTTTACGTGTTTGTTTTATCTTTGCGCAAGGGTAATCAACAAGGAAAACCCCCTTCGTCGGCCGGCCGATAGAAGGAGGAGGAGAAATCCACATCCATCCCGTATCCTATTTTTCACCAAGTATTCGCGATCATCTTCGTTTATTATTGAGGTAACCCCTCTGGCAATCACTCTCCTTGGTAGCACCACGTGCTTTTCTTCATCTTTATTTTTATCTCCCATCATTATATTTCCCCAATATATTTATATTTTTGTTAATCATGAGTAGATTTATCACGATCTACAGCCTCCTCCTTGGGTGGTTGGTATCCATCCAGATAGTCAAAAATCCCAAAGGCTGTTCAGACTAGACATAGAAAAATCGACCCTTCCAGTCATGAATGGAACTTGGTGCGTAGGTGAAAAGCTTTTGCCCCCTCCGCGCGGAAATGCTATGCCAACTCCGACGACAATCGTTCTTAGCCATTGTAAAGAAATACTGGAAGACGGAGAGACTCGCTGTCACTCTAAACTATGAGCAAAGGACCAAGAAAGCAAAAACAAAACGCCACGAATTCGGCGTAAACTGGTGTTGACACTGAAAATTTTCTCTATGTTGTTTCTGTAGGTCTTAAGTTCCGACCGAGTGCTCCTATGCCGGCAGAGAAGAAAAGAAGGAAAAGAAAAAGAATGGCAGAAGCTGAATACAATATGGGACCGAAGAAAAAGAAGAAAAAAGAAGATGCTCGACTGCAACGGACATCTGCTAAAGTAAGACTCGGGAGCTCAGAAGAATATTTGGGACCATCTCCGAAGAAGCAAGCAGAAGCCCAGACAACAAGGCAAGCCAGTCGATTAGCCAACCATCACAAAAGAAGAAAATAGGCACGAAATGAACCTAAACAAGTTAAATGGGCCAAAGAATGCTCGAAATGGGTCGAAGAAGTACATCGGCGGCCCACATACAATTTGATCCGGCGGAGGTCCCATGAACAAAGCATGAATCGGCAGACTGCATGATCCAGCGGCCCCATGTGAACCGGCGTGAGAAGAAGGCGCGCCGGATCACCAGCGCGCAAAGGCCCTCATGGATCGCCGCCGGATCACTGCAACTCCCATTTTGGCTATAAATAGGTCACTTTCGGCTGAAGAAAGGGGGGGAAGACAGAATAGAAAAAATGGGGGAGAAGGCAGAAGAACTCCAACGGAGAAGAGAGAAAAAAAAAAAAAAGGAAAAAGAGAAGCAACAAAGAGAGCAGACTAAGTCCAACTAAGAGAGGGAGAGCCAGTGAGCCACCAGAAGACAAGAGGAGAATCGCGCTGCTGCTGCCGTTGGAGGTGGGTCTACCACCAAACGGTGCACGATCCGGGCTACAGTCCCCTTTTCCCCTTTCTTTATTCTTTTTTTCTTGTCCTCCTTCATCAATTGCGTCTGTAATATCTCCCCTGTGATTTCTCCCGTCGGGTATCTCACATCATGTATCATTTTGCTGGAAGTGAATGAATGAATTAAGGTTGTTTTATTCGACTATTTGAACGTTTTGTCAATTGTCAGTTCTCTCTCTCTCTCTCTCTCTCTCTCTCTCTGACCCTTTTCGACAGTCACGGCATCTGCTGAGCCAAATAAAGCGCCCTACAGGGCTACAGTCTTCCCATACACGGTTTTCGAGGACCCTGATCACCCCGTCGGCCGTCAGGGATTCATCAGAATCTAGATGTGATCCCTGAACGTCCCAAAAAGGGGCATATCAATCGAATCGCTGAATTGGTTCTTCTGTTCCCCTGCACTCCTCTAAACCAGTGGTATTGGTGTTATTTAAATTTCTACGCTGTGATTTTGAGTTCATCGGGCGTTAGCTTTCACTTGCTACCTCCTCGAAGGTCAGGGACTCGCGAAATCTCCGTGTGGTCTCTGGTTCTCCCTGGGTGAGGAATACACAATTCTGCAGTTTCTTATCTCTGACCGCAACCGTTATCGTGAAGAGATTTCTCGCAGCCTGTGTTTCAGATCCCTTTTAGATCTACCCCACTATGTGCCCTGCGGCCGGAAGTGTGCTAGGGCTCTTCCCTGTGGTCGCCACCAATGCGATCGAGTTTGCCGCACTGACCTCTGTGATCCCTGCCAAGTGCTTCCGTAAAAAGAAGACCGAAGTGATCCTTTGTGGGGAGATGGCCATCAAAGGAGACATCAAGGAGATTGACGGGGTTTTCTCTTGCAATTCTATTTATGGGATGGCACTTGCCTATTGGTGATCCTCTCCCGTATGCACAGTTACTGGTTTAATTTTCTTGTCTCGGAGCTCGGAGGTTCCAGCATCCTGTCGAGCCGTCGTCGCCTGGAGCGCCTTCCAGAGCTTTCCGGAGCCTGGAGCAGACAAGAGCAACCCCAAGCTTGGAATTATCGTTAATCACCCAGGGGGTGACGATGTTTATGCAGCAGTTCTCTAGGATTAAGGTGGACTGTGGAGATGATGTTACCGTGAACAATTATTTTGCTGTTCTGCTTGGGAACAAAAGTGCTTTAACTGGTGGTAGCGGGAGGGCTGTTGACAGTGGTCCTAATGGCCATATCTTTATATTCTATAGCGATCATGGTGGTCCAGGGGTACTAGGGATGCCAACTTATCCACAACCTTTATGCGGATGACTCAGTGGATGTTCTAAACAAAAAAAGAAAAACATGTTTTATGATCCTGTAAGAGCCCGGTGTTTTATCTGTGAGCTTGTGAATCTGGCAGATTATTTGAGGGTCTTCTTCCATAAAGTTTAAACATATATACTATCACTGCATCCAATGCTGAAGAGAGCAGTTGGAGGACTTACTGTCCAGGAGAAGTCCCAAGACCCCCTCCGGCATACTACACTTGTTTGGGTGACTGGTGTAGTGTCGCTTGGATGGAAGACAGTGATATACATGATTTGCGTACTGAATCACCGAAGCAGCAATATCATTTGGTCAAAGAAAGGACAGCAAGTCATAACACATAGAGATAGGGTTCTCACGTCGTGCAGAATGGAGATTTGGGCGTTAATGCAGGAAATCTTTTCCGGGACATTGGTACAAATCCTGCAAATGAGAATCATACTTTTGTGTGGATAACTCTTTACCTTCGTTTGCGATGGCTATGAACCAACGTGACGCAGATCTTGTGTATTTTTGGAACAAGTTCCGGTTGTCTTCAGAAGGTTCCACGAGCAAACTTGACGCACGAAAACAATTGGTGGAGGCAATCTCTCGTCGGTTGCATGTAGGTAGCGTATGAGTCTCTTAGTAGGCTGAGTCCTCGAAGATCCACCATCCGTTATAGGGATTAGGCTGTCTGTATGACATGTCTATCTTTTTCAAAGTCCGTCTCAGTTTAATGTGGACGGGGCTCTTATACATCTCCCCAACATGTTCCGGGGTAAGGGAGATGTTGTCGAAATTTTTGTAAAACACTGTGTTTTGTTTTCTACTCCCCAACATGTTCCGGGATAAGAGAGATGTTGTCGAAATTTCTGTAAAACTCCGTGTTTTGTTTTCTACTCTGCCGTGTGTTTCTCCGATTTTTCGCTCAATTTTCATCTCTGATGGTGGTAACGGCCTTATGGCTACCCATGCCGAATCATGAGAGCCGCGTACCTAATAAAAATTTTTTAATAATAAGTGCCATTCCGACATACATTGTCCCGGCAACCTCGGTACGTGTCGTGATCATCCCGTCGGTGTGGATGTTGTCACTTTTATGCGCATCCCTTAACAAAGGAGCCGTCTCGGATTTTCCGTGGATGAGCTTCCGCTTACACTCACCTCACACACACTCTAGTCTAGGGGATATGTTGCCTGATTTTCATTGAAAATTTGAACTAAATAATAATAACAATAATAAATATAATAATGATAAAAAGAAACTAACAAAATAAAGAATAATAAATAAGGGAATAATAATAATATTAATAAAGTGATAAAGATTAAATAAATAAACAATAACAAAGGGGAATAAAAAATATATAAAAAACAATAAGCAAACAAAAAGAAAAAGGTAAATAAATAAAATAATAAAAGATATGCCAAGAGATGAGCATCACAACAAAAAGCTAACATCTGCATGCTTGGGTGCTGCATTCCCCGGTATATCGAATGGTGGGTCATGCCCAACTGAATGCCCCCACTATACGTGAGTACATAATTCCACTCTGTACCAGGGACCGACCCTTTAAATGTAATCTCAAACTCCATGCATGATATTTGATGAACCATGAATACTTGTGTACCATGACTTGGCAGTATATCAAATGGTGGGTTGTGGAAGGTCGAGTCATGCTCTAGTGGATACTCTCATGATGGGTGAGGATATGACTCCACTTCGTACTGCAATCACATTGTATAATAAAAAATATGATAATTAAGAAATCGCACAACAAAAAAATGATCAAGAGAATAATAAAAAAAGAGTAAATAATAGCAATAGGATAGTGATAAAAAATTAAAAAATAAAATAATAATAACAAAGAAAAGAAAACAAAAAAATGAATAAAGATAAAAATATTTCAAAGGGCGTCTAACTGGCATCTCTTTAGTCCCCTAGACCCTATGTGGAGGGAACATTAATAAGGTCGTTGCAGGTTGTAGCACCCCGTATAAAAAAAATTTATTATTAATAATATTTTTCAAATAAAATAAAATATTAGATAAATTCTATGGGAAGCTTAAGTAAGAAGTTGGAACACGGTGCTATCATATGTAAAGAGTATTCACTTAACAAGTGGCTTCCTAGTGTAGTTGGTTATGTGACTTGTCTTTCAACCCAATGAGTAGGGTTCAAATCCTAGCATCCACCGTTACTTTTTATGCCAGATAATTATATGCTATAGGCCCCTATAATTTAGCTTACATATAAATCTTCGTTGGCATTTGTCCTTCTCATATATGAATAGTAGGTTTGAGCTGGACGTTTGAGCTGGCATCGCACTGAGATGCGAATTATATAGGATCTTGTCCCCCTCCAACGCTATAATACTCCCTATACTGAGACTCCCTTCATTCTTCCGAAGACTTGCTGCAGAGAAGGGGGAGCCTCCTCTGACGTTGCAGAAGAAAGCTGCCCTTTTTCTTCCATCTATACGCTGTCGTCTCAGAGAGGCAGGTGTTCTTAATTTTTAACTAAACTAGTAGCTAATCTAGGATGATTAGTCTATGCAGTTAGTCTTAGGCTCATCTCCATGCGATCTTTCACGTTTATACAGCATGTGTTAGCCTCATAGTTATCATGTATTAGCTTTAATCTAAGAAAAGTAGTAAAATTAGTAAAGTAATTAGTTTCACAACCAGGGTAATTAGCATGCAATAGCTTCAATCTGGGACAATTAACAAGTATTAGTCTCATGTCCTAGATAATTAATATGTATTAGCTTTATTAACTAATCTATTAACAGCATTTAGCATGTTAAATGTCAACACTTCCATGACACACACTTACATATATATATATATATATGACATCAAGTGTTACACTTCCATGACACATCATGTGTCGACATTTCCATATTTATGTAATAGCATGTTAAATGTCGACACTTCATCAACACCTCAGATGTCGGTGTTGACACGTTAAGTGTTAAGCAACTCATGTGTCGACACCGGTGTTGACACATGTGTCGACACACAGTACATACGTGATCATATAAGCAACTCATGTGTCGACACAGGTGTCGACACCGGTGCATGTTAAATGTCAACACTTCCATGACACACACTTACATATATATATATGACATCAAGTGTTACACTTCCATGACACATCATGTGTCGACATTTCCATATTTATGTAATAGCATGTTAAATGTCGACACTTAATCAACACCTCAGATGTCGGTGTTGACACGTAAAGTGTTAAGCAACTCATGTGTCGACACAGGTGTCAACACCGGTGTTGACACCGGTGTTGACACCGGTGTTGACACATATGTCGACACACAGTACATACGTGATCATATAAGCAACTCATGTGTCGACACCGGTGTTGACACAGGTGTCGACACACAGTACATATGTGAACATATAAGCAACTCATGTGTCGACACCGGTGTTGACACAGGTGTCGACACACAATACGTACGTGAACATATTACCCGAAGAACCTCATGTGTCGACACACAAAACATTGTAATATTAACTGTACAACAGAGACGAAAAATGAACAGGAAGTGTCGACACTCGTGTCGACACATGCATTGAACTTAATGAAAAACACCGTAAAACCTCTTTACAAGTGAAATAAAGTATGAACAATTTATGAACCTCCATTTTACCTCTATTAACAGTATATATATAACACCTGCATATGCAAGTGTGCATATATACACCCGACACCTTAAATAAATATATATATATTTGTAGAATGAATTTTTTTTTTTTGTAAAAATCTAATTTTCACCACATTAGTTTATACATACTAAAAATTATCTCCAACATGTTAAAACTATTTCCAGCATTTTAAAAGTGACTTCTAATATGATAGAATTATTTTATACATACTGAGATATAAAAATTATTTTCAGCATGTTAAAATCTATTTAAAGCTATTTTTGTGCATATAAAACTTACTTTCCTATTAAATAAAGTAGTAAATTGATGCATGAAAATTACTTCCAGCATGATAACATTTCTTCCAGTATGGTAAAATTATTCCAGCATGTTATAATTATTTTTGGCATGTTATAGTTATTTTCAATGTATTAAAACTATTTTTCAGCATGATAATTCTATTTTCCTATCAAATAATTAGCAAATAAATGTAGAAAAATAAAATTTATGTTGTTATCAGAAAATTTCTGTAATCAGCATGGCAACCTTATATTATCATCCTATAAGTAAGTTAATTAATTTTAGCATGTTAATAATTAATTTTAGCATGTTAATAATTAATTTTCAGCATGTAAAAATTAAATCCAGCATGAAAAATTTATTTTTATCACCTTACCAGTAAAGTAACATATGAAACTCATTCTCAACATGTTAATATCATTTTTAGCAAGTTAGAACTATATTCAACATAAAAACTTATTTTCATAATTAATTTCTGATTATTATAATAAATCACCATTTTGGCTAACTCATATATGTATATCGGACAGAAGATATACATACCTATAACATCCATTTTATTGGACAGAATTCTATAATCGAATATATATATACATATATATATATTGGATAAAAATAATATATATATATAACTAATATCGACATTTATGTCAACACCAGCAAGTTAGTCTCAAACTCCTATTGTCATTAGCATGTATCGAACGTTACGGGTTTTACTCCTAGTTCGTCCCTACATAACGATACGCCTTGGATTCTATTCTATAATCCACCTTATATACATCCTACCGGGTCAATCTTTGAAATTTCATATTGGCTATAAATGAGAGTGGATGTCGACAAACACGACCAATGCTGTGCATATAGGGCCCAGTCTGGTCCTGGGAGGAGCACCCGAAGGTACTTGTGCCCATGGGAGTTTATTGACCACGGTGTTTGGCATTGCACCGGAGTACTTGCTTGCTAGACTTTAGGCATTCCACTCATTCTCGTGATATTACTTGATTGATTGACTTGAGACCCGCAGAAGGGTAAACGTGTTTACTTAAATGCATTATAAATAGCCAATTCCAGTTATACATGCTTGAAACTATTTTGCTTACTATTGCTAGCTTGATTAACATGTTGCTATTCCAGTTATTACTTCTCAGTTATCACTGGCCTGATATCATTTGCTATCACTTGCTACTGCTGCTTGAAATTGTGCAATCTATATACTCTCACTTTCTACTCCTATCGATTTTACGATTCTTTGATATCTATCTGTCTGCATGCATAGTTTCCCTACATTAAATAAATGGGTAATTCACTTAAAGCATGTTATAACTTGAGATGTAAATCCTACTGAGCGATTGGCTCATCTAGTTGTTTTCTAACCTTTTCAGGTAGTTCGGATATCAGCCAGAACTCAGAAGGGAATGAGTCTGAGTGATGAGTGTAGAAATGGAGTGATGGGGCATCAAAGGCGATTTCCATACACGGGTGAAGTGTATTTGTGTGTTATGGCTTGTATGAAGTTGTAATTGTGTAATTTCTTTCTTTTGGGCTCCTTGTAAGGCTTATATCAAGCCAATGGGCCATTTGTTATGTCAAGTCCAAGGTTAGATTGCCATTAGTAGAGTCCATTAGAAAGCCTATTTCATATTGGACCAAATGCTACCCTTATGGACCATATTAGTCATTTATGGCCCAATTGGGCCACTCCCTCTCATGGACCACCAAGACTTGGAAGGCTCAAGTCTAGACATGAGTTAGTGGATTGGGTTGGCTGGCCTTGGACCAGCCTAGGCCCAAGAGAGGCCCATGAAGGGGGCGCCCCCTCTTTTGGCCATATTAGGCTTGGTAGGTGGTGTTTGAATAGCTTTAGTCCAAGGTTGAATAAGCATGGTCAAATTAGATTAAACTAATGTATTAAATGTGTGATTCACATTGTATCCCAGCCCTTCAATCCAAACCCCTAGATCCAAGGGTTGAGGTTGAGTTTGGTTGGCATCCTATATAAGGTTGTATTTTTCATATTGAAGGAATTAATGAAGAGAAAATAGACATTTGCCCCCAAGTGAGATTTGCGCCCCTCCCCTCTCTCTCCCTGGTTCCTCCACCCCCTCTCCCCTTTCTAGAGTGTAATCCCTTCCCCCTTGATCCCCTCCAGCATCTGAAGCAACTCCGGTGATCGCCGCCGCCATCGTCTCGCCGCCGACGCGTCGTTGCCAACGGTTTCGGTGGTTCTGTCCACTCAGGACAGGTTCCTCTTCTCTGAATTTCTGCTATCACTCCCTTCATCTTCTGAAGCTCACAATTTCAGGGTTGGTTCCCCTCTAGAACCCTTATCCCCACAAAAACAATCACGTCAAAATTCATCCTTTAGCTATTTTTTGATTTTCGTCCAAGTCCAAGTTCCAGATCTGTCCTGGTTCTGTTTACTGTTCATCAGCTCTGAGTTTACCCCATTCGAACTATCTTTTTATTTTTGTTGGGTCGCCCAAATTTATTGGGAGTTCTGTCCACATATATATACCACCAGGAATTTTCTTAATTTTTGATAAGGTCTCTAGGTATTTTTCAAATTTCGTCCAAGTTCCCAAGAACAGTCTGCCCACAGTTTCCCAGATCCGACCCAGGTCTAGTAAAAACATCCCAGAAAATCCATTTCTTATCCAATCAAAAAACCAAAAATAGCCCCGGATTCCTCTCTCAGAGACCTTCAACTTTGCTGAAGAAATTATTTCAAGATTCGGAGGTCTTCTTTCCGGTCAACGTCGATCTTCAGAGACATCAGAACCTGCCCCTGCAGTTCTGGCCAGATTCCAGCAAGCTTATAAAATGCATGATCAGAAATACAGATCTGATTATTTTTTTTGAAGACCCCTACGTCGAGGTATTCTGAGTCAGCTTTCCAACGGCGCTAACCTCGTCGCATTCCGACGACGGGGCTGATCGCAGCAGCAGCTTTCTCCGAGTCGCGCGCCTGCAAACAGAATTTTCAGATTCGTGGCCGAGTTCCCGCGAGCGTCGTCCGAGGGCCGCCCGGCGTCCGGCGGTCGTTCCAGCAGCTCGCCATCCCAGGGGTACGCTTTCCAGGTGTCTCCACCACAGAGGAGTCATCAGGCCCCACACGACCCCTCCTGTCAATACGTGGGCCCCCACTAGCACGAGTACGCGTGAATCCGAAGCATTGCCCGAAACCGCCCGTCAACCCGAACTTGGTCCTCCCGGGCCCACTTGTGTCACCCTTTACCTCCCTGCGTGGAGTGGGCTTATTTGTACTGCTGTAAACATAATGTACTAAGTTCCCGGGAGTACGAGCTTTGGCCGGGTGCCGTCTTCGCAACGCCGAGAGCGTGGAGGTATCGCCTTCACCCTTACACTTGGCATTAGCTTAATTCTTTATATGCTTTATATGCCGCTGCTAGAGAGCATGTGTAGGGATACCTAGCTCGCCTTCAATTTATAATATCACTACTGCGAGAGAGAGCGAAGCCGTCCCGTGACCCGATCCGGGCGCAAAAGAGAGCCGACCACCCTAGCTCATTGCCGGTTTCTCAACCGCGCACATCCGACGCTTCCCTCGTTAAGGGACGATCGCGAGCTTGTCGTGTCCGTGGTCCCGTCCCGCATCATGGAGTTATCATGTTGTCTTGTTAATTGTGGTGTAGTAATTATGTCATTGTATCCAGTTATGTCAGATGTCAGTTGTATTAGTTTAATTTATTAGAACTATAATAAGGGCTTGAAGCCTAGTAGTCGGACTCGAGAAATGTGTGAAATTATCATTTGGTTAGTGGTAACAATTGTCATCTCGGATTATTTGTATTAATTTCAAGTTAAATCTTAGTTATTTGTGCACCCTATTAACTATCAAAATGAAGAATTCCATCGAATAGCTAGCTCGCTTTGGTTCTATATAAAACTGTCGCGCCACGGGTAAGCTTCCGCGCTCGGGACGTGACACAGGTCGTGCTTGGACCCAGGGGGTCATCCCATTATGGCCATGGCCCGACCCTGCACTAGGCCAACATCCTATGAATTCGATCTATTCTCATCGGGGCTTAGCCCTGATTTCTCTCACATCAAACTTGCCATATTTCTAGCATACATTTGCTATTAAAATTCGGGTTCTTGCTTAAATACGAAGTGTTTAATAAACCAACATGTTCACCCCTCACTGGGGACTATTTTCCCATCATTCGAGGTTTCATTATCTCTTGTATTAACGTTAATTTTCGCCTAATAGGGCCCTCAATCTCTGGCGAGTAATCAAGGGTTTTCTCCCCTCAAGGAGATGTAATTAACGTCTATATCTATACGGTGTGGCAGACTTCTGGTCCAGACATGGACACCACCTTCGCCTGGTTGGTCAGGTCGAGCGCACAATAAAAATTGTCACGAAAGTGACTGGCACGCCTATAAAATAAACAAAACCCAATAAACCAGATAATAATAAAGAAAAAACTACGTCACCAACTGGGAAGGTACTTTATTGTACGCCCTCAGTAGATGTACAATGAAATTAGCGATCAGAAGGTGGAAGCTCGCCTTCAGATACTCCTCGCACAGAGCGAACGAGGAATCTCGAGCGACATGTGCCCGGACACTCAGAGACTCTGGGACGATCATCAAGACATCCCCTGGAAACCCATAATACTCGGCCAGTTTGTCCGCACGATCTTGGAATAACTCTAGGTAACTCCCCCTGACGTGCTTCTTAGAAGAAGATTAGGAGACACTATAGCACCAGAACCCACGCCGAACTTGGCCGCATCTCTAGCTTTACACTCTATCACCTCTACTTAATTCGCTCTTGCTGGGGAATCCCTCTCCTAGTTGGTGGCCACACTTGGCACTACCCCTCTTCTCTGCTATGGAGACCTGGCTCCCTTGCTCCGATGTAGAGACCTCTGCATCATTGCCAATCATCACCTTCTATCGATGTTGAGATAGCTCCTACAACCTCATCTCCTCACCGTGCGTGGAAGAGGTGACAGAAGAGGACATGCTACTCGTCTCTGGGGGCCAATGACTTCATGCCTTCTATACGAGCAATGACCGATCTCCAACAAACCTCGGATGAGCTTCTCTCCTTGCAAATCCTTTGAGCTCTCAAGTGCAGGTGAAAGGGTTGAAGTGCTCATGCTCCCCTCTTATAACCACTCACCTAGGCAACAAAGCGTTGGTTGAGAAAAGGCTATGAAGAGGCGAGATCTCACGCTGGGTCCTGAGCGGGCTGTGGATCACCAGAAGATGAATCTGCAAGAGAGGGAAACGTATCAGAGGGCCCAGGGGATCTCCCTGGGGGAAAATCCTCCGATGGCTAAGTCAGTAGAGCTATGGTGGAAGCGATAATGGGGGGAGGAGAGAGCTGATGCGCGAGAATCCTCTCCACCAGTGGGTGAAGCGAATCGTGCTCAGGAGCTTAGGGTCTGTGAATGCCTTGTTTCTCTTACCTTCCTCCGGAGGGTATCCCTTGCTTAAATAGTACGCCGCCTTCAGGAGTCCTGCAAGCTGAGGGGTTCCCGGCGGGAGTTACGTCTTTAACGGGGGCTTTCATGGCCTGATCATGGGAACGTTATCCCCTTGGAGTCCGGCGGCTCCCCTGACTCTCCTGCTGGCGGGGGACTCTGAACGGCTGCACATGCGGATAATGAACCGGCCTTACCGAGCCTCGGGGATGCTAGCTCTTGTCCGAGCGATAGGCATGGCCCGGCAAAGGTGGGGTCGGATAGGTCGGCGAGAGCCTATCTCTCCCGGACGGGGAGAGGGCTTAGGCCGGACCTTCCTTGGGACCTGACCGTTGTCTCGGGCCCTCCGAGCCTAGAAGGCCGCCGTGGAGAGTTAGTTCCTCGAGTCTTATTTATTGGGCTTTTCTTCCCTAAGTGGGCCCTGTGGGCTATCACTCGGGTGGGCTCGCCTCGTTGGACCCTGTGGGTCTTGTTGGGCTACCTTTGTGGTGGGCTGCGGAAATCCCCCTCTCCACTTGTCCCCCTCCTACTCCCGAGCCACGGAGGCTCGGATGAGTAGTTTTTCGAGGCTTTGGACCGGCGTGGCTCAGGTGGGTGGAATTCCATTGGCGTTATGGAGCCGCTTATAGCGGTTGCCGAGGCCCGTAATGATGATCCTGACGGATTCGAAACGAAGGGGCCCCCCTTTTTCTCGGAGCACGAAACGGCGCGCCGCCACCCTCAGGGGTTTTTAGGGGGCGCTGTTCATCGTTCTAGGCTTCCAGGGTTTTAGGCTTTCCTTGCTTCTTGATGCGCCGTGAGAGCACAGCGGAGACGCGGAGCCTTGCGGCGGCGTTCGAGGAGTTGGCGAGGATAACCGCGGAGGCGGTCCGGCAACTTCCTTCTCCCCCGGAGTCTTCGAGCTCGTACGAGGGATCTTCTCCCGACCCGATGGCGGATCAGAGTCCGGAGCTTGAGCCGGTGAGGCGTGAACCCGTCCCCAACTGCAGTGAGTTGGGGGAAGCGGAGGTGCGGAGGCTGGAGCATCGTTTCCGCCTACCTCTCAGATACAGCTTTGCTGCCGCCGCTCCGCACGAGACGAGTCTGGATGATCGCGGGGAGCACATTTGCACCTTTCTTCTGGCTTGGAAGAGCGGATTTCGTCTCCCTTTCGATCCTTTTATGCTGCAGCTTCTTAATTTTTTCCGGTTGGCGCCTATTCAGTTGGTGGCCAACTCATATCTTCTGCTCTCGGCCTTCCAGATTCTTTGTCGTCAGCACGACATTTTTCCTTCCTTGGACCTCTTCCATTTCTTTTTTGAGTTGAAAGCGCACCCGTCGGCGGGGAAAGACTTCTACTTCATCCAGGCGCGGAGGAATAGGAGCTGCATCTCGCTTGCGGCGAAGGACTCCTCGCACAAGGGGTGGAAGACCCACTTCTTCTGGGTGAAGGCGGTGGCGACGGACGAGATCTGGAGATGTCGGACCTCGCCCAACTTTCATCCGAATCTGCCCCCTCGCCAGGAGGAATTCCCTCCCCACGTGGAGCAGCAGGCTACCCGTCTACTGGAGGACCGTCGATCGACCGAGGAGCTGGTGACGCCGGAGAACATCGAACGGTGTCTTCTCTCGCGGTTGACGTCGACAGGTACAGCTCTTGAGGCTCTTTTTCTGGGGTGGTAGCTCCTTTCCTCCTCCTGACCGGGGCTTCTTCTTGTTGCAGACATGAGGCGGGAGCCTCTGGAGGAGGTGGCCGAGGTCATCGATCTGGGAGATGACTCGGCAGCCGACGAACCTGATGTCCTGGCGGGTCGCGCCCAGGCCCGAGATAAGGGCAAGGGGGTGGCCCCCGAGGGGTCTTCTCGATCAACCGGCCTGAAGCGCAAGGATCCCCTGGCGGGGAAACTGCGGGAGGCCGCGAAGGCCAGGAAAAGGGCCAAGAAGGCCGGCCTTTCTACCACCGTCGGGGGTGATTCTGGCTCGACAGCGCTCCCCCCTCGGGGGCAGGATGGGGCCGACCCCTCCGGGCTAGCTCCCCCATCCGCCGGGCGAGAGGGGGCCGAGGAGACCAGGGGCCCTCAGAGGGAGGTGATGGGTCGGCTCTCCCCTCGGCGGGGGTAGAGGGGGCCGATGCCGGTGTAGTTGGTGCTGGGACCGAGGGATCGGTCGGCACGGATGGGGGTTCGCCCGCGGGGGCGTTGCAGCCCCAAGTGCCGGAAGTTTCTGGTGCGGCCGATCCCGTGGCGCCGGTCGAGGGTGGGGGTTCGCCCGGGGAGGCGTTGCAACCCCAACCGACCGTGGCGCGCGGGGCGGTCAGCTTCGCTGCCCGAACAGGGTCTTCTGGCGGTGTGCCCAGGGTGGAGCGGTCCCCTTTGCCGGAGCCTCTGGACAGGCTCGGTATCTCGGGCGACTTGTACCGGTTCTGCCGATCGATCGCCGAGAGGACGAGGGGGGGAGAAAGGCGTAATACTCCCGCCGGGGTCCTTGATGTCCTGATGGAGGGCGGCCTGGTCATAGCTTGGACAGCGGCCGTGATGGCGGAGGCGCACGCCCGGACGGAGGCGGAACGGTCGAGGCTTGCCTGGACCCTTGGTGGATGCGAGGCAAAGCTAGCCCGGATCGAGGGGGAGCATGAGGGGCTCCGGCGAGAGTTCCTCGCATTCAGGGAGTTGGCGCGGTCGAGCCGACGGGAAGCCGAGGCGCTGGCCGAGCAGCTAGCGAGGGCCCAAGAATCGCTCGAGAGGAAGAGCAAATGCCTAGAAGATGAGCGTCAGCGTCACGTCGAGCTGGATGGCCTCTGGGAGCTTGAGCGTGGCGAGCTGCAGGATCGGGCGGAGGATGCGGAACGCCTCCGTGCTGAGGCCGAGGCGGACCGAGCCTGGGCGGAGGGCCGGACGATCAAAGCCGAGCGGAGGATGGCCGAGCTAGAGGAGCGTCTGGCGAGGGCAGAAGAGCGTGCGGCCGAGGTGGAGCGGGCTCGGGTCGAGCTTGTCGGAAGGGTAGGGCAGGTCGAGGCGGAGGCGATCGAGCGCTACAAAGGCTCGGAAGCTTACTAGACCGACCTGATTAAAGCTGCCCTCCCCTACTACGAGGTAGCGCTCCGCCGGGGTGCTCGAAAGGGATTCAGGCAGGGCTATCGCCGGGCGATGAGCTATGCCAGTGAGCACCTTGCCGGGGGCGATTTTCCTTACGGCCAGAGTTATGACTCGGATGAGTCAGTTTCCAGCTCCTCATCCTCGGCCGGGGAAAATCCGCAGGAGTCACCTCCAGCAGGGTCACCAACTCCGGAGGCTCCAGGAGGGCTCACGACCGGGACAGTTCTCGCATAGGCGAGGTCAGTGTCCGGGCCGGTCGTCACCGAAGGTACCGGGGGTGACGCGTCCCCTACTGCCGTTCCTGAGCTTCAAAGTGGGCCCGAGGCCTGATGTATTTTGCTTTATTTTGCCCATTCCCCTTTTTGTCTCTCTTTCCTTTTGTCAGAGGACACCTTTATGGGAGGCAATAAAGAACTTACTTTGTTCGATCGCTATCTTTGCCGTGATTTGGCTGGCGTATCGGGGGCAGTTGGAAAGTGCCGATATTCTTTGCACCGTTTTCGCATGCCGATTCGGGAGACTTCTGGCGGGGCATCCTTTCATTCCACCATGCTTTGAAAGTCGAGACGCTTCGCGAATCCCGCTAGGGCGGGGACCGAGGAATTGGAGGTGACCTTCCGAGGGAGGTCCTGTGGCGTGTTTTCGAGGGGGGGAGTCATTTAAGGCGCGTGGCCTCCCTTGGCCTATAAAAAGGACCGAAGGGTGCTCCTTTCCTCTTAACACTTAGGACTCTCGCCAGTGGTCTGCTCTTATTCCCTCGTTTTCGCTCTGCGTTGCGCCGCTGCGATCGGAGCATGGAGGACCCTTCAGAAGGTGACGCCGCAGACGACGGGAAGCGGACGGTTCCAGCTGTCCTGGAATATCGGTCGGATCCCACGGTCGCCGCGTGTGCATGAGACGGGTCCGACGGTCGCCGCGCGGATCTGGAGAGGGCTTCGACGTGCGGGGGCACGCCGTTTGCCTCCTCTTGGCTCCGGCGAAGCTTCCGGGCGGACGCCGAGATGGAGGGCGGATGGGGGAGTTAGGGATGCCGGCCGTCACTCCCCTCCGTGGGAGGGGAGGAGGCGGCTCGAGTGCCCTCCTCACTCCTGTCCGCAGCCTCTTTCTCTCTCTTTTGTTCTTCATTTCTTTCACTCTTCGGGGGCTGCTTGCTTTCTGTTCCCCTCCGAGGAGTTGGTAGATTGGCAGAGGGGAGACCTTCACGGCGCTCCTTTTTCCAGGTCGTTGCCAACTTGGAAGGTAGCCTTCCTCATGTGAAAGGTGGCCTTCTCCTTGCCGTCCCTTTGTCACCCTTGTCACGGTCCACCCGAGCCAACTGGATTGACCATCTCTTGTCCGAGCCAGTTTCTACGCGAGGCAGAGTCAGTGGCTGGATGCGAGAAGGTCAAGACCGGGTCGGCCGGGCGATGGCCGTTTGCCGTGGTGCTAGATGGATTTTTGCTTCTCACTATGTAATGTATTGGCAGTTGCCTTTCTGATGTACCAACAATTATCTTGAATGAATGCAAAACGGGGTTTTATTTTACCCGATTTGTTGATACAGTTTTCAGAAATAAAATCTGCGTAGTGTGGTTGCGTTCCATGTCCGGGGAATGGGTTCCCCTTCCATTGTGGCCAACCTATACGCACCTTTCCCGAGCGTCTCGATCACTCGGTAGGGTCCTTCCCAGTTGGGGGATAGCTTGCCCGCCGCCTCCAGTGGTCGAGAGGCTTCGGCCTTCCTGAGGACGAAGTCCCCCGGTCGGAATTGTCTGCCTCGGACCTTGGCGTTGTAGTACCGAGTGAGGCGGCGCTGGTATTCCGTAGCTCGGACGTTCGCGATCTCTCGGAGTTCGTCTGCCAGGTCGAGGTTCTCGAGCAATTTCTGCTCGTTTACCTCGGGCGAGAAGCTGATCACTCGGAGAGACGGATTGGCGATCTCTAACAGAACGACAGCTTCGGTGCCATATACCAGCTGAAAAGGGGTCTCACCGGTTGCCGTCCTGGGGGTCGTTCGGTGCGACCATAGTACGCTAGGCAGTTCCTCGAGCCAGCTACCCTTAGCCTTGCCGAGTCTGGTTTTTATGCCCTTCAAGATGGTCTTGTTGGCATTTTCAACCAGCCCGTTGGCCTGAGGGTGGGTGACCGAAGTGAAGCGGTTGCGGATATTTAGGTCGGCGTATCTGTCTCGGAAGTACCGAGAGTCGAATTGCCGCCCGTTATCGCTCACTATCACTCGGGGGATGCCAAAGCGACAGATGATCGATTTCCAAACGAAGCCCCAGACGACTGTCTCGGTGATCCTTGCTGTAGCTTCAGCCTCGATCCACTTGGTGAAGTAGTCGATGGCGACGATGATGAACTTCTTTTGGGATTGAGCCGTTGGGAATGGCCCAAGGATGTCGATCCCCCACCGAGCGAAAGGGTAGGGCTCGGTAAGGGTGATAAGTTCCGTGGCCGGCTGATGGACCAAATGGTCGAACCGTTGGCAACGATCGCACTGTTGTACGTAAGCCGTGCAGTCGCGCTGTAGGGTAGGCCATCGGTACCCCTGTCTTAGAAGGATTCTGGCCAGCGACCGACCTCCTAAATGTGCTCCGCACAGGCCTTGATGAATTTCTTCAACAGCTTGGCTCGCTTTGTCGGGACCGAGGCATTTCAGAAGGGGCCCGGAGAACGATCTTCGGTAGAGAACGTTGCTGAGGATGACGAAGCGCCGAGCCTGGTACTTCATTCGGCGGGCTTCCCGAGGGTCGGAGGGCTCCTGGGAGTCCCGTAGCCAGGACAGGTAGGGGGAGCGCCAGTCACCGGGAGTGGCCGAGTCAATGGCGAGGAGCACCGAGTCTATGCTCGGGCGCTCTAGCTCTTCTAGGAGGACCGATCGTGTACCTTCCGGGTCTAGGGAGGAGGCCAGTCGGGAGAGGGCGTCCGCCCAAGAGTTTTGCTCCCGAGCTATTCGGACTACCTCGAACTCCTCGAACTGCTGGGCCAGGCTCCGGACCAACTGGAGGTATTTGATCATAGGTGCCTCCCGAGCTTCGTACTCGCCGTTGACCTGGCTTGCAACTAGCTGGGAGTCGGTGTGGATCCTGACTCGCTCGGCCCCCAACCGTCGGGCCATGCGGGCTCCCGAGATAAGGGCCTCGTACTCGGAAGCATTATTGGATGCCAGGAAGTTGAACTTCAGGGCGTATTGCAACTCTATTCCTTCGGGGGACTTTAGGAGGATCCCTGCTCCGCTGCCGACCGAGTTGGACGATCCATCGACGAACAGCTCCCAGGTTGGCCCGGTTGCTGCCGGAGGCCTGTCCTCGACCGGAACGGTGCTCTCGGTGACAAAGTCGGCGAGCGCTTGTCCTTTGATAGCTGATCGCGGCCGATATGAGATGTCGTAAGCCCCGAGCATGATGGCCCATTTGACGAGTCGCCCCGAGGCTTCGGGGTGGGCCATAATCTTCTTCAGTGGTTCGCCGGTTAGCACGGTGATGGGATGCCCCTGGAAGTAGGGTCGGAGGCGCTTTGCGAAGGTAACCAACGCTAGCACGAGTTTCTCGGTTGCGGGGTACCTCCGCTCGGCCTCGTTGAGCACCTTGCTGGTGTAGTAGACCTGCCTCTCGATTCTCGAGTCATTTCTGACTAGGACCGAGCTGACCGTTGATGGCGTCACCGAGAGATAGAGTAACAAGACCTCGCCCGGGACGGGCTTGGAAAGCACCGGGGGCGAAGCCAGGAACTCTTTGAGCTCGGCAAATGCTGTCTGGCATTCCCCATCCCATGCGAACGTAGCAGATGCTGCCTTAGGCCCCCTCATCAGCTTGAAGAAGGGCAAGCATCGTTCGACCGCACGGGACAGGAAACGACTGAGAGCAGCGACACGCCCCGTCAGACGCTGGACGTCTTTAATACACGTGGGCGGGCGCATATCTAGGATGGCCTGGACCTTGTCGGGGTTGGCTTCGATCCCTGGCTGAGTGACTAGGAAATCGAGGAACTTCCCGGATCTCACTCCAAAGGCGCACTTGGCGGGGTTGAGCTTCATGCTGTACTTCAGGAGGGTGCCGAAAGTCTCGGCGAGGTCGGTGAAGTGGTCTTGGGCCCTCGGGGTCTTGACGAGCATGTCGTCGATGTAGGCCTCGACGTTCCGACCTAGCTGTCCCTCGAACATATGGTTGACCAGTCGCTGGTATGTGGCTCCAGCGTTCTTCAGTCCGAAGGGCATCCGGGTGTAGCAGTACACGCCGTAGTCGGTGATGAAGGCGGTCTTCTCGACATCTTCAGGGTTCATTCTGATCTGGTGATAACCCGAATAGGCATCCAGGAAACTGAGTATCTCGTTGCCCGAGGTTAAGTCAACCAGTTGGTCGATGCTCGGTAGCGGATAGCAGTCCTTGGGGGTAGCCTTGTTCAGATCGGTGAAGTCTACGCACATTCGCCACTTGCCTGTGGTCTTCGGCACCAGGACGACGTTGGCTAGCCACGTTGGGTACAGGACCGGTCTGAAAAGACCAGTCTCTTGTCCCTTGGTGACCTGCGCCTTGATGATCGCCTGTTTCTCGGGCGCATGCTTCCTTCTCCGCTGCTGTACGGGTCTCACGGTGGTATCGAGGTTGAGCTTGTGCGTCACAGTTTCCTATGGTATACCAGGGAGTTGATCATAAAGACCCGAACGTACTCAGAAAGAAACTCCTTGTATTGCTGCTGTTCCTCTGGTGGTAGGTCGGCGCCGATCCTTACTCCTAGGGCCGGGTCGTCGTTCAGGAATATCGTTAATAACTCGCCACCGGACTCGGTGGTCACGGCATTTCCTTCGACTCCCCTGGGGCCCTTATCCTTCCCGTCCGGCCTTGAGGCTTCCACCGAGATATTGTAGCATCTTCTAGCCGTGGCCTGGTTACCTCGGACTTCCCCCAACCCGTTTTTGGTGGGAAACTTCATTTTTTGGTGATAGGTAGATGGTACGGCCTTTATTCGGCTGAGAATTTTCCGGCCGAAAATGGCGTTGTACGCTATCATACCTTTAATCACTATGAAGTCCACTATGACCGTAACGGTTCTGGGTGGGGTGCCGATAGTGACCGGCAGACTTAATGCTCCCTCGGGGTAGGTGGCCAGGCCATTAAACCCGCAGAGGGGTGTTCGGATCGGGCGGAGTTTGGATGGGTCTTCCCCCATCTTGAGAAAACAGTCATAAGATAACACATCGGGGGCGCTCCCATTATCAACCAAAATCTTGTCTACATTACAGTGATTTATTGTGGCCGAGATAACGAGGGCATCGTCATGCGGGATGCTCAGCCCTTCCAGGTCTTGGTCGGAGAAGACTATGACCTGGGGCTCCATCGGCGGGCCTCTGGGGGGCTCTAAGGCTCGGCTGGCCCGCTCGGCATGACGTTTCCTTCCTCGGCTGGTGTCACCGCCCGATGCCTCTCCTCCGGAGATGACGTTGATGTGGACCCCTCGGGGGGCGTTGTCGATCTCCTTTGCGGCGTCTCGATCTTCTTTGTGCCCGGTCGTGAACCGGGCTAGGTGCCCCAGACGGATGAGGCGCTCGATCTCGTCCTGGAGCTGGTGTGATGGGGACATCACTTACCACTTCCCATTTCCTCATGGGTCCCGATGCTTGCCACTATTTTCATCTCAAGCTTCTGAGTCTAGCTATGTAATTTTTACATTTTTCTTGAGTCTTAAATCATGTAATTTTCCTTTTGTTGAGTCAAGTACCTAAGTTAGTAAGTCATCAACCTATATCTAAGGTTTCATTAAGTGGCCAAGAGGGTTAATGGGTTATCATATCTTATTGGGCCATATCATTAGCTTGGCCCATGGGCGCCCCTCTCCCCACCCCTTGGTCTTCTGTCATTAGTCCTTTTTCATAGGGACTTTTTGTAAAATGGGGATTTCCTATATATAGGACCCCAACCCCCCCTCTTTTGAGGTAATGAAGTATTAAGCAAATTTGAGCCACTTAAGTGCATCTCTCCCTCTCTCTCTAACTCTCACTCTCTCTCTTTCTTCAAGGGGCGAACCCCACTTCTCTCTCCTCCCCTCCCTTGGGCACAACAGCCCCTTCACCTTCCCCTTCCCCTGCCACCTCACCCCCTCCACCCTTTCATATTCCCAAGGCCTTAATTCCCTTCAATTCCCTCCACTTCCCAAGCAACCTTTCACCTTCCCTAGACAACCCTTCCCCTTCCCCATACAACTTCCCACCTCCAAGGCAACCTTCCCCCTCCCCTAAGCAACCACTCCCCTTCCCCACACTCCATTCAAAGCCCTAGTGCGATCCAAGCCCTCTTCCCCCCTCCACTTGGTGTGCACCCCTCCATCTAGCACAACCCCACCCCCCCTTCTTGACCAAATCGCAGCCAGTACTCCCACCTCCTTTCCCTGCTAGCTCCGCCCTCCCCTCCACCTCCATTACCCCTCATCCCATCTCCCCACAAGATCCCCCATCATCACCAAGGCACCCTTGTACCCTATTCCTCCACCAAGGAGCCATCCTACCCACCACTCAATCTCCAACCCGTGTGCAGAGAAGACCTGCAGACCAGCACCAAGTTGCAGCACCGTCCACGACTCCATCCTGGTCCTGCTGGGGGCGTGGCCTACACCGACGGAAAGGTCTACGAGTCTACTTCGCAAGCGAGGTGGAATCGTCCAGTTCAAAGTTCGTGGCCGACCGGGAGAGCTGTTCTCCCCCAACTGCGCCAGACATCCTCTGCAGAGAGCCTGATCCCGGTTGGAAGCAACTTCACGACCAACGGAGAAGGAATCAGACCGAAGGTTCTTCATCAAAGTTCTTCCTCCCCCTGTCCCCGATCAGGAGCAGGAAACGGGACCTCTTTCGGCAACCGGGAGCCAGAGTTCCGAATTTTCTCCCTCAGTCGCGCGGGTCTGCCTCCTGCAGTCTGCAGCGACCAGTTCCCACTCGACGGCGTCCCCCTGTCCACCCCAACCTCAGAAGGTGTTGCCGTCAGTTTTTCTGTGTAGAGGCCTTGTCCACGGTTCCAGCGACTCCGACGGTTCGTGATTCGGCATCCAGGAGCGACCGGGGCAACTTCTGCAAGTTGCAGACAGAAACAGGGAGCCACCCGCTTCAGAATCTGTTGCTCTACTCAGACCTCCACAGCAGCCATCGACGACATCAGAATAAATTGATATAAATCAGAGGCGTTTGGGTTCCTGTTACGAGAAGATCTCCCCTGGGCTCGTCATCGGCATAATTCCTGACCGAGATCTACAGGGACTACACCGACTGCCTATCAATGTCCACAGCCAGCGGTCCAATTCGGAAGCGGTCCCTCCTCGTGGGCTACTAAGCTTATCTTCCCCCTCTTGCCTGGCCGGCTTACCGCCCCTCCCTGCGGGAGGTAGTATTTGTTGTAACCCATCAATTCCCACCCCCGAGATCACCCTCCTGCGTGAGGTGTAGTGAATGTACACTTAAACAGGTTCGAAGCTTCAACGGCGCAGTGTGCGGGGAACCCACACTTCCCCGCCCGCCCTCATCTCCGACCGGGGTTGGTTTCCTCAAACCAACCAGGTGAGCCTCCTGCCCTTGCCTCCTTATACCTGTTTATTTAATATCCACGAAACATATCGGCCGGTAGGAGAGCGAGTGCCCGATCCCGGCGCCACCTTTCAGTGTGGTCACCGTGGCCATAAGTGAGCGAGTGACCCCGTGCCCTTAAGGCATCCGGCCGCCCTTGTTTGTGGGCTTTCAAACCTTCGGGAGGGCTAACTAAAGTGGTGCTGGTCCTCTAACCAGTCAGGGGCTATCTCCATCACCTCGACTCGGCATCACCGGGTCATCACGGGAATCGTGTGCGCATGGTGCGTTGGTAGCTTTAACATATTCTCGGCGCCTTGTAATTGTGATTGCGAATTAGGTCCAAGGAATCAAAGTCTCCGCTGCATTTTATGTCACATCAATTTGGTATCAGAGCAAGTTCTAGACTTGTCTCTACTAAGTCTTGTCCTAGGGCAATTGCATTCATCACCCGATCCTCATGCATACCCCTCGTTGGTCACATGGTCCGATTGACCCCCTCCACATGAACTACATTGTAGATGAGGACCTTCATTTTGATGGAACTAATCCTCATGCCTATCTTAGGTGGGAGAATACCATGGAAAGGGACTTTGAAAGTACTTGGGTATATGGATCCGAGAGAGTCCGTCGGGCTAAGGCACGACTTCAGGGTCTAGCTAAGAAAATGTGGGAACACAAAGAGAGATTCAGAAGGGTTTGGGGGCAAGAGCCCATTCACTCATGGGAAGAGATGAAGAGTGAGCTTAGGAAGATCTACGCTCCCCGACCGTCCCACTCCTACCGTGAGGACCATAACCCGAGGAGCACTCCCACTCCCCCTTTTCCTCCCAGTCAACCCAAGGCCTCCATTAGGACCCAAACCCCACCACCCAAAGGACCCCTAGATTCATTGGAAGAGATAAGGGTTGAGATCAGGAAGATCTTCACTTCCCTTAGGGCCCAAACTCCACCACCCCAAATGATTCCTATCCCGATCACCACCACCATTCAAACCAAAGTGGCCCCCACCCTCACTCCACCTAGGCCCGTGACAGCCACCACTCCCCAACAACAGGTTACTCACCCAAACCACCTTCCACTTCCAACTCCTATCCTACCCAAACCTAGCCTCCCGCTACTTCCACTCCCAACCCCAACCCAAGTCCGGCCTCACTCACCCCCCTGGGTACACCATACACCAACCGTTTTCATCTCGCCCTCAGTGGACCCACTCACCTCCTTGGTAGAAGAGCCCATACCCGACCCCATAGTGGTGAACACTCCGGACCCAACCCCCGCCATGGAAATCACCCATGCCCAGGAAGAAGAAGACACCTCACATGGTGGTCTTCACCTTACACCACCCTCCCTAGTAGGGGCCGAGCTCATCTTAGGAGAACCCCTATTACGTTGGCTAAAGGAGAACCCATTTAGAGATCTCATGGCCCATGTTTGCCCTCCCATGGAACGACACCTCCCCATTGTACCCTTCTCCACCTATCGCACTAACATCCAATCCTCTTACCAAGTGGAAACTCTAGGAGACCTCCTACAAGGCCTAGCATGGCAAGTGGAGTTGACGGCTATGTTGAACCCTATGGTCGACCAACCTAGGGGCCTTGGTCTTCTACACCCATGTGTTGGGTCTATCACTTCGGTTTGCACTGTTGGTTGCTACATTAGCGACCTCCTTCTCTTTCTTCCCACACCCGATGAGCCCGAGGCCATCCTTAAATTGGAGCTCCTCATTTCAGGAAGAAAACCCAGCCATCCTCTCAAGGCTAACCCACCCACCAACAACTTTTGCCCAAAAATCTCAATAGAGGTGAATGACTCCCCACCACATGTGGACCTAGAGTTTCTAGGTAACCCATACCATGACCCATTCGATCCCTTCCTATACCCACCCACCTTACTCAACACCAACATTTTCCTACCACAACCTACCATGATGAGTATGGACTACCTCTCCCAAGACCATGAGTGTAGACACGCCATTCCTGACGTCTCCTGAGTAAATCTCATATTACACTATGATACCCCAAGGCGGTCTTCACATTTTTAATTACTCTGGTGATTTCCTATTTTTATGAATTTTTTTACATTTTTTTGAATTATTCCGTGAAAAATCATGGAAGTGTCCAGGCGCCTGGACACCTCCATCAATGACCAAAAAATAATAAAAAAATCAAAATCATGGAAGCGTCCAGGCGCCTGGACGCCTCCATCAATGACCAAAAAAATAAAAAAAATCAAAATCATGGAGGCGTCCACCTGCCTAGACGCCTCCATCAATGCAAAAATAATAAAAATAATATCAATAATCATAAAAAATAAAACAAAAATCAAATAAAAATATATATATTTATGGAGGCGTCCAGGCCCCTGGACGCCTCCATAAAAACAAATATAAAAAAATATAAAATGCCCGTTGGCATAAAAGACAAAAAATAAATAAATAATACATATTAATGGAGGCGTCCAGGCCTCTGGACGCCTCCATAAAAACAAATAAAAAAAATCAAAAATGCCAGCCCTGGTATAAAAGACAAATGAAAAATAAAAATAATATAATTTTGGAGGCGTCCAGGCCCCTGGACGCCTCCATCAACTCCCTCACGGGCGCCGGCCACCGAACGACGGTTTGTCGTGTGTGAAAAAATCCAAATATAGAGACGTCCGGTCAGCTGGACGCGCCCATTTCTGAATCACGAGGCGCCGCTCACAAAACCACGCGTTGTGCCAAACCGCGTGCGGCCGCCGTCGGCTTTCGGTGGACCTGCTTGAGGCGTCCGGGACCCTGGACGCCTCCACAAAAGTATTCTAAAAAAATATATAAAAATAGAATAAAATATTATTTCGGCCCTGATGGAGGTGTCCAGGGTCCTGGACGCCTCCACCCTCCGGAGCTCTATAAATAGAGGCCCACCCCCTCAGTTCTGGGGAGCTAAGCAGTGATCCGATAGGCTGCCGGAGCCCAGAGGCTACGGAGTCATTCTTCTAACCCGTGGGGTCTTTTGTAGGTGGAGGTTCTGCCGGCTTCTCGGGTGCCCAAGCTCGCGAGAGGAAGGTCGTCTTCATCCACCGCGCTTCTACGTCGTCCCCACGCTGCCGGAGCTCCGCCGAATTTCACCACCGGCACATCCAATAAGCCAACTCTTTCCTTTTCTTCGTAGTTCTTTGCATTCATCATCTCGCATCCATCATCTCATTTTCCTCCTACTCGAGTCCGAGAGGGGTTTAAAAGATAACACCAACCAGGTGTGTGTCTTCCCGTTATTTCGTCATTTTTATTGCAAGGATATGAATACTACACATTCATCTTTCTAAGCCACTGGTCATTTGTTTGTCGTTATTTTGCAAGGGTAGCCGAGGAAAGCCCTCTCCGTCGGTCGGCCGGAAGGAGAGGAAGAAGCAACCCGCCATCTCCCGCTCTTGAGGTAGGCGCGATCACTTTCTTATTTTGGGGTCTTTCGGCCCCTGGCGATCACATCTTTTCATCGAGGCCGCGGCGAGTCACTTCCCCAATGGCCGTTTAAATTTCTGTTCTCATATTCTCTTTATATCCTGTTATATTTCGTTCATATCATCGAGGCCGCGGCGAGTCACTTCCCCAATGGCCATTTAAATTTCCGTTCTTACATTCTCTCTATATTCTGTTATATTCTGCTCATATCATCGAGGCCGCGGCGAGTCACTTCCCCAATGGCCGTTTAAATTTCCGTTCTTACATTCTCTCTATATTCTGTTATATTCTGCTCATATCATCGAGGCCGCGGCGAGTCACTTCCCCAATGGCCGTTTAAATTTCCGTTCTTATACTCTCTCTATATTCTGTTGTATTCTGCTCATATTCTCGAGGCCGCGGCGAGTCACTTCCCCAATGGCCGTTTAAATCTCTGTTCTTATATTCTCTTTTATATTCTGCTATATTCTGCTCATATTCTCGAGGCCGCGGCGAGTCACTTCTCCAATGGCCGTTTCAATTCTTGTTATTTAATTTCTGCACCATTCCCGTCCCCCCGAGGTCGCGGCGAGTCACTTCCCGCTATGGCCGTTTGAACCCCATATCTTGCTATATTATACTTGTCCCGCTCGCCCCGCCGGAGCAATCTCCCGTGGTGGCCCCTTCTCTCTCTTCTCTCATCTCTGTGTTGCAGCAAACAGCAAAACAAACAAAAAGAAGAGCCCGCGCGCTCTCCGCATCCTCTTCCCCGCACCATCGAACTCCGAACCGCGTGACGTCGCTCACAGATTGGCGATCACGGTGGGACCTCTACTGCTTCCTCCCGGCTACCCTTGCAAGTTCGGCACCACCCGTGCCTCTCCACCTTGGCGCCCACGCGCGCCCCCGTTGTGCTCACGGCAGCACCGTCAGTTCTGATTGGTTCTTTGTTTATTACATGTTTGTTATTTCTGTTGTTTTCCCACTCCATATATCTGTCAGCATTCCATTGCATACATCCATTCCTCTTTTCTATCCTTTTTTTCATTTTTTTTGAGGATCACCCTTTCCCGGTGAAGGAAGGACTCTCCGTTTGGGAATTCCTCTCAACGGACTAGAATCTCCTACACTGGGACCTCCGTAAGTCCCCGACATCGAAGAATCTCCTCTTCGTTCACTGGGCTGGTTGTACCATTGAAGTTCCCCGAAGTTAGTCATTTCATTCGTGGTGAGACGAGAGACCCTAGCTGACACGGCGGTGAAACAAAAATAAACTAGGGTCCCTATCTTGTGTGAACTTCGGATCTCGCTAAAAACACACAAAAAAATCATCAAAATCAAAACAAAAAAAAGGCGTAAAGGCATCCACTTGTTTGATAATCTCTGCTACCTACTTGCTAGTGTATGTTTTTGCGTTCTGGGAGAACTGTGAGCATGTCTCACGAGTCTTCTGAGGAGAACCACCCTAGCCGTGGTTTGACAGCCGACCCGCGAGTCTATGCTATGGACTCGGGTCCTTCTCATGACCCCTCGCATGAGGTGCAGGTTATTGCCGGGGACACGTCCCCGCCACAGGATATCACTTCCTTACTGGGCGTCCTCGCCAACACGGAGCTTACCTCTGAACAGCTCCGGGCCTTCCAGGCCATTCTAAAGGGGAAATCTGTTTCCCCCACGCCCCAGGAGTCAACTCCGGCTATCGCACCTCTCCACGAGTCCGTGCAGGCCATTCCATCTCCTTCATTGGCGCAAGCCATCCAGTCTCCCTCGCTTCAAGGACAAGCGAGCCAACAACCTCCCTCATTCCAATTCCCGTCACAATCTCAAACTCCCGGTGTTCCTCACACACCGTTTCAGCCAGGGCCAACTGTCGGTGGTCCGACAGTTCCCTCTCATTCCGGGTTTCCCCCTCAAGTCTCCGGGAGACAGTTTCTCCCCCAATGGCAAGTGCCACCTTCACCCCCAGAGGAGCTCGCCCAATCGCTCCTCAATAGGTTCAATCGCATGGACGAGCAGTTTCAAAATCTGAGAAGAATGGTGGACGTGAAAGCCACCCCGGAGGTTGCTTTGCCAATCCTCCCCGTCATTCATCTCCCTCCCTCCGAAATGCCCACGTACCGCAGATACAATGGTACCGGCAACCCCTTCATTCACCTCAAGGACTTCATGTATGAGTCCTCTTATTGGCAAAACGATCAGAGGTCCCTGGCATACCTCTTTCGGAGATCATTGGATGGTCCCGCGCTTGAGTGGTTCTATTCTCTGGAGCCCCGCGAGGCCGAGAATTTTGAAATAGTGCAGAGAAGGTTCTTGCAGAAATATAGGGATAGGGTCGGTCCCTCACTCTCCATTACCGACCTAGTGGCCGAAAAGATGAAACCCGACGAGGATTTTGTCCGATATGCTGATAGATGGAGGTCTCTGGCGGAAAGAATAAGGGATACCCTCTCCGAGCCCGAACAAGTGAAAATGATTGTGTCTAATGCAACCCCGCAGTTCAGACACGTCCTCGCCATGAATAAACTTACTACAATGGAGGAACTCTATGAAAGGGCCCGATACATCCAAACCCAGCTAAAAGACTCCCCCATCATGAACATGTTTGAGTCGCCGAAGCCCAAAGTGGTCAGAAAGACAGGCGCTGGTGTCCCGGGCGGAGCCACAGAAGGGGTCGTGACAAATGAGCAAGTCAGTGCGGTCAACAATGCCAACTATGCAGTCAACCCAAGGCCTCAACAAATGCCCCGACTACCCCTTCAATCAGGTCCTTTCCCTCTCCGTCCTCCACCCCAAAATAATCCACCCCAGGATAATATGCCTCCATTACGCCAACCCCAGCAACAACAACCACAACCTCAGCAACAACAACCACCGCTTCAGTACAACCAAGTTCCACCCCCGGGGAACTATGGTCCCCAACAGCAACAAAGGAGGCCGCTCGGTCCTAAGAGAGCCTACTATCCACCATTGCCAGAAACCTTAGCAGATATTTTTAATGCCCTCATGGCATCAAACCAACTCGCCCTACCCAGAGAAAGGCCCGCCTGGCCCCCCAATGTTGATACCTCCAAATACTGCGTCTACCACAGGCAGCCGGGACACACAGTGGATTACTGCTTCCATTTCAAAGATTACATCCATGATATGAATGATGAACATCAAATAGATTGGGATGAGATGAGACGGTACGTCGCGGCTCTCAAGGCTAGGAGACCTCCTCAGAGGCCACAGCAGCAGTTACAACAGCAGCAGCAGCAGCAACCACAACAACAACAACAGCCTCAGCAGGCCCCACAACAACAGCCCGACATGGGCATAATCCAGAATCCACTACCGGAGCACCAACAGCCCAATCATCAGGTTAACCCCATCTCCTCCTTCCCGGAAGTCGGGAGAGAGCAGGTGTGGCACCAGGAAAGTACCTCCATTCTTTATACCTCCAACCCTATCGTCATGCAACCCCCTCACCTTGCCCGGGTAGCACCTCTCTCTCATCAACCCGCATCGGTATCGCCTTCACCATTTCCACTACCATTACGCCCTCTCATCCGCACCCCGACCTCCTATCAACCGACACTTTCTACTACGCCTTCACACCCTCTCACCTTCTCCCACTCCCCCACTTTACCATCCACCTCTACCACATTTACCCCTACGCCTTCTAAACCCCTTATCATCCGTCCACCATACATAACCCCGTCTTTCTCCACCACATCACCACTAATGCCTTCAAAACCACTCATCACCCACCATCCGCCTCAAAACCTTTACCCGTTTCAAACCTTACCTCCACCTCCACCTTCCAAACCCCTTATCCTTCATAATCCGCGCGATATCCCCTCTACCTCCGCCATGCCTCCACCTAACAAACCCCTCATCAGAATCCCTGCTCCCGTCATCACCCCTGCTTCATCAACCATTCCTCCACTACTACCCCTCAAACCCCTGTTAAAACCCACTGCTACCCCCACAGAGGTACAAAAGCCGCAGGCAATGGTGCTCCGGAGTGGAAGGATTTTCCACAGGGTTTTCCCCCACAACAGTCAGAATCCCGAGCAATCTCAGCCAGAGAAGGATGATGCAGAACAACCAGAAAGAGCTATCCCTGGAACACAGTATGATCTACTGAAACACTTGGACAAGACGCCTGCCCGGATCTCCATCCTAGAGCTACTTCAAAGATCCACATCCCACCAGGCGGCCTTGATGGAATATCTTCAAAAGGTCATGGTTAATGAAGACCTCCCCGTGGAGAAGATTTCGACCGTCCTAACCCCAACAGACACACAACCAGTCATCATGTTCACAACTACGAGCTCGCTCCCAAGGAATCTCGGAAATATGCATTGTGCATTTCAATAAAAATTAATGGGGTATCCATAAACCCGTGTCTTGTCGACACGGGTGCGTCCATAAATGTGATCTCCATGAGCACTCTTCAGTTGTGTGGGGTTGACGAGGAACAAATAAGACCTTCCTCGATCACGGTCACGGCTTATGACAATAGCAAAAGGCCGCCGCAGGGGATGATTATTCTGAAGGCAGAACTAGGCCCCATGGCAATCCCACGGAATTCCATGTCCTCGACATGGACCCCACATTTAAGGCTATACTGGGTCGCCCTTACATCGAAGCCATGGACGCTGTGCCATCCACCAACCATCAGTGCCTGAAGTTTCCTTACAATGGGAGAATTATTAAAGTGGTCAGTACACCTGTCCTTCACACAGTGGATGCTATCAACACCTCTCTGCCCTCTGTTTGGCCGTCTCATCGGCCCATATTGTCACTGCTGGACGTGCGTGATCCATCTCACATTCCACTAGCACCAAAGGAGCCGGTCAGGGCAACCGCAACATCATGTCTCCCTTTTCACTCCAAAGGTTGGGAGATTATGAGGAACATCGGCTATCAACAAGGAAAGGTCTGGGCGCACAGTTACAGGGTATGCTCAAGCCGCCAAAAGAAATTAGGCCGAACCGTAGGTTTGGCCTAGGCTTCAAAGGACCGTTCAAGGCAGATTGGAAGCCCCTCACGTGGACTCTATCAAACCACTTCAACAGAGGGCCCGTTGTTCAGATGGGAGATCACCCACGAGAAGCATATGGAGGATCACATGCTGTATATTTGGCTGAAAAATGTCCGAGGATCACCAAAAGAGGCAAGATCAAAGATCCGGAATGCGAGTGGGACAAATGGTTCGACATATGGGACATTTCCGTTGCACTGGAAAGGATGTTCTCATCTCCACAGCTTGAAGGACCACCATTGATCTCCGAAATACCAGAGAATATTACCACTCTTGCCAAGGTTCCAAACTATCCTCGTCCTCGCCAGAAGGACTCTGTCATCGACGGATCTTCATCCGTCCTCAACATTGCCGTCGACGGCTCATTAGCCGCCATCCTCTCCATCCACTCGTCTCAGCCTTTGCTGATATCTTCTTCCTGGGCCAGACAATTGTCTGATGATCTTCCCAGGTCCCCTTCTTTGCTTACATACCTACGCGGGCTTTTCAACCCGCGCCAGGTCTTCAACCATGATCTGCTCTACGAGCCCCACAATCCTCTAGCCATAACCACTTTCCTCTCTCCTCCAATCTCTTTTCACTGCTTTGTCATTAAAAATGAAAACTAAAAAAAAACGTCAATTTTCAAACTCTCCAACAACACATCTTCGTTGAGGAAACCTCCTACATCTCCCACGGGTGCGTACCGCCTTGCGGACCACCCGTCCAAGGTCCGATGAGCGACCTTTTCTACCCCTCCTCTGAGGGGTCTTCTCCTGTACATTCTACACCATCCTCCTCATCTTCCTCTTCGTCTGTAAATATTGTCAGTCAATCTAGGAATGATAGGCCAAGGGTAGTACCTAGGAAGAAATCCAAGGGTAGGCAGATCCCTCGTCGATTCCTTCTGGATTTGGCCGCCAGGTGTCAGGCCCTTCTTGCCATCCCCCAGTTGTTAGAAAATCCCATCCAGCTACCCGAAATAGAATGCGAGGGCGACTGTGCATCTGATGAAGGGTATGGAGTCTACGAGATCACGAATGAAGAATGCCCCACTGAAGATGAGGGTGAAGAATATGAGGATGCGGCGGGCGCATACGCTAGCGGAATGAGGAGATTCGACGAGCCGTCAACCGCCGTAGAAGAATCCACCAAAGAAGTCAACTTGGGGACTGAGGAAGACCCTAGGATCATCCTCATAAGTGACAACCTACCACCCTCTGAAGAAGAGGCATTAATTGAGGTCCTCAAGGAATATAAGGACACGTTTGCATGGAGCTACGAGGATATGCCGGGTTTGGATTCAACCTTGGTCGAACACCGTTTAACCCTAAAACCAGGGTCCATCTCGGTAAAACAAAGGTTAAGGCGTTTCCACCCTCAGATGGCTTTGAAAATGAAAGAAGAGGTCGATAAGCTCCACAAAGCCAGGTTCATTAGAGTCGTTCTTTATCCTCAATGGGTGGCGAACATTGTCCCGGTCATGAAGAAAGATGGGAAAGTCAGGATTTGCATCGACTTCCGGGACCTTAACCGCGCGTGTCCAAAGGATGATTTTCCCTTACCTCACATTGATGTGTTGATTGATAACACGGCAGGTTTTGAAACCCTCTCTTTCATGGATGGATTTTCAGGATACAATCAAATTCGTTTGGCAGAAGAGGATCAGGAAAAGACGTCATTCACTACCCCTTGGGGAACATATTGTTACGTGGTCATGCCGTTTGGGTTAAAGAATGCTGGAGCTACTTACCAAAGAGCGATGATGGCCATATTTCATGACATGATGCACATATATCTGGAAGTGTATGTGGATGACTTATTGGTGAAATCAAGGACCAGGATGGAACATCCAGAAGTTTTGGCTAAGGTCTTGCAAAGGTCAAGAGAATTCCAATTGAAAATGAACCCGAAAAAGTGTGTGTTTGGTGTGTCGTCAGGTAAATTGCTGGGGTTCATTGTGAGTAAAAGAGGGATCGAGATAGATCCCGACAAAGCCAAGGCTATCAGGGATATGCCGCCTCCCAAGAATTTGAGGGAAGTCCGAGGTTTAATCGGCAGGCTGCAGTTTATTCGTCGGTTTGTGTCTCAACATTCACAAAGGTGTAGACCTCTCTACGAGTTGACCAAGCCAGGAGTAGAATTCCACTGGAATTCTAAATGTCAGAAAGCTTTTGAAGGGTTGAAGGAATATCTGGCTAGTCCACCCGTTCTCATTCCACCTAAACCAGAAAAACCTCTGATCCTTTACATCTCAGTCTTGGATGACTCCGTGGGAGCCGTCCTCGCACAAGCTGATGAAGAAGGCAAGGAACGGGCAACCTATTACTTGTCCAAACTTCTCAATCCCTGTGAGCAGAAGTACACCGGCATGGAGAAAACCTGTGCTGCCCTCGTTTGGGTAGTGCAGAAATTGAAGCACTACTTCTTGGCTCACGAAGTCCACTTGATTGCTCGAATGAATCCTATCAAATTCCTTCTGGAGAAAGCCGTCCTTACGGATAGGCTAGCACGCTGGCAAAGTTTTCTCTCTCAGTTCGACATCACCTACATCCAGCAAAAGGCGATTAAAGGTTATGCCATAGCCGAGCATCTCGCTCACCATCCTCTTCCCAAGTTCGATCCCGTCCAATCAGAGTTTCCAGATGAGGAACTAATGTCCATCAACCAATCAGATGAGCCAATGTGGACACTATATTTTGATGGAGCTCTGAATTCTCAAGGGAGAGGAATCGGCATCGCCCTCCTGTCGCCGGAAGGCCTCACATTCCCATTGGCATACCAGCTCAAATTTCCAGTCACCAACAATATAGCCGAATATGAAGCTCTTCTAGCTGGCCTAGGACTCGCTCATTCTTTTCGTATCACTGAGTTGCGAGTCGTAGGTGATAGTCAACTCATCCTTCGCCAGGTACTCACTAAGTATCGCACTCGCGATCCCAAACTCAAGCCATACCAAGAACTCACTGCTGCCTTTGCCAAACTGTTCACAAAACTGATCTTTGTTCATATCCCTCGTCATCAGAATATTCTCGCCGATGCCCTCGCCTCATTGGCATCATCCATAAGGTTCCCTCTAGGAAGATGGTTTAAGTCCATTTCCATCTACAAACTTCACGCCCCTGCAATCGATGATGCTTCCTACGTAAACATCAAAGACAGGATAGCAAGGAAGATCCTGCAGGAAGATATCCTTGAGAAGAGGGAGCTCATGTTGGCAGAGGCCGAAGAAGAACTGGCTGATGAAGAGAAACCATGGTTCTATGAAATTGTCAAATATTGCCAAGATCAGTCTTATCCTGAAGGGGCCACCACAGAGGACAAGAAAGCCATAAGAAGGGTGGCTCAGAAATACACATTGATTGGAGGTCTACTCTATAGGAGGAGCCTTACTGGTATTCTGTTAAGATGTCTTGGTGACGATGAGGTTTGGAAATGTGTAGAAGAGACGCACTCGGGTGTGTGCGGTGGCCACGTGAATAGTCAGATGCTCGCCAAGAAGATCATTCGTCAAGGCTTTTATTGGCCCACTATGGAAGAGGATTGTGCTGTCTACGTCCGTAGGTGTGTCAAGTGTCAACTTCACGCCGATAAAATCCATTCACCATCTTCCTCACTTCATCCAATATCCTCCCCATGGCCTTTCTCCATGTGGGCATTCGACATCATTGGTCCCCTAGGTGATCCCAATTCCCTCACCAAGCAGAAATCTTTCATCCTTACTGCGACGGAATACTTCACCAAATGGGCCGAAGCCGAAGCTTACGCGGAAATCAAGGCGTCAACAGTCTGCAAGTTCATCATGAAGAACATTCTCGCCAGATTCGGCGTCCCAAGCACGATCGTCACCGACAATGGGCCACAATTCATTTCTCAGGACCTACAGGACCTCTGCAAAAGGTACGCAATTGCATTGCATCATTCATCGCCTTATTACCCACAAGGTAACGGCCAAGCGGAGGCCACCAATAAAACATTGCTCAAAATCATCAAAAAAACCTGCGAGTCTAGTAAGTTTTCAGACTGGCCAGAAAAGCTTATCGAAGCCCTATGGGCCTATCGCACCTCAATCCGTACCCCCACCGGGCAGACTCCATTTGCCCTCACTTATGGTATGGAAGCGGTAGTCCCGTACGAGACTCTGATCCCTTCTCTCAGGGTACAATTGGATGAGGAATTTCCCCTCGACGATCGTCGTAATTCACTCCTCGCCCAGTTGGAACTCTTGGATGAGAAGCGGCTGGCCGCCGCCGAACACGCGCGTGTGTATCAAAATAGACTCGCTCGCTTTTACCAAAAGAAAGTCGTTGAGAGAAAATTCAAAGTCGGTGAGATGGTCGTAAAAAGAATTTTTGTCAAACCTGGAGGGCCGCGTTCTAAGCTCCAACCCAATTGGGAAGGACCATTTGTAATTCAAGCCGTGTACCCTGGCAACGCCTACAAGCTAATCAACGCCGAAGGGACCGAGTTATCCCACCCTTGGAATGGGCTTTATCTTAAGAAATACTACCCTTAGCACAAAACAAAAAAAATGATGATGAAAAGATAAAAAACATCAAAAACAAGGAAATATTGAAAACCACTAAAAATATGGAAAATTCAAAATGCCGATGCCTGGCAGGCACCATGTAGTTAAGTCCCTGCATCTAACCTTCATGTTAGGATAGGGCCCATTAAGGCTTGGTAGGCACCGGGTCTTGGTTTGCCAGAACCGTGGAGACCCCTGTCCGGCCACGTCGGCCTATGCTCGCTCGAAGGAAGCTAACATGTGTTCACTTATGTATTTTATTCAAAAAAGTTGGTAGCATCACCTACGGTAGGGCCACACCTAGAAGATCTCCGGAAGCTGTAATCTTTATTCTTTTCTCTTCGACCAAATGAGACAGTCGGCGCCCTTAAAACGCTGAGCATGAGAAACCGAAACTCAAACCCCAAAGGCAAGAGTAGGACCCATTTCCTCGAGCATCGATCAGAGCACGAGAAGAGGGCAGTGTCCCCGCAGGCATACGAAGAGGGAGCCCACCAACGTCAAACGACTATATCTCCCTCACAGAAAGAAATACAAAATCAAAATCAAGAGAAAAGCCTGGTCGTGACCGTGCCTGGTACGATAAACGGAACCCCTCAAAGCAAAAGTCTGAATCCACAAAGGGGGGCCGTGGAATGTAAATGCTCGAGATTTGGTCCGAAGTTGTCCGAAAGGAAAGAGTTAATGGGCCCTTATTCGCTCGCCGGGTTAACGGCTTTGCCGGTCCTCTCAGGAGGTTTATCCCCTACGCTCTTCCTTCTCCCTCTAAAGATGAAGGTTCGATGGAGTTTCTGAAAGGTGAAAACTGCCCAGGGTCTGCGACCTTATTTTAATATACACATTTGGTTGCCTACTTTGAAAAGCAAAAGCTATCGCTGCGAAGGAGTCTCTGTGTTTCTGGCTGGTCAAGACCCCTGTTTACCACCTTGATGTCTTCTTGTTTAACCTCGGGCTTAGGCCAATGCAAGCGCGTCACCTATGGGTGCGACGGCGTCTGATTCCGGGTCAGCGTCGCGCGGTTGGTCGTTAGGGTTCCAGGGTGTTCCATCTTATACCATCTAGAGTTGTGAGGAAACAGACCCGGGTCGGGCAAATCATCTACCTCAAACACCTTTTGGGTGAATCCCTGTGGTCGGAAGCAACTGGGAGCCTAAGCATGGCATGACGGTATTGTCATCAGGGTAAGTCTTAGCCGGCGGGATCGTCATTCGAGGGGTCTAGAGGCCCAAATCAACCTAGATGTGCACTTAAGATACCTGGGAGGTTAGTAAGAAACCCCTGTCTCACGTAGGTTAGGTGCCATTTGGGTGCTTGCCGGGCGTTAGCAATAAAAAAATTGAAATGATAAAAGCACAAAAAAATAGAAAAGAGAAATGTACATATTTGCAAACAAAAAAATCTTTTTATGATAAACAAAAAAAATGTCAAATATAAAAAAGAAAACAAATCAATTTTGCATGATTGCATTTACGTGCATCATCTCATTTTTAATATCACTTGCATTCGTGTGCTTGCCTGTCGCATTTATCATCACCGCATCTTTCCCCTGCCTTCGTTAAATAAAGGCTTGGCCCCTTGACCAGTTATCAAGGACAGTCACAGTGACCATTTGCTTATTGAGCAAGGGGCCAAGTCAGAACAGAAATTCTGATTTGTTTGTTTCAGTGATATGTGCAGGGATTCAGGTAACTGAAGCAAAGGTGAAAAAACAAACAAACCAAACCTTGTGTTTTATTCCAAAAAAAAACTAAAAAAAAATTTACATCAAGTTCCGCCCTCTCTCTCTGCATTACTCGTCCCACTACTCTCCGGGCAAAACACTCTCAAAGGTGCTACCCAACTACGAAAAGCGGTACTCCTGCCGCTCTGTACTCCTCTTCCTATTCCCACATCCCGGCGTTGATCCACGGAAGCAGCAGAGAAGCTACCAACACGAAAGCCACGCTCTCGTGCTTTTCGGTAGCGCTCCTCACCATCTCTCAGCCACTGTTCAGCAAGACCAAGGCCGATTCGGAGTTCGAATAGTTGGCCTCCATGGCCCTTCGCTCCTCCCTTTCAGCCAAACTGTTGGCTCTTTCTCTCTCTGCGTTTCTTTCCCTCTCTGCCCGTTCTCTCTCACGGTCTTCCCTCTCTAACTGGAGAGTGATCCTCAGTTCCATAGCATCCCTGGATGAGTCGTCATCAGGATGACGCCGCAGTTCCCTCTCCAGTTCTGCTATCCTAGCCTCCTTATGCGCAGCTTGGGCAAGCGCTTCTTCCGTCTCCTTTTCCTGCCGAGTGTACCATCTCAGATACGCGATAAGGCGTAAACAAAGAGAACTCAACGCTGAAACTTTTACCTGTATACGGAGCATTCCTTCTGCCTCCGCAGCACGCTGCGTGGCGTGAGCAAGTTGCTCATGAAGCGAGTCAAGTTCTGAGGTGGGAATCCACAAGCTGGAAGAGGCACCACCTACTCCCATCGCTGGGGAGGCTGCGCCAATCTGGGCATGCTGCGACCATGTGAATTAGCAGCCAACATCTGGAATCTGGGGTTTTAACTAGGAACGTACTGTACACCTACCAAGGCGCTCGTAGCTCCGCGGGCATCACCCAACTGTTGTTCCATCTCTGCCAAGCGAGTTCGTAAATTCGCTATCATGGCATCCCGGACATCCTGCAGCCTTACAAGTCAGCATTTTTACCAAAAAAACAAGAAAAGGAGAAAGAAGAGAAGAGAAAAAGGGGAAACCTACCTCCACAAGTCCCCGGGGTTGGAACCGTTCTGCGTACTTTGTCCTATATAGACGCAAGTAGTCCTCGCTGTCCCGCGCCTGTGATTCTACAATCGTGCCACCCCGTTGCCAGTCCTCATACTGTTCGGGGAATCGCACGCGCCAGTCAATGCAAGTCGCCGGTCCCCGCGTCTTTCTCCCGACACGAGGTGGCGCAGCTGAATCCACCCATTCTTGAGCCAGTCCTAAAGTCCTCATAACTAATCGTAGCCGAAGCGGCTCGATTTCATTCAGGCAGTGCATCCATAGTTCCCGTCCGAACCGGGCACGACTTGCTAGAACCCACGGCTGGTTGGCATCGACCATGTCTGAGTAGGGTCTCCAGTTTACCATCGCCGTAGGGAACTCCTGTAGCTCCCGCCTTAACACCATCAGTTGGTAGGTTAGGGGTGCCGCACTCATGACGGGTTCCCACCGCCTGGCTAGCGGCACCATCACGGGTCGCCAATGTCGAGCTCTCCCCATAGGGAGGTAATAATAGCTCCATAGCTGCTCGGCGCAGGTCATCAGCACCTTGCGAAAAACACAAAAAAAATACAAAACAAGCAAAACCAAAAAAATACCTGGATGAATGGTGTGAAACCACTCACAGTCATCTCACGATCCGTTTCTTGGAATAGGCCTGCAAACAAGTGTGCCAGCATGGCGGCTCCCCAGGCATAATACCCTACTCTTTCAAGGTCTGACAGCAGCTCCAGGAAGCAACATTGGATACCGTCCCCTTTCGAGCTCAGTACCAATCTCCCCAAAAGGAAGAGGAGAAATCTCCTCAAATCTATGTTACATCTTTCCCAGTTGCCGAAATCTGTGCAGTACACGGCACGGCATCCTATTTCCATCCTTTCCATGAACTCTTCTGAGGATTCGTCATCCCGCCGACGAGTGTCGGTGAGCCCTAATGCATCCATGAGGGACGCCCTAGCTACCGACCTGTTCTTCCGACCATCTAGGTCCAAACCCAGTAACTTCTGGGCACCTTCTCTGTAGTCCGCGTAAGTGACTCCGGTCACTGCCTCGCCTTCTACCTTCAGGCTTGTGATCCGGACCACATCCTCCAAGCTGGGCACCATGTGCCCCCAGGGCATCAGGAATGCCCGGCTCACTGGGTCCCATCTCTCACACAAGGCTTGGATCAGGACTAGGTCAAGCTTGATCGGCTCGATCCGAAGGAAGGTACCAAATCCCATCACGTCTAGCCTCGCCTTCTGAAAATCTGGGAGGCCCCTGTACGCTGCTACTACCAACTCCCATAAGATTTGTGATTTCATCACAACCTACACATACAAGGAATGGGGGTGAGGTTTGGTCAGAAGAAAGGAAGAAAAAATGAGAAAAGGGCAAGAAAACTTGGCTTACGAGTTGTGATTGGGCCCTTTCGCTGAAGTGCCCTTCAAGTCTGAAAGCCTCCTGGAACTACTACCACTGGACCTGCTTCTCTTCGAGGAATGGGAAGATTCGCCCTCCATCCAACTCTCAGAATTTTGAACTCCTCCTCTCCCGTAAGAACTTGTGCTCCTCGAGTTATTCCTCGATATACCTGGGAAGATAAAAGGGACAAGAATTTATAGAAATGGAAGGAGTGCGGGCCAAGATTGCCTCCATCACCTGTCGATGATAGCCCTCGCAATAAGACACCGGCCAAGCGGCCCCATGTGTCGCTTCACCGCTCGCACAGGGTGATTGACTGGACGAAGAATAGGACGAATAGCCCCTATGTTGTCTAGGGATACCCTATCATGTTTTGGAGGACGCCCGCAAAATTTGGCACAACATCCGGGAAAAGGAACTAGGGCCGTCAGTATTGACTTCGACGGCAGATTCCCGTGGAAAATGGTCACAACAAGACGCGATTCTCCGCTCGAGGCGGAGTCTCGACAGACCTATCACATGGGAACAGTGCAAAGGAGAAGAAGTGTAGGGAAGAAGGAACGCACAAAGAACAAATAAACAGCAGAAAATCAAATCACTCCATTCATAATTCTACATAAGCTGTCATAAGCACTACAATCATAGAGAGGTGGCGGGTCCACTAGCCCGCCAATCCTCACCATCACTCATCTCTCTGGGCACTCTCCTCCTCTCCCCCGAGGTGAGGGTCCCTCAGAAGCCTCCGGGATCCCCGTGCAGTAGCACCTGCCTCGCCTCTGGGCGCCTGCTCCGCAGCAGTGACTCGCTGCTCCTCCCCTGGCGTGGCGAAGAAGCCACTGGCGGCAAAGCGACCGGACTGGCGGAGTCGCTCCCCGAACTCTCGCGCTCTCTCGTAGCGCGTCTCCATCCCTCCTAGCCTCTGCACGACGGCCTGAAGGCCCAGCTGGAGCTCCCTCACTTGGGCCTCCAAGGCCCTCCTCTCGGTCAGATCCCGCTGTCGCTCGGACCTTCTCTCGGCTTTCTCTCTCTCTACCTCTCTCCTCATCATCTGCAGAAGAACCCTTAACTCCAGGATGTCTGGAGAAGGTCTCTCCTCACCACGATGCCGCAGCTCCGCTACAGTCGCCACCCAGGCGTCACGCTCCTCTTCCGCCCGGGTCGCACGGGCCACCGCACCGGCAAGTTGCTCCCGGAGGGAAGCAATCTCGAGAAAAGGGGCCGAGGAACTGGAAGATCGCCAGCCATCATCCCACCGTCACTGTCTGCTGGGCACGCTGGAACAAAATAAACAACGGCCGTCAGTGAAACTCCAAAATCTGAAGTTAAAAGGGCGGCACGTAACTTACCAGGAGCGACAGCTCATGTTGAGCGACGGCCAGTTGCCGCCTAGTCTCTGACAGCTGGGCGCGCGAGCCGCCGATGCCACGCGTGTCCCCAGCTTGGGGAAGCCCCGCGTAACTCTCTCTCTGCCGCCGCAGGAAGTCGGCACTGTCCTGCACCAGTACACCCCCTTGCTGTCCAGGGAGACGTACGGGCCAGTCCTCGAGCCTCGCCTTGCCGCGACTCTCCTTCCTGACGCGGCTCGGCTCGTCCGCACTCGCCCACTCATCGGCCAGGCCCAGGGTCCTTGTCATGTCCTGCACCAAGAAAGGGGTCCCATATCAGTCAAAAGGAACGCGTCCCCTGTCTAGGACGCGTCCATCATTTGAGTGCAACACTCACCGAACCCTTTCCTCCTCGCACGGCTAGCTTCAAAACTCAAAATGGATCAAAGAGGGGGAAAACCAAGCACTCACCGAGCCGTGTTCACCTCCTCCCGCGCCATTGGGCCCCTCGGGTCCCTCGGGGGCCCGAAGCGGCCCTTCCTCCTCCATGGACGCCGTTCCGTGCTCTGGCGCGTCCCTCCTCAGGCGAGGGGTCCCGCGTCCCTCTCCACCTTCGCCGTGGTCCAGACCGCCGAACTCCATTCGATCGAGGGGAAGAAGACAAAGACGGGCGAGCGAGTTTCGGCGGAAGGCGGGCTCGTTTGTGGGTAAGGCACGGGAGAAGAAAGGCCACCCGTCGCTTTAAATTTGAATTCGAGGATTAAGACGCGTCCTCGCGCCTGGACGCCCCCAAAATAAAAAATAAAAAAATTAAAAAAAATAAAAAATTAGGGGCGTCCAAGACCCAGGACGCCCCCAAAAATAATAATAATAATAATAATTTCAAAACAAAAAAAAATAAAAACTTAGGGGCGTCCAGGACCCTGGACGCCCCCATAATAAAAATTTCAAAAAAAATATAATAAAAGAAAAAAAAGATAAGTGTATGTATATAATCCAAACAAAAAAAAACACAAAGAAAAAGAAAAACCACAAAAAAGAGATAATAATAATTAAGTGGACGGGGGTCCCAAAACATCAATGCCAGATTTTATTCCATCAGAAAAGTAGAATGAGCTACATCAGGGGTTTAGGCGCCTTAGGCCTTAACTTCCCCAGTTCGGTTACATAAGCCCTCCACGGCTCGCATTCTTCCACCACGTGCGCTAAGGCCTTTCCCGCCACACTTGTCTTCCAGGGAGCTTTAACGGCCTTCGCTTCCTTCGCGTCCGCTTCAGTACCCAACTCCCTTTTCTTCAAAGGAACAATGTCAGTCGGTGGCGGGAACGAATGGCGTGGGATGCCAATCTGGAGGCAGCACCAATGCGCACTATAAAGGACGAACTCGGTCGCGCCGATCAGTTGAAGATCAACTTCGGGGGAAGACCTCATGAGGAGATCTAGCAAAAGCAAACATGCCGGTGCGCAAGTAAAGAAGCCTTGTGTCACGGTGCGAAAGTGAGACCGCCAGTCTTCACGTTTCTTCAGCCACGGAACGCGGTTCACTATGGTACCACCGAAGCCTAACACGTCGGCTATGTGATGAAGAGGGCTTTGTTGGAAGAGCTTCGAAGCGATTGGCATTCCCTCGCGGTGGTCAAATTTGAAATGCAAATCCAGCCAGCAATTCAAGATAAGTGCACAACCAAATGGAGGGTTACCCATGCTCGAAGCAGTAAGACCGCTGTAAAGATAGGCAAGGACGGCGGGTCCCACCCTCTTTCCACGCCAGATCCCGCAGATAGCACCCAGTTGGTCTTCCTCCACCATGTTGTCGGTATAAGGGAACAAGAGAGCACCCGCCAGACAGATAGTGAACCCCGTCATGATTCCCTCCAAATAGTCATCGTCTGGTGACCCTCTCAGGGCGTCCATAACCCACTCCGCAAGCTTTTGGAGATCTATCCCCTTTTGAGTACGGACCTTTCTGGCTGCGTCGGGCGGCATGAAGCTTCCAAGGACGCTTTCAGAAGTCCCCCGTGTCAGCATCCGCATAGCCTTCACCTTCCCGTCACTCTTGAATTTCTTCAATCCGAGCAGAAGTTCCACCTCCTCGAGGAGGATGGTCACCTCGAAGGTCGGGAAGATAAAAGTGTGGGTCTGGGGATGCCAGATCTCCACTAGTGCGCCCATAGCCGCCCAGTCCATACGAATCTTCTCGTAATGCTTGGCGTGAATAAGGAGCCCCTGCAGATGCCACTTCGAGAGTATGGCCCTCATGCCAATGGAGATATTGGAAGTCAGCTTTGAAAGCCATGGCAGCTTGGAAAACTTCCTCGGGCCTGGGAAGAGTGGATATGGCTGGAAGAGGAAAGAAGAAGAAATGAAGGAAGTAAGAAGAAGGTTCACGTGAAGAAATTTGAAAAGGGTCAGCTTACCATATGCGACGTGATCATCCCACTCAAATGACCCTCGAGGTCGGAAAGTCGCCTAATCTCGCTGCTAGGCCTGCTCCTCTTCATAACGCGGGAAGACTCTCCTTCCATCCTGAGCTCCAAATTCTCCTCTCCTTCCTCTCCTGAGCTTCCAAAACCCACCTTGGTGCATTTGAATGAACTAGCCTAAGGGGAGTTCTTATAGGAAGGGTAGGGCGCTACAGGACGAAACATGTCACATCAATTGTCAACGTCAAGATTTTGGTCTGGATCTCCTTTATACTGTGGTGCGATTCTGCTGTGATTCTGCTACTTTCCGATGTTGCTAACCTTTGCTAGTCTGTGCAGGTTTTACTAACGGACGTTTTTGTCCTATCTCCTGTCCCACCTTTCATTGGTTGGTCCCACCTTGTCATGCATCATAGTATATGATACTTACGCTACTAGAACATGTCAAGGACCTTGCGGCTCGAACGAATCTGGGATCTGAGTTCCCCTTCAACAAAAATGGTGATGATCCCAGAGGAATTTGGGTTGTACGGATAGGCCGTCAATTTGTGATAGAATGGGGACGACGGTTCCATTCAGTGAGTTGATGCGCGGATAAACGGGCCCCAGCCCAGTATCAGCTCACCGAGTCGGTATCCTGACCCGTTCTTCACAAGTTGACAATATTATCCTTGGCTATTTTCTATTTTAGTTTGTTTTAAATTTTTCTTTGAACCCAGCATGCATTCATATAGGACTTTGATTTATTGCGGAAGATCATTCAAGTGATTCGATTGTGAAGGCCGTTGTGCTTCAATTCCTACAAATATGAGATATTCCACTCCGAATAAGATACTGAGTTTCCTTGAAACGGCCCTACGTTGCTCTTCCAAAGAGACCCTTGTTTGGACAGACCCTCAGATATTCCTTTGCTTTTGACCTTGTTTGACCCACCTTGGCCGCAGCACTTCCACATTGGCTGGTAACCGCTCCCCAAAGGTGAAACCTCCGGTTTATGACCCAGGTACTTCCACACCGAGAAGTTGGTCTCCTTTTTCGTGCCTGAGCGCACATCTCACCCTCCCTTATTTGATCTCCGTCCAAGCAATCGTCAATATTTGAAAGACCTTCTTCAAGGTCGCCTCATTGAAACTTCAGGAAAGATTCCAAACAGTAACGTCAAAAGCGTGTCTCATCACACCTTGGCATCAACTTATCAGTCCACTCCCACTTCATTTCACTCCACTTCGATACCATTCCACTACGTGTCGCTCCCTTGTAAAGCAGATGCCAAGGCGGGGCAGCTGTTGACACGCCATTCCTGACGTCTCCTGAGTAAATCTCATATTACACTATGATACCCCAAGGCTGTCTTCACATTTTTAATTACTCTGGTGATTTCCTATTTTTATGAATTTTTTTACATTTTTTTGAATTATTCCGTGAAAAATCATGGAAGTGTCCAGGCGCCTGGACACCTCCATCAATGACCAAAAAATAATAAAAAAATCAAAATCATGGAAGCGTCCAGGCGCCTGGACGCCTCCATCAATGACCAAAAAAATAAAAAAAATCAAAATCATGGAGGCGTCCACCTGCCTGGACGCCTCCATCAATGCAAAAATAATAAAAATAATATCAATAATCATAAAAAATAAAACAAAAATCAAATAAAAATATATATATTTATGGAGGCGTCCAGGCCCCTGGACGCCTCCATAAAAACAAATATAAAAAAATATAAAATGCCCGTTGGCATAAAAGACAAAAAATAAATAAATAATACATATTAATGGAGGCGTCCAGGCCTCTGGACGCCTCCATAAAAACAAATAAAAAAAATCAAAAATGCCAGCCCTGGTATAAAAGACAAATGAAAAATAAAAAATAATATAATTTTGGAGGCGTCCAGGCCCCTGGACGCCTCCATCAACTCCCTCACGGGCGCCGGCCACCGAACGACGGTTTGTCGTGTGTGAAAAAATCCAAAATATAGAGACGTCCGGTCAGCTGGACGCCCCATTTCTGAATCACGAGGCGCCGCTCACAAAACCACGCGTTGTGCCAAACCGCGTGCGGCCGCCGTCGGTTTTCGGTGGACCTGCTTGAGGCGTCCGGGACCCTGGACGCCTCCACAAAAGTATTCTAAAAAAATCAATAAAAATAGAATAAAATATTATTTCGGCCCTGATGGAGGTGTCCAGGGTCCTGGACGCCTCCACCCTCCGGAGCTCTATAAATAGAGGCCCACCCCCTCAGTTCTGGGGGAGCTAAGCAGTGATCCGATAGGCTGCCGGAGCCCAGAGGCTACGGAGTCATTCTTCTAACCCGTGGGGTCTTTTGTAGGTGGAGGTTCTGCCGGCTTCTCGGGTGCCCACGCTCGCGAGAGGAAGGTCGTCTTCATCCACCGCGCTTCTACGTCGTCCCCACGCTGCCGGAGCTCCGCCGAATTTCACCACCGGCACATCCAATAAGCCAACTCTTTCCTTTTCTTCGTAGTTCTTTGCATTCATCATCTCGCATCCATCATCTCATTTTCCTCCTACTCGAGTCCGAGAGGGGTTTAAAAGATAACACCAACCAGGTGTGTGTCTTCCCGTTATTTCGTCATTTTTATTGCAAGGATATGAATACTACACATTCATCTTTCTAAGCCACTTGTCATTTGTTTGTCGTTGTTTTGCAAGGGTAGCCGAGGAAAGCCCTCTCCGTCGGCCGGCCGGAAGGAGAGGAAGAAGCAACCCGCCATCTCCCGCTCTTGAGGTAGGCGCGATCACTTTCTTATTTTGGGGTCTTTCGGCCCCTGGCGATCACATCTTTTCATCGAGGCCGCGGCGAGTCACTTCCCCAATGGCCGTTTAAATTTCTGTTCTCATATTCTCTTTATATCCTGTTATATTTCGTTCATATCATCGAGGCCGCGGCGAGTCACTTCCCCAATGGCCGTTTAAATTTCGTTCTCATATTCTCTCTATATCTGTTATATTCTGCTCATATCATCGAGGCCGCGGCGAGTCACTTCCCCAATGGCCGTTTAAATTTCCGTTCTTACATTCTCTCTATATTCTGTTATATTCTGCTCATATCATCGAGGCCGCGGCGAGTCACTTCCCCAATGGCCGTTTAAATTTCCGTTCTTATACTCTCTCTATATTCTGTTATATTCTGCTCATATTCTCGAGGCCGCGGCGAGTCACTTCCCCAATGGCCGTTTAAATCTCTGTTCTTATATTCTCTTTTATATTCTGCTATATTCTGCTCATATTCTCGAGGCCGCGGCGAGTCACTTCCCCAATGGCCGTTTCAATTCTTGTTATTTAATTTCTGCACCATTCCCGTCCCCCCGAGGTCGCGGCGAGTCACTTCCCGCTATGGCCGTTTGAACCCCATATCTTGCTATATTATACTTGTCCCGCTCGCCCCGCCGGAGCAATCTCCCGTGGTGGCCCCTTCTCTCTCTTCTCTCATCTCTGTGTTGCAGCAAACAGCAAAACAAACAAAAAGAAGAGCCCGCGCGCTCTCCGCATCCTCTTCCCCGCACCATCGAACTCCGAACCGCGTGACGTCGCTCACAATGAGGACCAAGAGTTCCTCCCCCTAGATGACCCATTCCATGACCCCTTTGATCCCTCCCAATGGAAGCCAAAGAACCCATGGGACCTAGTCGCCTTACCCACCACCCACCTTTTCCTACCCCCACACACCATGTCAAACCTAACCCACCCATTCCAAAACTTAGCCCACACCATGAGAGCCATGACCAAGGGTGACATCCACCTAGGAAATGAGGAATTAACCCATCCCAAGATGTCCACTTTCTGGGACCCCTTCGAACCCCATGAGTGGAGACCCCCAAACCAACCCTCACCAAAAGATGGGACCATCTTGATAGGAATGCATGTGCCACAATATTTTACCCCATCCGGTAGGGCTAGTCATTTCATTTGTGTCACATACACACTAGGTCCAGTGCATGGCAGGTTCACATTTGGATATGTAGGTCCACCCCTATTCATCATCCATCTTATGCAAGTTAGGAGCATCCATGGTTGTCCGGGTCCTCCATCATTCATCACACTCACTCACAAGAGGGACACCTATGGATGTCCCGGTTCTCCCAAATTCTTCAAAGTCATCATAACATCACTACATGATAGGTCTACTTTTGGTTGCCTTGGTCCCCCATTGCATACCACACACTTCCCACCCCCACCGCACCGTAGCTCAAGGCATACTCATTCAGGCAAGCATCTAGCAATGGGCGATGACGATCATAATGAGCGGGCAAAAGATTCACGAGTGGCACTTGAATTCCAAGAAGGCAACCTCACGATGGTGGCTTTGGAATGGCTCTACCTTAGGTCCACCTTCAAATCGAGGGCACGAGGACTTGGACCTTCCATATTCCAAAGTGGCTTTGGCAAACCTGGCTTATGGATTGAATTTACTAATGGGTTATGGGATATACCCCAATTCTCAAGTGACTGACCCGGCACCCTATTTGGGCACCGGGGTGAATCATCGTGAGTACTTTGAGCCTATACCTTCCTTTAAAGAGGGACACCCCGGAGAGCTTCCACAAAATAGCCTTGAGAGCCCGACGTGTACACAGAGGGGCAATACTATGCAAGAAGGGTTCCATCGCCAGCATAAGGGTGTGTCCGGGCCACCTTGAGAGGATGAGGGGCCGTCCCCTGGTCGCAGGTGCAGGTTGAGTTTGAAGGATGAGGATCGCCCTGAGCTGCTCCCCCGGTGAGCCTTTACTCGACGGAGTAGAGTTTTCCGCACCCCGGGAGTATGATGGGGACATCACTTACCACTTCCCATTTCCCCGTGGGTCCCGATGCTTGCCACTATTTTCATCTCAAGCTTCTGAGTCTAGCTATGTAATTTTTACATTTTTCTTGAGTCTTAAATCATGTAATTTTCCTTTTGTTGAGTCAAGTACCTAAGTTAGTAAGTCATCAACCTATATCTAAGGTTTCATTAAGTGGCCAAGAGGGTTAATGGGTTATCATATCTTATTGGGCCATATCATTAGCTTGGCCCATGGGCGCCCCTCTCCCCACCCCTTGGTCTTCTGTCATTAGTCCTTTTTCACATGAACTTTTTGTAAAATGGGGATTTCCTATATATAGGACCCCAACCCCCCCTCTTTTGAGGCAATGAAGTATTAAGCAAATTTGAGCCACTTAAGTGCATCTCTCCCTCTCTCTCTAACTCTCACTCTCTCTCTCTTTCTTCAAGGGGCGAACCCCACTTCTCTCTCCTCCCCTCCCTTGGGCGCAACAGCCCCTTCACCTTCCCCTTCCCCTGCCACCTCAGCTGCCACCTCACCCCCTCCACCCTTTCATATTCCCAAGGCCTTAATTCCCTTCAATTCCCTCCACTTCCCAAGCAATCTTTCACCTTCCCTAGACAACCCTTCCCCTTCCCCATACAACTTCCCACCTCCAAGGCAACCTTCCCCCTCCCCTAAGCAACCACTCCCCTTCCCCACACTCCATTCAAAGCCCTCGTGCGATCCAAGCCCTCTTCCCCCCTCCACTTGGTGCGCACCCCTCCATCTAGCACAACCCCACCCCCCCTTCTTGACCAAATTGCAGCCAGTACTCCCACCTCCTTTCCCTGCTAGCTCCGCCCTCCCCTCCACCTCCATTACCCCTCATCCCATCTCCCCACAAGATCCCCCATCATCACCAAGGCACCCTTGTACCCTATTCCTCCACCAAGGAGCCATCCTACCCACCACTCAATCTCCAACCCGTGTGCAGAGAAGACCTGCAGACCAGCACCAAGTTACAGCACCGTCCACGACTCCATCCTGGTCCTGCTGGGGGCGTGGCCTACACCGACGGAAAGGTCTACGAGTCTACTTCGCAAGCGAGGTGGAATCGTCCAGTTCAAAGTTCGTGGCCGACCGGGAGAGCTGTTCTCCCCCAACTGCGCCAGACATCCTCTGCAGAGAGCCTGATCCCGGTAGGAAGCAACTTCACGACCAACGGGGAAGGAATCAGACCGAAGGTTCTTCATCAAAGTTCTTCCTCCCCCTGTCCCCGATCAGGAGCAAGAAACCGGACCTCTTTCGGCAAATGGGAGCCAGAGTTCCGAATTTTCTCCCTCAGTCGTGCGGGTCTGCCTCCTGCAGTCTGCAGCGACCAGTTCCCACTCGACGGCGTCCCCCTGTCCACCCTGACCTCAGAAGGTGTTTCCGTCAGTTTTGCTGTGTAGAGGCCTTGTCCACGGTTCCAGCGACTCCGACGGTTCATGATTCGGCATCCAGGAGCGATCGGGGCAACTTCTGCAAGTTGCAGACAGAAACAGGGAGCCACCCGCCCCAGAATCTGTTGCTCTACTCAGACCTCCACGGCAGCCATCGACGACGTCAGAATAAATTGATATAAATCAGAGGCGTTTGGGTTCCTGTTACGAGAAGATCCCCCCTGGGCTCGTCATCGGTATAATTCCTGACCGATATCTACAGGGACTACACCGACTGCCTATCAACGTCCACAGCCAGCGGTCCAATTCGGAAGCGGTCCCTCCTCGTGGGCTACTAAGCTTATCTTCCCCCTCTTGCCTGGCCGGCTTACCGCCCCTCCCTGCGGGAGGTAGTGTTTGTTGTAACCCATCAATTCCCACCCCCGAGATCACCCTCCTGCGTGAGGTGTAGTGAATGTACACTTAAACAGGTTCGAAGCTTCAACGGCGCAGTGTGCGGGGAACCCACACTTCCCCGCCCGCCCTCGTCTCCGACCGGGGTTGGTTTCCTCAAACCAACCAGGTGAGCCTCCTGCCCTTGCCTCCTTATACATGTTTATTTAATATCCGCGAAACATATCGGCCGGTAGGAGAGCGAGTGCCCGATCCCGGCGCCACCTTTTAGTGTGGTCACCGTGGCCATAAGTGAGCGAGTGACCCCGTGCCCTTAAGGCATCCGGCGGCCCTTGTTTGTGGGCTTTCAAACCTTCGGGAGGGCTAACTAAAGTGGTGCTGGTCCTCTAACCAGTCAGGGGCTATCTCCATCACCTCGACTCGGCATCACCGGGTCATCACGGGAATCGTGTGCGCACGGTGCGTTGGTAGCTTTAACATATTCTCGGCGCCTTGTAATTATGATTGCGAATTAGGTCCAAGGAATCAAAGTCTCCGCTGCATTTTGTGTCACATCATGGTGGCAATCTCCGGTGTGATGCCCGTGGTCGCCGTGGAACAGACAATGCCTGTCCCGCTTGCGGTTCTTCGACCTCATTGGCTCGGGCTGGCGGAGAAGTCCCGAGTCTTTGATGTCTTCATAGATCTCGTAGACTGGCGCGGTCAAGGGGGTGTACCGCTCGTACTTTCTCTTGTGCTCTCCATCTCGATCGCGCTTCTTACCCGAGCCGGGGCTTGGCTCGGAGACCCGCTTCTTGTCCCCCTCCCGACCCGAGCCGGTTGCGTCTCGGCAGGCGCTGAGTACTTCTTCGCACTCGGCGTGGCGCAGTGCCACAGTCACTAGCTCGGCAAGGGTCGAGGGAGGGTGGAGGACAAGCTCGCGGCGGAGATTCTCGTCCCGGGTGCCCCCGGTCAGTGCGGTTGTGGCTGAAGCCACATCCAGGCGGGGGATCCTAAGGGCTTCCGATTTAAATCGGTGGACGTAAGCCCGGAGCCTCTCCCCTTGCGCCTGTTTGAGAGCCAGGAGCCCCGCTACTGACCTTGGGGGGGCGCTACCGGCGAAACTCTCCTTGAAAATTCGCCCGAATTGCCTGAAGTCTCGGATGGACCCAGGGGCGAGGGCCCGGAACCATGCCTGAGCACCTTGGACCAGGGTGGCCGCAAAGGCTCGGCATTTGATGGGATCCGGCGTTCCATGCAGGGTCACCAGGGCATCGAAGCTGTCGTAGTGGTCGGCTGGGTCGCCCTGGCCGTCGTAGAGCTTGAAGGTTAGAATGGAGGCTCTGGGAGAGACCTCTGCCTTCAAGATGTACTCGGAGAAAGGGGATTTCTCCTCGTCCTCCGGGAGAGAGGTCTTCTGCAGGGCGCGGAGGACGCGCTCTTGCTCTGCGAACCGTCTCTCGAAATCTCGCAGCCGGAGGGATAGCTCTGGCTGCGGTCGCGCCGTGGGGCTGGGGGGGGGGGGGCGTCATGGCGATCTCCCGGGGCACTAGTGCCAGGGCGCGGTGGCCTTGCTCCCTGCTTTCCTCTCCTCGGCGTGGAGGAAGCCTCTTGCTCCGCAGGCGGAGCATGCGAGGGTCCTCCGACGTCGTTGCGGAGGAGCTGTCGGCCGCGGAGGGTGAAGCGGCCTCCGGCGGTGTGCTGCGTCGCACTCCTTCGAGGGGGACTTCCCGACGGGGCGCGGGATCTTGCTTCCCTAGCCGTCTGGGCCCTCATGAGCTCCACGAGGACGTCCATCTTTTCGTTGAGGGCCTGGAAGGCGTCGGCGCCACCGTTGAGGGGTGCCCCTGTCTCCGCCGGGGGGGTTGGTGGCCTGTTGGTGGGGATGCTGGCGTTGGAGGGGGGGCTCTGCGAGGCCCTAGAGGGGACGTCTCCTGCCGCCGCCACAGCCTTACCCTTCTCACCGGCGGATCTCCTCCCTGAGCTTTTTCTCACCATCTTGGCTCTTCGTGCGTTTCCCACAGATGGCACCAGATGAAGAGGCGAGATCTCGCGCTGGGTCCTGAGCGGGCTGTGGATCACTAGAAGATGAATCTGCAAGAGAGGGAAACGTATCAGAGGGCCCAGGGGATCTCCCTGGGGGAAAACCCTCCGATGGCTAAGTCAGTAGAGCTATGGTGGAAGCGATAATGGGGGGAGGAGAGAGCTGATGCGTGAGAATCCTCTCCACCAGTGGGTGAAGCGAATCGTGCTCAGGAGCTTAGGGTCTGTGAATGCCTTGTTTCTCTTACCTTCCTCCGGAGGGTATCCCTTGCTTAAATAGTGCGCCGCCTTCAGGAGTCCTACAAGCTGAGGAGTTCCCGGCGGGAGTTACGTCTTTAACGGGGGCCTTTCATGGCCTGATCGTGGGAACGTTATCCCCTTGGAGTCCGGCGGCTCCCCTGACTCTCCTGCTGGCGGGGGACTCTGAACGGCTGCACATGCGGATAATGAACCGGCCTTACCGAGCCTCGGGGATGCTAGCTCTTGTCCGAGCGATAGGCATGGCCCGACGAAGGTGGGGTCGGATAGGTCGGCGAGAGCCTATCTCTCCCGGACGAGGAGAGGGCTTAGGCCGGACCTTCCTTGGGACCTGACAGTTGTCTCAGGCCCTCCGAGCCTAGAAGGCCGCCATGGAGAGTTAGTTCCTCGAGTCTTATTTATTGGGCTTTTCTTCCCTAAGTGGGCCCTGTGAGCTATCACTCGGGTGGGCTCGCCTCGTTGGACCCTGTGGGTCTTGTTGGGCTGCCTTTGTGGTGGGCTGCGAAAATCCCCCTCTCCAGGCTACCATAATGGGAGAAATCTGAACCGAATCGTACATCTTGGAAGCGAACAAGCACTGCTACATGAAACGGCACCTTCGCCTAGAGTAGTGCGTTATGCGCCGAATCGAAGGAGGGGGGGCAAGTGATGTGGGCGGATCCCGTCGACCCTGCCATATGGCCGCATCCCGCCTTTTCAGTCGATCGCACATTAGATTTCGAGATTCAAGTATCATGATGACGAAGCGATCGACTCTCCAAGCTGTGACGTCGGTAGATCATAGGTGCATAATCAAGGTAACCCTTCCCTAATTGCACATGCCCATGCAGATCGTGCGCACGTTACCGAGGTAGGTAATCCCATGATCCCTACAAGTTGCTTGGTTTACAGTTTCCTACCGCCACAACTTGCCTTATCCCCATGTCCACATGAAATCTCTATGGAGAGGCAATCGCACAATGATTTGAACTCACCATCTATATATGATTGATCTCAGCGACCTTCTCAAGATACACAACAATACATAATACTTGGCAATAGCACCAAAATAATGTCTCTTCTCTCCTCTAAAATTATATTTCCCTATGCTCACTTAAGTATTAGAGGATTTTCTCGGGACATAAACCCCGGTGAGATTTTTCTTCCTATTGAGGAGGATCAGCTTCGAACGCTCGACATATTCATCTAGCATCAAGGAAACCTTCCTTGATGCTAGATTTCAATGTTCGGCGTTGCTATCTGTTATCTCGGCTTCTTCATTGATCACGTCAAATAAATTCAAGTGTAGCATAAGCAACACAAACCAACCTCCATTTGAGAACAACATGTGTATATTCTCTCTCTCTCTTTTTTTAAGAAGTAAGCAATTACAAAAACAGCAGCAACAGACAAATTCGACGTGATTGAATTTAGTCTCAAACTCTCAGGTCACGTTTTATTAAGTAGGCTGCGTTTAACGCCCGATTGTCATCATGAATTACATTCCATCCATCTCCTTTCCTCAAGGTTTGCCCGTCATGTTTCTCAATCAAAAGACTGTAAGAGTACTGCTTTTTTATCTTTGTTCCATAACATTGCCCACAGGTTTGCAACTTCAACAAAATAACAAACATGAAGGCTGTTTTATGCAGCCATTTGTAGATGAATTGATTTCGGTAGGATGCAGGCATCAACGTCAACCCGCCCCCCACCCAAACCCCCGCCATGCACACACGCCGACAAACACATGAATGCTTGCTTTCATGCATGGAAAGTGGAAACAGTTAAGGGGCACACTTAGCACCTTTTATAATTGAAAATCCGTTTGGATTTGGATAGGATTTAGCTCAGTTGTTCCATGGGAAGAGCATTAAATCTAGGAAGTCGACCGTGATTTTCCACTTTCATATCAAATGCTTCAAATTGGAAGTTCACACATTGAGGAAAACAGGGGATTGATTGGTGTGGTTGTTCAAAATCAAGTTGCAATAAATAGCCGAAAGGACACTGGAACACCGAGCATTGGCCATCGTACACCTTTGATTTTGCAAATGTACATTGCAGAATGAGTATTCGTTTAGAAGCTTGACTGCATGAAATGGGCAGCCAAGCTCCATGGAATCATGGATCATTACAATTCATGACTTTCTATACCTACCATACCATCATCTCAAACAACATAGGAGCCACAAGGAAGAGATGCCAGCAAGGTAGGTTGCACACAACCAGGACTTCCTCTGTGCTCCAAACCAAGGATGCACAATTCAATGTGAGCCAACCCATCTGGCGAGTATCTCAAACCTTCGAAAACGCATACAAGAATCGAACAAAATAAAAGGAGGCAAGAAAACCAAGGGCCCCAGTGGCCAGCATCACGGCCAATGCAGCAACTACAGACCACCCAAGGTAGACTGTAATCGACAACGGGGCCTCACTGACGAAGCCCCGTAAATTGAACACCAGGTACTTGACGGCATAAAGAAAGACATAGAACCCGGTGAAGCCTGATGCGAGGAGCGATTTCCACCACCACTTCCAGTCGCTCGCACAGATGTGATTATAAGTGACGAGCACAGAAGTTAGGCTGCATGCTGTTACAGAGAGGAGGATGGCTGCAAGCAAGAACACTGGCGAATAGTAATACCATCCATAACAGATGCTGTGGAAGATGAGGAAGAGCTCATCGAGGATGAAACTGGATGGAATAAGGTAGCCGAGGTCCAAAATCAACAGCCACGAGCGGAGTTGGCGAGGTGGCATCTTCTTAGGAACGATGTTAATCTCAACCGGGGGATGCAAAGGCTTATGCTTGGTGGCCAGGAACCCCCCACAGAATGTCAATGGCAACAACACGCAAGCCCACAGGGCCAGGAGGCACCAGTAGGAAGCAACTGTAGAGCTGGCAAAGCTGCTTCCTTTAACCCAATAGGCCAAGTTCAGAAGGCCAGTAACAAAGAAGACGACCCCTGGGAAG